>JAYEPQ010000017.1:12095298-12790298 GCA_036321105.1 Dracaena cambodiana
CCGTCGACCGACGGGATGACGTGGGACTCGACATGGAAGGCCTTACCTACCCATGACGATTACTGAAAGAATCCGTCGAACTACGTGTTGTCAAGAGGAAAGGGGCTGCGCGTGGTAAATGCTCAATCTTCACCTCATTGGCTTACGAGCTCTCAGGGTTTCAATTCCTTATGCAGTGGGTACATGCCTATGGCCAGCAATGGTCTATGGGTATACTATGGCCACATAGAGTCCATTACCCTAGGGATGAGAATGACGAAACTCTTCTCGGAGTGGGGTCTCGAAGATTTCGAGAGGAAGATAGGCCCGTCATTTGCCTTCTCCTGCGGATCTCAATTGTCCGCCTATAGTTGGTCGTCTATGTTCACTGGTTGAGGGAGGAGGAAAGAGGCGTCTCCTTGCCATAGGTAACTACCTCCATCAGAGGTTGCTTCGACCCGTTCATGACTGGTTGATGCAGGTCCGTCAGTCATAACCCACGACGATGGGACGTTTGACCAAACAAAGCCTCGTCGATAATTTAGTTGGCAGCAGTGTGTGTTACTCATTTGACCGTCGACGTCTGCTACCTACCGGTGGCCGCTTTTGTTGTTATTTGAGATAATACAATACTGTTTTGATTGGTCTTTTGCCTCCAGTGTGGTTAATTCTGCACTAGCGAGTAACGTGTTTGAGGTTCCCTTTGTGAAAAGGAAAGCCTCTCGACGTTTCATTCGGGGAAGGGCAACCGCTCGGTATCATGCCTCAATCCGCCTCTCTTCGCACTCTCCCACCATATATTGGTGTGATGGTGTGCGGAACAGGTTCACCCTGGACTTCAGTTTGACGTCATATGCGGTACTCGGCGATGACAACATCATCGCTGATCGACGAAGTGGCTGACGGTCTATGAGTCTGCTGTTGGGCAGCGTCGGGGTACATTATATATATATACAATGTAATCCCTTGTCTCTCACACAGGCTCAGCAGAGTTTGCTAAGCATTTTCGAATGAAGGGGTTGAGTGTGGACTTGACGTCCGAGATCAATCCGACAATTGATGAAATTCGCATCACCCATTTGGACGTCGTGGCAATTCAGCACGACGTATCCATTGTGTCGATTTTCAACAATCGCACGGGTGGGTGGTGCCGGATATCGGACCGTCAGCTACCAATTTTCGGATCATCGTAGGAACTCTCACTGTCGAGAGAGTTTTTGTGATGAGTATGAAGGCCAAACTTCCTTTTCCGTCTATGGTTGGGAAGGGGTCTTTCCGTCGAACCCGTCACCTCAGAGGACGTCATCGTTTAGTTCGTCGAGGAAGGAGATGCGGCCAAGAGAGTTTATCTTATTCCCTGATGAGCTTGTTGAGCGTCGAAGGGATGGAAGATTTTATTGAATGGTCTTGTCTCCGATCGTCGGGTAAAGGCGTCGGCGTCGACGTATGGTCAATGGTACAATAGTCGACGCTTTGAGTCCGGATGTTGACCATCGAATCCTTCTTCTCAGCCCCTATTGTAAATAGGAAGTGGAATGTCACAAATCGTCGATCCCCATTCCGTCAGATTGTCGACTTCTATGGAAAATTTATGATATGGTGGCTGTCGAGAGGTACAGACGTACCGACCACCAGTAACCTTCTCTATGCCCTTCCGACGGTTGGAGGTGCCTGTGGTACCATGTTCGTCAGTGTGTCCTTTGGGTCTTTACCAGCTCGACGGCGCATAGTGGGTTTTACCTGGGCAAGAGATTGCCTTTGTTTGGTACCAATCCTACTGCAAAAAAAAGACTGACTCTCAGAGTCCTCACGCCGTCGTCAAATGTCCGACGCTTTCGACAAAAGCAAGCAATATTACCGAGAAGGGGTACGCAGTTGCGACGTTCGGGTCATCAAAAAGGCGATGACAAAAGCAAAATGGGAGCGAGAACCCGTCGACGGATCGACGGGCGTCGAGCCCCTTCGACAGTCATAGTCCCGCTCAAAAGAAAAGGTCGAGGTGATAGCGTCGAGTCTCTGCCCTACTAATCGGACTGAGTTCTATGTAGGATAAGCGGGAAGGCTCTTCCGAATGGGATCCTCACGTCCACAATGGACCTTCGCCTTGACTACATGACGGGTCCTTCACTCACGCGGCTTTCCGTTATAGATGCAGAAGGGGGGGATGGAGTCTCTCTCAGTCACTCCGTCTAGCCTACCGTCACGAGTCAGATTTTTTCCGGAATTCTTTCGTCGTCTTCTCAATTCCAAATGCAGATTCCGACAATGTTCCGAACTATTTGAACACGACATTTTTTGGGGAGTCGGCATCCATTATGGGGAAGTTGGGTCACATCGTTTACCGATAGAATTCTAGATTTCACTCCCACTCCTTCACCTCGAAAACCCTCTCTCCAGCTCAAGATCACTTTTTTCTTTTTCCTGAAATAAGTAGATCCTTTCACTTTCATCATAACTGACTTCAAACCAATCTTTCTGGCAGATCGCCCCACATGTTCCGTAGTTGCTTCAGCAGCATACCGAGAAAGACGAGACCGACCTTTTCTTTCCTCCAAAGAACCTGCGGAGGCCCCAGTCTTCTTATTCCCTCTAGCATCTGTCACGGACACAAAGGTCTTCTTCTTTTTGATCAGTAAGACATGGACAAAATCTCTTTTCTTTTTCCGTGAACATTGCTCATCTTCCTCCGAGATACTCTGTACGAAGTTCATGGACTTGAAATTGCCCGCACCCACAAGCCCAAGCCGGTACGTTTTGGCCGTTGTTTTTTCCTGGGGCATCCTATGTGAAAAGTGTTGAGAAAGCATTTGCTCTTCGTAGCGCTATCACTCACGTCATCGGTCGCTTCTGACATTCCATTTTGCTTTTTTTCTTCTCGTCGACTGAGCGTAGCGGGCTCCGTGCCCGGATCGACGGAGAAGAAGGCCGGCCTATCGATGACCGAGCCAGTCTGACCCCCCTCCTGACCTCACACAACGAGCGAAGTCGAGATGTTGATGAGAAAGGGGCGAGTCTCGACGGCCAAAGAGTGCTCTGTCGAACTCCCCTATGCATCCGTCACGAATACGACGAGTGTTTTTTTTGGGTATAGCAGGACTTGAACCTGCGACCATTAGGTTAAAAGCCCAATGCTCTACCAACTGAGCTATACACCCGATTTGACAATCAAGGTTGGTGCGGAAAAGTGGGTTTTTCCGGAAGCGCCTTTTCTTCGTCATCATATCACGACGGGCGCAGCTCTGTATGAGGCTCGTACTGCAGAGCGACGTCTGGGAGTCCTTTCCACTCATTGAAGATTCAGTATATAAAAGAAGGTCAACGGGGGAGACTACAGTAGCTCTCATTGAAACGGTATACGAAAGACGGTGACGGTCGTCTTTCTTTCCGGCGGGTTCGACCGAAAGGAGCTGTGTTCTATGGTTTGACGTTGTTCCGGTCGAGCACTCTCTTTTCTTTTTCCAAGTCCGTCTGACCAACCCGCGAAGGGTTGTGAGGCTGAACCAGGTACGAAGAATGAATCTATGCCCTCTTCCATTCTCAGGCACGGAAGTTGCTGGCCAGCACCCCCTCAACTCTTCGAGAGCCGGACAAGCGACGAAAGGAGTGGTGGTTGGCTCTGATTCGACAAGTCAAAAAACAATGTATGACGGTCCAGTACTGTCAGTATGGAGAAAAGCGATATGCCAGCTTCCGAGCGAGAACGAGAAAGAGGCAGAAGATCGGTCTGCTACGCTACGTACGTTGACCGTCGACGTCGGCAGATTCATCCAATTGAACCACCACCTGGGACTAGTACGAGATCGTCCGACTCTTTTTCCTACCGGAAAGGATGATGATGACAGCGGGATTCCCGACCATCCCTCCCGGTCTGTCTGGCCGCTGCTTTTGTCGAGTTCGATCTAGTCTGCTGGACTGTGACGGCGGAGAACTCACCAGATACCACAGCTTGCCTTCCCTCTCCTTTCTTTCTCCCCCAATTCATTCACCAGTGGAGTGGTCACATTCCTGCCAGTAGTCGTTTTTGGAAAAGAGCCATCTGGCTAGTGAACAGCATAGGGAAAAAACAAAAGACGAGTCCAATCGGAATATGGCAGGAAAGCGAACAAAGAATTTTGTCGATTGACAGTTTTTCCGTGTCAGACGGTAGTTCACTCAGAGCTGTGGAAGGATCTGACGCGGTAGACAGGTGGGAACTCGACGGGATGAAAAAGAAGCATACGCGATCGTCCAGCAAGCGACAAAAATGGGATCTCGGAAGAAATCGAACTGGGCAAGCACTGTGAAATGACGAAATCAGTATACTGCCATCTCTCCGTCTGACGACCTGGCAGGACGAGTTCCAGTCGGCAAGTCAAAGACAACATGACGGAAGTTCTTCACTGCAGTCAATCATTATGTACGCAGTTCGAAAACAAATCCCCGTCGACGACGAGTCGTGTGCGCAAGACGGCAGGCTGTGGTCATTCTCTTCCATCGGAGAACGACGAGGTCAGGTCGCCTGGAAAGAGCAGAGCTGCTTTGTCTCGGTTTTCCATGGATGGACAAAGACGATTACTAGAAAAGTCGGAAATAGACGGAAGGGCAGCGTCACGCTTGTCTTCGACCGATGAGGGCAAAAACGACGGCTGTGCTTTACCAACCCGTCACGTCGTGATCCTATCGGAGCTGTTCTGAACGATACCCTTTCTCCTCACTGACCCGGTATAGTTGAGCATCTATGAAACTCTGTCGGTAAGCCTATGTGGTTTTTCTTTCTTTCCCAGACGCTTCCAGCCTTTTGACGCCCGTGGGAATAACCAATTGATGTGGAGACCTTGGAATACGGGTCGAGTACTGCTTTTCTTCCTCTGCCTTCCGCACGTCGGCATCTACAGCTCGGATCAACCACTCTTTTTCGTTTACGGTTTCGTATCTCAACAAGTGCAAACTAGATTGAGGCTCTTCGACGACCTCTGGGGTGGTAGTAGGAAACTCAGTTGTATTCCCGGAGAGCTTTATATTGACAAATGCTCCGACAATGTCGCTACCTCTCGGAGGGGATTCGTAGAGATCAGGCCGTCAGACTGAACATATTCCCAATCGAGATTTAAAACGTACCGAGTTATCACCTGATGTTGCGCATTCTCACTACTGGAAGCTTTCGACGTAAAAGTACGTCGGATAATTACGCTGGGGGTGAGGGAGAAAAGCTACACATGCCATATATGCGGGTCAATGTTTTGGGTATTCCAGTAGGCATGCTTTCATGGTCATTGCGATCATTGCCGGAAGGACATAGGCAAGTCGATGGGGGAGATGCGAGGAAGAGATGACGGAGCGAAAGGGGGTGAGCATACTGATACAGATGACACGACGTCTATTGTCGAAAAGTATGTGGAATGACGGCGTCGGTAACCAGATCATTTGCTGGTAGGGCGACCCAAACAAAAGATTCTTTGGTGAAGGATGTTCATAAATAAAATGAGATACGTCTGAATGCCCCTACTCCGGAAAAGTTGCGTCGCTTGCTGGATTTGATGTCGATATAGTCTTTGACGTCAAAGTTTCAGAGGCAGTAGAAGTTTGCTCAATGAATCGGGGACAGACAACCATAGACTACCTGACAAAATGTTATTGGCTGCGGACCAGAGTGATGCTTCCAGCTTTCAGAGAATGAATTCCAGTTGGACAACTTTCATGGTGACGAGATTTGGGATAGATTCTGATGCCATAGGTCGATCTCTGAGAAAGAACAGGGGCGATTGCAGAACACAAACAGTGATGAAATGAAGGCTTTCGAGCAGCTTTACGTCATCTCGGGCGTCGGGACGGTACCGAGCCTTTTGTGCTCGGGAGTAGAGTGAACATTCCTCGAGTCACAAGCCTTCGGGACCTCGCTCGATACCGTCGGAGTTATTGATCAGCTATTCCTGCATGATTGCTCCGGAAAATCCACTGACCAAAGGTTTGCCCCGTCGACGTAGAAAAACGATGAAAGAGATATGGTTTTTTACGTCGGAAGTCAGACGGAGCCCCGGAGAAAGAGAAAAACCTCCGACGCAAACGTCAGATGAGACGCGAAGTGAAAGCTGAACCGAAAGGAGTGCAAACGAGTGATTGCCCTTCTCCTACCCGTCACTGCCCAACCGGAGAGCGGACAGCGGAGGCATTCCACTTATTGAACAGGGTCGGTAGGCCGGTCCGTGACCCCTGGATGCCGAAGGCGTCTGTCGGGGGGATCTCGTAGTTCCTACGGGGTGGAGACGATGGGGTCGGTCCATGGATTTTCCTTCCGTCTTGCCACATTTCGCTCGACAGCAAAGGGTTGAAGGGAGATAGTGCATCCATCCCTTCGCGACGGGCCAACGTCGATCCTCTTCCCCAGGGATCCCAGATGATGGAACCCTAGGAGAGCCGCTGACTCCAACAATCGTCCATGTACGATCCATACTAGATCTGACCAACTACCCATCCTACCTCCTCTACGTTCGTCGACAGCCCATCTTTTTGTCTTAGTAGAGTCTTTCAGTGGCATGTTTCGGTCCTCTTCCCCATTACGTCAGAAAAAGTGAGCCACCGGTTCAGGTACGACGATCCCCTCATTACCGCCTGGACTCTCCGACATCCAACCCGTAATCGTAACGACCCAATTGCGACGAGCAGAGCTCTACCAACTGAGCTATATCCCCCCGAGCCGACGTGGAGTATGCATGAAAGAGTCAGATGCTTCTTCTATTTTTTTCCCTGGCGCAGCTGGGCCATCCTGGACGTCGAACCGGTCTCCAGACCTCGCCCGTTTTGCGAAGTAAATCATCGCACCTACGATCCAACAGAGAGGGAGAGAATCAATAGATTCTTTTTCGGGAGCGATTCATCCTTCCCGAATGCAGCATACAACTCTCCGTTGTACTGCGCTCTTCGACGTGTGCTTGTTCCCCCTTCTCCCGTCACCATGGCAAGTCTTTGTGAAATAACTCCGATGGGAAGAAAAGACGAAGGCTTCTGACAGACCTCCTGGCCCAACCCTAGACACTCTGACGATCCTTTTTCAAACCTGCTCCCATCTCGTCGACTCGAAATGGGAGCAGTGGTGTCCGGCGAAGAACCGATTCCGTCTGGAGTGGATTCTGTCGAAGAAAAAAAGATCGTCGATTCGGCAAGTCATTTTATGGAATGTGAAAATTATAGCCAGGGAATCGGTTCACTCAGGCATGACTCGTAAATTACTAGTCATGAAGTGTCATGGTGATGAAATTGTGTGGACGGTCTATTCACGCCGACGATTGTTTTTATTCTCCATCTCCAGCATGAGAAACGGAATCTCCGAGAGTCTCACCTGAAGGTTGAATGGGCTGGATTGCTTTGGTTTAGTAGCCATGTACCTCGGTTTTCGTCTTATTACGTCGGATTGCTCTTCAGAAAGTACTGCTCACTCAAGATGTCTTGGTCTCTTGTGGTATACTCCGTCGATCTAGTTGCTGCTTATGCAGGATGCACGTGGAAGACCATGATCACTTATTCTTTTGGTGTTCCTACTCAAAGAAGGTGTGGAGATCTATCCGTCGGCAGATGTTGGTATCGTAGGAGAGGACAGTTCACATGGGATGACGGAGATCAGGTGGGTCCAAGACATGTCGGGTTATTAAAATCGTCATTGGCCGAAAAAAGTCGCTTTCTTTTTGTGCAACAGTGTACCGCGGGTGAACGTAACTCAGAGATTTTCCAAAATCAATATAACGCCATGGGAAGAGATAGTAGTTATGATCACTAGGGATACCGGAAAAAGATTCCTGAGTTGGCGAGATGCAGTGGACGATGCCCCCGACGAGTAGAGAATTCCTAGACTCGTCGGCAGATTTAAGTTCGCATTTACTGTTCCATCTCCCACATGGTGTTCATGGCGCCCTCCGGACCCAGATATGTGGTGCTTGAACACGCACGGTTCTCATCAGAGGTGATTTAGCAGGGTATGGATGCATCTCCAGAGACCATGCTGGGCAGTCGAAAGTCGCTTTTTCAGCCAGGTGTCCTCCTTTCTCCATCCGTCGTGCACGAGCGTCGAGTCAATTCAAGAGGTCCGACGTTGAGGAGATGCGCACGCTATCTGACAACCTGTTCGAATTCTAGACCACCGAAACTATCAAACAACTGGCACGCTTCCCATTGAGCGAGCTCCATCCTCACGTTGCCATTTAATCAGTCCTCGCTCGGGATAAAGGGTTCTCACGCTTACAGACAGTGCCGACGAGCACACCAATAGACGAGCATGAGTTAGAGGGCCCAACTATGTGAGGGCTTCCTCTGCTTGTCTTTCCTCTGGCAGCAGCATTTCAGAATTGAATTGGTGAGAATGAGAAAAATTGTAATGCAAATAACCGACGTCAAAATCTCGAGGGAGACTCACGGCTGTGCCACTCCTCAGGAAGGTAGAACGCGCGAAAGAAATAACAGCATCAGAGAAGGGCGGCAGAGATTCCCGAACGACGCTCTCCAACGGGGGATATGGAATAGGCTTAGGCTTTGGAAAGAGAGGATCTGAAATGGATGGGCCATGGATATCGAACCTGAAAAGGAATCCCGGCGGGCGCTCAAACTGGTACTTTTGCTTGGGCAGACTGATAGCTCTGCGTATGGATATGGATCAACTGAATATTCTTCTTTGAATAAAAACCTACAGAGAATGCATTCTCAATAGCTTCTGTTGAGTAAACGGGCTCCGGCGTATTATATTTCACCTCGGTATGCCCGTGCCTTTGCCTCTACCGCCTCTTCGACTGGATCAATTGGTTCGTCGAGATGGGTATAGGGAAAGAAGGTCGTCAGTCAGTCAAAAGTGACGGATTTGCCTGCCACTAGACGATCGAAAGTGGAACTCCAGCGGGATGGCTGGCTGATATATCACTGTGGTTGGTTAAAAAATGAAAAAAAGCCGACAGTCGAAACATTGGGGAACATTCCACCCTTCGTGGGATCCACCCTTCGTGGGATGATCTATGCGCGCGCTTTGACGCTCGTTTTGAAGCAGGCTTTCCGTCTATTGTCAGTTCCAGTGGGTCTCCAACCACACGTTCCGAGGTTGGCCGTCTTCGTCTTATTCCAGCCCGCTACGTTTTTGAATGCGAAGTTCTTCTCAGTAGCATCACCCTCTCCTTACCAGACCAGCCGAGCGTCGTAGTTGAGTTGCTTGTTCCCTCACATCTAGATCTAGCTATCGAGCCTCGTCTATGTATTGTGTACTAAACGTCAGCGCAAACAAATAGGAGAGAGAGACAGGAACCCCCGTCTTTTTCGCTGTCGAGCCGATCTCACCTCCTTTCCGTCAGCGTACTTTCTCAATATCATAGAATGCCGTTCTATTGACAAAGTAAACTCAACGAAATGACGCAAGCAATTCAGGGTGCTCGTAGATCAGGAAGCCGCCTCCCGTCGGCTTTCGTCCCTAACCTGACGAATGAAACCAAAAGGAGGGAGTACGGAGCGGAGTTAGCTGCTGTCGACGGAGTCGGGCGACAGAGATTAGTGCCCGACGGGGGTTATGGAAAATGGGAGGCTGAGCAGCTATGTTTAGGACATAAATAAATGTCTAAAAGAAATCCGTTGCGCTTAAAAAAAGTAGGGATACGAAGGCTTTTGTCGAAAAGACTGTATGATTTTCAATTGAAAGAAAGTCCAGAACGGATTTCCGGCTGGCGCCTCCTCACTTTCTAGGAAGACCAAAACGGAGGTCTCTCCCAAAGCTGAGGTATCCACAGTTCTATCGGCATTCCTCCACACGGAAGAAGGAAGACAACTGAAGAGAATGAAAGGGCAGCGGAAGATGAAGCTACCGGAGATTCTTCATCACCAGATGAATGGAGTGCTTCGGGGGCTCTTCTTCCTGACGTCGGAAGACGATTGAGTCAGACCGGGTTCACTTTTCTATTCCGTTCTAGACAAAGACTTCAGTGAAGGAACGGAGCTTTGTTGAAGCTATTACTCAGACTCTTTTTCGTACTATTGGCAGTGGAAGAAAGATCGTCAGAATGACGTATCCGATTCGACAGTCTTCGTTGCATATGGGTACCTCAGGCTACGGGTCCGGTCTCGTGTGGTACCAATCTATAGGTCCAAAAGGGGGGAGGAGACCTCCGAAGGAGCGGTGGCATACTTTGCTATTACATCCTCCGATGCGGCTACAGAAATCAATTCGACGGGCAACATCCGATGCGATGAAGCAGTGGCAGCTAAAATTCAAAGCAATGGGCTGACTTCCTAGAGAACTTTGCTGACTCACCTGTTGACGATTGAAGCTGGGCTTCGGAATCCCCGGAATATAGGTGGACTCTTCTCCCAACTCCGTCTAGCACCATCCGTCGATTGAATAGAATGACGGGTAGTCAAACAAAAAATCGGCTCCAGCTCCCTCTTTCCCTTTGGAAGTACGACAAAACCACACCTCCGCATTCGAAAGAAGAGGAAGCGTACTTTCGTATATGGCTGCACGCACAGACCTATCTCTTTCTTTTGTCAGAATGCATTTTTTCGTCATGGTAGAACCCTAGTCTAGGGAACTTCGCGGAACGGAGGAAAACAAAATAGACTCGTCGCGTCGAACGTCGAACAAGGGAATAGCATGGATCTGCTCCTCTTGACTACAAAGCAGTTGTCACTCGTCGCATGGGCGGATAGCGTTGGGAAGGAAGAAACCGGGAGACGCACCGTCGAACAAAAGGGGAACGATGAAGTTAGCCGGGATTCGGTCTCTCTTCCCTTTCATCTGCTATTCCTACGCCTTCCTGCCTGTACTTTTATGCTTGCCTGGAAGGAATGGGCAGACAGCAAGAAAGAAGGATTGAGAATCAAAGAATAGAAGAAAGGCGCATCTCTAGCCAAAGACCGGCATTCCAGCTCTTCCCTGCTCACTCGTCATCGGTGCTTCCTTCTGATAGAGATATTTCTATTCTCGGATGAATTTCATTATGCTTTCACCCTCAGCCGGTCGATGGGGAACTTCATCAGTTGCCTTGAAGCAGCGCCAAATTCCAGTGGTGACGAATCTTTCTTTCCGAGATTTCCGCAGTTTAGGACGAAAATACCGATAAAACGCGAAAATGAAAAATTTCCATGTCCGTTTCCGATTCCGACGATGACGTTCCGACGACGGGAAAATCAAAACTCTTTCTATTCTGTGAAAGTCCATGGAGTTTTTTTTTTCGGCTTTTGAGTCAGGAAATCGTTCGACTTTCGGGCAAGTCAATTCTGGGACGCTCTTCTGTAGAGCTTTCAGTTTGCTTTCCTTCCGGCTAGTGGGCTCGTTCCGAGAGGGCGGTAGGTTCATAAGGTCTTGCAAAGCCTTCTCTTCTTTCCGTTCGTCGGGCAGTTTATAGGGACACTCGTTGAAACTACTCGTAGATTCCTTTACGTTCCAGGCGCTTTGTCGGTAAAGTGAGAAGTCTCGTAGAGAATATTCTTTTCGATGCGGAAAAAGACGCAAATGACGCACTCGTCGAATTGTGAAGGGTTATTCGGTGACGTCGATGCTCGGCACCCTACTCAGCACTGTGCTACTCGGGAAGTGAAATTGGTTTATACTTGATGTTTTATGAGATTTGGAGGCGTCGGTAGGCAGGAGAGGAGTTATGTTGCTGTCGAGGGGCCACGTGGAGGCAGTTATGGTGATGTCAGCTAGGTTTTTAATACAAATGGATGGACGACCTGATGCCCTGTGTACGGGGGTTTCAGCAAAGGGGGATTCGAACTACCTAGTAGGTTTCCGTGGTCGGCTCTCCGGATTTGAAAGTTCAGCCCTACCACCCTAGATTATAGTGATGTGTAGTCTTTTTCCGGAATGACGCTATATCAACGACGGCCTCAAACTCATCCGCTTGTAAATTCATGGTGTAATACTCACTCGTAAATGAAAAAATGATTGGTGTGACGAATTTTTCACTGATCAGGTGTGATCAGTCTCATCCGTGTAAGAATTTTGAATTCCTCTTCCAACCCGTCCCGGAATGGGCGTTATGGCAAAGAACAAGAAGAAAAAGAAAGAAGAAATTTGTCCAGTAGTCACAAATCTTGCCTCCACAGGTTGAAATCCGATCCAACCTAGTAGTAAGCAATCCGCCAAAAGCAACCAAAATATTCCTTGGTGAATCGGGCGAAAACTTGAACTACGCACATACATACTTTTAAAAAAGGGTAAAACCAACAGAGATAGAAAAACTAGTGCTATTGCGGCTACACCTCCCGCTTTGTCAGGTATACTGCGAAGAATGGCATGGATCGGTAGGAAATACCATTCCGGCACAATATGAGGTGGGGTGGGCATCGGATTAGCAGGTATATAATTGTCGGGATGCCCCAAAACATTAATAGCATAAAAAATCCAAATGGAAAAAAAGATAGCAGAAGCTACCCGACCTACTAGATCCTTTACATAAAAATAAGGGTAAGAAGCAATTTTTTCCATCTCTGAATGTACACCCAATGGATTATTTGATCCATATTGATGCAATGCGGCCAGATGAAGAAGACTGGCGCCGACTAAAATAAGGGGGAGTAAATGATGGAGACTAAAAAAACGATTTAAGGTGGCATTGTCCACGGAGAAACCACCCCAAAGCCAAATCACTATGGTATCTCCTACTACAGGTATGGCACTAGCTAAGCTTGTAATTACTGTAGCTCCCCAAAAGCTCATCTGACCCCAAGATGGTACGTATCCTATAAAAGCTGTCACAATCATTAATAGGAATATGACAACTCCAAGACACCAAACTAATTCCCTAGGACTGCTATAACTCGCATGATATAGACCACGAAAAATATGAAGGTGACCACAATGAGAAACATACTTGCCCTATTAGCATGCATATAACGGAGCAACCAGCCCCCTTCAACATCTCTCATAACGTGTTCTACGCTTTCAAAAGCTAAATCTACATGAGGTGTGTGATGCATAGCTAAAAAAACACCAGTCACTATCTGAATGACTAAACAAATACCAGCGGAAGAACCGAACCCCCACCAATAACTAAGATTGCTCGGGGTTGGATAATCTATCAAATGCTGGTTAAGTGTGGAGGATATAGGTTGTTTAAAAAGAGAGAATCGTTGGTTCCTTATAGTCATTTCTCTTTTCTATCGTGACAACTCCTCTTCCCTCTGGTAGTTTCGCGCCGTCGCTGTCGTGTCGTAGACTAGTTGCAGAGCGGAACTTTGTTCTGTTTGGAGGGTTTGGTGGTTGCTTGCTACCAAGACGATTTCTTTATTCCCATCAAAGGACCTCGAGATGCTAATCCACGAAAACGGATACGAGAAATGCGAAAGAACTCAACTACGGAACGAGGGCGACCCGTGGAAATACATCGGTTTCTTACTCGTGCAAAGGAACTATTTCTTGGCAACTTGGACAACTTATAACGATGTTTGTCCCGCATATCAGACGGAAGATCGGGATCTTTACAAAAGGCTTTATAAAGCTTTCGCCTCAATTCATATTTAGCCGCGAGCAATCTACGTTTGTGATCTCGTATATTTCGCTTCTCCGACATCTTACGTCAGTTTCCCCCTCATCTTTTAGCAAAAAGCCGCTCCATGGTGGTAAAGTCTCATCTTTTGTGTTGGCCGAAGTTGCAATAGTCACATTGAACCCTCGAATATGCTCGAAGATCTCGAAATGATCTTCCAGTTCCGGGGAGAATTCGCAAAACTCCGTTTTTACCAAGAATTTCATCGGGTTTTTCCGTATTTCGACCAGAGAATCGGAAATATACATTACTGTCGAGATTCTGACCAAAAACTCCAACATTCCATGCCCTCGGAGAGCGCTTTGTCGTGCAAAGTCATTGACATATCTTGTATCTTTTTCGGACCCCAAGAATGAATTGGATCGACTTTCTTGCTTGGAAATAAGGGCCCCTTTTTGTCTTAAAGAATCTCTAACCGCGCGGAATCTCCATAGCCAATTTTCCAAATTTGATTCTGAAATCAGAGGCTGCTTTTGGTACTAATCTTATTTCACATGATCCAGGAACTTCCATAACGTTGGCGTGATTTGGTTTGAGCAATAGATCCTGACGTGATACATCTTCGTAATGAAAATGGAGTGGAAACATCATGATGAGTTGCTTTTCCGGTTTTTTTCGAATGAGCACTGTGAACTATTCGCTTCGACAAAGGATAGTTGATCGAACCGAAAACAACTTCCAGTCAACGAGCTGTCTAAATAGCGGAGTAAATGAGCTTCTGACATGCGGTATTTCCGTCAGTGATTCTTTCAGGGTGTTTTGGCTCGCAATAGACACTAGGGTCCTGATCGAGCAAGACGTAGTCCTATCTATCTACCTCTCCAGACACAATATCTTGAGTACCTATGATGGTGACTACATCTGCTGGCATGTGATGTTTGGACATAGAATCGAGTCCTTGTGAATGGGCAAAGCCAGGTGCTCTTATTTTACAACGGTAAGGACGATTGCTTCCATTACTGACAAGAAAGACACCAAATTCTCCTTTAGGTGCTTCAACTGCGGTATAGGTAGAAGGAGCTGGTACGGAAAAACCTTCTGTATAAGGTTCGAAATGGTGAATTGAGGTAGAGTAGACCGATGATCCTGTAGTCATTTGGCCGGCTATGGAAAGAAAAAGCGTCGCATCTGCTCCCCCTAAACTATTACCGGTCCCATCTCTCTCCAAACCTAACGTGGTAGTTTCCCATCATAGGGCTTTCTATCTATAGATTGAGCCATTACCAACCGACGGATCCCATTCGTTCAGAACTCAGTTGACAACTTCTATAGATAAGGCAGAGCGTCCGTCGGTTCAGCATTATAGCACATAGGCTTCGGCGCTACTACAGCGCTTCGCGGAATCAAAGCGCCTCGCTATGAGAATGACGCTTTGCGGAAGCGTTGCGTTGTCAGCTTTGCTACCGACGCTTCGTTCCGCTTCGCGGAAGCTCGGCTGACGTCGTCGAACCCTTGCGCTGACTGTTCGCTTTTTCAGTAGCGAAAGCGCTTCTCTTTGCCCCGTCGACGTAGAAGGACAAGAAAGAGATTTGTCGGTTTTATTGCTCCCGCTTCCTCATCTGCACTCATTTAGCTTTTTGGGAGGTGAAACAGCGGTTGAAGCTGACATTTCGAAATGACAGCATCAAAGATATTTAAATATACACGGTCACGGTTATCCCGGACTGCGTTCCGGAAAAAGGGGAATACTTGACAGAAAGGGTGGGCACTCTCGGCTCGGAGGTAGGCACTCTCGTGTTTCAACCACACTTCCCGTCTACGAGTTGCAAGTGAATGGGGCCGGTGCGTGGTGAACGGAACGGTTCATCAAGCCATTTCTCGCCTCAACCCCCTGACATAGGAAGAGGGGTACTTTACGGAGAGGGGGCAATTGCATTGCACCTGACTGTGAAGGACCTCTCGATACCGTCATGTTCACTTAGTAACTAGTGGCCGGTTTCTCGTCGCGGAAGCCTTTTCCCAGTGTGCGGAGCCCCAACGAGGAAGGTTTCCGTGGTTTCTCATGGGGTCAATAATGCAGAGCACTCTTTTGTGCTACTCCTACGGGAAGAAGATAAGAAAACGCGAAGCATTCTCTTGGTTTCCCAACCTGTTGTTTCTAAAGGCTGCCCTCTCTCGGCTGGATTTTGGTCCAACCTACTACGAGGATCCCGTATCCCGTACATCGTCTTTCTCCCTCCTGGGTTCTCGTGGTTCCTATGCCGCCGCATTTCCCGGTCCTTTTTCTTTTAGTGCTTCAACCCAAAGCTACCGCTTGACGCGTTTTCAGTGGATAAGATGGCTGCGCTCCAGCTCACTCGACGAATGGGACGACAGTGGTCCACCGGCAAGCTCGTTCTGATCATCGGATGCAGTACATTGGAATCCTGAAGCACCACCACGAACGCTACCGCACGTGCGCCTGCGGTGCGGTAAGGCACCACCCTGATGTGCCAGCAGCCAACTCCGGTATGTCAGCTTTATCCTCATCAAGCCACAACCGTCGATGTCTAGCTTCCCAACTGGTAGACGATTTATTTTTACCCCAGATCAATGAAGAAGGGAGAAGTCAGTTGATTCTTCCGAAGAACCGGAAGCCGACGCTCCCGGCCGGGGCGAGGGGACGGGAAAAGAAACTGCTCCGAAGAAAGAGATTGGGGTTCCCAATGCTTCTCCACGCCCAACAAGATGCGCCAACCTCGGGATGCTTTACTCCTAACCCCACGACGGTTCCGAGACGGAGCTTAACCTGAGTCTCGGTTAAGAACGGCGATGATCGGAGTTTCACACGGCGCACGATTCCATGGATAGTTTCATTCGACATCGTGATGGAGGACATAGCTTACGATCATCGGCTTTGATCATGCCACTAGGCATTTGATTAGGACATTGCACAATGATCCGAACACTTTGTCGCATCTCTTCGATACGGATACAGTAACGATCATAGCGATCTCCTCTGTTACCTACTGGTACGTCAAGATCCGATTGGTCATGAACATCGTAAGGTGCTGCTCTTTGCGAATCCCAGCATACCCCAGGTTGGGATGGGTAGGCCCACCACTTCACTTTCACGTCAGGCCCGGGCCTGATGTCAGTGAGGGGACCCTGTCGGGCTCCTTCCCCCCCAAAAAAACAAACTGTACGTGGGAGTTTCCCTTCATACGGCTCGAATCATTCTAAGATGCCCCGAGAGGCATCCTTTCCGTCAATTCCCTTTTGGGGTGGTTCACGCGCGCGCAAATGAGCACCGGCCGCAACAGCAAGGAACTATGACCAATAGAGTCAGACACAGAGCGTCATACTTCTTTTTTCTTGTGATGGTTGAGGAGTTTCGTCGGAATGAGGGTGCGGGACGCTCGTGGAGTCCGTGCCTTCCGTACCACCACAGGTCGTTCGTTGGGCAGATCCCACTCCTAAACATGACGGAAGGGATAGGGGGAAGGGGGCCGGGCCTATCATATAGACGAGGGTTGTAGAAAGAGAACCCGGCCACCTATTTTCATTCGACGTTCCGGGGCGCTCGATTCGATCGACAAATTCGGCGAGCTGATCTGCTTTGATCCAGGAGAAAGCCCAGTCAGCCACCGTCTTCGGTGCAGGTCACGTGACCTACAGCTCGGCCTTCACTTTTTGAGACTTCCTCTACCCACATCTCTATGTGCCCGCAGCACTTCCATATGGAGAAAGATGGGCTTACCATGTTCCATCAATAGCACCTAACCTATGCCGATTTTGGCGGACCGTGCTCCACCCCGGTGAACTCATACGGTTCCGACATGCCCAGAGGCCAGAGGCGAATCCGTTCATGGTCCTACGGACCAACACCATTCGAAGGTGGATGGCCCGCCCCACCTAGAATAGGAATCTTTCACTGGGCTTACACACATTCGCTCACGTCACGCTGTCCCCCCTCAGCTCACCCTAGCCCCGGGTATGTCGTCTCCAAGGCTTCACACAAAATCTTCACTGACAACATATGCATGCTTGAGTAGGGTCAAGCAGAACTGTTGTTGCTTGATGGGAACTTCCCCCATATTGCTATCAATGTCTTCATGTCGCACGACTTCTTAACATTACACCACTGAATCCCCAATCCTTTGCTTGCTGTGCAGTGACAGTACCAATATCCACTAATCGTTGTTTCCAGATATGGTTGCCGGTTGACATCTCTTCTAATTCGTCGATACGAGAAGCAAATTGTTGTGTGGAGGAATCAATATCTCGACATAAGCCAAGAGGCAGATCTTGTGCCACTCCACCAGGTCGTATGAAACTGGCATGCATCCTGGCTCCCGGGACTCTTTCATAGAATTCCAACAATTTCTCCCGCTCCTCAAAAGCCCAAAGAAACGGAGTTGATGCTCCCACATCCATAGCATGAGTAGTTGAAGCAAGTGAATGATTTGAAATTCGAGTGATTTCACGGAATAACACTCGTATATATTGAGCTCGTAATGGTACCTCGCAATTCAAAAGTCTCTCTACGGCTGAAGAATGAGCGTGTTCGTGGGCCATCGTAGAAACATAGATAGGGTCAACGACGGAACGAACAACGAAACTTTACGACAGCTTTTTTGTACACGTTCACTTGCATCACATACACGACGTGCTCTCTGAACCGTGCAATAAGGTCACCCATAACACGGCTCTCCCACTGGAGTTACCTTAGCCCCGGGCCATGCTATTCCATGATATTGGAAAAATGGCAGCGTAACATGTCTATTATAATCGTCGTCGAAAGCAGGGCTGTCGGGATATGGAGGGAAAGCGTTTCAATAGGAGCCCTACTTCCTTCAGTAGCAAACATCTCTAGAGTGAAAGGGCGAAGCGCACCTGTCGGTACTTCAGTAGGACAATTTCCTCGTCACTTCTTTCGTCTTTCCGACGGTAGGGCGAGGAAAGGCTACTTCAATGACGGAAACATCATAGGGTCGCAATTCCCGTCGGAAGCTAAAGCGAAAGCGTCACTCGTTGAAAGCCGGGAGAAAAAGCGAAAGCGTCGCTCGAAACGACCCGTCGATAGGGTCGACGGGAATTGCGACGGTATATTCGCGAAGATGCAAAGCATCACTTTTCAAAAGGAAGGAGTGAGGAGAGCGAAGTGAGGAAGACATCCATAAACCCGGAAACTAAATGAGAGCCTCGTTCCCGCAACCACTGTCAGTACTTTGCTTCGTCATAGTGACGACGTGGGGGACGTCGCGCTTGAATTGAAGTGGCACCTTTTGAATATGAGTGGGGCTCCTAAATGGCGCGTTCGTGGAGCCAAACCGAAGGAAGAGCAAAAGGAAGGTTGGGTGCGTCGTGGGGTGAGGCCATCCGGCCTCGAATAGGAGGGGGCGTCAGCTCTGGATCCCGCCTGCTTGCAGAAATGAATGGATCAGAAGGGGGGCTGGGTTCGATTTTCGGGCCAGGCGTGGGAGGTAAAGGCCAGAAGAAGAAGAGAAGTGCGCTTTCCCTGTGACGGAAGAGGAGAAAAAGGTGCTGTCATCGAGCGAGACCAGTTTCCCGAGGCGTTGGAAATGGAAATAGACGACCGGCTCAGAGAATCACTGGCGTGGTTTTCCCCTCCCCATCGTTTCGCCAACAAAGAAGTCATCCGTCGACGTCGACGATTGACCATTCCTTCCCTACCGAGCCGCCTCTCTTCGCCATTCGATTACCGTCACCTCTGCCTTCCCTTTTTTAGGAAATACCGACGACGCCCTCCTTTCCGAGATTTTCATTGACGAAAAAAGAAAGACTGTGAAATGAAAAAAAATAAGACTTCGTCTGTGATTTTCTCAGCCCCGACGGGAGTTTACTCGACCCATTCTACGGGATCCCGCACTGCTCGACGTGTGCGACTCCGTATGAAGACCTCCTTCCCTTTTGCTCTGCCCACTCTCCATTCACACGGTTATCAAAGCGGAGGAAGGGTGGGCAGCAGGTACCACGAGCCCTCTGTCCCACACATCTATCGACGATGCAAGTGTAGTTCACCGGTTCCACCGAATGCTCCGAGCGATCGGCAAAGATCGTGTGAGTGTGCAGTTATGCTTCGGATGCTTCGCCATGTTTCCGATCGACCCAGTTCCTGTTCTTTTCCGGTGCACTCGCTTTGTATCTCCGACACACGATGGAAGGATGCGGTGGGAAGGAAGCAGCCCTAGCCTCTGTCCGGCCGATCATTCCGCTGGCATCTCGCATTCACGCCCCCGTTTGACTGCCGCTCGGGGATGTAGTTGTAGATACGTGAGTCGTCAGTGGGTCGTTGGCTCCACCTGTTATCTCCTTATACGACATGCTGTTGTCGTCGCCATATTCAAAATGTAACTTAGTCATATATGCCTCGCTGCGGGTCAGCACCTCCGAAAGTGAAGGAGGACTTCATTCAGTGACTCCGCGATCGCCCTCTGAATGATCAGAATAAGGTAAAGCTTGAAGATAAGTTTTGTACTCTATTAATTTCTCAGTCCCTCTAGTCGGGTGGGCGCCGGCCGGTCTTTCGGCCGGATCCCCCTGAAAACCGTACGTGCGGGTCTCCCCGCATGCGGCTCACGCCATTCGAGGTGGCCCAGCCCAGCATTCATTCACAAATCCTTTGTCGAAATTGAGACTGCTCGACCTCGGAAGCGGAGTCGCGTGTAGGCAGCGCTGTCTGTCTACCGTTGACTCGGTATATTCCTGCGATCCATTGGCTCGCTCCCTCCCTCTTTTTCCGACGAATGAATGAGCCGCTCGGACCTTCCATTTCCGTCAAATGACCTTGCCTCCCCTGGCTCTTCCACCGTCCGGGCTCCCTTTCCTCCATATGCTCCCCCGGCGCAGGCCTACCACGCTTCACGCCTGCGGCGTTTTCGCCATACGGTCTTTGCCAGTAGTGCCATCCTCCCCGCAGGCTGTCTGTATGGGTGGGTTGTCCCGTCGCTGCTACGTTCTTTCCGGCGCTATGTCTCCCAAAAAAGAAAGTGGTTGACTTGGACAGCAGGCGGGTTACACGTTCCACTGTGCCGACGATGTGAGGTGCAGGTGGTGATGATCACCCCGGGGTATGCGCAGGAGCCCGTCGACGGGCACTCCAGGACCCGCCAACGCTCGTGAAAACCCAGGGTTTTTCCGGAATGCGCCTTCATTCATCCGACCGGATGTGTGGATAACGAGGCCACCTTCACAACCTTCTCCTTTCGAGACCGGAACAGACGGTAGGGCGGTTCACGTCGAGTTGCTCGACGCGCCCCGTCTGCCCGGTGTTCATGATGCGCTACGGAACCCCCACCCTGCCGGGGGACTGCGCAGGGCAGGGAGGGAGGCATAGGAGCCTACTCAGCGTCAGCGGCTTCGAGTTGCACTGGAGTGATCCAATATGTGGTTCCGCACGTTCCACCACTTCTCCGTTCATTTCCAATACTGATCGTGAAACACCATGAGCAACAGGATGTTGAGGTCCGGAATTCGAAGTGAAATTCTTGATTTGCCCGTTCCTAGTCGTCATGGGAAAGAGACGGTGCTTGCAAAAAGCGCGAGAGATATTATTCCCCTAGATCCAGTCCAGTACCACCGGTGGTTGTACTCAAAATGCATCTCCTTCGCCCGCGCGCGTCTACCTGGCTTGCCGCCGTCGCATGCAAGCGAAGCGCTATTGGCGGCAATGGAGAGCTCACTGAGCGATGATTGATGCAGTCAGTCAAGTGCCCTCTACAGTTCCATTCCGAAGGATCATGGCACCCCGGAACCATGACATCCAGCAGTTGCAGCATCTTCGTCGCGTGCAACGAGACTTCTATGCCGGCCTTCCTTCCCGGCTCTGTGTTGAAAAAAAGCGGCAGCTAAAGCAAATCGAAAGCATTTTTCTTTTTTTTTTCTTTGCCAACCTACCGTTCCCACGTCGGTACCGACGCAACCGTTCCGCTGTAGCGCTTTTTGACAGTCGAAAGAAGAGTGGTCTCGTCAGAAGTGGTGGTGATAAGAAGCGCGCTATCCTCTTTGTCGTCGAAAGAAAGTGAGTAAGCGTATACTTCTGATTAGAAAAGTCAGCAACGTAATGACGCCGGCCTGTCGAAGTGACGTCCCCGACGAAAGAATAAAGTCATGAATGCCAGTGTCCCGGAATAGAACATATGATTGATTGAATGAAGTGGCTGGCGTGGCGAGAAAAAGAAGTGTTGGTCCCATGCTCCATGCCTGCAGCCTGCTCTTGTCATGCAGGCTCCCCACGCTGAATAACATGGGGGCTGTTTGCCTTTGGTAAAGATGGGGAACACCTGCTCGCTGACCCCTCTCTTCCTTCCTATGGACGACCAAAAGCAGGGTGCTCCCTCTCTCTCATCTATAGGGCAGCGCGTATGACGACGTCGATTTGCGGCAGTCGACGGTCTGTCTTGTATGACGCGAGTGACATTGTCCTATTTCGTCCCACCGACGGCCTGTTCGAGTTCTGGCAGGGCTCCTGTTCGAGATAAGCAGGAGCAGGTGATGGAATCCCTCCACCCTCCAAAAAGGGGAGTCCGAAGGGCAACCGTGCAGAATGCAAGGCATGTGTGGAAGTGAGCAGGCAGGAATGAAGGCTGCGAACGATGCACGTCTCGTCTATTACCACCTGGCGTAGTGGTGCTTTGACCACATAAATCGAAATGACAGAAGGAAGAAATGCGACATTCTATCTCTCCGAAATGAAAAAGAACTGACTGAGGAACCTTCCACTCGTCGGCGGCCGTCGGAACGTCGATTCGACGTGACGTGGAAGGAAGAATGCATGAACCACGATAGAGGAGAAAGGATGGATCACCTGCCGATCTTTGATCCAACAAAAAAAACTATGCCAGAAGAATAGGATGTAAAGATTGACCGGTACAAAAGCCATCTCCATCAATCAATCTACGCTCATTGAGGAGACGGTGACATAGAAAAAAAAATGGGAGGCGAATGAAAGAGATGTGTGGCTGAGGGGAGGAGAGAAAGAACACATGCATTGAGAATCCTTCTGTCGGAGGTTCGAGAATCTATGATAGGATGGACATCTGACGGCTGACGGAAGAAGTAGATAGAAGTCCATTACTGAAAAGTGGTGATCTCATCTCGTCGTCGCTTGCTGGGAGAGAGGAAGCTTCCGGACCACCTTTTCCAGCCATTCCGCGAGCGATCACTCAGCAATGATACCGCCGGCCGGGAATGGCGTACCTATCCCTTACAGGAATCGAACCCGTGTCTTCGACATGAAAAGACGATGTCCTAACCACTGGACGAAAGGGACCAAAAAAAAAAAGCAATTCTTCATATACCTCAGCTCCGAGAATCGAAATGGTTTGTTTTGTTTCTATACGAAATTCGATGATTTAGTTTGTGTTCATGTTGGTGATTTCTGATGTGAATTCGGCGGTTCGTCCCCCTTCCTACGGGTTCCCCACCGACCCAGTGACACATCAACCACACCCCTTCCTTTTCTCTGATCATAAAGCCCCCGATCCCGTCTCTTTGTCTTTTATCCCCCCGTCCCGTTCTTCCCACGTACAGTTTCAGTTTAAAACTTTCCCTTTCCTCACAAACCTACGATTCCGAACTGGAATTTCCAGCTCCCGTAAGTACGGCAACTCTGATCTCTCGCGTCGAACTAGAAGCAATCGAAACAGGGAATTTCTCAGAGCCCAGCCGATCGCCTTACGCACGGTATTCGTTCCTTCCTCTCTCATTTACCTGACGAGCTTTACGGAAGGCAATACGAGAAAGCACCTTCTCTTTTATTTCGGCACTGGACTTCCTTCCCTCTACCACCGCGGTTCCGAATCTTTCAATTTTCATCGACAGCGGGGGCCGATCACAGACCTGAGACCGCAATCGCATATCCAACTTCCGAACTCGTGACTCTCAACCCATTCCTCTACCTGACAGACTGACCGGGAGCCTTCTCCTTCATGGCAAGAAAAGATCCATCCTTCAACCCGGTACCTGACGCTTTTCCCTTTCATGGAGGTAAAAAAAGATCCTTCCTATGCGATTCCCCCGGGGAGGTATACTGAACACAAACCCGCTAAAGAAAAGACACATTAACGGATCTGTTTCGAGATTAACTCATCTATAGGGCAGGGCACGCTTCACAAATCTCGGAGATAGGAAAGGTTCACGCCTCACAAGAGAGAGATGCGAGTGCTCCCGTCGGTCTTACAAACAGGGGCGAAAACAAGAGAGGAAAATAGGCTGTCGATCTGTTTTGCTTGAAAATCGTCACAGCCTAACCACGACAAAAATGCGAGATGTCTTCAGACGGTTGGCTAAGATAGATGTGCCGTTTTTCTTTCGTCGGCAGGTTCAATATCGGAACTGGAATTTCATGGTCAGTAGTTGATCAGTCATAGCGTCGATTGTCTATCTCTGACGAGGGATGGTCGGAGACATCTGATCTTTTCCTTCACTCATGAATCTGGTTGGAAAATCAGGAGTCAATTTCCCTGGAATACAATGACGTCGCATAAACCCCGGCTGTAATTCCCGATATTTCATTCTTCCAACAGATTTGTGCACCGGATTTCCTTCGCTAGCCAACCGCGCCTATTTGCATCGATTGATTGGCTTATACATTTCCTTATGACGTCTCGTCATAGCCTGCCATATACGTCGATTATTATATACCACGCCGTATACAGAATATCTCCTCCTCTGCCATAGACAGGATTGCTGTAACTGGTGCAGGGGCAGGGCAACTACTCTTTCTAAAGGAAGAGAATCGAAGGGATTACCTGCAACTGCTACTGCCAGCCGCAGGAGACGTCTTTCTTTTTTTTTTCATATGAGAGATGAGCTGGACCGGGAATCGAGATTTACATATAATCGAGTTGTGGACCAAGCGACGGCGACCGGAGGGAGGCAATGGAAGATCGTCACAGGTATATGCCATAGGAAGATATAGCTGGTGGAATGCCTTTTGACTGACATTCCGAAGGCCATTGAGCCAGAGTCCTGCACTCGACGAGAGCAAGTCCGGAACTCCATAACTAGAGAAATCGGGACAGACTTACCGAGCATACCCGGAATGAAGAAAAGAAGGACCGGATGGGCTCAACCGACGCTCCTCTTCCCGATTTCAAATTCTAGTGACGGAGAGATATCAGGACGGGAACCAGTATAGAATGACGAAAAAGAAGGGAACCAGTAAACAAGCAAGACATCCCAGCAAAAATCGAGATTTCTCGGAAGCAAGCAACTGATTGATTTCGCTTCCGAGACTGAGAAGGAAAAGGAAAGCAGACGAAGCGACGAAGGGATGCCCTCCGGAATTTCGACGAGGAAGCATGCCTGAGCTAAGACAAGGCAAGAGCAGATGAAGTTGACGTCGGAACAGTCAAATGGAAAGCATTTTCCGGCAGGCAAACAATATAGTCCCGGCCAGGCCCAGGCAGTGAGCTGTAAGCGATGTCAGGGCCCGCAGTAGAGAGGGAAGCTGTGACTGTAAGCTAAACCACTTGGTTCAGTCAAATCTGACGTGACGTATCAAGAAAAAAGATTCTTCACAAATTATTTCACTAGGGGATGCTGTCATCAGCGGCATCGGAATCGGATAAAGAGCGCTTCGTGATTAGGTGGTGGAAGCTCTATACGCCTGATGCAGTGTTTGGTTACCAGTCGTCTTCTTTGCTCCTTTCTGATAGCGGGAAGGTTGAGTCCACCTGAACTGAATTATACGGCTAGTTATAGAGAGATGAAGGACCACTTCGTGACGGAGGTAGTTCGACGGTCTTTTATCTCGCGACCGGTGAAAGTTGGTCGAATAATTCGATGAAAGAAGCACATTCACCGGAGCTTTCCTTTATACCAACCCGTCGCGCTAAGAGGTTACCTTTTTGATTCAGCCTTACCTTGACGGAACTGAGACCTCTGTTGAGTGAGTCCTCTCTCACTACCTCACTATCTAATCGACTACCGTACCGCTAAATCTCCCCATGGATTCCTCTTACCTCTTTTCATTTGAGAAGTTTTCGACTCTCTTTTTCGCCAGGGGTTTCACCGCCTATAGCTCTCTTTGCTTTGGCAGAGAAAGCACTCTTTCTGATCTCTCGATCGAATTCATTCAACAAAGTGGGAAGACAACGAGAGCTCTGGATCGACCATTTGTCGATAAGCGAAAAAGGTCAGTCTCCTTCAAGGGAAAGTTTGATGTATGCAAAAAAAAAAGAGGTTTCGTCAACCTGAAGCCCCTAGACGCACTCCGAACGGCCTGTCAATCGCCTTCCCTCCCGATGGACTATTCGGGATGAGAGCTCTGGTTGGAAAGACACTGCTGGACTGATGACCCTTCCATGCGCTTGGTTCCCTCTTCCGAGGGTGAAGATCGATTGTCTGGTCGAACACAGCTATCTCGCTCTCCTCTATTGATCGAGACCAGCTTCAGCCACTATTGCTAGGACGGGCTTACGTCAGACTGAGAACTGATCTCATTTTCTCTGCTATGCTACTTTCCTCTTTCTTCCATGAGGGCATTCCTTTCCTTCTCTCCGAGCCAAACGGTCTTGCCCGGAACTGTATCCCCCCGATTCTTTACCTTCGTCGAATAAAACGATACTGAGAACACCATCTATAAATCTATAAATAGACGGTGCTTGCCCACGTCGAAACCTACCGACATACCATCTGCATCTGAAATATTCTATTGCTATTCGGGAGAAGACAGGCTTCGAAAGCGTCACTGCCCGGAATCGGGACCCATGCTACTCTGTTCTGGTTGAAGTACCTTCTGACACTGCTGATTCCATCTTTCGGTAGTTCGATCCCGCCTGTTGGTCGAGCGCAGCTCTTGTTCTCTTT
The DNA here is from genome assembly GCA_036321105.1 of Dracaena cambodiana. Classification (NCBI taxonomy): domain Eukaryota; kingdom Viridiplantae; phylum Streptophyta; class Magnoliopsida; order Asparagales; family Asparagaceae; genus Dracaena; species Dracaena cambodiana. The sequence continues at coordinate 12,121,524 of JAYEPQ010000017.1, forward strand.
CCCTTTCTTTGATCGAGCGCAGCGAGAAGCGACGTCTGGCGAACCGTCATGCTCAAAAGCCTTCCTTCTTTTCTTTCGAAGCCCGAAGCCTCATTGGTTGATCCCGCTCCTGCTGCTCTGTCAAATGCCGTCACGTCAATCACGCTTATTCTCAATAAGAGTATGCCCATCCCTCCGATTCATCAGGCAATCCTTTTTCGGTGAGGCGATGGAATCGACAAAAAAAAAAGGTTTCATACTCCGGGTCCTGTCCAGGAAGGGATGAATGAGCGAGCGTGCTTCGTCTTTCGAGCACCTGCTTCTTTTGATTGAACCTACCTGGACCTAACACACTCCGTATGTCGAAGCCGTCTGTTGCGTACTGATGGCACGTAGGCTTTTTTCAGCCTTTGATGGGACAATCATCTGACTCTTTCTTCGGCGGGAGAACGCACTTTCTGCAGGACGAGGACTCGGTGGCTCTCCTATTCCTATATCATTCAGACGTCGGATGACCTCTCTTTCTCAGACGGGAGTCGAAGACCTAGGCTTTGACAGTGGACGCCTATTCGACGGAAGACCGTCACTCACCATTTCCACCGTTTCCAATTCTTCTCTTTTGGAACCCGACAAATGGTTATTGTGGGCTGTTTTGGTGCGTCAGGCAAGCTTTCTTTTTATTGCCGACGGGCCCTTCGGGCTTCCCTTTGTTTGTTGAGGTTCCTTCGTCGCCGTCGTCGCGGCGAACAAGACGGGGAGGTATATCCCGTCCTTCAGACCTCCGGTATGGGTCCCCATGAAGTCTTCTCATTGTCTATTGCCATAGTTCCCAATGGAGTGCCCCCGTCTGCGGTAAGGGATTCACTAAAGAGGTACTGTCATTTTGTCGTAGCCGGGCCTAGAGGTGCCTGCCCTCTTCGGCCTCCTCTTCTTTTCCTTTTTTTATGACGACGGCCTTTTCTTGTCTTGCCGGCCTTCTTTCCCATTCCAGCGGCGTCGTTCGCTCGCCTCATGCATCCGTCGACGACCCCAATGGAGGCCTATGACCCACGGGGTAAGGACTTCGTCGGTCTGGCTTCACTCAAAATCAGGATTGCTTACCTCCGACGTCAGCCTATATAGCAATTCATTCACAAGAGAATGCAGCCTCCACTTCATCATCCGAGGAAAACATTCGACACTTTCGCTGACGCTTTGGAATTTCCAGCGCTTCGGGTTTTCCACGAGTTATTGTCTTCATGTGGAGGTGCCTTTCTGAAGCAATCCCTACCAATTTCCGAAGATCAAGACATATCTCTAGTATCGATGACTCCTGTCCTATATGTCATGAAGATCGGGAAACAGCTGAGCATCTCTTCCGTCAGGTGCAACATGGCCAGGGCTGTTTGGTTTGGCTCGCATTTGGGTTGGCGACCAAGTGGATCGAATCGTCAGCTTTTCAGAAATTGTGAAATCATGGCTCGATGACCCCCTCCCATTCTGTTTTCGACGTTCTGCAGTTCAATGTGCTGGGTTTTGTGGAAGGCAAGATGCAAGCTGGTCATGGAGGGCACCCCTATTGATCCTCGTCATCTCACATGCTCGAGCGTCTATACCAGCAGTACACTGATCCAACTAGATCTCCAACCTCGGGATCGCCTGCCCATGCGCATCCCTCTGAAAATGATGGTTGGAAGCCACCCCAGGGGGGTAGATATGGCTGCAGTAGATTCTTCCGATCGAGTCCCAGTGGCAGAGTATTGAGGCACGGATCCAACGGTAAGGGAATTCGCGGCTGATCGCGATTCATCATTGCTCTCCTCCCAGCAGCTGTCCATTTGAGTTCGCCGGTCAATGACTGAGCTGTGATTGCATAGGTGGTAGAGCAAGCTGGAGCGGAGGCAGAAAGGAAGGAGAAGAAAGGTTTCTTTTCCGGATGTTGACTTGGTGAGTGACGGTCCCTTCTGGGAACCGTCACTCCTGAGTCGATCTGCGCTATAGCGTTTGCTTTCCTGTTCTCCCATCGTCGGGGAATGTATGATCCTTACTCTTCTGAAAGCTTCGAGCAACTGGTTTGTTTTGGCACAGTATGAGGCGGAATTCACACGTCGTGACCCTATATTCACATTCACCAGTGAGCTGCCGAATGACCAACTGGGAATCTCCTCGAACGTCATAGGAACTGAACACCCCTCCGGACTGCCACATCGAGGCCAATAATGACGAGCCTCATATTCAACAATCGTCGTCGGTGCAAAAGTGAAATCCCCCACGTCGGCTTGTGCTCAGAGAATAGTAACCACAGGAAGAAAGCGGGGAGTACAACCTCTCTGTATGCTCTTCAATAAAAGGGTATTTTGTCGAACCCTTTTTCATTTTTTCAGTCTCTGATATGGCACGACGGAGGATATGACGCCCTCTCCGGTAGGGCGACCGTCGGCTCCGACGCCGGGTGATCCATGATTGGGCGGAGATCATACTGTTACTAAATGTTACTATAGGAATACGAGTCATGAGAAATCTCCGAGATGGAACGCGAGCAGAAGATTGGAGTCCTTTTAATTCAGATGATGAGCATGACAAATCTCATACTTCTTCTGCATCTTCAGATGACGCGGACTATGAGCCACAAGAGGAAGTAGTCTTACTGGACCCGTCGCACTGAGGATGAGTTTCTTCCGACAGTGAATTACAGACGTGACAGAACCGCCACTATTCAATTCAACATTGCCTCGTCATGTCTGCTCTCGTCTTGTCGCCTCCTATTACTTCCTGCTTTTCGTGTTCACCACCGACGACATTTCCGTCATTTTGGGACGTTATGGCAAAAGACAATGACTCGTTGGAAGGAAAGAAAAGGACATTGACTACCTCAGACCGTCGCTCGCAAATCCCCTCCACCTTCAACATTTGGTACTGAGGAGAGCCAGCCCTCCAGCACAGACCCAAGCCAACGCAAGAGATGGAAAAAGCACACTTTGATTTACCAAACTGGGATAAAAAAGATCAGAAGGGAGATCGACAGCCCGAAAGCACCGGGGGAACTCAGATTTTTACTGGGAAACGGAATCTATCGGGTTAAACCAGAGAAAAGAGCAGGTAATGCATGAAAATTTCCGAATGATCAAGCAATAAAATCCTCCTTTGTTGACCTGAAGCTGAAGTAAAAGAGGGAACAGGAGGTACCCCGTACCAGCTACTGAAGCCGCTACTCGTGCTATTCCATCCATAATGAAAGCACGAGTGCTAAAGAATCTGCCTCTCTCTCTCTCTATGATGCTATAGGTTACAGATGCCCATACTACCTGCCGCTACGTAACTAAACCGGTGTCGGTTATCGTTGACTGCTTCTTTTAGGGCGGAGAGCCCTAAAAGAAGCGCTGGACTGCACTCTACCATGCTTCTTCTATTGAAAGACGAAGTCCTTGCTCGTGACAACTAGACTTGCACACTCCTGACTTCTGCTATAAGCTATAAAACTCGAGGGAAGGGCGCGTCGTGACTAAGCCGCTAGGGAGACGGAGACCCACCCGAATCCGGGGAAGGATCCGTAGACAGCACTGTGGATGGAGTACCGGTAACGTCAAATGTTTAATGAATGCAGGAACGGAACAATTTGCAGTGGTGAAAGCCCCTACCTATGAAAGAAGCGATGGGGGACTGGTAATCCTACTCTCTGTCTTGCTACCTATGACTGCTTTGTCGACTCTGTTGACGAAGTACCGCTCACTGCACGGCTGACGGGAACTTTGTCTTGTATGCTAAGAGAAAGTCTTCGGTACAACTCTTCTTTTCCCCGTTCACTCCTCCCCGGAAGCAGGCAAGGCAAGTAAATGATTGATAGCCGAATCGGTGGACTGCTCGGCTCCTGCTTCTTCTCTGTTTTCTGCGCTCCCGGCGAGCTTCCATGAGATTGTGGTTAAAGAAAAGAGGAAGTCCCCGCCCATACTTCACTTTTCAACTCATAGCTTGACGCTCTCAGACTAGAGCTATTCTCACTAAACCGAATCTGACTGCGTCAAGCCAAAGTCGTGCATAGATGGATCATGGATGCGAGCCGTCGTTCGACGTGCAGAACTCTTACAGATTTGGACGTGGGTGATTTCGCTTCGGAAAGTCAATACAGATGACATTCTTTCTGTTCTCTTACACATGGTTGAAGTTTCCTTCTTTTGTATCCTCGGGAGTTTATGTGATTGATTTGTCGATAATCCTACATAGGAAAAGCAAAGAAAGCTCGACAATTTTGTTCTAGGAAGAGAGTGAAAAGCAAAGAGCTCACATCGACATGGGAACAGATATTCCAGCAAGATGTCCAGTGACGATATGCTTACAGCAAAAATTCCATTGATTGAGCACCCATTCCTGTGTTTGATGATGATCCAACCTGCTATCTCAATGCATGGGATTTCCTTGTGGATACAAAGATTCACATAGTCAGTAGTGAGACCGTCAATGTCCTAGTACGACCAGACAAAAACAGAGATATAGTCTTCTTCCAGGGATTGGTCATTCATGAGCCTTCCTTTCTTTACGAGATCAGGCCAAAAAAAAGAAAGAGTAGCACTAGCTGATCAAATGAAGGTTGCACATGGAGAGGCTTCCCCAGGGTATTAGACTGATTCTCGAGCTGACATTTCGAAAGTGACTTTCACTTTCACTCTCGCTTCTTCGTCGTCGCTTCCGTCATTTGGAAAAAGAGCCAGCCCAGGCCCCATACCTTCCTTTTGGCTTTCCCTTGTTACATGACAGTTCAGTATGAGGGAGGAAGCTGCTACAGGATCACCTTTTTTGGCTTCGCTTGCTACATTTTTGATTGTCGAAATGATACCGACGAATCTCGTACCAGTACTTCCTACTGGTTTCTTTCCCCGTAAAAGGGATGCCAAGAGATCTCCGTTGTTGTTTGTCCTTATCAGTCGCGCTGCGGATCCCCAATAGGTTACAGATCCTGCTTCTGGTGGGATTCGAAGCGTTATAGAAGACCTGATCTTTCTGGTCTTTTCCACTGCTCCGGAGGCATACAGAAGTGGTCCAATATGAATGTTCACTCTCTTGTTTCCGTCATAGTGTCTCGGTATTCTCAGAGGATGTCGCGATATCGTCTGCTTTTTTCCCTTTTTTCGAGGGATTGCGTCCTTTTGTCGAAGACGGGGAGGATAATTTTATAATGACGTTGGGACGACTGTAGGTCGACGATCCCGTTTGGAGCTTTGACGCGCCGATGGGAATAGGGATTGTACAATGTCGATAAGCCCACAGAGTTTAGTTCACTGCTTTCATCGATTTCTGAAGCCATGAAACGTCGGAGTGACGGAGGGGAGGTCCCGGGCGACAGGGTTGGTGGAATACAGAAAGCTGGTTACATAGGTCAAAATCAACAGGGAATCCGGCTCGACGAGAGAAAGAGAAAGACCGTCTTTGTCGGCATCGACAACCCTTTTCCTTTGAGGCGTGGTTCCAGAACAACTATGACTTCTTCAGTAGAGCTCGTCTTTCGATCGAGAGTTGTCATTCCCCGGTACTGAATTACCGATTACGAGCTTCAACAATCGCTCCCGCTGAGTGAGGCGCTGATACGGCATGTCAGAAGTGACGCAATCAGGTCATAGATGACAGCCCGACGCGACGAAGTCTCCTGATCCAATTTCAGGCACTGGTTCTCTTGCCTCTGCTCAATGAAAAGCGTGATTCCAGGTTCGAGTTTGATCCCCTCTGCTCCAGCATCGACGGTGAATTTTTAGACAAAGAAGACACCCTCTCTGAGAAGGGGCTGACTTAACAGCTACTCTGACCTCCGCTTTGACGACCAGTAGGACTACTTCCCCCGGCGTCGGAAGGAAGACTCATTTTCATGAAAAAAGGTGGATACGAAAGCCCGGTTGGCTTCTCTATTCCTGCAGGTCGAGCAAAGGCTGGACGTACGGCGAAAGGCCCGTCGTTTTTAATGACCTTTCATTTTCACCCAGCCTTCATTGAAGTAGGTATGGATATAGAGTCGAAAGAATCAGCATGGAAAGTAGAACTCGAATTGTCAGAAGTGCCTAGGGAGCTCTCCAATGCCGAAATCCGGGTGGTTCCCTTTCCGTCGAAAGCTCCCAATACGGGCTTTTCCCTTACCATCAAATGGGGATTTCCTTTTCCATCACCGATTTCTCTCCTCTGTTCCGCATCGGATCCCTTCCCTTTCATCTTCTCTTCTTCTTTTTCCTAGGTCAAGTCATCGCACTATATTCGTATATAGTGTGGTGTGTCCACGTCGGGTGCGCTCCATGCTTTCCCTGTCGAATGCTTTTCGTCGCTTTTCTGCCTTTCGGAGAAAAGCGTCGGAAGGAAGGTTCGTCTCTTCCGGCAGGACGTCTTTCTTGTTGAGCCAGGCCCCTTCATCTTATGTGGACTCTCACTCCCGTCTATCTTCTTTTCATTCCTGGGGCAGGATTTATCGTATGCAAGCATTTCCTACCTTCCTCCCGTTCTGTTGCTGAAATCTCTGTCGACGTTGTGCTCTCATTGAATTCCTTTCTTTCTCCCGTTCCCGTCTCCATTTTCATATTTCTTCGTTTTGTTCAGTGGATCGCCTTTTTTCAGGTTCCCAGAATGCATACCAGTACTCTCTGATCGATCTATGGTTTGTCGCTCTTTTATTCGCTTGGATCTCCGCGATTTCTTCGAGATGTCATATTGCTTCGATTGTTGATTCTTTTTACTGACGACTTCTTTGTATTGGGTCTACTCGTCAGATGGGTTTTCTTTCCGAACTCCTTTCTGTCTCGTCCTTTTTTCTTTTTTCTAGGTTACGTTGAAGCAGTTGGGACCGTGGGGGCACCGGCGCCAGTAGGCGATGGAATCCCTGTAGCTGCATAGCTACAGCCCGATGGAATCCCTGTAGCTGCATAGCTACAACCCGATGGAATCCCTGTAGCTACATAGCTACAGCCCGATGGAATCCCTTTCTCCTTTGATCAAAGGCGACAAGTCATGCCATAATATGGCTTTCTTTCGAGCGGAAGGACGGGGACCTTTCTTTTGGCTGTACTAGTAGCTCTCTATATCTTCACTTCCAGTTGAAGCAACATCTCTATGTTTTATTCGACCAGAAAGAATCCTAGTCTATCGAGGAAGTCATAATAGATATGCCCATGGTATTGAGATCATCGCCTGACATTTCCAAGAAAGAATCCCGTGAGCAAGACGCATCAGAGTCTCAATCGTACTTTCCAAATCCTGTGGGCTACGATTGGATGAGTAGTGTGCACCATTGGATTACTAGACTATGACTAAGTCATAAATAACGAGATTATATAGACATATATATACATATAGACATGCGGAGTTATCTTTGTAATGCGGAGAATGGTAGTCAGTCAAGATTGATCTTTCCGACGAATAGTCAGCCATCAGCCTCGTGGCCAATCAATCTCCCGTGCATTTGTTGTTATTTACCGACCATAATCAGAGAAATAGCAAATGGATTCCTCGTCTCAATGCCATGGTTTTCATAAGCATGACGGAGCCTGGCTTGGAACTCCCCTACCATGGGAATTGCATCCATGGGCCTTCATATCGACATTGATGATATGACAGTAAGAAATTCAAATGCAATAACTTTTTTTTTCTAATCAACAACTAGTACCCCTGCCGATATTAGAAATTGAATGAAATACAAATGGGCCCTCGTCATGAGAAAACATCATTTGGAAAAAAGAAAATAAGAGGGACTTTGGAGCCATTCTCATTTCAAAAGCAAAAGATCACCATCGCAGAGACATTCTTACACACTATTGTAGTTCTTTGCGGTTGGTTCGATGTGCATCTCTCTTAATAGGGGACGGACAACCATAATCAATCTCTCTCTTTTTTCAGCATGGATGCCATAGACGGGCCCTAGAAAGTTTTGGAATCAGATTTGATCTTCAATGCGCTTCCAAATACATTTGCCAATATGAGATGTGACATATGTCAGTCAGCCGGGTCTAAAATCCACTTTTCAGTCTCATTGCTTTTATAGTGAGTCGGTATAATATGACGAAGTCAATTATGGAATCGAGATTTAAGGCCAGCCCTATCTTTTCTTAAGAAAAATGCAATCAATCCGACATTTCATGAGATGGGAATGTCGTACCAGAGACAGAAAGAAATGGCTTCTCTGCTTTAGAATTTTGGGCTCTCCGGCTCTTTGAAGATCCAGGTAGACAACGATGAGTCATGGGGAGGCAGGCAAGGGGAAAAGGGATGTTTGCTTTGGTACCTGTCAATCATTTTGAATCCCGCTTTCATTGACCGTCGAAGTCTGAGATCAGAGTTTTTCTTTCCAGCAAGAGATCACAAAGAAGAGGGGTGATCAGTCCTCTTTCAATCCTTCGTTCTACGAACCCTTGTTGATTCTGAACTTCGTTCGCGAAGGAACCGGACTTTTGACGGGCCAGCCCTTTTTGATGCGCCGCTTTACCCTGGAAGGAAAATGAGCTTTGCTCTTCTGGGCACTGGGCGCTCCCGTGGTTCGCGAGAAGGAAAAAGGACATATCCCTTGTTGCATCTAGCACGAGATGAAAAAGAGAGAGCTCCGTCTATCCGCTGTTCATCGATAGACGGAGCTCTTGGCATTGCTTTGTTTTTCTCTCCTTTCCTATCAGCGAGTTTCGATCCTTTTGTTCGAAATTTCTTCGTTCGTACCGAACCGCTTGCAGAATCAAATCCTGTTCCACAAGATCCTATATCAGCTATACATCCTCCTCGCATTTATGCCGGAGACGTCGCCAGTGCTATGGGCTTTGGCTTATGTAGATCAAAAATGATGAATGGGATTGTGGCACTCCATTCGCCGCCAATGCGGAAGTATGCCGCCGAAAAGAATGGAACGCTGCTTCGCTTTGCTGGATGCGTCGGATCCCATCATATAAGAAGCTCGCTCTTTACCCGATCATTCAAACATTTTGTGGGCAGCGCGCCTGCTCTATTGTTGCGTAGCAATAGAAGCCTGCTCATGCAGCTTCGGAGGTGCTTTTTCGCCTTCTCTTCGCTCTGGACAGGAGCGTGGAGGGACACGGGATGGGAGCAGGCGAAGCGTGTCGTTCGTAATGGAAAGAAAGAGACCACTACTTCGCCTCTTTGTTGGACCGCCGGCGCGAACACAGTAGTCTCTGACCAGGACCAGGAACCAATTCGAATTTGGATCTTGACATGTCAGGTGTTTTTAACCGTAGGCATCTCGCCAGGAAGTTGGTGGGCTCATCATGAATTAGGTCGGGGTGGCTGGTGGTTTCGGGATCCCGTAGAAAATGCGTCTTTTATGCCTCGGGTCTCCGCCACAGCTCGTATTCATTCAGTAATTCTACCTCTTCTTCATTCTTGGACCTCGCTTCTGAATATTTTGACTCTTCCATGCTGTGTCTCAGGAACCTCTTCAATACGGTCCGGATTGCTAGCTCCCGTTCATAGTTCTGCTACAGATGATACACGAGGAAGATTTTTATGGCGGTTATTCCTTCTAATTATAGGCAGGTATATGAATCTTTTTTACCAGATGAAGTAGCAGGCATCGATCCGTAGAACCTATAAAAAAGAGATGGTTGTGGCGCGAAGTACTCTTGTGCACCTACGTCACTCGGCTCGCGCGCAACCCCGCCCCTTCCTTTCCTGGAAGAATTTTTCCAATTGCTGGGCTGGTTATTCAGAGCAGCAATTGGCTGCCGGATTTCGTCCCGTCCGTAGCGCTTCGGAAGTCACTGTGGCGTGGCTGAATGTAGAGCAGTCCGCGACGGAAGCCTTTGATCAGTATATTATTTAGAACTTCGGAAGATGGTTGACGGTAGCTTGCTTCCGACGCCACTGCACTAGATGCGCATGTAGTTGTAGCTGTAGTCCTGCCGGTAGCAAAAAGTGTAGCATAGCCAACGAAAGCCGGTTTCAGCCGCAAGCAAGTAGTCCAGTAGCCCGAAAGCGGGAAGCAGCATGGGCAGTTCGCAATCAAGCCGTAGCCGCCGTCCCGTGCTGTGTCAGCGGTGCGTTTGCATTTTCGTCATTCACAGTAGTCCGAGCGTCCCAATCAGTCCAGTCAGGAAAGAGTCCCGTTCTTTGGATTGCCCAGCGACGTGGGAGTTGTATGGCAGGAAAGGGTGTGGGTCGATTTTTGCAAGCTGCTTTCGGCTGTAAGCAAGCAGTCGGCAAGCCGCAGGGCAGCAAATACCATTATCAAGTGACGTCGGTCTCCGAAAGAAAGAGATGCAGCTTGGACAGCCGTGGTCTTTGCTTTTTCAACGTTCTTTGATTCGATTCGATTCGATTCGATTTTTGCTGGCACGTCGTTGGCTCGAAAGCCGGAACAACCCTTCCTCAATTGGCAGTTTCGAGGTGACGAGTTGATTATAAAGCCGCTTCCCCTGTAGTTGTCAGCTCGTTCTTGACAAATCCGATCGGGTCTTCAGGAGATGGAGTAAAAGGATTCGAACCTTTGCATGCCGGTACCAAAAACCGATGCCTTACCACTTGGCTATACTCCATACGGTCGGTCCCTGGGAAGAGGGGGAAGGGCGAAGCAGGGCTCGAAGAAAAAAAACGAGCCGTGCAAGGACTCGGGGATATAGCAAGTAAGCAGCGACGGTTCCCCCGTCTAGGACCGACTACAACAAGCTCGGGACTTAGAGAGAAACAAAGGGTGACGCTCTCTGCTCTATTTGCTTGCAATGCCTTGCCTATCGACAGTCGACGTAGGCGAACGTCGTAGCCTCCTCTTGCCCGTCTTCCTGTAACACGCCAACAAAGAACCTGGGTTCCATTGTGCCCTGTCTTCCGAGGCGACTATTTCGCGCGGTTCGATCCATTTCCCGATCCGATTCATCCGATAACGTACCAATATGAGTAGTGGGATGGATGGTAAATCATTTGCATGCAGTCTTTTTCGGCAGGACCTAGACGCGGAGGTTCGGGAAGTAGCACGTGCCAGCATTCACTGGTGGAAGGACTGGCAGCAGCGAGAGCATTATAGTTGACATGGTCGGAGCTACAGTCCCAATATCCGTCTCTACTCTTTCTGTAATTGACTCCCTCCTGCTCCCGACTCCGCTTCTCCCTCCGATGCGGGTATCTCAATTCTGACGACCAAACCCATTGATTCCATTGGTGAAAAAATCGCTGATGCGAACTCTGTAGTGCTACTGAAACCATTGGTCTTGCTTGTACATCTTCTGTTGCCGGAAAAGGAAGACGTATTGGGTCAGTCTGGCACGTCGACGCTTGCGGAGACGGCCCGGCTGCCCCTATACAGGGGGTGATCGATTGACCAACTTAACATACACGTTTTCTAGATGGACAAGCTCTCCTTCTGTGCGCATCGATCGACCGACGTAGGGATTTGCATGGGGCCTTGCGCGTCGGAGATTGTCTACGGCTTATTTCCTATGTATTACGTCTTGTATGAGACTACCTTTCATTTCGTCATTTATGGTCTTCCAAGAGACAAGTGCTCCTTTGCCTTTATATATCATATATCATTTTGAGCTGTTCTCAACATTCATATTGAGAATGGTATGTGTATCAGACGGTATATGATCCGATCGTGGGAAAATAGATCGGAAACATCCGAGAAGTGTGTTTGGTTCCTTCCTTAACGTCAGATGATGGCAGATTCACTGTGACAGAAGGAGTTCGTCGGAGAAGGAAAAAGGCCTATACTAGATCTTGACATTGATGATTCCTATTGGGATGTATATGAAAGTTCTGTTCTATCTTAATCTGCTGATCCGTCTACCCATTATGGTCTATCTAAGCGATCATAAAAGAAAATCCTTTCTTTTCAATTTCTTATTGCCATGCCAGTTCACTCTTTTGATTTGACAAATGCAATATCATTTCTTTTTATTGATTCCGATCGTATCTGCATACTTTCATCCTCTTTATCTGGCTTGCGTCTTGCTACCTCAACTACCGATTAGCTTTTGAGCTTTTTCTTAAGTAGTACAGCTATGAGATCTTTGACACATTTAGATCGACGAAAGGAATTCGTCCACAAAGACTCTCCGTAGACTTTAGAGGACTACGACTGATCCGTCAGACGGTAAAAAAAAAAGTGCATGTAGTATTTATTAAAAACTCGTCAGAATACTATTTCGTCTATATTATAACCGACCGGATTTCGAGATGACGAAATATGGTGTGGAAGGGGACAACATACATCAATATTTACAGTTGGGTCGAGTGAAGGTGAAGAAATGGATAGAGAGCCCTATGATTGAGATGTTTGCGTCAAAAACTCCTCTGATTTAGGATCTCTTCTGGTATAGCCCTTATTGAGCGATGAGCATTTCTATGGTCGACGGAGGATTTTTTAATGTGACGTAGTGCAGAGCTGTGTCGGAATGATGATTTTCGAACCGCTCTGCGCCGTCGTTCAAAGATGCGTCAATTCCATATAGCGACGGCTCCCGGAAAAGAAATTCTGGCTTCAATCAAAGGGGAGGACTCATTGTCTGATAAAGAAATCGAAAGAAAACCTAGTAAATCCCTGGAAATAATGCCATCTGGACTCCTATTTTCCTTTTGACTTTTACACGAAGAAGCCGTCGATCCTTTTTATTCCAATAGTGCTCTCCATTGGGCTCCGGATCTCCGCAAACTGTACTTGATTGACTATTGATGCGGGATCCGCAGCAGATGCACGAGAACCATACACTGATGAAGTGAGAGATCCAGAGACACCATGCGATGTGACGGTAAAAGAAAGCGAAAAACGCATAGTCACTACCGACGCCTGGTAGAATGCAAGCAGGAGGTCCACGGCCAATCGAATCGAGATCCAGCCTATTTTTGACCTGAAGTGAAGGCCGAAGGTTCAACCAGAAAAGAGTTTCGACTCCTTTTTTCAAAGAAATACTGAGATGAGAGAGATCCCGTCCTTTGACGAAAACAACGCGACGCGTCGGCTCGATCATTGGTTTCGGGGGAGGGGAAAGAAAGAAAAAGGAGAAGTGACGTCTGTGAAGCATGGGGTCATCACTATGGATTCATTTGTGTTCAAGCTCAATCACTTTCTGGAAGGATAACTAGGTGCTCCCATCTCCGTCGATCAGTCGAGCAAGAGCTTCGCTACTTGTTGTTCTTTTTGCATCTTCATCCGGGACTGAGGGAAGGCGTCGAATGTCTCACTACTCGTCTGAATGCTTTGCTTCTTCGAGGAGGTCTTCATCGGTTCGAAGGATGGAAACGGTTTGTTTGAGCTCTCGTTTCTTCTATGTCATCTTGGTCCTCTTCTCCCTGTCCCAGGTAGGCAAGGCATGGTGTCTTTCCCTCTATGACTGATCCCGGATATGAGAGCTATGCCACTCTCGAAGGGTCGCTTTCCTGATCTAGGTGTGGTTCTCTCTTTTCACCTATTCCCTTGCAATACTGACGATCACCTCGTCGGCTAAAAGGGAGTGTACAGAGATCCAGACAAGGCTTTCTCCACTCATAATCCAATCATCTTGCTTCCCTTGACCAAGTGAAAGCAGCCAGCCCGTCGATTCGATTCTCAAAGTTGGAGTCTTTCCATTGGTTTGACTAGATACCGTCGAAACCAGGATTTTCAATGCCTCTGGATGCTTCCTGACGCATCGAGGTTAGACCATGATGTGAACCGTCGACTTGTTCGCCATGCTTTTTTCGTCGAGGGCCGTGGAAGCTGGTCGAATCTGGTAGGGAGAGGTGAGGAACTGCTCATCCACTTGCCTACCAACTCGAACGAAAGACTGAGAGACCTGATCCAACTACTATTCATTGCACCACTGCTTGCGCTGCTCGTCTCCGTGGATCCGAGACTGAAATCTGGTCCTGGAGAAGAAAGAGCTGGATTTATGGCATGAACTGATCGAGATTGGAATTGCAATGGCTTGATTTAAAGCATAAAGAGAGGAATATGATGCGCCCCTTCCTAGCCACGAGTTACCAGTCGAATACAGAACTACAATTTACGAGTTACCCAGTAACATAGACAGAACTAGAGAGGACGGAAAGGAAGATAATGATGATAATCCAGAGGGTAGTGAAGAGGAAACAACAAAAAACAGCTCAATTAAGAATAAAGAAAATAATAGCCAAAATAATGATGTAGGAAGAACAGTTGAGGAGATCATCCTAAATTCCGAAGAACCCCTTAACAAAGAGGAAGAATACACGATAAGATTTGACGAGATAATCTTCGCACCAAAACAAGGAAGAAGGTTTAATTATGTTAAAGGAACATTTAGGTTCAAGGGCTATAAACAATACTCGTTACATGCACTACTAGATACAGGGGCCACAGTCTCCTCTTGCCAAGAAAATGCCATACCACTAGAAAAATGGGAACCAATAAAATATCCAATTAAAATAACAGGGATCAGTGCACATAAAACAACTATCCAAAGCAAAGCCAAGAACGTGGAAATTTGGCTTAATGAGAAAAAATTTATTATACCAAAACTCTTATGCTTTCCACATATGAATGGGGACATGGTTTTAGGAAACAATTTTATCGGAGAATACCTACCCATGATCGTAGAAAAATAAATGGTGTCTTTACATCAACAAGAAGGAAATCAAACCCGAAAGGTTGACATGCCACTTTTGGAAGGACCTAGATATAAATGTACAGAAGATTTTTCTCCCCCAAAAGGTACCGCAGACAGTGAAAACTCACTGAAAAGATGCGAAACAATTCAAGAGTTAGAACAGACCCATTGGCTTTACAAAACACTTAGTGAAAATTTTAGCGAGAACCCATTAAAGTTATGGGATCGAAGCCCAAGGTTTTGTAAAATTCAATTAAAAGACGACAACGTAATCATTAGGGTAAAACCCATGCTCTATACTAGGCAAGATATAGACGAGTTCGACAACCAGATAAACGAACTGATAAACACAGGTCTAATAGAGAAAACCACCAGCTCCCACTCTAGTCCAGCATTTATGGTCAGAAATCTTAACGAAGTAAAAAGAAAAAAGCCACGAATGGTAATCAATTACAAGAGACTAAATCAAAATCTAAAATTCGATGGTTATTTTATCCCTAGGAAGGAAGTCCTGATAAACTTAACAAAAGGATCTAGAGTATTCAGCAAATTCGACTGTAAATCTGGTTTCTGGCAACTAAAAATAACGGAAGAATCGAAACCACTAACAGCTTTTAGTACGCCACGAGGACACTTTCACTGAAATGTCATGCCATTTGGGTTAAACACTGCACCCCAGATATTTCAAAGATGGATGGACTCAATTTTTAATAGTTTAAAAGATTTCTGTGTCGTATATATTGATGACATCCTGGTCTTTTCAAAAACAAAAGAAGAACACAAGAGACATTTAAAAATCATTAGAGACATCTTTAGACAACACGGGATAATACTCTCTCCAAAAAAGATTGAAATCGAAAAAGAGTCAATAGAATTTCTTGGAATTATTCTAGATAAAGATGGAATTCAGCTACAGAAGCACATCATTTCAAAAATTAGGGAGTTTCCCGAAGAAATAAAAGATAAAAAATAACTACAAAGCCTGCTAGGGCTATTGAATTACGGGAGAAATTTTCTACGAGAACTCACGAAAAAAGAAATACCTTTACTAAAGAAACTAAATAAAAATCAAGATTTCATCTGGACAGATAAAGATAAAAACGTCCTGAGGCAAATTAAGCAACTCGCCGAGAAGGCACCAGAAGTCTACCTACCAAAACTTGGAGATAAACTAATTTTGGACACAGATGCGTCAGAAGAATATTGGGGATGTGCACTAAAAGCAATTCCGAAAGAAAACTGGGACGAAGAAGATCCACCTCTGTCCCAGAACGGAATCAGACTCAGGAAAAGAAGCATACCACAAAAGAATATTGGGTATGTACCGTTTGTTTCTGAAGTTATTCAAGTTATCTGTTTTTGAATTGATTATAATACAATCTCTCAACTTGCGTGATTATTATCCTAGTTTCAGTCTAAGTATCCCCTGTTAAATTTAAGTATGTACCATTTGCTATCTGTTTTTATTAAATAATTCTCTATGTTTGTAGAAAAAATCATTAAAAATTCAGAAAAATGTTACTATAGCAAAATCAAGTAAGAAGCAGAAAAACCAAGGAAAATTGGGGAAGGATTTATAGCACATATCGCACTTATACGGTATCAAATAGACTATAATTTTGACCTATACTTTCACAATCTGTATCATTACTGCCCTAGTTGCACTCTAAGTATCCCTTGCTGGAATTGAGTAATCTTAAAGCCCAGATTCCTAAAGTAAACCCTTTATTGCCGCGGATAAGCGTTTGTAGGGTGACCCTTAGAAGACGGTTTTAGGCACCATAGGCTACTCGGAGCTAGTTTTTCACCGATATCTTAGATGGCTACCGGCATATTGTGCGATTGCGAGACATGTAGGACAAGTTGTAGTAAATATGACACCATGTATAATGATATATATGGTATAATGAACATCCCCAGTTATTCCAAAAAAAAATTTGATGAGGTAGTTCTCCGAATAGAAAGATTAAAAGAAAAGGATAGAAGTCCCGACCTAACTCTAGAAGCCGAAGAGGATCTGACCCAACAACTCAAAAAAATCCATAAAAAATTTAAGGGTCTATTAAGTCATTATGGATATAATCCCAATCAAGAAAAAGCTAGACCCAGTATCATAGACAGAACTAGAGAGGACGAAAAGGAAAATAATGATGATAATCCAGAAAAAAAGGAAGGTAGTGAAGAGGAAACAACAAAAAACAACTCAATTAAGGAAGGCAGTATTAATAATATTTTGCAAATTAACTGTCGAAATGATGATGTAGAAAGAACAGCTGAAAAGATTACCTTAGAACCCTCCAACGGGAAAGAGACGAGTACGATAGAAAACAATGAAATAGTTCGAAAGACAAAAGAAGCAGTAGGAAGGATAGATCATATTGGCAGACTAGAAACTGGTCCAAAACAACCAATTGACATAATGCAAACTAAAGAAATATACTCCAGATAAGAATACAACCCAAAACTAGAGATAATTAATTGTTGGAAAGAATTGTATAAAGATCAAAATAGCACTACTCAAAAAAACTATCTGGCCAAGAGAATACGAGACACATACCTCCAGCATAAAAGATTGTTATGCTATTTTAGGTTTGACCCTGAGATATGCAACCTAATTAAAAATCAAAACAAAAGTAGAATGACCCCAGATGATGAGTATAGGACAGAATCAAAAGATAATGACAGATCTAACAAAAGGATGATATGTGTTAAAGAAGGGTTTAGAGCATCAAGTAATAGCTTACAAATAAAGAAGAATATAAGGAATAATAAAATTATACCACGGAATAAACACTATTTAAAACTACTTAACAAATACCTTAGAGTTAGGCAAAAGGTCATAATATTCACTAAGAATAAAAAAATATATGATAAGAAAGAATTAACAAGTCACGTAACAAGAACCCTTCAAGGAATTATGCTTTTTCACCATAAACAAAATTTATACACAGAAAAGTATAATGAATACTTTTTTCATAGAAAATTAAGAAGACCAATAATAGGATCAAACATAAATAGTACAGAATTCTTAGGTCATAAAATAGGACCTCCCGTCAAAGAAGAGAAAAGACAAAAGGAACGACTAGGTATGCGAACAAAGAATTCGATCGAAAAATTCCAGAGATAACCGATACGTATCAACTATACAGTATGGCGATTAATAAACTAATGAAAAAGAAATTATGTGAATGGACAAAGTTCTTAGATCCTAGATACGGACCAAAACTTGAGCATGTATTATCTAGACTAATTCTTTGGTGTTTAAATTTGCAGATGAATTCCAGAGAGTTCATGAGATTTGGAGATATATATCTCAAGCAGTATGCCACTCAGAGTAAAGAGTCATTCAGAATCACTGAATTTCAGGTAGATTTAGTACAACAATGTCTATTAGATAATTTGTGGAATCTAAAATTAGATCAGCCAAAAGAGAAGGTTAAAGTAATCAAAGCACTAGCCTATTATTTTAAAGGAATTATTCAGACACCCCAATCACGGAGTTTTATATGCTACGTCATACTTAGAGGACATCAAATAGGAATTTACAAAAATTGGAACACAGTTAGAAGGTTAGTCTCAAACTATGATAATCGAGTGTTTAAAGGGTTTTACAATGTTAAAGAAGCTATAGAGTATGCAAAAAATAATATTTCAACCTACTGGCATTTCGACGAAAGCCTTAGAGAATTTATGCTTCAAGAAAATCAACAGAGTACAAGTGAGTCAGAACTATCAACAGAATGTAAAGATTGTCAAGTTATTATGAAGCACTTTAAAAATCTAAAAATACAAAAGGAAAGGTTGGTTGAAGATCTCTGTCAACAAAAACAGTTAACTGAGAGATTGCAGAAAGAACAAGAAAAAGAAAAAAAAAAAGGGAGCGCCTCACAAACAAGAGTGAAACAAAATCGAGTACAATAGAAAGAAGACAGAGTCTCCAAAATATGAGAGATACGGAAGCCATGCAAGCCAGACTATTTTTTAAAACAAATGATAAATTATCTTTTCTTCCAGAAGAAATCAGACAGAAGATTCACCAGAAAGTTCAGGACAACTTCTATCGAAAAGCCAGAGAAATGCAACAGATACTCAAAGAAATTCAAAAAGGAGAGAGAAGATGCAGAGGAGTAACCGTAGACCAGGTAATACATTATGCCAACACCAATAAATGCATCAATAACAATATCTGCAACATCATGGACCTCTCACAACCAAAATGCCAATGTGACTTAGCTTATAGCATCTACAGACTGAAAATACAATTAGGACAAATAAAAATGGAAAAGCTTCATGGAACAGAATATAGTTGGAAAAACTTCTTAGATATGGGATTTGTTTCACAAATAATCATTAGTCATCCAGATCATACAGAGTTACTCCCAGATTCTTTAGCATTCCCAGTTTCAGAAGCTTTCATAGGAAAAAGGCCACAGCTCTAGATAGAATTCGATTCCATAATAGCAGAATACATAAATGGAGTATGGTATCCTACAAAACACAGTGCATGGATTACACACAAGCTAGCCCATCCTCTACATCCAGATAAAGAAGAAAGAGGAGTAATTTGTGACAGAGAGATCCCTAGACAAATCAGACACTGGAGAGCAAAAACCATAGCATATGAATTCAACTGGCAAAAATATAGCGGAAATAGATTCAGAGTAGCCACAGAAACTGAAATTTACAGAGTCTATATAGACAAAGAAATAAATTGTAAAGTCCCATAATTTATCAGGTCAGCCCATGAGGAATTAATTCAATATTATAGACAAAAGAAAATGGTAGAAGACAGAATACTTCAGCAAGACATGGCAGATTGGGCAGAAGAATACACGCCATCAGATCTGCTAAGACAAATGGGCGATGAAGGCATACAAAATCTCGACAATATGGGCGACTAGCCAGATAAAAAAAAAAAAAAAAAAGGAGGCTCCCTCAAAATCCTAAACATTGGATCCCCCAAGGCTTCACAAAGAAGACAACAGCAAAAAGAAAACAACAGCAAAAGAAAAACAAGCATTAAAGGTTCCTGACAACAAACAGTACAGACAAGACGACAACAGTAAAGATCCCTGACAGAGACAAGACGTCAACAGTGAAGACTCGTGACGAGACTTCCACAGCAAGATTCTCCAGAGACTTCTAGTGCAAGACATCAGCAGTGGAGATTCCTGACAGCAACAGTACAGATTCCTGACAAGACGTCAACAGTGGAGATTCCTGACAGCAACAGTGAAGATTCCTGACAACAACAGTACAGACAAGACGTCAATAGTGAAGATCCCTGACAGAGACAAGACGTCAACAGTGAAGACTCGTGACGAGGCTTCCACAGCAAGATTCTCAAGAGACTTCTCGTGCAAGGATAGGACGTCTATAAAGGAGGCCTCCGACGGATGAGGAAGACATCGGCAATTCGGCAAAAACATCAGCAAGTTTTTTCAACACCTTTTAAATTCCTCAACGCCTTCTTCTTCATCACCATCCTCTCTCACCCTCTCATCCTCCCCCATCCGTCTTGCCTGTTTTATGCCTGCCGATCAGACCACCAACAGATTGTAGTTCTCCACCACCTATATGTATAATTAAGTGTGCCTGAGTGTATTTCCCTTTGTATTTTCTTCTTCTTTTGCATCAGCTGCACTGCAGCAGTAGTAGTGTGTAATTCAACTGGTATCAGAGCCTGGGGAGACGTTCCTTTTGGGCGGTAGGAGTCTGCAGTCTGTACAAAGAGTCTCCGGTGCGATGCTACTATTCCGGTATGTACCGTTTGTTTCTGAAGTTATTCAAGCTATCTGTTTTTATTAAATAATTCTCTATGTTTGTAGAAAAAATCATTAAAAATTCAGAAAATGTTACTGTAGCAAAATCAAGTAAGAAGCAGAAAAACCAAGGAAAATTGGGGAAGGATTTATAGCACATATTGCACTTATTCGGTATCAAATAGACTATAATTTTGACCTATACTTTCACAATCTGTATCATTACTGCCCTAGTTGCACTCTAAGTATCCCTTGCTGGAATTGAGTCATCTTAAAGCCCAGATTCCTAAAGTAAACCCTTTATTGCCGTGGATAGGCGTTTGTAGGGTGACCCTTAGGAGACGGTTTTAGGCACCATAGGCTACTCGGAGCTAGTTTTTCACCGATATATTAGATGGCTACCGGCATATTGTGCGATTGCGAGACATGTAGGACAAGTTGTAGTAAATATGACACCATGTATAATGATATATATAGTATAATGAACATCCCCAGTTATTCCAAAAAAAAATTTGATGAGGTAGTTCTCCGAATAGAAAGATTAAAAGAAAAGGATAGAAGTCCCGACCTAACTCTAAACAACCAATTGACATAATGCAAACTAGAAAAATATACTCCAGACAAGAATACAACCCAAAACTAGAGATAATTAATTGCTGGAAAGAATTGTATAAAGATCAAAATAGCACTACTCAAAAAAACTATCTGGCCAAGAGAATACAAGACACATACCTCCAGCATAAAAGATTGTTATGCTATTTTAGGTTTGACCCTGAGATATGCAACCTAATTAAAAATCAAAACAAAAGTAGAATGACCCCAGATGATGAGTATAGGACAGAATCAAAAGATAATGACAGATCTAACAAAAGGATGATATGTGTTAAAGAAGGGTTTAGAGCATCAAGTAATAGCTTACAAATAAAGAAGAATATAAGGAATAATAAAATTATACCACGGAATAAAGACTATTTAAAACTACCTAACAAATACCTTAGAGTTAGGCAAAAGGTCATAATATTCACGAAGAATAAAAAAAAAATATATGATAAGAAAGAATTTACAAGTCACGTAACAAGAACTCTTCAAGGAAATATGCTTTTTCACCATAAACAAAATTTATACACAGAAAAGCATAATGAATACTTTTTTCATAGAAAATTAAGAAGACCAATAATAGGATCAAACGTAAATAGTACAGAATTCTTAGGTCATAAAATAGGACCTCCCGTCAAAGAAAGAGAAAAGACAAAAGGAACAACTAGGTATGCGAACAAAGAATTCGATCGAAAAATTCCAGAGATAACCGATACGTATCAACTATACAGTATGGCGATTAATAAACTAATGAAAAAGAAATTATGTGAATGGACAAAGTTCTTAAATCCTAGATACGGACCAAAACTTGAGCATGTATTATCTAGACTAATTATTTGGTGTTTAAATTTGCAGATGAATTCCAGAGAGTTCATGAGATTTGGAGATATATATCTCAAGTAGTATGCCACTCAGAGTAAAGAGTCATTCAGAATCACTGAATTTCAGGTAGATTTAGTACAACAATGTCTATTAGATAATTTGTGGAATCTAAAATTAGATCAGCCAAAAGAGAAGGTTAAAGTAATCAAAGCACTAGCCTATTATTTTAAAGGTATTATTCAGACACCCCAATCACGGAGTTTTATATGCTACGTCATACTTAGAGGACATCAAATAGGAATTTATAAAAATTGGAACACCGTTAGAAGGTTAGTCTCAAACTATGATAATCCAGTGTTTAAAGGGTTTTATAATGTTAAAGAA
The DNA here is from genome assembly GCA_036321105.1 of Dracaena cambodiana. Classification (NCBI taxonomy): domain Eukaryota; kingdom Viridiplantae; phylum Streptophyta; class Magnoliopsida; order Asparagales; family Asparagaceae; genus Dracaena; species Dracaena cambodiana. Next base: position 12,143,569 of record JAYEPQ010000017.1, read on the forward strand.
GCTATAGAGTATGCAAAAAATAATATTTCAACCTACTGGCATTTCGACGAAAGCCTCAGAGAATTTATGCCTCAAGAAAATCAACAGAGTACAAGTGAATCAGAACTATCAACAGAATGTAAAGATTGTCAAGTTATTATGAAGCACTTTAAAAATCTAAAAATACAAAAGGAAAGGTTGGTTGAAAATCTCTGTCAACAAAAACAGTTAACTGAGAGATTGCAGAAAGAAAAAGAAAAAGAAAAAAAAGGGAGCGCCTCACAAACAAGAGTGAAACAGAATCGAGTACAATAGAAAGAAGACAAAGTCTCAAAAATATGAGAGATACGGAAGCCATGCAAGCCAGACTATTTTTTAAAACAAATGATGAATTATCTTTTCTTCCAGAAGAAATCAGACAGAAGATTCACCAGAAAGTTCAGGACAACTTCTATCGAAAAGCCAGAGAAATGCAACAGATACTCAAAGAAATTCAAAAAGGAGAGAGAAGATGCAGAGGAGTAACCGTAGACCAGGTAATACATTATGCCAACACCAATAAATACATCAATAACAATATCTGCAACATCATGGACCTCTCACAACCAAAATACCAATGTGAGTTAGCTTATAGCATCTGCAGACTGAAAATACAATTAGGACAAATAAAAACGAAAAAGCTCCATGGAACAGAATATAGTTGGAAAGACTTCTTAGATATGGGATTTGTTTCACAAATAATCATTAGTCATCCAGATCATACAGAGTTACTCCCAGATTCTTTAGCATTCCCAGTTTCAGAAGCTTTCATAGGAAAAAGGCCACAACTCAAGATAGAATTCGATTCCATAATAGCAGAATACATAAATGGAGTATGGTATCCTACAAAACACAGTGCATGGATTACACACAAACTAGCCCATCCTCTACATCCAGATAAAGAAGAAAGAGGAGTAATTTGTGACAGAGAGATCCCTAGACCAATCAGACACTAGAGAGCAAAAACCATAACATATGAATTCAACTGGCAAAAATATAGCGGAAATAGATTCAGAGTAGCCACAGAAACTGAAATTTACAGAGTCTATATAGACAAAGAAATAAATTGTAAAGTCTCAAAATTTATCAGGTCAGCCCATGAGGAATTAATTCAATATTATAGACAAAAGAAAATGGTAGAAGACAGAATACTTCAGCAAGACATGGCAGATTGGGCAGAAGAATACACGCCATCAGATCTGCTAAGACAAATGGGAAATGAAGGCATACAAAATCTCGACAACATGGGTGACTAGTCAGATAAAAAAAAAAAAAGGAGGCTCCCTCAAAATCCTAAACATTGGATCCCCCAAGGCTTCACAAAGAAGACAGCAGCAAAAAGAAAACAACGGCAAAAGAAAAACAGGCATTAAAGGTTCCTGACAATAAACAGTACAGACAAGACGACAACAGTAAAGATCCCTGACAGAGACAAGACGTCAACAGTGAAGACTCGTGACGAGGCTTCCACAGCAAGATTCTCCAGAGGCTTCTCGTGCAAGACATCAACAGTGGAGATTCCTGACAGCAACAGTACAGATTCCTGACAAGACGTCAACAGTGGAGATTCCTGACAGCAACAGTGAAGATTCCTGACAACAACAGTACAGACAAGACGTCAACAGTGAAGATCCCTGACAGAGACAAGACGTCAACAGTGAAGACTCGTGACGAGGCTTCCACAGCAAGATTCTCAAGAGACTTCTCGTGCAAGGATAGGACGTCTATAAAGGAGGCCTCCGACGGATGAGGAAAATATCGGCAATTCGGCAAAAACATCAGCAAGCTTCTCCAATACCTTTTAAGTTCCTCAACGCCTTCTTCTTCATCACCATCCTCTCTCACCCTCTCATCCTCCCCCATCCGTCTTGCCTGGTTTATGCCTGCCGATCAGACCACCAACAGATTGTAGTTCTCCACCACCTATATGTATAATTAAGTGTGCCTGAGTGTATTTCCCTTTGTATTTTCTTCTTCTTCTGCATCAGCTGCACTGCAGCAGTAGTAGTGTGTAATTTAACTGGTATCCGAGCCCGGGGGGACGTTCCTTTTGGGCGGTAGGGGTCTGCAGTCTATACAAAGAGTCTCCGGTGCGATGGCTACTATTCCGGTATGTATCGTTTGTTTATTAAGTTATTCAAGCTATCTGTTTTTATTAAATAATTCTCTATGTTTGTAGAAAAAATCATTAAAAATTCAGAAAAATGTTACTGTAGCAAAATCAAGTAAGAAGCAGAAAAACCAAGGAAAATTGGGGAAGAATTTATAGCACATATCGCACTTATACGGTATCAAATAGACTATAATTTTGACCTATACTTTCACAATCTGTATCATTACTGCCCTAGTTGCACTCTAAGTATCCCTTACTGGAATTGAGTAATCTTAAAACCCAAATTCCTAAAGTAAACTCTTTATTGCCGCGGATAGGCGTTTGTAGGGTGACCCTTAGGAGACGGTTTTAGGCACCATAGGCTACTCGGAGCTAGTTTTTCACCGATATCTTAGATGGCTACCGGCATATTGTGCGATTGCGAGACATGTAGGACAAGTTGTAGTAAATATGACACCAAGTATAATGATATATATGGTATAATGAATATCCCCAGTTATTCCAAAAAAAAATTTGATGAGGTAGTTCTCCGAATAGAAAGATTAAAAGAAAAGGATAGAAGTCCCGACCTAACTCTAGAAGCCAAAGAGGATCTGACCCAACAACTCAAAGAAATCCATAAAAAATTTAATGGTCTATTAAGTCATTATGGATATAATCCCAATCAAGAAAAAGCTAGACCCAGTATCATAGACAGAACTATAGAGGACGAAAAGGAAGATAATGATGATAATCCAGAAAAAAGGAAGGTAGTGAAGAGGAAACAACAAAAAACAGCTCAATTAAGGAAGGCAGCATTAATAATATTTTGCAAATTAACTGCCAAAATGATGATGTAGAAAGAACAGCTGAAAAGATTACCTTAGAACCCTCCAGCGAGAAAGAGACGAGTGCGATTGGAAACAATGAAGTAGTTCGAAAGACAAAAGAAGCAGTAGGAAGGATAGATTATATTGGCAGATTAGAAACTGGTCGAAAACAACCAATTAGTAGGTAGACTTTTGGTGCCTTCTCGGCGAGTTGCTTAATTTGCCTCAGAACGTTTTTATCTTTATCTGTCCAGATGAAATCTTGATTTTTATTTAGTTTCTTTAGTAAAGGTATTTCTTCTTTAGTGAGTTCTCGTAGAAAATTTCTCCCGTAATTCAATAGCCCTAGCAGGCTTTGTACTTGTTTTTTATCTTTTATTTCTTCGGGAAACTCCCTAATTTTTGAAATGATGTGCTTCTGTAGCTGAATTCCATCTTTATCTAGAATAATTCCAAGAAATTCTATTGACTCCTTTTCGATTTCGATCTTTTTTGGAGAGAGTATTATCCCGTGTTTTCTAAAGATGTCACTAATGATTTTTAAATGTCTCTTGTGTTCTTCTTTTGTTTTAGAAAAGACCAGGATGTCATCAATATATACGACTGCCCATCCTCTACATCTAGATAAAGAAGAAAGAGGAGTAATTTGTGACAGAGAGATCCCTAGAGAAATCAGACACTGGAGAGCAAAAACCATAGCATATGAATTCAACTGGCAAAAATATAGCAGAAATAGATTCAGAGTAGCCACAGAAACTAAAATTTACAGAGTCTATATAGACAAAGAAATAAATTGTAAAGTCCCAAAATTTATCAGGTCAGCCCATGAGGAATTAATTCAATATTATAGACAAAAGAAAATGGTAGAAGACAGAATACTTCAGCAAGACATGGCAGATTGAGCAGAAGAATACACGCCATCAGATCTGCTAAGACAAATGGGAGATGAAGACATACAAAATCTCAACAACATGGGCGACTAGTCAGATAAAAAAAAAAAAAAAAAAAGGAGGCTCCCTCAAAATCCTAAACATTGGATCCCCCAAGGCCTCAACGCCTTCTTCTTCATCACCATCCTCTCTCACCCTCTCTTTCTCCCCCATCCGTCTTGCCTGATTTATGCCTGCCAATTAGACCACCAACAGATTGTAGTTCTCCACCACCTATATGTATAATTAAGTGTGCCTGAGTATATTTCCCTTTGTATTTTCTTCTTCTTCTGCATCAGCTGCACTGCAGCAGTAGTAGTTTGTAATTTAACTGGTATCAGAGCCCGGGGGGGTCTGCAGTCCGAACAAAGAGTCTCCGGTGCGATGGCTACTGTTCCGGTATGTACCGTTTGTTTCTGAAGTTATTCAAGCTATATGTTTTTATTAAATAATTCTCTATGTTTGTAGAAAAAGTCTATATCTTGCCTAGTATAGAGCATGGGTTTTACCCTAATGATTACGTTGTCGTCTCTTAATTGAATTTTACAAAACCTTGGGCTTCGATCCCATAACTTTAATGGGTTCTCGCTAAAATTTTCACTAAGTGTTTTGTAAAGCCAGTGGGTCTGTTCTAACTCTTGAATTGTTTCGCATCTTTTCAGTGAGTTTTCACTGTCTGGGGTACCTTTTGGGGGAGAAAAATCTTCTGTACATTTATATCTAGGTCCTTCCAAAAGTGGCATGTCAACCTTTCGGGTTTGATTTCCTTCTTGTTGATGTAAAGACACCATTTGTTTTTCTATGATCATGGGTAGGTATTCTCCGATAAAATTGTTTCCTAAAACCATGTCCCCATTCATATGTGGAAAGCATAAGAGTTTTGGTATAATAAATTTTTTCTCATTAAGCCAAATTTCCACGTTCTTGGCTTTGCTTTGGATAGTTGTTTTATGTGTACTGATCCCTGTTATTTTAATTGGATATTTCATTGGTTCCCATTTTTCTAGTGGTATGGCATTTTCTCGGCAAGAGGAAACTGTGGCCCCTGTATCTAGTAGTGCATGTAACGAGTATTGTTTATAGCCCTTGAACCTAAATGTTCCTTTAACATAATTAAACCTTCTTCCTTGTTTTGGTGCGAAGATTATCTCGTCAAATCTTATCGTGTATTCTTCCTCTTTGTTAAGGGGTTCTTCGGAATTTAGGATGATCTCCTCAACTGTTCTTCCTACATCATTATCTTCCTTTCCGTCCTCTCTAGTTCTGTCTATGATACTGGGTCCAGCTTTTTCTTGATTGGGATTATATCCATAATGACTTAATAGACCCTTAAATTTTTTATGGATTTCTTTGAGTTGTTGGGTCAGATCCTCTTTGGCTTCTGGAGTTAGGTCGGGACTTCTATCCTTTTCTTTCAATCCTTCTATTCGGAGAACTACCTCATCAAATTTTTTTTTGGAATAAATGGGGATGTTCATTATACCATATATATCATTATAGGTGGTGTCATATTTACTACAACTTGTCCTACATATCTCGCAATCGCACAATATGCCGGTAGCCATCTAAGATATCGGTGGAAAACTAGATCCGAGTAGCCTATGGTGCCCAAAACCGTCTCCTAAGGGTCACCCTACAAACGCCTGTCCGCGGCAACAAAGGGTTTACTTTAGGAATCTGGGCTTTAAGATTACGCAATTCTAATAAGGGACGCTTAGAGTGTAACTAGGACAGTAATGATACGGATTGTGAAAGTATAGATCAAAATTATAGTTTATTTGATACCGTATATGTGCTATATGTGCTATAAATCCTTCCTCAATTTTCCTTGGTTTTTCTGCTTCTCACTTGGTTCCCCTACAGTAACATTTTCTAATTTCTGAATTTTTTATGACTTTTTCTACAAACACAGAGAATTATTTAATAAATAAATTACACACTACTACTGCTGCAGTGCAGCTGATGCAGAAGAAGAAGAAAATATAAAGGAAAATACACTCAGGCACACTTAATTATATATATAGGTGGTGGAGAACTACAATCTGTTGGTGGTCTGATCGGCAGGCATAAACCAGGCAAGACGGATGGGGGAGGATGAGAGGGTGAGAGAGGATGGTGATGAAGAAGAAGGTGTTGAGGAACTTAAAAGGTGTTGGAGAAGCTTGCTGATGTTTTTGCCGAATTGCCGATGTCTTCCTCATCCGTCGGAGGCCTCCTTTATAGACGACTTATCCTTGCACGAGAAGCCTCTTGAGAATCTTGCTGTGGAAGCCTCGTCACGAGTTTTCACTGTTGACGTCTTGTCTCTGTCAGGGATCTTCAGTGTTGACGTCTTGTCTGCACTGTTATTGTCAGGAATCTTCACTGTTGACGTCTTTTCAGGAATCTGTACTGTTGCTATCAGGAATCTCCACTGTTGACGTCTTGTCAGGAATCTGACTGTTGCTGTCAGGAATCTCCACTGTTGATGTCTTGCACGAGAAGCCTCTGGAGAATCTTGTACTGTTGATGTCGGTTGCCAGGAATTTTTGCTGTAGGAGTCGAATCTTTTATGCCTGTTGTCTGGTGAAGCCTTTGAGGATCCAATGTTTAGGATTTTGAGGGAGTCCCCTTTTTTTTATTTATTTCTGTCAAACCCTCTGCTCCTTGTCCATGGTCTCAATTTTTCGCCAATTATTTTTTTGTAGCACCTTCTTCCTTTAGAGGAGTTACTTATTGTGTTTTTCATTTTTTTGTAGGATTTTATATTAAGACAGTCGTCTTGTATAATCTTAAGTGCATAGTGTATTCGGTGTCCTAAATTATCCTTTTTCTCAATTCGTTTTAAATAGTCTGGTTATCCGTTTCTTGTTTTGGTATCCCATGGACTAGGAAGTTTGTGGAAGAAAGGATCAAGCCAATTCTGTACCTTATCGTGATCTAATTTGTAGAAGTATTTTGAAAATGTTTTACAGTATTCTTCGAATTCACATATATCGCATAATTTGATTTTAGATAGTGCATATAAAACTTCTTCTTCTTGAGATTTCTCATCTATATGCCCGCATAAATTTTCTTTAATGATCTTTATGAAATCATTGAGAATTTTTTCAAAACTTGCAAACTTATCGCTTTCTCCCCACTCATTCCGTTTACTTTTTCCTTCTTCTGAGTTTATCCATTGTTTCATCCACTGCAAGACATCTCCTTGTAAAGTTCCTGTAATGTAATCGACAAATCTTTCGTTGTCCCATGATCCTTTATGATTTGTGATTACGACGGCTAGAGATTGCGCCCAATCATCTATAACCTTTTGTTTATCCTTGAAATATATATTGGATAGATCTAGATAGGTTTCTCCCTGGGATACGCTCCTTTTTATTAGATCATCGATTCTCAAACTCCCTCCTACTTGTGGTTTATTTAAATCTATTGTCGTTTTGCTATCTTCCCCCACATGTATTATTTCACTATCAGAATCAAATCCTATTTCGTGTTCAGACCCATATTCATCGTGTATAGTCATCCCATAGTCCTCGTTATGTGAATCTGTGGTGCTTTCTGGCTCTTCTTCACTTTCTATGTTATATACTTTGGGATCAAAATTAAAATGGTGTAACAGCTCCTTATTTTGTTGGTAGGTTTCCTGCATTCTATTTACTAAATGGTCTCTTTCCTGAGCAGTATTACATGGATCCTGATATAGCTCTTTCCAACAGTTAATTAGCTCCACAATCAAGTCATGCTCTTTTCTGGAGTATTTCCTATTTACTTGCATCATGTTTATCTCTTGTTTCTTTTGTCTTAAGCTTGTTCCTAGACCATAAATTCGATCTAATCTTCCTAATATTTCTCTTACTTCTTTGTCGAATTTTGTTATTTCTTTGTTAAATTGTTCTGAGGGATTATCTCGAGCAGTTTTACAGAACTTAGAAATATATATTTCATTTCGTTCTATTACCTTATCTATTTTTTTCTCTATCCTACCAAACCTACAGACTTCATAATCAAATAGGGTGTTGAGAAAACTTGTAATATTTGTTAGATTTTTATCTGTTGCTACCGAGAAATGTTCTAAGTGACTATAATCCCTTCTACAGTTCTCATATATGCATGGTATATCACTAGCCATCTAGGATATCGCTTGGTAGCTAGCTCTGAGTAGCCTATGGTGCCTAAAACTGTCTCCTGAGGGTCACCCTATAAACGCCGACTCGTGGCAATAAAGGGATTACTTTAGGAATCTGGGCTTTAATGTTACTCAAATCTAACAGGGGATACTTAGACTGAAACTAGGATAATAATCACGCAAGTTGAGAGATGGTATTATAATCAATTCAAAAATAGATAACTTGAATAACTTTAGAAACAAACGGTGCATACCGAAACAGTAGCCATCGCACCGGAGACTCTTTGTACAGACTACAGACCCCTACTGCCCAAAAGGAACGTCCTCCCCGGGCTCTGATACCAGTTAAATTACACACTACTACTGCTGCAGTGCAGCTGATGCAGAAGAAGAAGAAAATACAAAGGAAAATACACTCAGGCACACTTAATTATACATATAGGTGGTGGAGAACTACAATTTGTTGGTGGTCTGATCGGCAGGCATAAACCAGGCAAGACGGATGGGGGAGGATGAGAGGGTGAGAGAGGATGGTGATGAAGAAGAAGGCGTTGAGGAACTTAAAAGGTGTTGGAGAAGCTTGCTGATGTTTTTGCCGAATTGCCGATGTCTTCCTCATCCGTCGGAGGCCTCCTTTATAGACGACCTATCCTTGCACGAGAAGCCTCTTGAGAATCTTGCTGTGGAAGCCTCGTCACGAGTCTTCACTATTGACGTCTTGTCTCTGTCAGGGATCTTCACTGTTGACGTCTTGTCTGCACTGTTGTTGTCAGGAATCTTCACTGTTGACGTCTTGTCAGGAATCTGTACTGTTGCTGTCAGGAATCTCCACTGTTGACGTCTTGTCAGGAATCTGTACTGTTGCTATCAGGAATCTCCACTGTTGATGTCTTGCACGAGAAGCCTCTGGAGAATCTTGTACTGTTGATGTCGGTTGCCAGGAATTTTTGCTGTAGGAGTCGAATCTTTTATGCATGTTGTCTGGTGAAGCGTTTGAGGATCAATTGTTTAGGATTTTGAGGGAGCCCCCCCCTTTATTTTTTTTTTCATATATTATTATTGCATATCCACCTGAACTCTGTTGGGATATCTAAATTTTTCTAGTTGAAAGCTATATCTTGTAACAACTTTATTGCCTCGTGCTTTTGCCCCTTTGGAAAACTAAATTTTGCATTATAGTCTTTCGTGGCGATTATTCTTCTTCCATCTGTCATGACTGAGTAGTTGCTGATATTTTTGATGAGCTTTCTCGCTCTGTCAATCAGCTCAATAAAACTACTGTACCATAAATAATTGTAATTGACTCCTTCAATGTTGTATTTTGGGTCAAATTTCTGCCATTGCTCAGGGTAGCCGAATATCCATATTTGATATGGCTGGAAGAATTTTGTCTCTTCTCTCCATCCAACCATGCTAAATATTTAGAAGGTGAACAAATGACGATAATTAATGCTGGTGGCTAGTTTGTGGCAGAAGAACCTTAGTATTACTGGTAATTTGCACCATTCATGTTCTCCTCGTAGTCTGCAGCATAGTTGGCTTACAAGCCCCCATTCGACTCCTTGGATGTCCCACATTCCTTCTTTCATGAATTTGAAAAGCTTTGGATAGTTATTCTGGGCTAGGACAATATCGAGCGTCATTGTTTTGATACTCAGGAAAATCTCTTCACGGAATGCTTGTCTAGCTTCCTCGAGAGTATGTCTTCTCTTTGTCTTTTCTGACATAATCACTTATTTTCCTTTCTTCGATTTTTCCTGTAAGATAGTACATAATTATCTATTTACGAAAAATTACTTCTTAATAACTGAACTCGACAGCTCCTTCGATAGCCTCTTGCCGAGATGTCGATCCTGGCATGAGAGGTATACTGAGCTTTTGGGTTATTTCTTTCGGGCTTAATTTTTGATTTCCTCCTAATAATTGTGGCAGTACTGGTTCTCTCATTCCTTCCCTGATAATTGATCTCCTAGCCACCTCTCTGGTTTGTCTTTCACTATTGCTTCTTGTAAGTAAAGGTTGTTTTGAATTATTTTTAATATATAGGCTATTTCCGGAGCTTTGTATTTCTATCCCTCCAAAGTGTTTTGGTTCTTCGGTCTGGATTAAATCTTCAAGGAACCATTGTCTAGGTACCGTGAGATCTTTTATATTAATTAGTCGGGGCTTGATTTCTTCCTCGAAAGGTTTTGGTTCGAATATTTTGATTATTTCTCGTTGGTTTGAAACTGTCCTTGCCTCTGTGGTTTGGGTTAACTCATGAATCGTTGTATATTCTATGGCCAGATCGTGTGAGTTGGTTTTCATGTTCATTCCTTGGGTCTTGATTTTCAGTCGCACAGTATCTATTATGTTTGGGTCAGATATAGAGATGAAATAGTTGGGTTGAATATTGAACCATACGGTTTGGTTAACTAGATTGGATTGAAATCCTCCTATTAGAGCCTGATGGCAATTGGTGAATCGATTGTCCATTACGAGTGTTATTATCGGTATATCTATGCCAGCCCTAAATAGCGCATTAATTTTAATTTGAATCAGGCCAACGTGGATATAGCAAATTTCTGGGTACTTCTTTTTCCATCTTCGTACCTTTTCACGACTAAAGATGGGAATATCTACTCTTCCTCCGGCTAATAGATTTGCTGTTGTGTTTCCGTTAAAGTTTTCGATTATCCTTCTAGAGAAGAAATTGAACCGTGAAATTTTGTAAATTTCTATTTTCCTTATTAGTTGATGTTTTTTCATTCTATCGATATCTTCTGGACTAAAAACTATTTCTTTTCCAACTATATTCCCTAATGTTATATTGTCTAATTCTGATACTGTGGGTGTTATTGGACCTAAATCTTCATTTATCATGAAAATTAGTTCGTCATCTGAATCATTTTCGACCTCTAGTTCATAAAGTATTACATCTGTTGGCACAATTTCTTCACCCAAACAGATTTCAAGTTCCTGTTTTTCCATCATTTTGTGAGCGTTCTTTCCTCTCCTAGGACAATCCCTAGCAAAATGTCCTTCTTCATCACATACAAAGCACCTGCAATTCTTTTTGTCCTTTTGTGCTGGGAGTTCTCTATGTGTGGACGACTCGTCTTTCTTTCTAATATATTTATTATTTCTGTCAAACCCTCTACTCCTTGTCCATGGTTTCCATCGAAACCTTTTCCTAAATATTGTTTTTGTCTTTTTCTCACTCCTTATTTTCCATTTTTCGCCAATTATTTTTTCGCAGCACCTTCTTCCTTTAGAGGAGTTACTTATTGTGTTTTTCATTTTTTTGTTGGATTTTATATTAAGACAGTCGTCTTGTATAATCTTAAGTGCATAGTGTATTTGGTGTCCTAAATTATCCTTTTTCTCAATTCGTTTTAAATAGTCTGGGTATCCGTTTCTTATTTTGGTATCCCATGGACTAGGAAGTTTGTGGAAGAAAGGATCAAGCCAATTCTGTGTCTTATCGTGATCTAATTTGTAGAAGCATTTTGAAAATATTTTACAGTATTCTTCGAATTCACATATCTCGCATAATTCGATTTTAGATAGTGCATATAAAACTTCTTCTTCTTGAGACTTCTCATCTATATACCCGCATAAATTTTCTTTAATGATCTTTATGAAATCATTGAGAATTTTTTCAAAACTTGCAAACTTATCTCTTTCTCCCCACTCATTCCGTTTATTTTTTCCTTCTTCTGAGTTTATCCATTGTTTCATCCACTGCAAGACATCTCCTTGTAAAGTTCCTGTAATGTAATCGACAAATCTTTCATTGTCCCATGATCCTTCATGATTTATGATTACGACGGCTAGAGATTGCGCCCAATCATCTATAACCTTCTGTTTATCCTTGAAATGTATATTGCGCTCCTTTTTATTAGATCGTCGATTCTCAAACTCCCTCCTACTTGTGGTTTGTTTAAATCTATTACCGTTTTGCTATCTTCCCCCACATGTATTATTTCACTATCAGAATCAAATCCTATTTCGTGTTCAGACCCATATTCATTGTGTATAGTCATCCCATAGTCCTCGTTATCTGAATCTGTGGTGCTTTCTGGCTCTTCTTCACTTTCTATGTTATATATTTTGGGATCAAAATTAAAATGGTGTAATAGCTCCTTATTTTGTTGGTAGGTTTCCTGCATTCTATTTACTAAATGGTCTCTTTCCTGAGCAGTATTACATGGATCCTGATATAGCTCTTTCCAACAGTTAATTAGCTCCACAATCGAGTCATGCTCTTTTCTGGAGTATTTCCTATTTACTTGCACCATGTTTATCTCTTGTTTCTTTTGTCTTAAGCTTGTTCCTAGACCATCAATTCGATCTAATCTTCCTAATATTTCTCTTACTTCTTTGTCGAATTTTGCTATTTCTTTGTCAAATTGTTCTGAGGGATTATCTCGAGTAGTTTTACAGAACTTAGAAATATATATTTTATTTTGTTCTATTACCTTATCTATTTTTTTCTCTATCCTACCAAACCTACAGACTTCATAATCAAAAAGGGTGTTGAGAAAACTTGTAATATTTGTTAGATTTTTATCTGTTGCTACCGAGAAATGTTCTAAGTGACTATAATCCCTTCTACAGTTCTCATATATGCATGATATATCACTAGCCATCTAGGATATCGCTTGGTAGCTAGCTCTGAGTAGCCTATGGTGCCTAAAACCGTCTCCTGAGGGTCACTCTATAAACGCCTACTCGTGGCAACAAAGGGATTACTTTAGGAATCTGGGCTTTAAGATTACTCAAATCTACAGGGGATACTTAGACTTGTATAATCTTAAGTGCATAGTATATTCGGTGTCCTAAATTATCCCTTTTCTCAATTCGTTTTAAATAGTTTGGGTATCCGTTTCTTGTTTTGGTATCCCATAGACTAGGAAGTTTGTGGAAGTAAGGATCAAGCCAATTCTGTGCCTTATCGTGATCTAATTTGTAGAAGTATTTTGAAAATATTTTACAGTATTCTTCGAATTCACATATCTCGCATAATTCGATTTTAGATAGTGCATATAAAACTTCTTCTTCTTGAGACTTCTCATCTATATGTATAATTAAGTGTGCCTGAGTACAAAGAGTCTCCGGTGCGATGGCTACTATTTTGGTATGTACCGTTTGTTTCTGAAGTTATTCAAGCTATCTGTTTTTATTAAATAATTCTCTATGTTTGTAGAAAAAATCATTAAAAATTCAGAAAAATGTTACTGTAGCAAAATCAAGTAAGAAGCAGAAATACCAAGGAAAATTGGGGAAGGATTTATAGCACATATCGGACTTATACGGTATCAAATAGACTATAATTTTGACCTATACTTTCACAATCTGTATCATTACTGCCCTAATTGCACTCTAAGTATCCCTTACTGGAACTGAGTAATCTTAAAGCCCAGATTCCTAAAGTAAACCCTTTATTGCAGCGGATAGGCATTTGTAGGGTGACCCTTAGGAGATGGTTTTAGGCACCATAGGCTACTCGGAGCTAGTTTTTCACCGATATCTTAGATGGCTACCGGCATATTGTGCGATTGCGAGACATGTAGGACAAGTTGTAGTAAATATGACACTATGTATAATGATATATATGGTATAATGAACATCCTCAGTTATTCCAAAAAAAATTTTGATGAGATAGTTCTCCGAATAGAAAGATTAAAAGAAAAGGATAAAAGTCCCGACCTAACTTTAGAAGCCAAAGAAGATCTGTACCAACAATTCAAAGAAATCCATAAAAAATTTAAGGGTCTATTAAGTCATTATGGATATAATCCCAATCAAGAAAAAGCTAGACCCAGTATCATAGACAGAACTAGAGAGGACGAAAAAGAAGATAATGATGATAATCCAGAAAAAAGGAAGGTAGTGAAGAGGAAACAACAAAAAACAGCTCAATTATGGAAGGCAGCATTAATAATATTTTGCAAATTAACTGCCAAAATGATGATGTAGAAAGAACAGCTGAAAAGATTACCTTAGAACCCTCCAACGGGAAAGAGACGAGTGCGGAAGTAGTTCGAAAGACAAAAGAAGCAGTAGGAAGGATAGATCATATTGGCAGACTAGAAACTGGTCCAAAACAACCAATTGACATAATGCAAACTAAAGAAATATACTCCAGATAAGAATACAACCCAAAACTAGAGATAATTAATTGCTGGAAAGAATTGTATAAAGATCAAAATAGCACTACTCAAAAAAACTATCTGGCCAAGAGAATACAAGACACATACCTCCAGCATAAAAGATTGTTATGCTATTTTAGGTTTGACCCTGAGATATGCAACATAATTAAAAATCAAAACAAAAGTAGAATGACCCCAGATGATGAGTATAGGACAGAATCAAAAGATAATGACAGATCTAACAAAAGGATGATATGTGTTAAAGAAGGGTTTAGAGCATCAAGTAATAGCTTACAAATAAAGAAGAATATAAGGAATAATAAAATTATACCACGGAATAAAGATTATTTAAAACTACCTAACAAATACCTTAGAGTTAGGCAAAAGGTCATAATATTCACGAAGAATAAAAAAAAAACATATGATAAGAAAGAATTTACAAGTTACGTAACAAGAACCCTTCAAGGAAATATGCTTTTTCACCATAAACAAAATTTATACACAGAAAAGCATAATGAATACCTTTTTCATAGAAAATTAAGAAGACCAATAATAGGATCAAACGTAAATAGTACAGAATTCTTAGGTCATAAAATAGGACCTCCCGTCAAAGAAAGAGAAAAGACAAAAGGAACGACTAGGTATGCGAACAAAGAATTCGATCGAAAAATTCCAGAGATAACCGATACGTATCAACTATACAGTATGGCGATTAATAAACTAATGAAAAAGAAATTATGTGAATGGACAAAGTTCTTAGATCCTAGATACGGACCAAAACTTGAGCATGTATTATCTAGACTAATTCTTTGGTGTTTAAATTTGCAGATGAATTCCAGAGAGTTCATGAGATTTGGAGATATATATCTCAAGCAGTATGCCACTCAGAGTAAAGAGTCATTCAGAATCACTGAATTTCAGGTAGATTTAGTACAACAATGTCTATTAGATAATTTGTGGAATCTAAAATTAGATCAGCCAAAAGAGAAGGTTAAAGTAATCAAAACACTAGCCTATTATTTTAAAGGTATTATTCAGACACCCCAATCACGGAGTTTTATATGCTACGTCATACTTAGAGGACATCAAATAGGAATTTACAAAAATTGGAACACAGTTAGAAGGTTAGTCTCAAACTATGATAACCCAGTGTTTAAAGGGTTTTATAATGTTAAAGAAGTTATAGAGTATGCAAAAAATAATATTTCAACCTACTGGCATTTCGACGAAAGCCTTAGAGAATTTATGCCTCAAGAAAATCAACAGAGTACAAGTGAGTCAGAACTATCAACAGAATGTAAAGATTGTCAAGTTATTATGAAGCACTTTAAAAATCTAAAAATACAAAAGGAAAGGTTGGTTGAAGATCTCTGTCAACAAAAATAGTTAACTGAGAGATTGCAGAAAGAAAAAGAAAAAGAAAAAAAAAAAGGGAGCGCCTCACAAACAAGAGTGAAACAGAATCGAGTACAATAGAAAGAAGATAGAGTCTCCAAAATATGAGAGATACGGAAGCCATGCAAGCCAGACTATTTTTTAAAACAAATGATGAATTATCTTTTCTTCCAGAAGAAATCAGACAGAAGATTCACCAAAAAGTTCAGGACAACTTCTATCGAAAAGCCAGAGAAATGCAACAGATACTCAAAGAAATTCAAAAAGGAGAGAGAAGATGCAGAGGAGTAACCGTAGACCTGGTAATACATTATGCCAACACCAATAAATGCATCAATAACAATATCTGCAACACCATGGACCTCTCACAACCAAAATGCCAATGTGAATTAGCTTATAGCATCTACAGACAGAAAATACAATGAGGACAAATAAAAACGGAAAAACTCCATGGAACAGAATATAGTTGGAAAGACTTCTTAGATATGGGATTTGTTTCACAAATAATCATTAGTCATCCAGATCATACAGAGTTACTCCCAGATTCTTTAGCATTCCCAGTTTCAGAAGCTTTCATAGGAAAAAGGCCATAGCTCAAGATAGAATTCGATTCCATAGTAGCAGAATACATAAATGAAGTATGGTATCCTACAACACACAGTGCATGGATTACACACAAACTAGCCCATCCTTTACATCCAGATAAAGAAGAAAGAGGAGTAATTTGTGACAGAGAGATCCCTAGACAAATCAGACACTGGAGAGCAAAAACCATAGCATATGAATTCAACTGGCAAAAATATAGCGGAAATAGATTCAGAGTAGCCACAGAAACTAAAATTTACAGAGTCTATATAGACAAAGAAATAAATTGTAAAGTCCCAAAATTTATCAGGTCAGCCCATGAGGAATTAATTCAATATTATAGACAAAAGAAAATAGTAGAAAACAGAATACTTCAGCAAGACATGGCAGATTGGGCAGAATAATACATGCCATCAGATCTGCTAAGACAAATGGGAGATGAAGGCATACAAAATCTCGACAACATGGGCGACTAGTCAGATAAAAAAAAAAAAAAATGGAGGCTCCCTTAAAATCCTAAACATTGATCCCCCAAGGCTCCACAAAGAAGACAACAGCAAAAAGAAAACAACGGCAAAAGAAAAAGAGGCATTAAAGATTCCTGACAAGAAACAGTACAGACAAGACGACAACAGTAAAAATCCCTGATAGAGACAAGACGAGGCTTCCACAGCAATTGGAGAATCTTGCTGTGGAAGCCTCGTCTTGTCTCTGTCAGGGATCTTTACTGTTGTCGTCTTGTCTGTACTGTTTGTTATCAGGAATTTTTAATGCCTGTTTCTCTTTTGCAGTTTTTTTTTTTTTTTTTGCTGCTGTCTTCTTTGTAGAGCCTTGGGGGATCCAATGTTTAGGATTTTGAGGGAGCCTCTTTTTTTTTTTTTACAAAAATTTAATAAAATTGTCGGATACTGAAGCTTCTGGGGATGCAAGGTTTATCCATCCATTTGTGGATATGTCAGCGTCGTCCCATCCTGTTGGTGTAATTGTTGACTCTAATATTCCTTGTTGGTTCAGATACGATTTTGGGACTAATTTTTTCATTCTTAGTTTTCCGTATAGAACATAGTATTCGAACTTTCCAGATCCTTCTCCTAGTAACCCAACTGCTGGGTTGCCTTCTTCGAATAGTTGTTTTAGAAGTCCTTGTACTGAGACTCCCCTGCTGAAGGCTTCTTCGGTTACGTTGATTTCCACTTCGGCCTCGACATTCGCGTCTATCTCCTCTTCGCCTTGTTGTGTGTTGTTGCATACTTGGGATTCTTCTGGTGTTGTATTCTCAAACTGCGGCGCTTTCTCTGATTTGTTTGTTGTAGCAGGGCTAGGTAACTCTTGTTCTAAAAGTTTACCCATGTTTTTTAGAGCTTCAGTCTGTCTAGGGGTTGCTCCCCTAATAGTTCCTTCATTAAGGGTGTTTATATAATCCGAGCAGACCTTTTTCAAGGCCATGAGTTCTGATTCTTGTTTCATTACAATATTTGCTAAGTTTCCCATGTGCTTGCGGAAAGCGCGTCGAGTTCCAATTCCCAGATTTGCTCTCTAGTGGGCTCGCCATGCTCCATTTATTTCGGAGTAAAATGGGGGTGGGATTTCTAATTTGGGAAAGTTCGCTACTTTTGGCTTGAGTATGTAATGGGTGAGGTCTCGAATTTCTTCTCCTAAGTATGGGTTTTGTCGTGACATTTCCCAGGCTATGATGGCATCTTCTTTGGAGTAGTAATGTCTGCAACAGGATCCGTTAAAATCGAATATCTGCTCATAGCATTTTTTCCAGTTTGTGTAGATGCCTGGCTGGTATCCCACGAATACAACAAACGCTGCTGGAACAGGAACACTATTTGCTATAGCTTTTCCTTTATCACCTCTCTGCAAAAAATAGATTTATAAGTTACTTTACTTAATTATTAGGTCGGCTTAGGTAATCCGCAATAAAATTATCCTTTCCTTTAACATGCTCGATTTCGAAGGAATATTGGGCTATCTCGTTATACCATTGCATGCGTTTCCCAGAGGTTTTTCTTGTATTTACTAAAAAATCCCTAACGGCTTTATTATCTGTTCTAATTATAAAATATTCTAGTGCAAGAAATATTTGAAATTTCTGTAGAGCTAATTTTATAGTGTATAGTTCCTTTTCAAATATTATCCACTTTAGTTCATTTGGTTTGAATTTTCCAGAATTATACCCACAAAGTCTCTCATATATTAATATCTTTTGTGGTATGCTTCTTTTCCTGAGTCTGATTCCGTTCTGGGACAGAGGTGGATCTTCTTCGTCCCAGTTTTCTTTCGAAATTTCTTTTAGTGCACATCCCCAATATTCTTTTGACGCATCTGTGTCCAAAATTAGTTTATCTCCAAGTTCTGGTAGGTAGACTTCTGGTGCCTTCTCGGCGAGTTGCTTAATTTGCCTCAGGACGTTTTTATCTTTATCTGTCCAGATGAAATCTTGATTTTTATTTAGTTTCTTTAGTAAAGGTATTTCTTCTTTCGTGAGTTCTCGTAGAAAATTTCTCCCGTAATTCAATAGCCCTAGCAGGCTTTGTAGTTGTTTTTTATCTTTTATTTCTTCGGGAAACTCCCTAATTTTTGAAATGATGTGCTTCTGTAGCTGAATTCCATCTTTATCTAGAATAATTCCAAGAAATTCTATTGACTCCTTTTCGATTTCGATCTTTTTTGGAGAGAGTATTATCCCGTGTTTTCTAAAGATGTCACTAATGATTTTTAAATGTCTCTTGTGTTCTTCTTTTGTTTTTGAAAAGACCAGGATGTCATCAATATATACGACACAGAAATCTTTTAAACTATTAAAGATTGAGTCCATCCATCTTTGAAATATCTGGGGTGCAGTGTTTAACCCAAATGGCATGATATTCCAGTGAAAGTGTCCTCGTGGCGTACTAAAAGCTGTTAGTGGTTTCGATTCTTCCGTCATTTTTAGTTGCCAGAAACAAGATTTACAGTCGAATTTGCTGAATACTCTAGATCTTTTTGTTAAGTTTATCAGGATTTCCTTCCTAGGGATAAAATAACCATCGAATTTTAGATTTTGATTTAGTCTCTTGTAATTGATTACCATTCGTGGCTTTTTTCTTTTTACTTCATTAAAATTTCTGACCATAAATGCTGGACTAAAGTGGGGGCTGGTAGTTTTCTCTATTAGACCTGTGTTTATCAGTTCGTTTATCTGGTTGTCGAACTCGTCTATATCTTGCCTAGTATAGAGCATGAGTTTTACCCTAATGATTACGTTGTCGTCTCTTAATTGAATTTTACAAAACCTTGGGCTTCGATCCCATAACTTTAATGGGTTCTCACTAAAATTTTCACTAAGTGTTTTGTAAAGCCAGCGGGTCTGTTCTAACTCTTGAATTGTTTCGCCTCTTTTCAGTGAGTTTTCACTATCTGGGGTACCTTTTGGGGGAGAGAAATCTTCTGTACATTTATATCTAGGTCCTTCCAAAAGTGGCATGTCAACCTTTCGGGTTTGATTTCCTTCTTGTTGATGTAAAAACACCATTTGTTTTTCTACGATCATGGGTAGGTATTCTCCGATAAAATTGTTTCCTAAAACCATGTCCCCATTCATATGTGGAAAGCATAAGAGTTTTGGTATAATAAATTTTTTCTCATTAAACCAAATTTCCACGTTCTTGGCTTTGCTTTGGATAGTTGTTTTATGTGCACTGATCCCTGTTATTTTAATTGGATATTTCATTGGTTCCCATTTTTCTAGTGGTATGGCATTTTCTCGGCAAGAGGAGACTGTGGCCCCTGTATCTAGTAGTGCATGTAACGAGTATTGTTTATAGCCCTTGAACCTAAATGTTCCTTTAACATAATTAAACCTTCTTTCTTGTTTTGGTGCGAAGATTATCTCGCCAAATCTTATCGTGTATTCTTCCTCTTTGTTAAGGGGTTCTTCGGAATTTAGGATGATCTCCTCAACTGTTCTTCCTACATCATTATTTTGGCTATTATTTTCTTTATCCTTAATTGAACTGTTTTTTGTTGTTTCCTCTTCACTACCCTCTGGATTATCATCATTATCTTCCTTTCCGTCCTCTGTAGTTCTGTCTATGATACTGGGTCCAGCGTTTTCTTGATTGGGATTATATCCATAATGACTTAATAGACCCTTAAATTTTTTATGGATTTCTTTGAGTTGTTGGGTCAGATCCTCTTTGGCTTCTGGAGTTAGGTCGGGACTTCTATCCTTTTCTTTTAATCTTCCTATTCGGAGAACTACCTCATCAAATTTTTTTTTGGAATAACTGAGGATATTCATTATACCATATATATCATTATAGTTGGTGTCATATTTACTACAACTTGTCCTACATATCTCGCAATCGCACAATATGCCGGTAGCCATCTAAGATATCGGTGGAAAACTAGCTCCGAGTAGCCTATGGTGCATAAATCCGTCTTCTAAGGGTCACCCTACAAACGCCTGTCCGCGGCAACAAAGGGTTTACTTTAGGAATCTGGGCTTCAAGATTACTCAATTCTAGTAAGGGACCCTTAGAGTGCAATTAGGACAGTAATGATGCGGATTGTGAAAGTATAGATCAAAATTATAGTTTATTTGATACCGTATAAGTGTTATATGTGCTATAAATCCTTCCCCAATTTTCCTTGGTTTTTCTGCTTCTTACTTGGTTTTGCTACAGTAACATTTTCTAATTTCTGAATTTTTTATGACTTTTTCTACAAACATAGAGAATTATTTAATAAAAACAGATAGCTTGAATAACTTCAGAAACAAACGATACATACCGGAACAGTAGCCATCGCACCGGAGACTCTTTGTACAGACTGCATACCCCTACAGCCCAAAAAGAACGTCCCCCTGGGCTCTGATACTAGTTAGATTACACACTACTACTGCTGCAATGCAGCTGATGCAGAAGAAGAAAATACAAAAGGAAATACACTCAGGTACACTTAATTATACATATTTAAATTACACACTACTACTGCTGCAGTGCAGCTGATGCAGAAAAAGAAGAAAATACAAACGGAATTACACTCAGCCACACTTAATTATACATATAGGCGGTGGAGAACTACAATCTGTTGGTGGTCTGATCGGCAGGCATAAACCAGGCAAGACGGATGGGGGAGGATGAGAGGGTGAGAGAGGATGGTGATGAAGAAGAAGGCGTTGAGGAACTTAAAAGTTGTTGGAGAAGCTTGCTGATGTTTTTACCGAATTGCCGATGTCTTCCTCATCCGTCGGAGGCCTCCTTTATAGACGTCCTATCCTTGCACGAGAAGCCTCTTGAGAATCTTGCTGTGGAAGCCTCGTCACGAGTCTTCACTATTGACGTCTTGTCTCTGTCAGGGATCTTCACTGTTGACATCTTGTCTGTACTGTTGTTGTTAGGAATCTTCACTGTTGCTGTCAGGAATCTCTACTGTTGACGTCTTGTCAGGAATCTGTACTATTGCTGTCAGGAATCTCCACTGTTGATGTCTTGCACGAGAAGCCTCTGGAGAATCTTGCTGTGGAACCCTCATCTTGTCTTTGTCAGTGATCTTTACTGTTGTCGTCTTGTCTGTACTGTTGTTGTCAGCAATCTTTAATGCCTGTTTTTCTTTTGCCGTTGTTTTCTTTTTGCTGCTGTCTTCTTTGTGGAGCCTTGGGGGATCCAATGTTTAGGATTTTGAGGGAGCCTCCTCTTTTTTTTTTTTTTTTACAAAAATTTAATAAAATTGTCGGATACTGAAGCTTCTGGGGATGCAAGGTTTATCTATCCATTTGGGGATATGTCGGCGTCGTCCCATCCTGTTGGTGTAATTGTTGCCTCTAATATTCCTTGTTGGCTCAGATACGATCTTGGGACTAATTTTTTCATTCTTAGTTTTCCGTATAGAACATAGTATTCGAACTTTCCAGATCCTTCTCCTAGTAACCCAACTTCTGGGTTGCCTTCTTCGAATAGTTGTTTTAGAAGTCCTTGTACTGAGACTCCCCTGCTGAAGGCTTCTTCGGTTACGTCGATTTCCACTTCGGCCTCGACATTCGCGTCTATCTCCTCTTCACCTTGTTGTGTGTTGTTGCATGCTTGTGATCCTTCTGATGTTATATTCTCGAACTGCGGCGCTTTCTCTGATTTGTTTGTTGTAGTGGGGCTGGGTAACTCTTGTTCTAAAAGTTTACCCATGTTTTTTAGAGCTTCAGTCTCTCTAGGGGTTGCTCCCCTAATAGTTCCTTCATTAAGGGTGTTTATATAATCCGAGCAGACCTTTTTCAAGGCCATGAGTTCTGATTCTTGTTTCATTACAAGATTTGCTAAGTTTCCCATGTGCTTGCGGAAAGCACGTCGAGTTCCAATTCCCTGATTTACTCTCTGGTGGGCTCGCTATGCTCCATTTATTTCGTAGTAAAATGGGGGTGGGATTTCTAATTTGGGAAAGTTCGCTACTTTTGGCTCGAGTATGTAATGGGTGAGGTCTCGAATTTCTTCTCCTAAATATGGGTTCTGTCGTGACATTTCCCAGGCTAGGATGGCATTTTCTTTGGAGTAGTAATGTCTGCAACAGGATCCGTTAAAATCGAATATCTACTCATAGCATTTTTCCCAGTTTGTGTAGATGCCTGGCTGGTATCCCACGAATACAACAAACGCTGCTGGAACAGGAACAGTATTTGCTATAGCTTTCCCTTTATCACCTCTCTGCAAAAAATAGATTTATAAGTTACTTTACATAATTATTAGGTCGGCTTAGGTAATCCGCAATAAAATTATCCTTTCCTTTAACATGCTCGATTTCGAAGGAATATTGGGCTATCTCGTTATACCATTGTATGCGTTTCCCAGAGGTTTTTCTTGTATTTACTAAAAAATCCCTAATGGCTTTATTATCTGTTCTAATTATAAAATATTCTGGTGCAAGAAATATTTGAAATTTCTATAGAGCTAATTTTATAGTGTATAGTTCTTTTTCAAATATTATCCACTTTAGTTCATTTGGTTTGAATTTTCCAGAATTATGCCCACAAAGTCTCTCATATTTTAATATCATTTGTGGTATGCTTCTTTTCCTGAGTCTGATTCCGTTCTGGGACAGAGGTGGATTTTTTTCGTCCTAGTTTTCTTTCGGAATTGCTTTTAGTGCACATCCCCAATATTCTTCTGACGCATCTGTGTCCAAAATTAGTTTATCTCAAAGTTTTGGTAGGTAGATTTCTGGTGCCTTCTCGGCGAGAGTTGCTTAATTTTCCTCAGGACGTTTTTATCTTTATCTGTCTAGATGAAATCTTGATTTTTATTTAGTTTCTTTAGTAAAGGTATTTCTTCTTTCGTGAGTTCTCGTAGAAAATTTCTCCCGTAATTCAATAGCCCTAGCAGGCTTTGTAGTTGTTTTTTATCTTTTATTTCTTCGGGAAACTCCCTAATTTTTGAAATGATGTGCTTCTGCAGCTGAATTCCATCTTTATCTAGAATAATTCCAAGAAATTCTATTAACTCCTTTTTGATTTCGATCTTTTTTGGAGAGAGTATTATCCCGTGTTTTCTAAAGATGTCACTAATGGTTTTTAAATGTCTCTTGTGTTCTTCTTTTGTTTTTGAAAAGACCAGGATGTCATCAATATATACGACACAGAAATCTTTTAAACTATTAAAGATTGAGTCCATCCATCTTTGAAATATCTGGGGTGCAGTGTTTAACCCAAATGGCATGACATTCCAGTGAAAGTGTCCTCGTGGCGTACTAAAAGCTGTTAGTGGTTTCGATTCTTCCGTTATTTTTAGTTGCCAGAAACCAGATTTACAGTCGAATTTGCTGAATACTCTAGATCTTTTTGTTAAGTTTATCAGGACTTCCTTCCTAGGGATAAAATAACCATCAAATTTTAGATTTTGATTTAGTCTCATGTAATTGATTACCATTCGTGGCTTTTTTCTTTTTACTTCGTTAAGATTTTTGACCATAAATGCTGGACTAAAGTGGGGGCTGGTGGTTTTCTCTATTAGACCTGTGTTTATCAGTTCGTTTATCTGGTTGTCGAGCTCGTCTATATCTTTCCTAGTATAGAGCATGAGTTTTACCCTAATGATTACGTTGTCGTCTCTTAATTGAATTTTACAAAACCTTGGGCTTCGATCCCATAACTTTAATGGGTTCTCACCGAAATTTTCACTAAGTGTTTTGTAAAGCCAGTGGGTCTGTTCTAACTCTTGAATTGTTTCACATCTTTTCAGTGAGTTTTCACTATCTGAGGTACATTTTGGGGGAGAAAAATCTTCTGTACATTTATATCTAGGTCCTTCCAAAAGTGGCATGTCAACCTTTCGGGTTTGATTTCCTTCTTGTTGATGTAAAGACACCATTTGTTTTTCTGCGATCATGGGTAGGTATTCTCCGATAAAATTGTTTCCTAAAACCATGTTCCCATTCATATGTGGAAAGCATAAGAGTTTTGGTATAATAAATTTTTTCTCATTAAGCCAAATTTCCACGTTCTTGGCTTTGCTTTGGATAGTTATTTTATGTGCACTGATCCATATTATTTTAATTGGATATTTCATTGGTTCCCATTTTTCTAGTGGTATGGCATTTTCTCGGTAAGAGGAGACTGTGGCCCTTGTATCTAGTAGTGCATGTAACGAGTATTGTCTATAGCCCTTGAACCTAATCGTTTCTTTAACATAATTAAACCTTCTTCCTTGTTTTGGTGCGAAGATTATCTCGTCAAATCTTATCGTGTATTCTTCCTCTTTGTTAAGGGGTTCTTCGGAATTTAGGATGATCTCCTCAACTGTTCTTCCTACATCATTATTTTGGCTATTATTTTCTTTATCCTTAATTGAGATGTTTTTTGTTGTTCCCTCTTCACTACCCTCTGGATTATCATCATTATCTTCCTTTCCGTCCTCTCTAGTTCTGTCTATAATACTGGGTCCAGCTTTTTCTTGATTGGGATTATATCCATAATGACTTAATAGACCCTTAAATTTTTTATGGATTTCTTTGAGTTGTTGAGTCAGATCCTCTTTGGCTTCTGGAGTTAGGTCGGGACTTCTACCCTTTTCTTTTAATCTTTCTATTCGGAGAACTACCTCATCAAATTTTTTTTTGGAATAACTGCGGATGTTCATTATACCATATATATCATTATAGGTGGTGTCATATTTACTACAACTTGTCCCGCATATCTCGCAATCGCACAATATGCCGGTAGCCATCTAAGATATCGGTGGAAAACTAGCTCCGAGTAGCCTATGGTGCCTAAAACCGTCTCCTAAGGGTCACCCTACAAACGCCTGTCCGCGGCAATAAAGGGTTTACTTTAGGAATCTGGATTTTAAGATTACTCAATTCTAGTAAGGGACACTTAGAGTGTAATTAGGACAGTAATGATATGGATTGTGAAAGTATAGATCAAAATTATAGTTTATTTGATACCGTATAAGTGCTATATGTGCTATAAATCCTACCCCAATTTTTCTTTGTTTTTCTGCTTCTTACTTGGTTTTGCTACAGTAACATTTTCTAATTTCTGAATTTTTTATGACTTTTTCTACAAACATAGAGAATTATTTAATAAAAACAGATAGCTTGAATAACTTCAGAAACAAACGGTACATACCGGAACAGTAGCCATTGCACCGGAGACTCTTTGTATAGACTGCAGACCCCTACCGCCCAAAAGGAACGTCCCCCCGGGCTCTGATACCAGTTAAATTACACACTACTACTGCTGCAGTGCAGCTGATGCAGAAGAAGAAGAAAATACAAAGGGAAATACACTCAGGCACACTTAATTATACATATAGGTGGTGGAGAACTACAATCTGTTGGTGGTCTGATCGGCAGGCATAAACCAGGCAATACGGATGGGGGAGGATGAGAGGGTGAGAGAGGATGGTGATGAAGAAGAAGGCGTTAAGGAACTTAAAAGGTGTTGGAGAAACTTGCTGATGTTTTTGCCGAATTGCCGATGTCTTCCTCATCCGTCGGAGGCCTCCTTTATAGACGACCTATCCTTGCACGAGAAGCCTCTTGAGAATCTTGCTGTGGAAGCCTCGTCACAAGTCTTCACTGTTGACCTCTTGTCTCTGTCAGGGATCTTCACTGTTGACGTCTTGTCTGCACTGTTGTTGTCAGGAATCTTCACTATTGACGTCTTGTCAGGAATCTGCACTGTTGCTGTCAGCAATCTCCACTGTTGACGTCTTGTCAGGAATCTGTACTGTTGCTGTCAGAAATCTCCACTGTTGATATCTTGCACGAGAAGCCTCTGGAGAATCTTGTACTGTTGATGTCGGTTGCCAGGAATTTTTGCTGTAGGAGTCGAATCTTTTATGCCTGTTGTCTGGTGAAGCCTTTGAGGATCCAATGTTTAGGATTTTGAGGGAGCCCCCCCCCCTTTTTTTTTCATATATTATTATTACATATCCACCTGAACTCTGTTGGGATATCTAAATTTTTCTGGTTGAAAGCTATATCTTGTAACAATTTTATCGGCTCGTGCTTTTGCCCCTTTGGAAAACTAAATTTTGCATTATAGTCTTTCGTGGCGATTATTCTTCTTCCATCTGTCATAACTGAGTAGTTGCTGATATTTTTGATGAGCTTTCTCGCTCTATCAACTAGCTCAATAAAACTACTGTACCATAAATAATTGTAATTGACTCCTTCAATCTTGTATTTTGGGTCAAATTTCTGCCATTGCTCAGGGTAGCCGAATATCCATATTTGATATGGCTGGAAGAATTTGTCTCTTCCCTACATCCAACCATGCTAAATATTTGGAAGGTGAACAAATGATGATAATTAATGCTGGTGGCTAGTTTGTGGCTGAAGAACCTTAGTATTGCTGGTAATTTACACCATTCATGTTCTCCTCGTAGTCTGTAGCATAGCTGGCTTACAAGTCCCCATTCGACTCCTTGGATGTCCCACATTCCTTCTTTCATGAATTTGAAAAGCTTTGGATAGTTATTCCGGGTTAGGACAATATCTGTTCTATTTCTTGATAAAATTCCTCTTATATTTTCTTTGTGATCGAGCGTCATTGTTTTGATACTCAGGAAAATCTCTTCAGGGAATGCTTGTCTAGCTTCCTCGAGAGTATGTCTTCTCTTTGTCTTTTCTGACATAATCACTTCTTTTCCTTTCTTCGATTTTTCCTGTAAGATAGTACATAAATATCTATTTACGAAAAATTACTTCTTAATAACTGAACTCGACAGCTCCTTCAATAGCCTCTTGCCGAGATGTCGATCCTGGCATGAGAGGTATACTGAGCTTTTGGGTTATTTCTTTCGGGCTTAATTTTTGATTTCCTCCTAATAATTGTGGCAGTACTGGTTCTCTCATTCCTTCCCTGGTAATTGATCTCCTAGCCACCTCTCTGGTTTGTCTTTCACTATTGCTTCTTGTAAGTAAAGGTTGTTTTGAATTATTTTTAATATATAGGCTATTTTTGGAGCTTTGTATTTCTATCCCTCCAAAGTGTTTTGGTTCTTCGGTCTGGATTAAATCATCAAGGAACCATTGTCTAGGTACCGTTAGATCTTTTATATTCATTAGTCGGGGCTTGATTTCTTCCTCGCAAGGTTTTGGTTCGAATATTTCGATTATTTCTCGTTGGTTTGAAACTGTCCTTGCCTATGTGGTTTGGGTTAATTCATGAATCGTTGTATATTCTTTGGCCAGATCGTGTGAGTTGGTTTTCATGTTCATTCCTTGGGTCTTGATTTTCAGTCGTACAGTATCTATTATGTTTGGGTCAGATATAGAGATGAAATAGTTGGGTCGAATATTGAACCATACGGTTTGGTTAACTAGATTGGATTGAAATCCTCCTATTAGAGCCTGATGGCAATTGGTGAATCGATTGTCCATTACGAGTGTTATTATCGGTATATCTATGCCAGCTCTAAATAGCGCATTAATTTTAATTTGAATCAGGCCAATGTGGATATAGCGAATTTCAGGTTACTTCTTTTTCCATCTTCGTACCTTTTCACGACTAAAGATGGGAATATCTACTCTTCCTCCGGCTGATAGATTTGCTGTTGTGTTTCCGTTAAAGTTTTCGATTATCCTTTTAGAGAAGAAATTGAACCGTGAAATTTTGTAAATTTCTGTTTTCTTTATTAGTTGATGTTTTTTCATTCTATCGATATCTTCAGGACTAAAAACTGTTTCTTTTCCAACTACATCCCCTAATGTTATATTGTCTAATTCTGATACTGGGGGTGTTATTGGACCTAAATCTTCATTTATCATGAAAATTAGTTCGTCATCTGAATCATTTTCGACCTCTAGTTCATAAAGTATTACATCTGTTGGCACGATTTCTTCACCCAAACAGATTTCAAGTTCCTATTCTTCCATATATTTTATCATTTTTTGAGCGTTCTTTCCTCCCCTAGGACAATCCCTAGCAAAATGTCCTTCTTCATCACATACAAAGCACCTGCAATTCTTTTTGTCCTTTTGTGCTGGGGGTTCTCTATGTGTGGACGACTCATTTTTCTTTCTAATATATTTATTATTTCTGTCAAACCCTCTACTCCTTGTCCATGGTTTCCATCGAAACCTTTTCCTAAATGTTGTTTTTGTCATTTTCTCACTCCCTATTTTCCATTTTTCGCCAATTATTTTTTCGCGGCACCTTCTTCGTTTAGAGGAGTTACTTATTGTGTTTTTCATTTTTTTGTAGGATTTTATATTAAGACAGTCGTCTTGTATAATCTTAAGTGCATAGTATATTCGGTGTCCTAAATTATCCTTTTTCTCAATTCTTTTTAAATAGTCTGGGTATCCGTTTCTTGTTTTGGTATCCCATGGACTAGGAAGTTTGTGGAAGAAAGGATCAAGCCAATTCTGTGCCTTATCGTGATCTAATTTGTAGAAGTATTTTGAAAATATTTTACAGTATTCTTCGAATTCACATATCTCGCATAATTCGATTTTAGATAGTGCATATAAAACTTCTTCTTCTTGAGACTTCTCATCTATATACCCGCATAAATTTTCTTTAATGATCTTTATGAAAGCATTGAGAATTTTTTCAAAACTTGCAAACTTATCGCTTTCTCCACACTTATTCCGTTTACTTTTTCCTTCTTCTGAGTTTATTCATTGTTTCATCCACTGCAAGACATCTCCTTGTAAAGTTCCTGTAATGTAATTGACAAATCTTTCATTGTCCCATGATCCTTCATAATTTGTGATTACGACGGCTAAAGATTGCGCCCAATCATCTATAACCTTTTGTTTATCCTTGAAATGTATATTGGATAGATCTAGATAGCTTCCTCCCTGGGATACGCTCCTTTTTATTAGATCGTCGATTCTCAAACTCCCTCCTACTTGTGGTTTGTTTAAATCTATTGCCGTTTTGCTATCTTCCCCCACATGTATTATTTCACTATCAGAATCAAATCCTATTTCGTGTTCAGACCCATATTCATCATGTATAGTCATCCCATAGTCCTTGTTATCTGAATCTGTGGTGCTTTCTGGCTCTTCTTCACTTTCTATGTTATATACTTCGGGATCAAAATTAAAATGGTGTAACAGCTCCTTATTTTGTTGGTAGGTTTCCTGCATTCTATTTACTAAATGGTCTCTTTCCTGAGCAGTATTACATGGATCCTGATATAGCTCTTTCCAACAGTTAATTAGCTCCACAATCGAGTCATGCTCTTTTCTGGAGTATTTCCTATTTACTTGCATCATGTTTATCTCTTGTTTCTTTTGTCTTAAACTTGTTCCTAGACCATCAATTCGATCTAATCTTCCTAATATTTCTCTTACTTCTTTGTCGAATTTTGTTATTTCTTTGTCAAATTGTTCTGAGGGATTATCTCGAGCAGTTTTACAGAACTTAGAAATATATATTTCATTTTGTTCTATTACCTTATCTATTTTTTTCTCTATCCTACCAAACCTACAGACTTCATAATCAAATAGGGTGTTGAGAAAACTTGTAATATTTGTTAGATTTTTATCTGTTGCTACCGAGAAATGTTCTAAGTGACTATAATCCCTTCTACAGTTCTCATATATGCATGGTATATCACTAGCCATCTAGGATATCGCTTGGTAGCTAGCTCTGAGTAGTCTATAGTGCCTAAAACCGTCTCCTGAGGGTCACCCTATAAACGCCTACTCGTGGAAACAAAGGGATTACTTTAGGAACCTGGGCTTTAAGGTTACTCAAATCTAACAGGGGATACTTAGACGGAAACTAGGATAATAATCACGCAAGTTGAGAGATGGTATTATAATCAATTCAAAAACAGATAACTTGAATAACTTTAGAAACAAACGGTACATACCAGAACAGCAGCCATCGCACCGGAGACTCTTTGTACAGACTGCAGACCCCTACAGCCCAAAAGGGACGTTCCTTTTGGGCGGTAGGGGTCTGCAGTCTGTACAAAGAGTCTCCGGTGCGATGGCTACTATTCCGGTATGTACCATTTGTTTCTGAATTTATTCAAGCTATCTGTTTTTATTAAATAATTCTCTATGTTTGTAGAAAAAATCATAAAAAATTCAGAAATTAGAAAATGTTACTGTAGCAAAACCAAGTAAGAAGCAGAAAAACCAAGGAAAATTGGGGAAGGATTTATAGCAGATATAGCACTTATACGGTATCAAATAAACTATAATTTTGATCTATACTTTCACAATCCGTATCATTACTGCCCTAGTTGCACTCTAAGTGTCCCTTACTAGAATTGAGTAATTTTAAAGCCCAGATTCCTAAAGTAAACCCTTTGTTGCCGCGGACAGGCGTTTATAGGGTGACCCTTAGGAGACGGTTTTAGGCACCATAGGCTACTCGGAGCTAGTTTTCCACCGATATCTTAGATGGCTACTGGCATATTGTGCGATTGCGAGATATGTAGGACAAGTTGTAGTAAATATGACACCACCTATAATGATATATATGGTATAATGAATATCCCCAGTTATTCCAGAGGGTAGTGAAGAGGAAACAACAAAAAACAGCTCAATTAAGGATAAAGAAAATAATAGCCAAAATAATGATGTAGGAAGAACAGTTGAGAAGATCATCCTAAATTCTGAAGAACCCCTTAACAAAGAGAAAGAATACACGATAAGATTTGACGAGATAATCTTCGCACCAAAACAAGGAAGAAGGTTTAATTATGTTAAAGGAACATTTAGGTTCAAGGGCTATAAACAATACTCGTTACATGCACTACTAGATATAGGGGCCACAGTCTCCTCTTGCCGAGAAAATGCCATACCACTAGAAAAATGGGAACCAATGAAATATCCAATTAAAATAACAGGGATCAGTGCACATAAAACAACTATCCAAAGCAAAGCCAAGAACGTGGAAATTTGGCTTAATGAAAAAAAATTTATTATACCAAAACTCTTATGCTTTCCACATATGAATGGGGACATGGTTTTAGGAAACAATTTTATCGGAGAATACCTACCCATGATCGTAGAAAAACAAATGGTGTCTTTACATCAACAAGAAGGAAATCAAACCCGAAAGGTTGCCATGCCACTTTTGGAAGGACCTAGATATAAATGTACAGAAGATTTTTCTCCCTCAAAAGGTACCCCAGACAGTGAAAACTAACTGAAAAGATGCTAAACAATTCAAGAGTTAGAACAGACCCACTGGCTTTACAAAACACTTAGTGAAAATTTTAGTGAGAACCCATTAAAGTTATGGGATCGAAGCCCAAGGTTTTGTAAAATTCAATTAAGAGACGACAACGTAATCATTAGGGCAAAACCCATGCTCTATACTAGGCAAGATATAGACGAGTTCGACAACCAGATAAACGAACTGATAAACACAGGTCTAATAGAGAAAACCACCAGCCCCCACTCTAGTCCAGCATTTATGGTCAGAAATCTTAACGAAGTAAAAAGAAAAAAGCCACGAATGGTAATCAATTACAAGAGACTAAATCAAAATCTAAAATTCGATGGTTATTTTATCCCTAGGAAGGAAGTCCTGATAAACTTAACAAAAGGATCTAGAGTATTCAGCAAATTCGACAGTAAATCTGGTTTCTGGCAACTAAAAATGACGGAAGAATCGAAACCACTAACAGCTTTTAGTATGCCACGAGGACACTTTCACTGGAATGTCATGCCATTTGGGTTAAACACTGCACCCCAGATATTTCAAAGATGGATGGACTCAATCTTTAATAGTTTAAAAGATTTCTGTGCCGTATATATTGATGACATCCTGGTCTTTTCAAAAACAAAAGAAGAACACAAGAGACATTTAAAAATCATTAGTGACATCTTTAGAAAACACGGAATAATACTCTCTCCAAAAAAGATCGAAATCGAAAAGGAGTCAATAGAATTTCTTGGAATTATTCTAGATAAAGATGGAATTCAAGTACAGAAGCACATCATTTCAAAAATTAGGGAGTTTCCCGAAGAAATAAAAGATAAAAAACAACTACAAAGTCTGCTAGGGCTATTGAATTACGGGAGAAACTTTCTACGAGAACTCACGAAAGAAGAAATACCTTTACTAAAGAAACTAAATAAAAATCAAGATTTCATCTGGACAGATAAAGATAAAAATGTCCTGAGGCAAATTAAGCAACTCGCCGAGAAGTCATCAGAAGTCTACCTACCAAAAGTTGGAGATAAACTAATTTTGGACACAGATGCGTCAGAAGAATATTAAGGATGTGCACTAAAAGCAATTCCGAAAGAAAACTGGGACGAAGAAGATCCACCTCTGTCCCAGAACGGAATCAGACTCAAGAAAAGAAGCATACCACAAAAGATATTAAAATATGAGAGACTTTGTGGGTATAATTCTGGAAAATTCAAACCAAATGAACTAAAGTGGATAATATTTGAAAAAGAACTATACACTATAAAATTAGCTCTACAGAAATTTCAAATATTTCTTGCATCAGAATATTTTATAATTAGAACAGATAATAAAGCCGTTAAGGATTCTTTAGTAAATACAAGAAAAACCTCTGGGAAACGCATGCAATGGTATAACGAGATAGCCCAATTTTCCTTCGAAATCGAGCATGTTAAAGGAAAGGATAATTTTATTGCGGATTACCTAAGCCGACCTAATAATTAAGTAAAGTAACTTATAAATCTATTTTTTGCAGAGAGGTGATAAGGGAAAGCTATAGCAAATAGTGTTCCTGTTCCAGCAGCGTTTGTTATATTCATGGGATACCAGCCAGGCATTTACACAAACTGGGAAAAATACTATGAGCAGATATTCGATTTTAACGGATCCTGTTGCAGACATTACTACTCCAAAGAAGATGCCATCCTAGCCTGGGAAATGTCATGACAGAACCCATACTAAGGAGAAGAAATTCGAGACCTCAACCATTACATGGTCGAGCCAAAAGTAGCGAACTTTCCCAAATTAGAAATCCCACCCCCATTTTACTCCGAAATAAATGGAGCATGGCGAGCCCACCAGAGAGAAAATCTGGGAATTGGAACTCGACGCGCTTTCCGCAATCACATGGGAAACTTAGCAAATCTTGTAATGAAACAAGAATCAGAACTCATGGCCTTGAAAAAGGTCTGCTCAGATTATATAAACACCCTTAATGAAGGAACTATTAGGGGAGTAACCCCTAGACAGACTGAAGCTCTAAAAAACATGGGTAAACTTTTAGAACAAGAGTTACCCAGCCCTGCTACAACAAACAAATCAGAGAAAGCGCCGCAGTTCGAGAATACAACACCAGAAGGATCACAAGTATGCAACAACACACAACAAGGCGAAGAGGAGATAGATGCGAATGTCGAGGCCGAAGTGGAAATCGACGTAACCGAAGAAGCCTTCAACAGGGGAGTCTCAGTACAAGGACTTCTAAAACAACTATTCGAAGAAGTCAACCCAGCAGTTGGGTTATTAGGAGAAGGAGCTGGAAAGTTCGAATACTATGTTTTATACGGAAAACTAAGAATGAAAAAATTAGTCCCAAGATCGTATCTGAACCAACAAGGAATATTAGAGGCAACAATTACACCAACAGGATGGGACGACGCTGACATATCCACAAATGGATGGATAAACCTTGCATCCCCAGAAGCTTCAGTATCCGACAATTTTATTAAATTTTTGTAAAAAAAAAAAAAAAGGAGGCTCCCTCAAAATCCTAAACATTGGATCCCCCAAGGCTCCACAAAAAAGACAGCAGCAAAAAGAAAACAACGGCAAAAGAAAAACAGGCATTAAAGATTCCTGACAACAAACAGTACAGACAAGACGACAACAGTAAAGATCCCTGACAAAGACAAGACGAGGCTTCCACAGCAAGATTCTCCAGAGGCTTCTCGTGCAAGACATCAACAGTGGAGATTCCTGACAGCAACAGTATAGATTCCTGACAAGACGTCAACAGTGGAGATTCCTGACAGCAACAGTGAAGATTCCTGACAACAACAGTACAGACAAGACGTCAACAGTGAAGATCCCTGACAGAGACAAGACGTCAACAGTGAAGACTCGTGACGAGACTTCCACAGCAAGATTCTCAAGAGGCTTCTCGTGCAAGGATAGGACGTCTATAAAGGAGGCCTCCGACGGATGAGGAAGACATCGGCAATTCGGCAAAAACATCAGCAAGCTTCTCCAACACCTTATAAGTTTCTCAATGCCTTCTTCTTCATCACCATCCTCTCTCACCCTCTCATCCTCCCCCATCCGTCTTGCCTGGTTTATGCCTGCCGATCAGACCACCAACAGATTGTAGTTCTCCACCACCTATATGTATAATTAAGTGTGCCTTAGTGTATTTCCCTTTGTATTTTCTTCTTCATCTTCTGCATCAGCTGCACTGCAGCAGTAGTAGTGTGTAATTTAACTGGTATAGTAGTGTGTAATTTAACTGGTATCAGAGACCGGGGGGACGTTCCTTTTGGGCGGTAGGGGTCTGCAGTCTGTACAAAGAGTCTCCGGTGCGATGGCTACTATTCCGGTATGTACCGTTTGTTTCTGAAGTTATTCAAGCTATCTGTTTTTATTAAATAATTCTCTATGTTTGTAGAAAAAATCATTAAAAATTCAGAAAAATGTTACTGTAGCAAAATCAAGTAAGAAGCAGAAAAACCAAGGAAAATTGGGGAAGGATTTATAGCACATATCGCACTTATACGGTATCAAATAGACTATAATTTTGACCTATACTTTCACAATCTGTATCATTACTGCCCTAGTTGCACTCTAAGTATCACTTACTGGAATTGAGTAATCTTAAAACCCAGATTCCTAAAGTAAACCCTTTATTGCCGCGGACAGGCGTTTGTAGGGTGACCCTTAGGAGACGGTTTTAGGCACCATAGGCTACTCGGAGCTAGTTTTCCACCGATATCTTAGATGGCTACCGGCATATTGTGCGATTGCGAGATATATAGGACAAGTTGTAGTAAATATAACACCACCTATAATGATATATATGGCATAATGAACATCCCCAGTTATTCCAAAAAAAAATTTGATGAGGTAGTTCTCCGAATAGAAAGATTAAAAGAAAAGGATAGAAGTCCCGACCTAACTCCAGAAGCCAAAAGGATCTGACCCAACAACTCAAAGAAATCCATAAAAAATTTAAGGGTCTATTTAGTCATTATGGATATAATCCCAATCAAGAAAAAGGTGGATCCAGTATCATAGACAGAACTAGAGAGGACGGAAAGGAAGCTAATAATGATAATCCAGAGGGTAGTGAAGAGGAAACAACAAAAAACAGTTCAATTAAGGATAAAGAAAATAATAGCCAAAATAATGATGTAGGAAGAACAGTTGAGGAGATCATCCTAAATTCTGAAGAACCCCTTAACAAAGAGGAAGAATACATGATAAGATTTGAAGAGATAATCTTCGCACCAAAACAAGGAAGAAGGTTTAATTATGTTAAAGGAACATTTAGGTTCAAGGGCTATAAACAATACTCGTTACATGCACTACTAGATATAGGGGCCACAGTCTCCTCTTGCCGAGAAAATGCCATACCACTAGAAAAATGGAAACCAATGAAATATCCAATTAAAATAACAGGGATCAGTGCACATAAAACAACTATCCAAAGCAAAGCCAAGAACGTGGAAATTTGGCTTAATGAGAAAAAATTTATTATACCAAAACTCTTATGCTTTCCACATATGAATGGGGACATGGTTTTAGGAAACAATTTTATCGGAGAATACCTACCCATGATCGTAGAAAAACAAATGGTGGCTTTACATCAACAAGAAGGAAATCAAACCCGAAAGGTTGACATGCCACTTTTGGAAGGACCTAGATATAAATGTACAGAAGATTTTTCTCCCACAAAAGGTACCCCAGACAGTGAAAACTCATTGAAAAGATGCGAAACAATTCAAGAGGTCTGTTCTGGCTTTACAAAACACTTAGTGAAAATTTTAGTGAGAACCCATTAAAGTTATGATATCGAAGCCCAAGGTTTTGTAAAATTCAATTAAGAGACGACAACGTAATCATTAGGGTAAAACCCATGCTCTATACTAGGCAAGATATAGACGAGTTCGACAACCAGATAAACGAACTGATAAACACAGGTCTAATAGAGAAAACCACCAGTCCCCACTCTAGTCCAGCATTTATGGTCAGAAATCTTAACGAAGTAAAAAGAAAAAAGCCACGAATGGTAATCAATTACAAGAGACTAAATCAAAATCTAAAATTCGATGGTTATTTTATCCCTAGGAAGGAAGTCCTGATAAACTTAACAAAAGGATCTAGAGTATTCAGCAAATTCGACTATAAATCTGGTTTCTGGCAACTAAAAATGACGGAAGAATCGAAACCAATAACAGCTTTTAGTATGCTACGAGGACACTTTCACTGGAATGTCATACCATTTGGATTAAACACTGCACCCCAGATATTTCAAAGATGGATGGACTCAATCTTTAATAGTTTAAAAGATTTCTGTGTCGTATATATTGATGACATCCTGGTATTTTCAAAAACAAAAGAAGAACACAAGAGACATTTAAAAATCATTAGTGACATCTTTAGAAAACACGGGATAATACTCTCTCCAAAAAAGATCGAAATCGAAAAGGAGTCAATAGAATTTCTTGGAATTATTCTAGATAAAGATGGAATTCAGCTACAGAAGCACATCATTTCAAAAATTAGGGAGTTTCCCGAAGAAATAAAAGATAAAAAACAACTACAAAGCCTGCTAGGGCTATTGAATTACAGGAGAAATTTTCTACGAGAACTCACGAAAGAAGAAATACCTTTACTAAAGAAACTAAATAAAAATCAAGATTTCATCTGGACAGATAAAGATAAAAACGTCCTGAGGCAAATTAAGCAACTCGCCGAGAAGGTACCAGAAGTCTACCTACCAAAACTTGGAGATAAACTAATTTTGGACACAGATGCGTCAGAAGAATATTGGGGATGTGCACTAAAAGCAATTCCGAAAGAAAACTCGGACGAAGAAGATCCACCTCTGTCCCAGAACGGAATCAGACTCAGGAAAAGAAGCATACACAAAAGATATTAAAATATGAGAGACTTTGTGGGTATAATTCTGGAAAATTCAAACCAAATGAACTAAAGTGGATAATATTTGAAAAGGAACTATACACTATAAAATTAGCTCTACAGAAATTTCAAATATTTCTTGCACCATAATATTTTATAATTAGAACAGATAATAAAGCCGTTAGGAATTTTTTAGTAAATACAAGAATAGCCTCTGGGAAATGCATGCAATGGTATAACGAGATAGCCCAATATTCCTTTGAAATCGAGCATGTTAAAGGAAAGGATAATTTTATTGCGGATTACCTAAGCCGACCTAATAATTAAGTAAAGTAACTTATAAATCTTTTTTTTGCAGAGAGGTGATAAAGGGAAAGCTATAGCAAATAGTGTTCCTGTTCAGCAGCGTTTGTTGTATTCGTGGGATACCAGCCAGGCATCTACACAAACTGGGAAAAATGCTATGAGCAGATATTCGATTTTAACGGATCCTGTTGTAGACATTACTACTCCAAAGAAGATGCCATCCTAGCTTGGGAAATGTCACGACAGAACCCATACTTAGGAGAAGAAATTCGAGACCTCACCCATTACATACTCGAGCCAAAAGTAGCGAACTTTCCCAAATTAGAAATCCCACCACCATTTTACTCCGAAATAAATGGAGCATGGCGAGCCCACCAGAGAGCAATTCTGGGAATTGGAACTCGACGCGCTTTCCGCAAGCATATGGGAAACTTAGCAAATCTTGTAATGAAACAAGAATCAGAACTCATGGCCTTGAAAAAGGTCTGCTCGGATTATATAAACACACTTAATGAAGGAACTATTAGGGGAGCAACCCCTAGACAGGCTGAAGCTCTAAAAACATGGGTAAACTTTTAGAACAAGAGTTACCCAGCCCCGCTACAATAAACAAATCAGAGAAAGCGCCGCCGTTCGAGAATACAACACCAGAAGGATCACAAGCATGCAACAACACACAACAAGGCGAAGAGGAGATAGACGCGAATGTCGAGGCCGAAGTGGAAATCGACGTAACCGAAGAAGCCTTCAGTAGGGGAGTCTCAGTACAAGGACTTCTAAAACAACTATTCGAAGAAGGCAACCCAGCAGTTGGGTTACTAGGAGAAGGATTTGGAAAGTTCGAATACTATGTTCTATACGGAAAACTAAGAATGAAAAAATTAGTCCCAAGATCGTATCTGAGCCAACAAGGAATATTAGAGGCAACAATTACACCAATAGGATAGGATGACGTTGACATATCCACAAATGGATGGATAAACCTTGCATCCCCAGAAGCTTCAGTACCCGACAATTTTATTAAATTTTTGTAAAAAAAAAAAAAAAAGGAGGCTCCCTCAAAATCCTAAACATTGGATCCCCCAAGGCTCCACAAAGAAGACAATAGCAAAAAGAAAACAACGGCAAAAGAAAAACAGGCATTAAAGATTCCTGACAATAAACAGTACAGACAAGACGACAACAGTAAAGATCCCTGACAGAGACAAGACGAGGCTTCCACAGCAAGATTCTCCAGAGGCTTCTCGTGCAAGACATCAACAGTGGAGATTCCTGACAGCAACAGTACAGATTCCTGACAAGACGTCAACAGTGGAGATTCCTGACAGCAACAGTGAAGATTCCTGACAAAAACAGTACAGACAAGACGTCAACAGTGAAGATCCCTGACAGAGACAAGATGTCAACAGTGAAGACTCGTGATGAGGCTTCCACAGCAAGATTCTCAAGAGGCTTCTCGTGCAAAGATAGGACGTCTATAAAGGAGGCCTCCGACGGATGAGGAAGACATCGGCAATTCGGCAAAAACATCAGCAAGCTTCTCCAACACCTTTTAAGTTCCTCAACGCCTTCTTCTTCATCACCATCCTCCCTCACCCTCTCATCCTCCCCATCCTTCCCCATCCGTCTTGTCTGGTTTATGCCTACCGATCAGACCACCAACAGATTGTAGTTCTCCACCACCTATATGTATAATTAAGTGTGCCTGAGTGTATTTCCCTTTGTATTTTCTTCTTCTTCTGCATCAGCTGCACTACAGCAGTAGTAGTGTGTAATTTAACTGGTATCAGAGCCCGGAGTGTAATTTAACTGGTTTCAGAGCCCGGGGGGACGTTCCTTTTGGGTGGTAGGGGTCTGCAGTCTGTACAAAGAGTCTCCGGTGCGATGGCTACTCTTCCGGTATGTACCGTTTGTTTCTGAAGTTATTCAAGCTATCTGTTTTTATTAAATAATTCTCTATGTTTGTAGAAAAAATCATTAAAAATTCAGAAAAATGTTACTGTAGCAAAATCAAGTAAGAAGCAGAAAAACCAAGGAAAATTGGTGAAGGATTTATAGCACATATCGCACTTATACGGTATCAAATAGACTATAATTTTGACCTATATTTTCACAATCTGTATCATTACTGCCCTAATTGCACTCTAACTATCCCTTACTGGAATTGAGTAATCTTAAAGCCCAGATTCTTAAAGTAAACCTTTTATTGCCGCGGATAGGCGTTTGTAGAGTGACCCTTAGGAGACGGTTTTAGGCACCATAGGCTACTCGGAGCTAGTTTTTCACCGATATCTTAGATGACTACCGGTATATTGTGCGATTGCGAGACATGTAGGACAAGTTGTAGTAAATATGACACCGTGTATAATGATATATATGGTATAATGAACATCCCCAGTTATTCTAAAAAAAAATTTGATGAGGTAGTTCTCCGAATAGAAAGATTAAAAGAAAAGGATAGAAGTCCCGACCTAACTCTAGAAGCCAAAGAGGATCTGACCCAACAACTCAAAGAAATCCATAAAAAATTTAAGGGTCTATTAAGTCATTATGGACATAATCCCAATCAAGAAAAAGCTAGACCCAGTATCATAGACAGAACTAGAGAGGACGAAAAGGATGATAATGATGATAATCTAGAAAAAAAGGAAGGTAGTAAAGAGGAAACAACAAAAAACAGCTCAATTAAGGAAGACAGCATTAATAATATTTTGCAAATTAACTGCCAAAATGATGATGTAGAAAGAACAGCTGAAAAGATTACCTTAGAACCCTCCAACGGGAAAGAGACGAGTACGATAGGAAACAATGAAGTGGTTCGAAAGACAAAAGAAGCAGTAGGAAGGATAGATCATATTGGCAGACTAGAAACTGGTCCAAAACAACTAATTGACATAATGCAAACTAAAGAAATATACTCCAGATAAGAATACAACCAAAAACTAGAGATAATTAATTGCTGGAAAGAATTGTATAAAGATCAAAATAGCACTACTCAAAAAAACTATCTGGCCAAGAGAATACAAGACACATACCTCCAGCATAAAAGATTGTTATGCTATTTTAGGTTTGACCCTGAGATATGCAACCTAATTAAAAATCAAAACAAAAGTAGAATGACCCCAGATGATGAGTATAGGACAGAATCAAAAGATAATGACAGATCTAACAAAAGGATGATATGTGTTAAAGAAGGGTTTAGAGCATCAAGTAATAGCTTACAAATAAAGAAGAATATAAGGAATAATAAAATTATACCACGGAATAAAGACTATTTAAAATTACCTAACAAATACCTTAGAGTTAGGCAAAAGGTCATAATATTCACGAAGAATAAAAAAAAAACATATGATAAGAAAGAATTTACAAGTCACGTAACAAGAACCCTTCAAGGAAATATGCTTTTTCACCATAAACAAAATTTATACATAGAAAAGCATAATGAATACTTTTTTCATAGAAAATTAAGAAGACCAATAATAGGATCAAACGTAAATAGTACAGAATTCTTAGGACCTCCCGTCAAAGAAAGAGAAAAGACAAAAGAAACGACTAGGTATGCGAACAAAGAATTCGATCGAAAAATTCCAGATACGTATCAATTATACAGTATGGCGATTAATAAACTAATGAAAAAGAAATTATGTGAATGGACAAAGTTCTTAGATCCTAGATACGGACCAAAACTTGAGCATGTATTATCTAGACTAATTCTTTGGTGTTTAAATTTGCAGATGAATTCCAGAGAGTTCATGAGATTTGGAGATATATATCTCAAACAGTATGCCACTCAGAGTAAAGAGTCATTCAGAATTACTGAATTTCAGGTAGATTTAGTACAACAATGTCTATTAGATAATTTGTGGAATCTAAAATTAGATCAGCCAAAAGAGAAGGTTAAAGTAATCAAAGCACTAGCCTATTATTTTAAAGGTATTATTCAGACACCCCAATCACGGAGTTTTATATGCTACGTCATACTTAGAGGACATCAAATAGGAATTTACAAAAATTGGAACACAGTTAGAAGATTAGTCTCAAACTATGATAACCTAGTGTTTAAAGGGTTTTATAATGTTAAAGAAGCTATAGAGTATGCAAAAAATAATATTTCAACCTACTGGCATTTCGACGAAAGCCTTAGAGAATTTATGCCTCAAGAAAATCAACAGAGTACAAGTGAGTCAGAACTATCAACAGAATGTAAAGATTGTCAAGTTATTATGAAGCACTTTAAAAATCTAAAAATACAAAAGGAAAGGTTGGTTGAAGATCTCTGTTAACAAAAACAGTTAACTGAGAGATTGCAGAAAGAAAAAGAAAAAGAAAAAGAAAAAAAAGGGAGCGCCTCACAAACAAGAGTGAAACAGAATCGAGTACAATAGAAAGAAGACAGAGTCTCCAAAATATGAGAGATACGGAAGCCATGCAAGCCAGACTATTTTTTAAAACAAATGATGAATTATCTTTTCTTCCAGAAGAAATCAGACAGAAGATTCACCAGAAAGTTCAGGACAACTTCTATCGAAAAGCCAGAGAAATGCAACAAATACTCAAAGAAATTCAAAAAGGAGATAGAAGATGCAGAGGAGTAACCGTAGACCAGGTAATACATTATGCCAACACCAATAAATGCATCAATAACAATATCTGCAACATCATGGACCTCTCACAACCAAAATTCCAATGTGAGTTAGCTTATAGCATCTACAGACTGAAAAAA
Organism: Dracaena cambodiana; assembly: GCA_036321105.1. NCBI lineage: Eukaryota > Viridiplantae > Streptophyta > Magnoliopsida > Asparagales > Asparagaceae > Dracaena > Dracaena cambodiana. Next base: position 12,186,194 of record JAYEPQ010000017.1, read on the forward strand.
CGGAAAAGCTCCATGGAACAAAATATAGTTGGAAAGACTTCTTAGATATGAGATTTGTTTCACAAATAATCATTAGTCATCCAGATCATACAGAGTTACTCCCAGATTCTTTAGCATTCCCAGTTTCAGAAGCTTTCATAGGATAAAGGCCACAGCTCAAGATAGAATTTGATTCCATAATAGCAGAATACATAAATGGAGTATGGTATCCTACAAAACACAGTGCATGGATTACACATAAACTAGCCCATCCTCTACATCCAGATAATGAAGAAAGATGAGTAATTTGTGACAGAGAGATCCCTAGACAAATCAGACACTGGAGAGCAAAAACCATAGCATATGAATTCAACTGGCAAAAATATAGCGGAAATAGATTCAGAGTAGCCACAGAAACTGAAAATTGCAGAGTCTATATAGACAAAAAAATAAATTGTAAAGTCCCAAAATTTATCAGGTCAGCCCATGAGGAATTAATTCAATATTATAGACAAAAGAAAATGGTAAAAGACAGAATACTTCAGTAAGACATGGCAGATTGGGCAGAAAAATACACGCCATCAGATCTGCTAAGACAAATGGGAGATGAAGGCATACAAAATCTCGATAACATGGGCGACTAGTCAGATAAAAAAAAAAAAAAAAAAAAGGAGGTTCCCTCAAAATCCTAAACATTGGATCCCCTAAGGCTTCACAAAGAAGACAGCAGCAAAAAGAAAACAACGGCAAAAGAAAAACAAGCATTAAAGATTCCTGACAACAAACAGTACAGACAAGACGACAACAGTAAAGATCGCTGACAGAGACAAGACGTCAACAGTGGAGACTCGTGACGAGGCTTCCACAGCAAGATTCTCCAGAGGCTTCTCGTGCAAGACATCAACAGTACAGATTCCTGATAAGACGTCAACAGTGGAGATTCCTGACAGCAACAGTGAAGATTCCTGACAACAACAGTACAGACAAGACGTCAACAGTGAAGATCCATGACAGAGACAAGACGTCAACAGTGAAGACTCGTGACGAGGCTTCCACAGCAAGATTCTCAAGAGGCTTCTCGTGCAAGGATAGGACGTCTATAAAGGAGGCCTCCGACGGTGAGGAAGACATCGGCAATTCAGCAAAAACATCAGCAAGCTTCTCCAACACCTTATAAGTTTCTCAACGCCTTCTTCTTCATCACCATCCTCTCTCACCCTCTCATCCTCCCCCATCTGTCTTGCCTGGTTTATGCCTGCCGATCAGACCACCAATAGATTGTAGTTCTCCACAACCTATATGTATAATTAAGTGTGCCTGAGTGTATTTTCCTTTGTATTTTCTTCTTCTTCTGCATCAGCTGCACTGTAGCAGTAGTAGGGTGTAATTTAACTTGTATCAGAGCCCGGGGGGACGTTCCTTTGGGGCGGTAGGGGTCTGCAGTCTGTACAAAGAGTCTCCGGTGCGATGGCTACTGTTCCGGTATGTACCGTTTGTTTCTGAAGTTAGTCAAGCTATCTATTTTTATTAAATAATTCTCTATGTTTGTAGAAAAAGTCATAAAAAATTCAGAAATTAGAAAATGTTACTGTAGCAAAACCAAGTAAGAAGCAGAAAAACCTAGGAAAATTGGGGAAGGATTTATAGCACATATAGCACTTATACGGTATCAAATAAACTATAATTTTGATCTATACTTTCACAATCCGTATCATTACTGCCCTAGTTGCACTCTAAGTGTCCCTTACTAGAATTGAGTAATCTTAAAGCCCAGATTCCTAAAATAAACCCTTCGTTGCCGCGGACAGGCGTTTGTAGGGTGACCCTTAGGAGACGGTTTTAGGCATCATAGGCTACTCGGAGCTAGTTTTCCACCGATATCTTAGATGCCTACCGGTATATTGTGCGATTGCGAGATATGTAGGACAAGTTGTAGTAAATATGACACCACCTATAATGATATATATGGTATAATGAACATCCCCAGTTATTCCAAAAAAAAATTTGATGAGGTAGTTCTCCGAATAGAAAGATTAAAAGAAAAGGATAGAAGTCCCGATCTAACTCCAGAAGCCAAAGAGGATCTGACCCAACAACTCAAAGAAATCCATAAAAAATTTAAGGGTCTATTAAGTCATTATGGATATAATCCCAATCAAGAAAAAACTGGACCCAGTATCATAGACAGAACTAGAGAGGACGGAAAGGAAGATAATGATGATAATCTAGAGGGTAGTGAAGAGGAAACAACAAAAAACTGCTCAATTAAGAATAAAGAAAATAATAGCCAAAATAATGATGTAGGAAGAACAGTTGAGGAAATCATCCTAAATTCCGAAGAGCCCCTTAACAAAGAGGAAGAATACACGATAAGATTTGACGAGATAATCTTCGCACCAAAACAAGGAAGAAGGTTTAATTATGTTAAAGGAACATTTAGGTTCAAGGGCTATAAACAATACTCGTTACATGCACTACTAGATACAGGGGCCACAGTCTCCTCTTGCCGAGAAAATGCCATACCACTAGAAAAATGGGAACCAATGAAATATCCAATTAAAATAATAGGGATCAGTGCACATAAAATAACTATCCAAAGTAAAGCCAAGAACGTGAAAATTTGGCTTAATGAGAAAAAATTTATTATACCAAAACTCTTATACTTTCCACATATGAATGGGGACATGGTTTTAGGAAACAATTTTATCGGAGAATACCTACCCATGATTGTAGAAAAACAAATGGTGTGTTTACATCAACAAGAAGGAAATCAAACCCGAAAGGTTGACATGCCACTTTTGGAAGGACCTAGATATAAATGTACAGAAGATTTTTCTCCCCAAAAAGGTACTCCAGATAGTGAAAACTCACTGAAAAGATGCGAAACAATTCAAGAGTTAGAACAAACCCACTGGCTTTACAAAACACTTAGTGAAAATTTTAGTGAGAACCCATTAAAAGTTATGGGATCGAAGCTCAAGGTTTTGTAAAATTCAATTAAGAGACGACAACGTAATCATTAGGGTAAAACCCATGCTCTATACTAGGCAAGATATAGACGAGTTCGACAACCAGATAAACAAACTTATAAACACAGGTCTAATAGAGAAAACCACCGGCCCCCACTCTAGTCCAGCATTTATGGTCAGAAATCTTAACGAAGTAAAAAGAAAAAAGCCACGAATGGTAATCAATTACAAGAGACTAAATCAAAATCTAAAATTCGATGGTTATTTTATCCCTAGGAAGGAAGTCCTGATAAACTTAACAAAAGGATCTAGAGTATTCAGCAAATTCGACTGTAAATCTGGTTTCTGGCAACTAAAAATGACGAAAGAATCGAAACCACTAACAACTTTTAGTACGCCACGAGGACACTTTCACTGGAATGTCATGTCATTTGGGTTAAACACTGCACCACAGATATTTCAAAGATGGATGGACTCAATCTTTAATAGTTTAAAAGATTTCTATGTCGTATATATTGATGACATCCTGGTCTTTTCAAAGACAAAAGAAGAACACAAGAGACAACATCTTTAGAAAACACGGGATAATACTCTCTCCAAAAAAGATCGAAATCGAAAAGGAGTCAATAGAATTTCTTGGAATTATTCTAGATAAAGATGGAATTCAGCTACAGAAGCACATCATTTCAAAAATTAGGAAGTTTTCCGAAGAAATAAAAGATAAAAAAACAACTACAAAGCCTGCTAGGGCTATTGAATTACGGGAGAAACTTTCTACGAGAACTCACGAAAGAAGAAATACCTTTACTAAAGAAACTAAATAAAAATCAAGATTTCATCTGGACAGATAAAGATAAAAACGTCCTGAGGCAAATTAAGCAACTCGCCGAGAAGGCACCAGAAGTCTACCTACCAAAACTTGGAGATAAACTAATTTTGGACACAGATGCGTCAGAAGAATATTGGGGATGTGCACTAAAAGCAATTCCGAAAGAAAACTGGGACGAAGAAGATCCACCTCTGTCCCAGAACGGAATCAGACTCAGAAAAAGAAGCATACACAAAAGATATTAAAATATGAGAGACTTTATGGGTATAATTCTAGAAAATTCAAACCAAATGAACTAAAGTGGATAATATTTGAAAAGGAACTATACACTATAAAATTAGCTCTATAGAAATTTCAAATATTTCTTGCACCAGAATATTTTATAATTAGAACAGATAATAAAGCCGTTTGGGATTTTTTAGTAAATACAAGAAAAACCTCTGGGAAACGCATGCAATGATATAACGAGATAGCCCAATATTCCTTCGAAATCGAGCATGTTAAAGGAAAGGATAATTTTAATGCGGATTACCTAAGCCGACCTAATAATTAAGTAAAGTAACTTATAAATCTATTTTTTGCAGAGAGGTGATAAAGGGAAAGCTATAGCAAATAGTGTTCCTGTTCCAGCAACGTTTGTTGTATTCGTGGTATACCAGCCAGGCATCTACACAAACTGGAAAAAATGCTATGAGTAGATATTCGATTTTAACGGATCCTGTTGCAGACATTACTAGTTCAAAGAAGATGCCATCCTAGCCTGGGAAATGTCACGACAGAACCCATACTTAGGAGAAGAAATTCGAGACCTCACCCATTACATACTCGAGCCAAAAGTAGCGAACTTTCCCAAATTAAAAATCCCACCCCCATTTTACTCCGAAATAAATGGAGCATGGCGAGCCCACCAGAGAGCAAATCTGGGAACTAGAACTCGACGCGCTTTCCGCAAGCACATGAGAAACCTAGCAAATCTTGTAATGAAACAAGAATCAGAACTCATGGCCTTGAAAAAGGTCTGCTCGGATTATATAAACACCCTTAATGAAGGAACTATTAAGGGAGCAACCCCTAGACAGACTGAAGCTCTAAAAAACATGGGTAAACTTTTAGAACAAGAGTTACCCAGCCCCGCTACAACAAACAAATCAGAGAAAGCGCCGCAGTTCGAGAATACAACACCAGAAGGATCACAAGCATGCAACAACACACAACAAGGCGAAGAGGAGATAGACGCGAATGTCGAGGCCGAAGTGGAAATCGACGTAACCGAAGAAGCCTTCAGCAGGGGAGTCTCAGTACAAGGACTTCTAAAACAACTATTCGAAGAAGGCAACCCAGCAGTTGGGTTACTAGGAGAAGGATCTGGAAAGTTCGAATACTATATTCTATACGGAAAACTAAGAATGAAAAAATTAGTCCCAAGATCGTATCTGAACCAACAAGGAATATTAGAGGCAACAATTACACCAACAGGATGGGACGACGCTGACATATCCACAAATGGATGGATAAACCTTGCATCTCCAGAAGCTTCAGTATCCGACAATTTTATTAAATTTTTGTAAAAAAAAAAAAAAAAAAAAGGAGGCTCCCTCAAAATACTAAACATTGGATCCCCCAAGGCTCCACAAAGAAGACAGCAGCAAAAAGAAAACAACGGCAAAAGAAAAACAGGCATTAAAGATTCCAGACAACAAACAGTACAGACAAGACGACAACAGTAAAGATCCCCGACAGAGACAAGACAAGACTTCCACAGCAAGATTCTCCAGAGGCTTCTCGTGCAAGACATCAACAGTGGAAATTCCTGACAGCAACAGTACAGATTCCTGACAAGACGTCAACAGTGGAGATTCCTGACAGCAACAGTGAAGATTCCTGACAACAACAGTACAGACAAGACGTCAACAGTGAAGATCCCTGACAGAGACAAGATGTCAACAGTGAAGACTCGTGATGAGGCTTCCACAGCAAGATTCTCAAGAGGCTTCTCATGCAAGGATAGGACGTCTATAAAGGAGGCCTCCGACGGATGAGGAAGACATCGGCAATTCAGCAAAAACATCAGTAAGCTTCTCCAACACCTTTAAAGTTCCTCAACGCCTTCTTCTTCATCACCATCCTCTCTCACCCTCTCATCCTCCCCCATCCGTCTTGCCTGGTTTATGCCTGCCGATCAGACCACCAACAGATTGTAGTTCTCCACCATCTATATGTATAATTCAGTGGGCCTGAGTGTATTTCCCTTTGTATTTTCTTCTTCTTCTGCATCAGCTGCACTGCAGCAGTAGTAGTGTGTAACTTAACTGGTATCAGAGCCCGGGGGGACGTTCCTTTCGGGCGGTAGGGGTCTGCAGTCTGTACAAAGAGTCTCCGGTGCGATAGCTACTGTTCCGGTATGTACCGTTTGTTTCAGAAGTTATTCAAGCTATCTGTTTTTATTAAATAATTCTCTATGTTTGTAGAAAAAGTCATAAAACATTCAGAAATTAGAAAATGTTACTGTAGCAAAACCAAGTAAGAAGCAGAAAAACCAAGGAAAATTGGGGAAGGATTTATAGCACATATAGCACTTATACGGTATCAAATAAACTATAATTTTGATCTATACTTTCACAATCCGTATCATTACTGTCCTAGTTGCACTCTAAGTGTCCCTTACTATAATTGAGTAATCTTAAAACCCAGATTCCTAAAGTAAACCCTTTGTTACCGCGGACAGGCGTTTGTAGGCTGACCCTTAGGAGACGATTTTAGGCACCATAGGCTACTCGGAGCTAGTTTTTCACCGATATCTTAGATGGCTACCGGCATATTGTGCCATTGCGAGACATGTAGGACAAGTTGTAGTTAATATGACACCATGTATAATGATATATATGGTACAATGAACATCCCCAGTTATTCCAAAAAAAAATTTGATGAGGTAGTTCTCCGAATAGAAAGATTAAAAGAAAAAGATAGAAGTCTAGACCGAACTCTAGAAGCCAACGAGGATCTGACCCAATAACTCAAAGAAATCCATAAAAAATTTAAGGGTCTATTAAGTCATTATGGATATAATCCCAATCAAGAAAAAGCTAGACCTAGTATCATAGACAGAACTAGAGAGGACGAAAAGGAAGATAATGATGATAATCCAGAAAAAAAGGAAGGTAGTGAAGAGAAAACAACAAAAAACAGCTCAATTAAGGAAGGCAGCATTAATAATATTTTGCAAATTAACTGCCAAAATAATGATGTAGAAAGAACAGCTGAAAAGATTATCTTAGAACCCTCCAACGGGAAAGAGACGAGTACGATAGGAAACAATGAAGTAGTTCGAAAGACAAAAGAAGCAGTAGGAAGGATAGATCATATTGGCAGACTAGAAACTGGTCCAAAACAACCAATTGACATAATGCAAACTAAAAAAATATACTCCAGACAAGAATACAACCCAAAACTAGAGATAATTAATTGCTGGAAAGAATTGTATAAAGATCAAAATACCTCCAGGATAAAAGATTGCTATGCTATTTTAGGTTTGACCCTAAGATATGCAACCTAATTAAAAATCAAAACAAAAGTAGAATGACCCCAGATGATAAGTATAGGACAGAATCAAAAGATAATGACAGATCTAACAACAGGATGATATGTGTTAAAGAAGGGTTTAGAGCATCAAGTAATAGTTTACAAATAAAGAAGAATATAAGGAATAATAAAATTATACCACGGAATGAAGACTATTTAAAACTACCTAACAAATACCTTAGAGTTAGGCAAAAGGTCATAATATTCACGAAGAATAAAAAAAACATATGATAAGAAAGAATTTACAAGACACGTAACAAGAACCCTTCAAGGTAATATGCTTTTTCACCATAAACAAAATTTATACACAGAAAAGCATAATGAATACTTTTTTCAAAGAAGACAAATAATAGGATCAAACATAAATAGTACAGAATTCTTAGGTCATAAAATAGGACCTCCCGTCAAAGAAAGAGAAAAGACAAAAGGAACGACTAGGTATGCGAACAAAGAATTCGATCGAAAAATTCCAGAGATAACCGATACGTATCAACTATACAGTATGGCGATTAATAAACTAATGAAAAAGAAATTATGTGAATGGACATAGTTCTTAGATCCTAGATACGGACCAAAACTTGAGCATGTATTATCTAGACTAATTCTTTGGTGTTTAAATTTGCAGATGAATTCCAGAGAGTTCATGAGATTTGGAGATATATATCTCAAGCAGTATGTCACTCAGAGTAAAGAGTCATTCAGAATCACTGAATTTCAGGTAGATTTAGTACAACAATGTCTATTAGATAATTTGTGGAATCTAAATTTAGATCAGCCAAAAGAGAAGGTTAAAGTAATCAAAGCACTAGCCTATTATTTTAAAGGTATTATTCAGACACCCCAATCACGGAGTTTTATATGCTACGTCATACTTAGAGGCCATGAAATAGGAATTTACAAAAATTGGAACACAGTTAGAAGGTTAGTCTCAAACTATGATAACCCAGTGTTTAAAGGGTTTTATAATGTTAAAGAAGCTATAGAGTATGTAAAAAATAATATTTCAACCTACTGGCATTTCGACGAAAGCCTTAGAGAATTTATACCTCAAGAAAATCAATAGAGTACAAGTGAGTTAGAACTATCAACAGAATGTAAAGATTGTCAAGTTATTATGAAGCACTTTAAAAATCTAAAAATACAAACGGAAAGGTTGGTTGAAGATCTCTGTCAACAAAAACAGTTAACTGAGAGATTGCAGAAAAAAAAAGAAAAAGAAAAAAAAAGGGAGCACCTCACAAACAAAAGTGAAACAGAATCGAGTACAATAGAAAGAAGACAGAGTCTCCAAAATATGAGAGATACGGAAGCCATGCAAGCCAGACTATTTTTTAAAACAAATGATGAATTATCTTTTCTTCCAGAAGAAATCAGACAGAAGATTCACCAGAAAGTTCAGGACAACTTCTATTGAAAAGCCAATGATATGCAACAGATACTCAAAGAAATTCAAAAAAGAGAGAGAAGATGCAGAGGAGTAACTGTAGACCAGGTAATACATTATGCCAACACCAATAAATGCATCAATAACAATATCTGCAACATCATGGACCTCTCACAACCAAAATGCCAATGTGAGTTAGTTTTTAGCATCTACAGACTGAAAATACAATTAGGACAAATAAAAACGGAAAAGCTCCATGGAACAGAATATAGTTGGAAAGACTTCTTAGATATGGGATTTGTTTCATAAATAATCATTAGCCATCCAGATCATACAGAGTTACTCCCAGATTCTTTAGCATTTCCAATTTCAGAAGCTTTCATAGGAAAAAGGCCACAGCTCAAGATAGAATTCGATTCCATAATAGCAGAATACATAAATGGAGTATGGTATCCTACAAAACACAGTGCATGGATTACACACAAACTAGCCCATCCTCTACATCCAGATAAAGAAGAAAGAGGAGTAATTTGTGATAGAAAGATCCCTAGACAAATCATACACTGGAGAGCAAAAACCATAGCATATGAATTCAACTAGCAAAAATATAGCGGAAATAGATTCAGAGTAGCCATAGAAACTGAAATTTACAGAGTCTATATAGACAAAGAAATAAATTGTAAAGTCCCAAAATTTATCAGGTCAGCCCATGAGAAATTAATTCAATATTATAGATAAAATAAAATGGTAGAAGAAAGAATACTTCAGCAAGACATGGCAGATTGGGCAGAAGAATACACGCCATCAGATCTGCTAAGACAAATGGGAGATGAAGGCATACAAAATCTCGACAACATGGGCGACTAGTCAGATTAAAAAAATAAAAAAATAAAAAATAAAAAAAATAAAAAAGGAGGCTCCCTCAAAATCCTAAACATTGGATCCCCCAAGGCTCCACAAAGAAGACATCAGCAAAAAGAAAACAACGGCAAAAGAAAAACAGGCATTAAAGATTCCTGACAACAAACAGTACAGACAAGACGTCAACAGTAAAGATCCCTGACAGAGACAAGACGTCAACAATGAAGACTCGTGACGAGGCTTCCACAGCAAGATTCTCCAGAGGCTTCTCGTGCAAGACATCAAAAGTGGAGATTCCAGACAGCAACAGTACAGATTCTTGATAAGACGTCAACAGTGGAGATTCCTGACAGCAACAGTGAAGATTCCTGACAACAACAGTACAGACAAGACGTCAACAGTGGAGATCCCTGACAGAGACAAGACGTCAACAGTGAAGACTCGTGACGAGGCTTCCACAGCAAGATTCTCAAGAGGCTTCTCGTGCAAGGATAGGACGTCTATAAAGGAGGCCTCCGACGGATGAGGAAGACATCGGCAATTCAGCAAAAACATCAGCAAGCTTCTCCAATACCTTTTAAGTTCCTCAACGCCTTCTTCTTCATCACCATCCTCTCTCACCCTCTCATCCTCCCCCATCCGTCTTGCCTGGTTTATGCCTGCCGATCAGACCACCAACAGATTGTAGTTCTCCACCACCTATATGTATAATTAAGTGTGCCTGAGTGTATTTTCCTTTGTATTTTCTTCTTCTTCTGCATCAGCTGCACTGCAGCAGTAGTAGTGTGTAATTTAACTGGTATCAGAGTCTAAGGTGCGATGGCTACTATTCCGGTATGTACCGTTTGTTTCTGAAGTTATTCAAGCTATCTATTTTTATTAAATAATTCTCTATGTTTGTAGAAAAAGTCATAAAAAATTCAGAAATTAGAAAATGTTACTGTAGCAAAACCAAGTAAGAAGCAGAAAAACCAAGGAAAATTGGGGAAGGATTTATAGCACATATAGCACTTATACGGTATCAAATAAACTATAATTTTGATCTATACTTTCACAATCCGTATCATTACTGTCCTAGTTGCACTCTAAGTGTCCCTTACTATAATTGAGTAATCTTAAAACCCAGATTCCTAAAGTAAACCCTTTGTTACCGCGGACAGGCGTTTGTAGGCTGACCCTTAGGAGACGATTTTAGGCACCATAGGCTACTCGGAGCTAGTTTTTCACCGATATCTTAGATGGCTACCGGCATATTGTGCCATTGCGAGACATGTAGGACAAGTTGTAGTTAATATGACACCATGTATAATGATATATATGGTACAATGAACATCCCCAGTTATTCCAAAAAAAAATTTGATGAGGTAGTTCTCCGAATAGAAAGATTAAAAGAAAAAGATAGAAGTCTAGACCGAACTCTAGAAGCCAACGAGGATCTGACCCAATAACTCAAAGAAATCCATAAAAAATTTAAGGGTCTATTAAGTCATTATGGATATAATCCCAATCAAGAAAAAGCTAGACCTAGTATCATAGACAGAACTAGAGAGGACGAAAAGGAAGATAATGATGATAATCCAGAAAAAAAGGAAGGTAGTGAAGAGAAAACAACAAAAGACAGCTCAATTAAGGAAGGCAGCATTAATAATATTTTGCAAATTAACTGCCAAAATAATGATGTAGAAAGAACAGCTGAAAAGATTATCTTAGAACCCTCCAACGGGAAAGAGACGAGTACGATAGGAAACAATGAAGTAGTTCGAAAGACAAAAGAAGCAGTAGGAATGATAGATCATATTGGCAGACTAGAAACTGGTCCAAAACAACCAATTGACATAATGCAAACTAAAAAAATATACTCCAGACAAGAATACAACCCAAAACTAGAGATAATTAATTGCTGGAAAGAATTGTATAAAGATCAAAATACCTCCAGGATAAAAGATTGCTATGCTATTTTAGGTTTGACCCTAAGATATGCAACCTAATTAAAAATCAAAACAAAAGTAGAATGACCCCAGATGATAAGTATAGGACAGAATCAAAAGATAATGACAGATCTAACAACAGGATGATATGTGTTAAAGAAGGGTTTAGAGCATCAAGTAATAGTTTACAAATAAAGAAGAATATAAGGAATAATAAAATTATACCACGGAATGAAGACTATTTAAAACTACCTAACAAATACCATAGAGTTAGGCAAAAGGTCATAATATTCACGAAGAATAAAAAAAACATATGATAAGAAAGAATTTACAAGACACGTAACAAGAACCCTTCAAGGTAATATGCTTTTTCACCATAAACAAAATTTATACACAGAAAAGCATAATGAATACTTTTTTCAAAGAAGACAAATAATAGGATCAAACATAAATAGTACAGAATTCTTAGGTCATAAAATAGGACCTCCCGTCAAAGAAAGAGAAAAGACAAAAGGAACGACTAGGTATGCGAACAAAGAATTCGATCGAAAAATTCCAGAGATAACCGATACGTATCAACTATACAGTATGGCGATTAATAAACTAATGAAAAAGAAATTATGTGAATGGACATAGTTCTTAGATCCTAGATACGGACCAAAACTTGAGCATGTATTATCTAGACTAATTCTTTGGTGTTTAAATTTGCAGATGAATTCCAGAGAGTTCATGAGATTTGGAGATATATATCTCAAGCAGTATGTCACTCAGAGTAAAGAGTCATTCAGAATCACTGAATTTCAGGTAGATTTAGTACAACAATGTCTATTAGATAATTTGTGGAATCTAAATTTAGATCAGCCAAAAGAGAAGGTTAAAGTAATCAAAGCACTAGCCTATTATTTTAAAGGTATTATTCAGACACCCCAATCACGGAGTTTTATATGCTACGTCATACTTAGAGGCCATGAAATAGGAATTTACAAAAATTGGAACACAGTTAGAAGGTTAGTCTCAAACTATGATAACCCAGTGTTTAAAGGGTTTTATAATGTTAAAGAAGCTATAGAGTATGTAAAAAATAATATTTCAACCTACTGGCATTTCGACGAAAGCCTTAGAGAATTTATACCTCAAGAAAATCAATAGAGTACAAGTGAGTTAGAACTATCAACAGAATGTAAAGATTGTCAAGTTATTATGAAGCACTTTAAAAATCTAAAAATACAAACGGAAAGGTTGGTTGAAGATCTCTGTCAACAAAAACAGTTAACTGAGAGATTGCAGAAAAAAAAAGAAAAAGAAAAAAAAAGGGAGCACCTCACAAACAAAAGTGAAACAGAATCGAGTACAATAGAAAGAAGACAGAGTCTCCAAAATATGAGAGATACGGAAGCCATGCAAGCCAGACTATTTTTTAAAATAAATGATGAATTATCTTTTCTTCCAGAAGAAATCAGACAGAAGATTCACCAGAAAGTTCAGGACAACTTCTATTGAAAAGCCAATGATATGCAACAGATACTCAAAGAAATTCAAAAAAGAGAGAGAAGATGCAGAGGAGTAACTGTAGACCAGGTAATACATTATGCCAACACCAATAAATGCATCAATAACAATATCTGCAACATCATGGACCTCTCACAACCAAAATGCCAATGTGAGTTAGTTTTTAGCATCTACAGACTGAAAATACAATTAGGACAAATAAAAACGGAAAAGCTCCATGGAACAGAATATAGTTGGAAAGACTTCTTAGATATGGGATTTGTTTCATAAATAATCATTAGCCATCCAGATCATACAGAGTTACTCCCAGATTCTTTAGCATTTCCAATTTCAGAAGCTTTCATAGGAAAAAGGCCACAGCTCAAGATAGAATTCGATTCCATAATAGCAGAATACATAAATGGAGTATGGTATCCTACAAAACACAGTGCATGGATTACACACAAACTAGCCCATCCTCTACATCCAGATAAAGAAGAAAGAGGAGTAATTTGTGATAGAAAGATCCCTAGACAAATCATACACTGGAGAGCAAAAACCATAGCATATGAATTCAACTAGCAAAAATATAGCGGAAATAGATTCAGAGTAGCCATAGAAACTGAAATTTACAGAGTCTATATAGACAAAGAAATAAATTGTAAAGTCCCAAAATTTATCAGGTCAGCCCATGAGAAATTAATTCAATATTATAGATAAAATAAAATGGTAAAAGAAAGAATACTTCAGCAAGACATGGCAAATTGGGCAGAAGAATACACGCCATCAGATCTGCTAAGACAAATGGGAGATGAAGGCATACAAAATCTCGACAACATGGGCGACTAGTCAGATTAAAAAAATAAAAAAATAAAAAATAAAAAAAATAAAAAAGGAGGCTCCCTCAAAATCCTAAACATTGGATCCCCCAAGGCTCCACAAAGAAGACATCAGCAAAAAGAAAACAACGGCAAAAGAAAAACAGGCATTAAAGATTCCTGACAACAAACAGTACAGACAAGACGTCAACAGTAAAGATCCCTGACAGAGACAAGACGTCAACAATGAAGACTCGTGACGAGGCTTCCACAGCAAGATTCTCCAGAGGCTTCTCGTGCAAGACATCAACAGTGGAGATTCCTGACAGCAACAGTACAGATTCTTGATAAGACGTCAACAGTGGAGATTCCTGACAGCAACAGTGAAGATTCCTGACAACAACAGTACAGACAAGACGTCAACAGTGGAGATCCCTGACAGAGACAAGACGTCAACAGTGAAGACTCGTGACGAGGCTTCCACAGCAAGATTCTCAAGAGGCTTCTCGTGCAAGGATAGGACGTCTATAAAGGAGGCCTCCGACGGATGAGGAAGACATCGGCAATTCAGCAAAAACATCAGCAAGCTTCTCCAATACCTTTTAAGTTCCTCAACGCCTTCTTCTTCATCACCATCCTCTCTCACCCTCTCATCCTCCCCCATCCGTCTTGCCTGGTTTATGCCTGCCGATCAGACCACCAACAGATTGTAGTTCTCCACCACCTATATGTATAATTAAGTGTGCCTGAGTGTATTTTCCTTTGTATTTTCTTCTTCTTCTGCATCAGCTGCACTGCAGCAGTAGTAGTGTGTAATTTAACTGGTATCAGAGTCTAAGGTGCGATGGCTACTATTCCGGTATGTACCGTTTGTTTCTGAAGTTATTCAAGCTATCTATTTTTATTAAATAATTCTCTATGTTTGTAGAAAAAGTCATAAAAAATTCAGAAATTAGAAAATGTTACTGTAGCAAAACCAAGTAAGAAGCAGAAAAACCAAGGAAAATTGGGGAAGGATTTATAGCACATATAGCACTTATACGGTATCAAATAAAGTATAATTTTGATCTATACTTTCACAATCCGTATCCTTACTGACCTAGTTGCACTCTATGTGTCCCTTACTAATTGAGTAATCTTAAAGCCTAGATTCCTAAAGTAAACCCTTTGTTGCCGCGTACAGGCGTTTGTAGGGTGACCCTTAGGAGACGGTTTTAGGCACCATAGGCTACTCGGAGGTAGTTTTCCACCGATATCTTAGATGGCTACCGTCATATTGTGCGATTGCGAGATATGTATGACAAGTTGTAGTAAATATGACACCACCTATAATGATATATATGGTATAATGAACATCCCCAGTTATTCCAAAAAAAAATTTGATGAGGTAGTTCTCCGAATAGAAAGATTAAAAGAAAAGGATAGAAGTCCCGACCTAACTCCAGAAGCAAAGAGGATCTGACCCAACAACTCAAAGAAGGATGGGACGATGCTGACATATCCACAAATGGATGGATAAACCTTGCATCCCCAGAAGCTTCAGTATCCGACAATTTTATTATATTTTTGTAAAAAAAAAAAAAAAAAAAAGGAGGCTCCCTCAAAATCCTAAACATTGGATCCCCCAAGGCTCCACAAAGAAGACAGCAGCAAAAAGAAAACAACGGCAAAAGAAAAACAGGCATTAAAGATTCCTGACAACAAACAGTACAGACAAGACGACAACAGTAAAGATCCCTGACAGAGACAAGACGAGGCTTCCACAGCAAGATTCTCCAGAGGCTTCTCGTGCAAGACATCAACAGTGGAGATTCCTGACAGCAACAGTACAGATTCCTGACAAGACGTCAACAGTGGAGATTCCTGAAAGCAACAGTGAAGATTCCTGACAACAACAGTACAGACAAGACGTCAACAGTGAAGATCCCTGACAGAGACAAGACGTCAACGGTAGACTCGTGACGAGGCTTCCACAGCAAGATTCTCAAGAGGCTTCTCGTGCAAGACATCAACAGTGGAGGTATGTATCCTGTATTCTCTTGCTGTGGATGCATACAAAATCTCGACAATATGGGCGACTAGTCAGATAAAAAAAAAAAAAAAGGAGGCTCCCTCAAAATCCTAAACATTGGATCCCCCAAGGCTTCACAAAGAAGACAGCAGCAAAAAGAAAACAACAACATCTATAAAGGAGGCCTCCGACGGATGAGGAAGACATCGGCAATTCGGCAAAAACATCAGCAAGCTTCTCCAACACCTTTTAAGTTCCTCAACGCCTTCTTCTTCATCACCATCCTCTCTCACCCTCTCATCCTCCCCCATCCGTCTTGCCTGGTTTATGCCTGCCGATCAGACCACCAACAGATTGTAGTTCTCCACCACCTATATGTATAATTAAGTGTGCCTGAGTGTATTTTCCTTTGTATTTTCTTCTTGTTCTGCATCAGCTGCACTGCAGCAGTAGTAGTGTGTAATTTAACTGGTATCAGAGCATTCTCCACCACCTATATGTATAATTAAGTGTGCCTGAGTGTATTTTCCTTTGTATTTTCTTCTTCTTCTGCATCAGCTGCACTACAACAGTAGTAGTGTGTAATTTAACTGGTATCAGTGCCCGGGGGGACGTTCCTTTTGGGCGGAGGGGTCTACAGTCTGTACAAAGAGTCTCCGGTGCGATGGCTACTATTCCGGTATGTACCGTTTGTTTCTGAAGTTATTCAAGCTATCTGTTTTTATTAAATAATTCTCTATGTTTGTAGAAAAAATCATTAAAAATTCAGAAAAATGTTACTGTAGCAAAATCAAGTAAGAAGCAGAAAAACCAAGGAAAATTGGGGAAGGATTTATAGCACATATCGCACTTATACGGTATCAAATAGACTATAATTTTGACCTATACTTACACAATCTGTATCATTACTGCCCTAGTTGCACTCTAAATATCCTTTACTGGAATTGAGTAATCTTAAAGCCCAGATTCCTAAAGTAAACCCTTTATTGCCGCGGATAGGCGTTTGTAGGGTGACCCTTAGGAGACGGTTTTAGGCACCATAGGCTACTCGGAGCTAGTTTTTCACCGATATCTTAGATGGCTACCGGCATACTGTGCGATTGCGAGACATGTTGGACAAGTTGTAGTAAATATGACACCATGTATAATGATATATATGTTATAATGAACGTCCCCAGTTATTCCAAAAAAAATTTGATGAGGTAGTTCTCCGAATAGAAAGATTAAAAGAAAAAGATAGAAGGCCAGACCGAACTCTAGAAGCCAACGAGGATCTGACCCAATAACTCAAAGAAATCCATAAAAAATTTAAGGGTCTATTAAGTCATTATGGATATAATCCCAATCAAGAAAAAGCTAGACCCAGTATCATAGACAGAACTAGAGAGGACGAAAAGAAAGATAATGATGATAACCCAGTGTTTAAAAGGTTTTATAATGTTAAAGAAGCTATAGAGTATGCAAAAAATAATATTCAACCTACTGGCATTTCGACGAAAGCCTTAGAGAATTTATGCCTCAAGAAAATCAACAGAGTACAAGTGAGTCAGAACTATCAACAGAATGTAAAGATTGTCAAGTTATTATGAAGCACTTTAAAAATCTAAAAATACAAAAGGAAAGGTTGGTTGAAGATCTCTGTCAACAAAAACAGTTAACTGAGAGATTGCAGAAAGAAAAAGAAAAAGAAAAAAAAAAGGGAGCGCCTCACAAACAAGAGTGAAACAGAATCGAGTACAATAGAAAGAAGACAGAGTCTCCAAAATATGAGAGATACGGAAGCCATGCAAGCCAGACTATTTTTTTAAAACAAATGATGAATTATCTTTTCTTCCAGAAGAAATCAGACAGAAGATTCACCAGAAAGTTCAGGACAACTTCTATCGAAAAGCCAGAGAAATGCAACAGATACTCAAAGAAATTCAAAAAGGAGAGAGAAGATGCAGAGTAGTAACCGTAGACCAGGTAATACATTATGCCAACACCAATAAATGCATCAATAACAATATCTGCAACATCATGGACCTCTCACAACCAAAATGCCAATGTGAGTTAGTTTTTAGCACCTACAGACTGAAAATACAATTAGGACAAATAAAAACAGAAAAGCTCCATGGAACAGAATATAGTTGGAAAGACTTCTTAGATATGGGATTTGTTTCATAAATAATCATTAGTCATCCAGATCATACAGAGTTACTCCCAGATTCTTTAGCATTCCCAGTTTCAGAAGCTTTCATAGGAAAAAGGCCACAGCTCAAAATAGAATTCGATTCCATAGTAGCAGAATACATAAATGGAGTATGGTATCCTACAAAACACAGTGCATGGATTACACACAAATTAGCCCATCCTCTACATCCAGAAAAAGAAGAAAGAGGAGTAATTTGTGACAGAGAGATCCCTAGACAAATCAGACACTGGAGAGCATATAACATAGAAAGTGAAGAAGAGCCAGAAAGCACCATAGATTCAGATAACGAGAACTATGGGATGACTATACACGATGAATATGGGTCTGAACATGAAATAGGATTTGATTCTGATAGTGAAATAATACATGTGGGGGAAGATAGCAAAACGGCAATAGATTTAAACAAACCACAAGTAGGAGGGAGTTTGAGAATCGACGATCTAATAAAAAGGAGCGTATCCCAGGGAGGAACCTATCTAGATCTATCCAATATACATTTCAAGGATAAACAAAAGGTTATAGATGATTGGGCGCAATCTCTAGCCATCGTAATCACAAATCATGAAGGATCATGAGATAACGAAAGATTTGTCAATTACATTACAGGAACTTTACAAGGAAATGTCTTGCAGTGGATGAAATAATGGATAAACTCAGAAGAAGGAAAAAGTAAACGGAATGAGTGGGGAGAAAGCGATAAGTTTGCAAGTTTTGAAAAAATTCTCAATGATTTCATAAAGATCATTAAAGAAAATTTATGCGGGTATATAGATGAGAAGTCTCAAGAAGAAGAAGTTTTATATGCACTATCTAAAATAGAATTATGCGAGATATGTGAATTCAAAGAATACTGTAAAATATTTTCAAAATACTTCTACAAATTAGATCACGATAAGGCACAGAATTGGCTTGATCCTTTCTTCCACAAACTTCCTAATCCATGGGATACCAAAACAAGAAATGGATACCCAAACTATTTAAAACGAATTGAGAACAAGGATAATGTAGGACACCGAATATACTATGCCCTTAAGATTTACAAGACGACTGTCTTAATATAAAATCCTACAAAAAAATGATCCTCTAACGGAAGAAGGTGCTGCGAAAAAATAATTGGCGAAAAATGGAAAATAGGGAGTGAGAAAACGACAAAAACAACATTTAGGAAAAGGTTTTGATGGAAACCATGGACAAGGAGTAGAGCATTTGACAGAAATATTTCGGAGTAAAATGGGGGTGGGATTTCTTATTTGGGAAAGTTCGCTACTTTTGGCTCGAGTATGTAATGGGTGAGGTCTCGAATTTCTTCTCCTAAGTATGGGTTCTGTCGTGACATTTTCCAGGCTAGGATGGCATCTTCTTTGGAGTAGTAATGTCTTCAACAGGATCCGTTAAAATCGAATATCTGCTCATAGCATTTTTTCCAGTTTGTGTAGATGCCTGGCTGGTATCCCACGAATACAACAAACGCTGCTGGAACAGGAACACTATTTGCTATAGCTTTCCCTTTATCACCTCTCTGTAAAAAATAGATTTATAAGTTACTTTACTTAATTATTAGGTCGGCTTAGGTAATCCGCAATAAAATTATCCTTTCCTTTAACATGCTCGATTTCGAAGGAATATTGGGCTATCTCGTTATACCATTGCATGTGTTTCCAAGAGGTTTTTCTTGTATTTACTAAAAAATCCCTAACGGCTTTATTATCTGTTCTAATTATAAAATATTCTGGTGCAAGAAATATTTGAAATTTCTGTAGAGCTAATTTTATAGTGTATAGTTCCTTTTCAAATATTATCCACTTTAGTTCATTTGGTTGAAGATCTCTGTCAACAAAAACAGTTAACTGAGAGATTGCAGAAAGAAAAAAGAAAAAAAAAAAGGGAGCGCCTCACAAACAAGAGTGAAACAGAATCGAGTACAATAGAAAGAAGACAGAGTCTCCAAAATATGAGAGATACGGAAGCCATGCAAGTCAGACTATTTTTTAAAACAAATGATGAATTATCTTTTCTTACAGAAGAAATCAAACAGAAGATTCACCATAAAGTTCAGGACAACTTCTATCGAAAAGCTAGAGAAATGCAACAGCTACTCAAAGCCCGGGGGGGATGTTCCTTTTGGGCGGTAGGTGTCTGCAGTCTGTACAAAGAGTCTCCGGTGCGATGGCTACTTGTCCGGTATGTACCGTTTGTTTCTAAATTTATTCAAGTTATCTGTTTTTGAATTGATTATAATACCATCTCTCAACTTGCGTGATTATTATCCTAGTTTCAGTCTAAGTATCCCCTGTTAGATTTGAGTAACCTTAAAACCCAGATTCCTAAAGTAATCCCTTTGTTGCCACGAGTAGGCGTTTATAGGGTGACCCTCAGGAGACGGTTTTAGGCACCATAGGCTACTCAGAGCTAGCTACCAAGCGATATCTTAGATGGCTAGTGATATACCATGCATATATGAGAACTGTATAAGGGATTATAGTCACTTAGAACATTTCTCGGTAGCAACAGATAAAAATCTAACAAATATTACAAGTTTTCTCAACACCCTATTTGATTATGAAGTCTGTAGGTTTGGTAGGATAGAGAAAAAAATAGATAAGGTAATAGAACAAAATGAAATATATATTTCTAAGTTCTGTAAAACTGCTCGAGATAATCCCTTAGAACAATTTGACAAAGAAATAACAAAATTCGACAAAGAAGTAAGAAAAATATTAGGAAGATTAGATCGAATTGATGGTCTAGGAACAAGCTTAAGACAAAAGAAACAAGAGATAAACATGATGCAAGTAAATAGGAAATACTCCAGAAAAGAGCATGACACGATTGTGGAGCTAATGAACTGTTGGAAAGAGCTATATCAGGATCCATGTAATATTGCTCAGGAAAGAGACCATTTAGTAAATAGAATGCAGAAAACCTACTAACAAAATAAGGAGCTGTTACACCATTTTAATTTTGATCCCGAAGTATATAACATAGAAAGTGAAGAAGAGCCAGAAAGTACCACAGATTCAGATAACGAGGACTATGGGATGACTATACACGATAATATGGGTCTGAACACGAAATAGGATTTGATTCTGATAATGAAATAATACATATGGGGGAAGATAGCAAAACGGCAATAGATTTAAACAAACCACAAGTAGGAGGGAGTTTGAGAATCGACGATCTAATAAAAAGGAGCGTATCTCAGGGAGGAACCTATCTAGATCTATCCAATATACATTTCAAGGATAAACAAATGGTTATAAATGATTGGGCGCAATCTCTAGCCGTCGTAATCACAAATCATGAAGGATCATGGGACAACGAAAGATTTGTCGATTACATTACAGGAACTTTACAATGAGATGTCTTGCAGTGGATGAAACAATGGATAAACTCAGAAGAAGGAAAAAGTAAACGGAATGAGTGGGGAGAAAGCGATAAGTTTGCAAATTTTGAAAAAATTCTCAATGATTTCATAAAGATCATTAAAGAAAATTTATGCGGGTATATAGATGAGAAGTCTCAAGAAGAAGAAGTTTTATATGCACTATCTAAAATAGAATTATGCGAGATATGTGAATTCGAAGAATACTGTAAAATATTTTCAAAATACTTCTACAAATTAGATCACGATAAGGCACAGAATTGGCTTGATCCTTTCTTCCACAAACTTTCTAGTCCATGAGATACCAAAACAAGAAACGGATACCCAGACTATTTAAAACGAATTGAGAAAAAGGATAATTTAGGACACCGAATACACTATGCACTTAAGATTATACAAGACGACTGTCTTAATATAAAATCTTACAAAAAAATAAAAAACACAATAAGTAACTCCTCTAAAGGAAGAAGGTGCTGCGAAAAAATAATTGGCGAAAAATGGAAAATAGGGAGTGAGAAAACGACAAAAACAACATTTAGGAAAAGGTTTCGATGGAAACCATGGACATGGAGTAGAGGGTTTGACAGAAATAATAAATATATTAGAAAGAAAAATGAGTCGTCCACACATAGAGACCCCCAGCACAAAAGGACAAAAAGAATTGCAGGTGCTTTGTATGTGATGAAGAAGGATATTTTACTAGGGATTGTCCTAGGAGAGGAAAGAACGCTCACAAAATAATAAAATATATGGAAGAACAGGAACTTGAAATCTGTTTGGGTGAAGAAATCGTGCCAACAGATGTAATACTTTATGAACTAGAGGTCGAAAATGATTCAGATGACGAACTAATTTTCATGATAAATGAAGATTTAGGTCCAATAACACCCCCAGTATCAGAATTAGACAATATAATATTAGGGGATGTAGTTGGAAAAGAAACAGTTTTTAGTCCAGAAGATATCGATAGAATGAAAAAACATCAACTAATAAAGAAAACAGAAATTTACAAAATTTCACGGTTCAATTTCTTCTCTAGAAGGATAATCGAAAACTTTAACGAAAATATAACAGGAAATCTATCAGCCGGAGGAAGAGTAGATATTCCCATCTTTAGTCGTGAAAAGGTACGAAGATGGAAAAAGAAGTACCCAGAAATTCGCTATATCCACGTTGGCCTGATTAAAATTAAAATTAATGCGCTATTTAGAGCTGGCATAGATATACCGATAATAACACTCGTAATAGACAATCGATTCACCAATTGCCATCAGGTTCTAATAGGAGGATTTCAATCCAATCTAGTTAACCAAACCGTATGGTTCAATATTCGACCCAACTATTTCATCTCTATATCTGACCCAAACATAATAGATACTATACGACTGAAAATCAAGATCCAAGGAATGAACATGAAAACCAACTCACACGATCTGGCCATAGAATATACAACGATTCATGAATTAACCCAAACCACAGAGGCAAGGACAGTTTCAAACCAACGAGAAATAATCGAAATATTCGAACCAAAACCTTTCGAGGAAGAAATCAAGCCCTGACTAATGAATATAAAAGATTTCACGGTACCTAGACAATGGTTCCTTGAATATTTAATCCAGACCGAAGAACCAAAACACTTTTGAGGGATAGAAATACAAAGCTCCGGAAATAGCCTATATATTAAAAATAATTCAAAACAAGCTTTACTTACAAGAAGCAATAGTGAAAGACAAACCAGAGAGGTGGCTAGGAGATCAATTACCAGGGAAGGAATGAGAGAACCAGTACTGCCACAATTATTAGGAGGAAATCAAAAATTAAGCCTGAAAGAAATAACCAAAAAGCTCTGTATACCTCTCATGCCAGGATCGACATCTCGGCAAGAGGCTATCGAAGGAGTTGTCGAGTTCAGTTATTAAGAAGTAATTTTTCGTAAATAGATAATTATGTACTATCTTACAGGAAAAATCGAAGAAAGGAAAAGAAGTGATTATGTCAGAAAAGACAAAGAGAAGACATACTCTCGAGGAAGCTAGACAAGCATTCCCTGAAGAGATTTTCCTGAGTATCAAAACAATGACGCTCGATCACAAAGAAAATATAAGAGGAATTTTATCAAGAAATAGAACAGATATTGTCCTAGCCCGGAATAACTATCCAAAGCTTTTCAAATTCATGAAAGAAGGAATGTGGGACATCCAAGGAGTCGAATGGGGGCTTGTAAGCCAACTATGCTACAGACTACGAGGAGAACATGAATGGTGCAAAATACCAGCAATACTAAGGTTCTTCAGCCACAAACTAGCCACCAGCATTAATTATCATCATTTGTTCACCTTCCAAATATTTAGCATGGTTGGATGGAGGGAAGAGACAAAATTCTTCCAGCCATATCAAATATGGATATTCGGCTACCCTGAGCAATGGCAGAAATTTGACCCAAAATACAACATTGAAGGAGTCAATTACAATTATTTATGGTACAGTAGTTTTATTGAGCTACTTGGCAGAGCGAGAAAGCTCATCAAAAATATCAGCAACTACTCAGTCATGATAGATGGAAAAAGAATAATCGCCATGAAAGACTATAATGCATAATTTAGTTTTCCAAAGGGGCAAAAGCACGAGGCGATAAAGTTGTAACAAGATATAGCTTTCAACCAGAAAAATTTAGATATCCCAACAGAGTTCAGGTGGATATGAAATAATAATATAAAAAAAAAAAAAAAACAGGGTGGGGGCTCCCTCAAAATTCTAAACATTGGATCCTCAAAGGCTTCACCAGACAACACGCATAAAAGATTCGACTCCTACAGCAAAAATTCCTGGCAACCGACATCAACAGTACAAGATTCTCCAGAGGCTTCTCGTACAAGACATCAACAGTGGAGATTCCTGATAGCAACAATACAGATTCCTGACAAGACGTCAACAGTGGAGATTCCTAACAGCAACAGTACAGATTCCTGACAAGACGTCAACAGTGAAGATTCCTGACAACAACAGTGCAGACAAGACGTCAACAGTGAAGACTCCTGACGAGGCTTCCACAGCAAGATTCTCAAGAGGCTTCTCGTGCAAGGATAGGACGTCTATAAAGGAGGCCTCAGACGGATGAGGAAGACATCGGCAATTCGGCAAAAACATCAGCAAGCTTCTCCAACACCTTTTAAGTTCCTCAACGCCTTCTTCTTCATCACCATCCTCTCTCACCCTCTCATCCTCCCCCATCCGTCTTGCCTGGTTTATGCCTGCCGATCAGACCACCAACAGATTGTAGTTCTCCACCACCTATATGTATAATTAAGTGTGCTTGAGTGTATTTTCCTTTGTATTTTCTTCTTCTTCTGCATCAGCTGCACTGCAGCAGTAGTAGTGTGTAATCTAACTTGTATCAGAGCCCGGGGGGACGTTCCTTTTGGGCGGTAGGGGTCTGCAGTCTGTACAAAGAGTCTCCGGTGCGATGGCTACTGTTCCGGTATGTACCGTTTGTTTCTGAAGTTATTCAAGCTATCTGTTTTTATTAAATAATTCTCTATGTTTGTAGAAAAAGTCATAAAAAATTCAGAAATTAGAAAATGTTACTGTAGCAAAACCAAGTAAGAAGCAGAAAAACCAAGGAAAATTGGGGAAGGATTTATAGCACATATAGCACTTATACGGTATCAAATAAACTGTAATTTTGATTTATACTTTCACAATCCGTATCATTACTGTCCTAGTTGCACTCTAAGTGTCCCTTACTAGAATTGAGTAATCTTAAAGCCCAGATTCCTAAAGTAAACCCTTAGTTGCCGCGGACAGGCGTTTGTAGGGTGACCCTTAGGAGACGGTTTTAGGCACCATAGGCTACTCGGAGCTAGTTTTCCACCGATATCTTAGATGGCTACCGGTATATTGTGCGATTGCGAGATATGTAGGACAAGTTGTAGTAAATATGACACCACCTATAATTATATATATGGTATAATGAAGTAGTTCTCCGAATAGAAAATATTTGATGAGGTAGTTCTCCGAATAGAAAGATTAAAAGAAAAGGATAGAAGTCCCGACCTAACTCCAGAAGCCAAAGAGGATCTGACCCAACAACTCAAAGAAATCCATAAAAAATTTAAGGGTCTATTAAGTCATTATGGATATAATCCCAATCAAGAAAAAGCTGGACCCAGTATCATAGACAGAACTAGAGAGGACGGAAAGGAAGATAATGATGATAATCCAGAGGGTAGTGAAGAGGAAACAACAAAAAACAGCTCAATTAAGAATAAAGAAAATAATAGCCAAAATAATGATGTAGGAAGAACAGTTGAGGAGATCATCCTAAATTCCGAAGAACCCCTTAACAAAGAGAAAGAATACACGATAAGATTTGACGATATAATCTTCGCACCAAAACAAGGAAGAAGGTTTAATTATGTTAAAGGAACATTTAGGTTCAAGGGCTATAAACAATACTCGTTACATGCGCTACTAGATACAGGGGCCACAGTCTCCTCTTGCCGAGAAAATGCTATACCAATAGAAAAATGGGAACCAATGAAATATCCAATTAAAATAACAGGGATCAGCGCACATAAAACAACTATCCAAAGCAAAGCTAAGAACGTGGAAATTTGGCTTAATGAGAAAAAATTTATTATACCAAAACTCTTATGCTTTCCACATATGAATGGGGATATGGTTTTAGGAAACAATTTTATCGGAGAATACATACCCATGATCGTAGAAAAACAAATGGTGTCTTTACATCAACAAGAAGGAAATCAAACCCGAAAGGTTGACATGCCACTTTTAGAAGGACCTAGATATAAATGTACAGAAGATTTTTCTCCCCCAAAAGGTACCCCAGACAGTGAAAACTCACTGAAAAGATGTGAAACAATTCAAGAGTTAGAACAGACCCACTGGCTGTACAAAACACTTAGTGAAAATTTTAGTGAAACCCATTAAAGTTATGGGATCGAAGCCCAAGGTTTTGTAAAATTCAATTAAGAGATGACAACGTAATCATTAGGGTAAAACCCATGCTCTATACTAGGAAAGATATAGACGAGTTCGACAACCAGATAAACGAACTGATAAACACAGGTCTAATAAAGAAAACCACCAGCCCCCACCTAGTCCAGCATTTATGGTCAGAAATCTTAACGAAGTAAAAAAAAAAAGCCACGAATGGTAATCAATTACAAGAGACTAAATCAAAATCTAAAATTCGATGGTTATTTTATCCCTAGGAAGGAAGTCCTGATAAACTTAACAAAAGAATCTAGAGTATTCAGCAAATTCGACTGTAAATCTGGTTTCTGGCAACTAAAAATGACGGAAGAATCGAAACCACTAACAGCTTTTAGTACGCCACGAGGACACTTTCACTGAAATGTCATGCCATTTGGGTTAAACACTGCACCCCAGATATTTCAAAGATGGATGGACTCAATCTTTAATAGTTTAAAAGATTTCTGTGTCGTATATATTGATGACATCCTGGTCTTTTCAAAAACAAAAGAAGAACACAAGAGACATTTAAAAATCATTAGTGACATCTTTAGAAAACACGGGATAATACTCTCTCCAAAAAAGATCGAAATCGAAAAGGAGTCAATAGAATTTCTTGGAATTATTCTAGATAAAGATGGAATTCAGCTACAGAAGCACATCATTTCAAAAATTGGGGAGTTTTCCGAAGAAATATAAGATAAAAAACAACTACAAAGCCTGCTAGTGCTATTGAATTACGGGAGAATCTACGAGAACTCACGAAAGAAGAAATACCTTTACTAAAGAAACTAAATAAAAATCAAGATTTCATCTGGACAGATAAAGATAAAAACGTCCTGAGGCAAATTAAGCAACTCGCCGAGAAAGCACCAGAAGTCTACCTGCCAAAACTTGGAGATAAACTAATTTTGGACACAGATGCGTCAGAAGAATATTGGGGATGTTCACTAAAAGCAATTTCGAAAGAAAACTGGGACGAAAAAGATCCATCTCTGTCCCAGAATGGAATCAGACTCAGGAAAAGAAGCATACACAAAAGATATTAAAATATGAGAGACTTTGTGGGTATAATTCTGAAAAATTCAAACCAAATGAACTAAAGTGGATAATATTTGAAAAGGAACTATACACTATAAAATTAGCTCTATAGAAATTTCAAATATTTCTTGCACCAGAATATTTTATAATTAGAACAGATAATAAAGCCGTTAGGGATTTTTTAGTAAATACAAGAAAAACCTCTGGGAAACGCATGCAATGGTATAACGAGATAGCCCAATATTCCTTCGAAATCGAGCATGTTAAAGGAAAGGATAATTTTATTGCGGATTACCTAAGCCGACCTAATAATTAAGTAAAGTAACTTATAAATCTATTTTTTGCAGAGAGGTGATAAAGGGAAAGCTATAGCAAATAGTGTTCCTGTTCCAGCAGCGTTTGTTGTATTCGTGGGATACCAGCCAGGCATCTACACAAACTAGGAAAAATGCTATGAGCAGATATTCAATTTTAACGGATCCTGTTGCAGACATTACTACTCCATAGAAGATGTCATCCTAGCCTGGAAAATGTCACGACAGAACCCATACTTAGGAGAAGAAATTCGAGACCTCACCCATTACATACTCGAGCCAAAAGTAGCGAACTTTCCCAAATTAGAAATCCCACCCCCATTTTACTCTGAAATAAATGGAGCATGGCGAGCCCACCAGAGAGCAAATCTGGGAATTGGAACTCGACGCGCTTTCCGCAAGCACATGGGAAACTTAGCAAATCTTGTAATGAAACAAGAATCAGAACTCATGGCCTTGAAAAAGGTCTGCTCGGATTATATAAGCACCCTTAATGAAGGAACTATTAGGGGAGCAACCCCTAGACAGACTGAAGCTCTAAAAAACATAGGTAAACTTTTAGAACAAGAGTTACCCAGCCCCGCTACAACAAACAAATCAGAGAAAGCGCCGCAGTTCGAGAATACAACACCAGAAGGATCACAAGCATGCAACAACACACAACAAGGCGAAGAGGAGATAGACTCGAATGTCGAGGCCGAAGTGAAAATCGACGTAACCGAAGAAGCCTTCAGTAGGGGAGTCTCAATACAAGGACTTCTAAAACAAGTATTCGAAGAAGGCAACCCAGCAGTTGGGTTACTAGGAGAAGGATCTGGAAAGTTCGAATACTATGTTCTATACGGAAAACTAAGAATGAAAAAATTAGTCCCAAGATCGTATCTGAACCAACAAGGAATATTAGAGGCAACAATTACACCAACAGGATGGGACGACGCTGACATATCCACAAATGGATGGATAAACCTTGCATCCCCAGAAGCTTCAGTATCCGACAATTTTATTAAATTTTTGTAAAAAAAAAAAAAAAAAAAAAGGAGGCTCCCTCAAAATCCTAGACATTGGATCCCCCAAGGCTCCACAAAGAAGACAGCAGCAAAAAAAAAACAACGGCAAAAGAAAAACAGGCATTAAAGATTCCTGACAACAAACAGTACAGACAAGACGACAACAGTAAAGATCCCTGACAGAGACAAGACGAGGCTTCTACAGCAAAATTCTCCAGAGGCTTCTCGTGCAAGACATCAACAGTGGAGATTCCTGACAGCAACAGTACAGATTCCTGACAAGACGTCAACAGTGGAGATTCCTGACAGCAACAATGAAGATTCCTGACAACAACAGTACAGACAAGACGTCAACAGTGAAGATCCCTGACAGAGACAAGACGTCAACAGTGAAGACTCGTGACGAGGCTTCAACAGCAAGATTCTCAAGAGGCTTCTCGTGCAAGTATAGGACGTCTATAAAGGAGGCCTCCGACGGATGAGGAAGACATCGGCAACTCGGCAGGATACTGTACTGTTGCTGTCAGGAATCTCCACTGTTGATGTCTTGCACGAGAAGCCTCTGGAGAATCTTTCTGTGGAAGCCTCGTCACGAGTCTTCACTGTTGACGTCTTGTCTCTGTCAGGGATCTTTACTGTTGTCGTCTTGTCTATACTGTTTGTTGTCAGGAATCTTTAATGCCTGTTTTTCTTTTGTCGTTGTTTTCTTTTTGCTACTGTCTTCTTTGTGGAGCCTTGGGGGATCCAATGTTTAGGATTTTGAGGGAGCCTCTTTTTTTTTTTTTTTTTAATCTGGCAGACTAGAAACTGGTCCAAAACAACCAATTGACATAATGCAAACTAAAGAAATATACTCCAGACAAGAATACAACCCAAAACTATAGATAATTAATCACTGGAAAGAATTGTATAAAGATCAAAATAGCACTACTCAAAAAAACTATCTGGCCAAGAGAATACAACACACATACCTCCAGCATAAGAGATTGTTATGCTATTTTAGGTTTGACCCTGAGATATGCAACCTAATTAAAAATCAAAACAAAAGTAGAATGACCCCAGATGATGAGTATAGGACAGAATCAAAAGATAATGACAGATCTAACAAAAGGATGATATGTGTTAAAGAAGGATTTAGAGCATCAAGTAATAGCTTACAAATAAAGAAGAATATAAGGAATAATAAAATTATACCACGGAATAAAGACTATTTAAAACTACCTAATAAATACCTTAGAGTTAGGCAAAAGGTCATAATATTCACGAAGAATAAAAAAAAAACATATGATAAGAAAGAATTTACAAGTCACGTAATAAGAACCCTTCAAGGAAATATGCTTTTTCACCATAAACAAAATTTATACACAGAAAAGCATAATGAATACTTGAACAAATGATGATAATTAATGCTGGTGGCTAGTTTGTGGCTGAAGAACCTTAGTATTGCTGGTAATTTGTACCATTCATGTTCTCCTCGTAGTCTGTAGCATAGTTGGCTTATACAATTTATTTCTTTGTCTATATAGACTCTGTAAATTTCAGTTTCTGTGGCTACTCTGAATCTATTTCCGCTATATTTTTGCCAGTTGAATTCATATGCTATGGTTTTTGCTCTCCAGTGTCTGATTTGTCTAGGGATCTCTCTGTCACAAATTACTCCTCTTTCTTCTTTATCTGGATGTAGAGGATGGGCTAGTTTGTCTGTAATCCATGCACTGTGTTTTGTAGGATACCATACTCCATTTATGTATTCTGCTATTATGGAATCGAATTCTATCTTGAGCTGTGGCCTTTTTCCTATGAAACCTTCTGAAACTGGGAATGCTAAAGAATCTGGGAGTAACTCTGTATGATCTGGATGACTAATGATTAATTGTGAAACAAATCTCATATCTAAGAAATCTTTCCAACTATATTCTGTTCCATGGAGCTTTTCCGTTTTTATTTGGCCTAATTGTATTTTCAGTCTGTAGATGCTATAAGCTAACTCACATTGGCATTTTGGTTGTGAGAGGTCCATGATGTTGCAGATATTGTTATTGATGCATTTATTGGTGTTGGCATAATGTATTACCTGGTATACGGTTACTCCTCTACATCTCTCTCCTTTTTGAATTTCTTTGAGTATCTGTTGTATTTCTCTGCCTTTTCGATAGAAGTTGTCCTAAACTTTCTGGTGAATCTTCCGTCTGATTTCTTCTAGAAGAAAAGATAATTCATCATTTGTTTTAAAAAATAGTCTGGCTTGTATGGCTTCCGTATCTCTCATATTTTGGAGACTCTGTCTTCTTTCTATTGTACTCGATTATGTTTCACTCTTGTTTGTGAAGCGCTCCCTTTTTTTTTTCTTTTTCTTTTTCTTTCTGCAATCTCTCAGTTAACTGTTTTTGTTGACAGAGATCTTCAACCAACCTTTCCTTTTGTATTTTTAGATTTTTAAAGTGCTTCATAAAAACTTGACAATCTTTACATTCTGTTGATAGTTCTGACTCACTTGTACTCTGTTGATTTTCTTGAGGCATAAATTCTCTAAGGCTTTCGTCGAAATGCCAGTAGGTTGAAATATAATTTTTTGCATACTCTATAGCTTCTTTAACATTATAAAACCCTTTAAATACTGGGTTATCATAGTTTGAGACTAACCTTCTAACAGCGTTCCAATTTTTGTAAATTCCTATTTGATGTCCTCTCAGATACCAGTTAAATTACACACTACTACTGCTGCAGTGCAGCTGATGCAGAAGAAGAAGAAAATACAAAGGAAAATATATTCAGGCACACTTAATTATACATATAGGTAGTGGAGAACTACAATCTGTTGGTGGTCTAATCGGCAGGCATAAACCAGGCAAGACGGATGGGGGAGGATGAGAGGGTGAGAGAGGATGGTGATGAAGAAGAAGGCGTTGAGGAACTTAAAAGGTGTTGGAGAAGCTTGCTTATATTTTTGCCGAATTGCCGATGTCTTCCTCATCCGTCGGAGGCCTCCTTTATAGACGACCTATCCTTGCACGAGAAGCCTCTTGAGAATCTTGTTGTGGAAGCCTCGTCACGAGTCTTCACTGTTGACGTCTTGTCTCTGTCATGGATCTTCACTGTTGACGTCTTGTCTGCACTGTTGTTGTCAGGAATCTTCACTGTTGACGTCTTGTCAGGAATCTGTACTGTTGCTGTCAGGAATCTCCACTGTTGACGTCTTGTCAGGAATCTGTACTGTTGCTGTCAGGAATCTCCACTGTTGATGTCTTGCACGAGAAGCCTCTGGAGAATCTTATACTGTTGATGTCGGTTGCCATGAATTTTTGCTGTAGGAGTCGAATCTTTTATGCCTGTTGTCTGGTGAAGCCGTTGAGGATCCAATGTTTAGGATTTTGAGGGAGCCCCCCCTTTTTTTTTTCTTTTCATATATTATTATTGCATATCCACCTGAACTCTGTTGGGATATCTAAATTTTTCTGGTTGAAAGCTATATTTTGTAACAACTTTATCGCCTCGTGCTTTTGCCCCTTTGGAAAACTAAATTTTGCATTATAGTCTTTCGTGGCGATTATTCTTCTTCCATCTGTCATGACTGAGTAGTTGCTAATATTTTTGATGAGCTTTCTCGCTCTGTCAACTAGCTCAATAAAACTATTGTACCATAAATAATTGTAATTGACTCCTTCAATGTTGTATTTTGGGTCAAATTTCTGCCATTGCTCAGGGTAGCCGAATATCCATATTTGATATGGCTGGAAGAATTTTGTCTCTTCCCTCCATCCAACCATGCTAAATATTTGGAAGGTGAACAAATGATGATAATTAATGCTGGTGGCTAGTTTGTGGTTGAAGAACCTTAGTATTGCTGGTATTTTGCACCATTCATGTTCTCCTCATAGTCTGTAGCATAGTTGGCTTACAAGCCCCCATTCGACTCCTTGGATGTCCCACATTCCTTCTTTCATGAATTTGAAAAGTTTTGGATAGTTATTCCCGGCTAGGACAATATCTGTTCTATTTCTTGATAAAATTCCTCTTATATTTTCTTTGTGATCGAGCATCATTGTTTTGATACTCAGGAAAATCTCTTCAGGGAATGCTTGTCTAGCTTCCTTTAGAGTATGTCTTCTCTTTGTCTTTTCTGACATAATCACTTCTTTTTCTTTCTTCGATTTTTCCTGTAAGATAGTACATAATTATCTATTTACGAAAAATTACTTCTTAATAACTGAACTCGACAGCTCCTTCGATAGCCTCTTGCCGAGATGTCGATCTTGGCACGAGAGGTATACTGAGCTTTTGGGTTATTTCTTTCGGGCTTAATTTTTGATTTCCTCCTAATAATTGTGGCAGTACTGGTTCTCTCATTCTTTCCCTGGTAATTGATCTCCTAGCCACCTCTCTAGTTTGCCTTTCACTATTGCTTCTTGTAAGTAAAGGTTGTTTTGAATTATTTTTAATATATAGGCTATTTCCGGAGCTTTGTATTTCTATCCCTCCAAATTGTTTTGGTTCTTCGGTCTGGATTAAATCTTCAAGGAACCATTGTCTAGGTACCTTGAGATCTTTTATATTCATTAGTCGGGGCTTGATTTCTTCCTCGAAAGGTTTTGGTTCGAATATTTCGATTATTTCTCGTTGGTTTGAAACTGTTCTTGCCTCTGTGGTTTGGGTTAATTCATGAATCATTGTATATTCTATGGCCAGATCGTGTGAGTTGGTTTTCATGTTCATTCTTTGGGTCTTGATTTTCAGTCGTACAGTATCTATTCTGTTTGGGTCAGATATGGAGATGAAATAGTTGGGTCGAATATTGAACCATACGGTTTGGTTAACTAGATTGGATTGAAATCCTCCTATTAGAGCCTGATGGCAATTGGTGAATCGATTGTCCATTACGAGTGTTATTATCGGTATATCTATGCCAGCTCTAAGAATCAGGCCAACGTGGATATAGCGAATTTCTGGGTACTTCTTTTTCCATCTTCGTACCTTTTCACGACTAAAGATGGGAATATTTACTCTTCCTCTAGCTGATAGATTTGCTGTTGTGTTTCCGTTAAAGTTTTCGATTATCCTTCTAGAGAAGAAATTGAACCGTGAAATTTTGTAAATTTCTGTTTTCTTTATTAGTTGATGTTTTTTCATTCTATCGATATCTTCTGGACTAAAAACTGTTTCTTTTCCAACTACATCCCCTAATGTTATATTGTCTAATTCTGATACTGGGGGTGTTATTGGACCTAAATCTTCATTTATCATGAAAATTAGTTCGTCATCTGAATCATTTTCGACCTCTAGTTCATAAAGTATTACATCTGTTGGCACGATTTCTTCACCCAAACAGATTTCAAGTTCCTGTTCTTCCATATATTTTATCATTTTTTGAGCTTTCTTTCCTCTCCTAGGACAATCCCTAGCAAAATGTCCTTCTTCATCACATACAAAGCACCTGCAATTCTTTTTGTCCTTTTGTGCTGGGGGTTCTCTATGTGTGGACGACTCATCTTTCTTTCTAATATATTTATTATTTCTGTCAAACCCTCTACTCCTTGTCCATGGTTTCCATCGAAACCTTTTCCTAAATGTTGTTTTTGTTGTTTTCTCACTCCCTATTTTCCATTTTTCGCCAATTATTTTTTCACAGCACCTTCTCCCTTTAGAGGAGTTACTTATTGTGTTTTTCATTTTTTTGTAGGATTTTATATTAAGACAGTCGTCTTGTATAATCTTAAGTGCATAGTGTATTCGGTGTCCTAAATTATCCTTTTTCTCAATTCGTTTTAAATAGTCTGGGTATCCGTTTCTTGTTTTGGTATCCCATGGACTAGGAAGTTTGTGGAAGAAAGGATCAAGCCAATTTTGTGCCTTATCGTGATCTAATTTGTAGAAGTATTTTGTAAATGTTTTACAGTATTCTTCGAATTCACATATCTCGCATAATTCGATTTTAGATAGTGCATATAAAACTTCTTCTTCTTGAGACTTCTCATCTATATACCCGCATAAATTTTCTTTAATGATCTTTATGAAATCATTGAGAATTTTTTCAAAACTTGCAAACTTATCGCTTTCTCTCCACTCATTCCGTTTACTTTTTCTTTCTTCTGAGTTTATCCATTGTTTCATCCACTGCAAGACATCTCCTTGTAATGTTCCTGTAATGTAATCGACAAATCTTTCGTTGTCCCATGATCCTTCATGATTTGTGATTACGACGGCTAGAGATTGCGCCCAATCATCTATAACCTTTTGTTTATCCTTGAAATGTATATTGGATAGATCTAGATAGGTTCCTCCCTGGGATACGCTCCTTTTTATTAGATCGTCGATTCTCAAACTCCCTCCTACTTGTGGTTTGTTTAAATCTATTGCCGTTTTGCTATCTTCCCCCACATGTATTATTTCACTATCAGAATCAAATCCTATTTCGTGTTCAGACCCATATTCATCGTGTACCCATAGTCCTCGTTATCTAAATCTGTGGTGCTTTCTGGCTCTTCTTCACTTTCTATGTTATATACTTCGGGATCAAAATTAAAATGGTGTAACAACTCCTTATTTTGTTGGTAGGTTTCCTGCATTCTATTTACTAAATGGTCTCTTTCCTGAGCAGTATTACATGGATCCTGATATAGCTCTTTCCAACAGTTAATTAGCTCCACAATCGAGTCATGCTCTTTTCTGGAGTATTTCCTATTTACTTGCATCATGTTTATCTCTTGTTTCTTTTGTCTTAAGCTTGTTCCTAGACCATCAATTCGATCTAATCTTCCTAATATTTCTCTTACTTCTTTGTCGAATTTTGTTATTTCTTTGTCAAATTGTTCTGAGGGATTATCTCGAGCAGTTCTACAGAACTTAGAAATATATATTTCATTTTGTTCTATTACCTTATCTATTTTTTTCTCTATCCTACCAAACCTACAGACTTCATAATCAAATAGGGTGTTGAGAAAACTTGTAATATTTGTTAGATTTTTATCTGTTGCTACCGAGAAATGTTCTAAGTGACTATAATCCCTTCTACAGTTCTCATATATGCATGGTATATCACTAGCCATCTAGGATATCGCTTGGTAGCTAACTCTGAGTAGCCTATGGTGCCTAAAACCGTCTCCTGAGGGTCACCCTATAAACGCCTACTCGTGGCAACAAAGGGATTACTTTAGGAATCTGGGCTTTAAGGTTACTCAAATCTAACAGGGAATACTTAGACTGAAACTAGGGTAATAATCACGCAAGTTGAGAGATGGTATTATAATCAATTCAAAAACAGATAACTTGAATAACTTTAGAAACAAACGGTACATACCGGAACAGTAGCCATCGCACCGGAGACTCTTTGTACAGACTGCAGACCCCTACCGCCCAAAAGGAACGTCCCCCCCGGGCTCTGATACTAGTTAAATTACACACTACTACTGCTGCAGTGCAGCTGATGCAGAAGAAGAAGAAAATACAAAGGGAAATACACTCAGGCACACTTAATTATACATATAGGTTGTGGAGAACTACAATCTATTGGTGGTCTGATCGGCAGGCATAAACCAGGCAAGACAGATGGGGGAGGATGAGAGGGTGAGAGAGGATGGTGATGAAGAAGAAGGCGTTGAGAAACTTATAAGGTGTTGGAGAAACTTGCTGATGTTTTTGCCGAATTGCCGATGTCTTCCTCATCCGTCGGAGGCCTCCTTTATAGACGTCCTATCCTTGCACGAGAAGCCTCTTGAGAATCTTGCTGTGGAAGCATCGTCACGAGTCTTCACTGTTGACGTCTTGTCTCTGTCAGGGATCTTCACTGTTGACGTCTTGTCTGTACTGTTGTTGTCAGGAATCTTCACTGTTGATGTCAGGAATCTCCACTGTTGACGTCTTGTCAGGAATCTGTACTGTTGCTGTCAGGAATCTCCACTGTTGATATCTTGCACGAGAAGCCTCTGGAGAATCTTGCTGTGGAAGCCTCGTCTTGTCTCTGTCAGGGATCTTTACTATTGTCGTCTTGTCTGTACTGTTTGTTGTCAGAAATCTTTAATGCCTGTTTTTCTTTTGCCATTGTTTTCTTTTTGCTACTGTCTTCTTTGTGGAGCCTTGGGGGATCCAATGTTTAGGATTTTGAGGGAGCCTCCTTTTTTTTTTTTTTTTTTACAAAAATTTAATAAAATTGTCGGATACTGAAGCTTCCGGGGATGCAAGGTTTATCCATCCATTTGTGGATATGTTAGCGTCGTCCCATCCTGTTGGTGTAATTGTTGCCTCTAATATTCCTTGTTGGTTCAGATACGATCTTGGGACTAATTTTTTATTCTTAGTTTTCCGTATAGAACATAGTATTCGAACTTTCCAGATCCTTCTCCTAGTAACCCAACTACTGGGTTGCCTTCTTCGAATACTTGTTTTAGAAGTCCTTGTACTGAGACTCCCCTGCTGAAGGCTTCTTCGGTTACGTCGATTTCCACTTCGGCCTCGACATTCGCGTCCATCTCCTCTTCACCTTGTTGTGTGTTGTTGCATGCTTGTGATCCTTCTGGTGTTGTATTCTCGAACTGCGGCGCTTTCTCTGATTTGTTTGTTGTAGCGGGGCTGGGTAACTCTTGTTCTAAAAGTTTACCCATATTTTTTTGAGCTTCAGTCTGTCTAGGGGTTGCTCCCCTAATAGTTCCTTCATTAAGGGTGTTTATATAATCCGAGCAGACCTTTTTCAAGGCCATGAGTTCTGATTCTTGTTTCATTACAAGATTTGCTAAGTTTTCCATGTGCTTGCGGAAAGCGCATCGAGTTCCAATTCCCAGATTTGCTCTCTGGTGGGCTCGCCATGCTCCATTTATTTCGGAGTAAAATAGGGGTGGGATTTCTAATTTGGGAAAGTTCGCTACTTTTGGCTCGAGTATGTAATGGGTGAGGTCTCGAATTTCTTCTCCTAAGTATGGGTTCTGTCGTGACATTTCCCAGGCTAGGATGGCATCTTCTTTGGAGTAGTAATGTCTGCAATAGGATCCGTTAAAATCGAATATCTGCTCATAGTATTTTTCCAAGTTTGTGTAGATGCCTAGCTGGTATCCCACGAATACAACAAACGCTGCTGGAACAGGAACACTGTTTGCTCTAGCTTTCCCTTTATCACCTCTCTGCAAAAAATAGATTTATAAGTTACTTTACTTAATTATTAGGTCGGCTTAGGTAATCCGCAATAAAATTATCCTTTCCTTTAACATGCTCGATTTCGAAGGAATATTGGGCTATCTCGTTATACCATTGCATGCGTTTCCCAGAGGTTTTTCTTGTATTTACTAAAAAATCCCTAACGTCTTTATTATCTGTTCTAATTATAAAATATTCTGGTGCAAGAAATATTTGAAATTTCTGCAGAGCTAATTTTATAGTGTATAGTTCCTTTTCAAATATTATCCAGTTTAGTTCATTTGGTTTGAATTTTCCAGAATTATACCCACAAAGTCTCTCATATTTTAATATCTTTTGTGGTATGCTTCTTTTCCTGAGTCTGATTCCGTTCTGGGACAGAGGTGGATCTTCTTCGTTCCAGTTTTCTTTCGGAATTGCTTTTAGTGCACATCCCCAATATTCTTCTGACGCATCTGTGTCCAAAATTAGTTTATCTCCAAGTTTTGGTAGGTAGACTTCTGGTGCCTTCTCGGCGAGTTGCTTAATTTGCCTCAGGTTGTTTTTATCTTTATCTGTCCAGATGAAATCTTGATTTTTATTTAGTTTTCTTTAGTAAAGGTATTTCTTCTTTCGTGAGTTCTCATAGAAAATTTCTCCCGTAATTCAATAGCTCTAGCAGGCTTTGTAGTTGTTTTTTATCTTTTATTTCTTCGGGAAACTCCCTAATTTTTGAAATGATGTGCTTCTGTAGCTGAATTCCATCTTTATCTAGAATAATTCCAAGAAATTCTATTGACTCCTTTTCGATTTCGATCTTTTTTGGAGAGAGTATTATCCCGTGTTTTCTAAAGATGTCACTAATGATTTTTAAATGTCTCTTGTGTTCTTCTTTTGTTTTTGAAAAGACCAGGATGTCATTAATATATACGACACAGAAATCTTTTAAACTATTAAAGATTGAGTCCATCCATCTTTGAAATATCTGGGGTGCAGTGTTTAACCCAAATGGCATGACACTCCAGTGAAAGTGTCCTCGTGGCGTACTAAAAGCTGTTAGTGGTTTCAATTCTTCCGTCATTTTTAGTTGCCAGAAACCAGATTTGCAGTCGAATTTGCTGAATACTCTAGATCTTTTTGTTAAGTTTATCAGGACTTCCTTCCTAGGGATAAAATAACCATCGAATTTTAGATTTTGATTTAGTCTCTTGTAATTGATTACCATTCGTGGCTTTTTTCTTTTTACTTCGTTAAGATTTCTGACCATAAATACTGGACTAGAGTGGGGGCTGGTGGTTTTCTCTATTAGACCTGTGTTTATCAGTTCGTTTATCTGGTTGTCGAACTCGTCTATATCTTGCCTAGTATAGAGCATGGGTTTTACCCTAATGATTACGTTGTCGTCTCTTAATTGAATTTTACAAAACCTTGGGCTTCGATCCCATAACTTTAATGGGTTCTCACTAAAGTTTTCACTAAGTGTTTTGTAAAGCCAGTGGGTCTGTTCTAACTCTTGAATTGTTTCGCATCTTTTCAGTGAGTTTTCACTGTCTGGGGTACCTTTTGGGGGAGAAAAATTTTCTGTACATTTATATCTAGGTCCTTCCAAAAGTAGCATGTCAACCTTTCGGGTTTGATTTCCTTCTTGTTGATGTAAAGACACCATTTGTTTTTCTACGATCATGAGTAGGTATTCTCCGATAAAATTGTTTCCTAAAACCATGTCCCCATTCATATGTGGAAAACATAAGAGTTTTGGTATAATAAATTTTTTCTCATTAAGCCAAATTTCCACGTTCTTGGCTTCGCTTTGGATAGTTGTTTTATGTGCACTGATCCCTGTTATTTTAATTGGATATTTCATTGGTTCCCATTTTTCTAGTGGTATGGCATTTTCTCGGCAAGAGGAGACTGTGGCCCCTGTATCTAGTAGTGCATGTAACGAGTATTGTTTATAGCCCTTGAACCTAAATGTTCCTTTAACATAATTAAACCTTCTTCCTTGTTTTGGTGTGAAGATTATCTCGTCAAATCTTATTGTGTATTCTTTCTCTTTGTTAAGGGGTTCTTCGGAATTTAGGATGATCTCCTCAACTGTTCTTCCTACATCATTATTTTGGCTATTATTTTCTTTATTCTTAATTGAGCTGTTTTTTGTTGTTTCCTCTTCACTACCCTCTGGATTATCATCATTATCTTCCTTTCCGTCCTCTCTAGTTCTGTCTATGATACTGGGTCCAGCTTTTTCTTGATTGGGATTATATCCATAATGACTTAATAGACCCTTAAATTTTTTATGGATTTCTTTGAGTTGTTGGGTCAGATCCTCTTTGGCTTCTGGAGTTAGGTCGGGACTTCTATCCTTTTCTTTTAATCATTCTATTCGAAGAACTACCTCATCAATTTTTTTTTTGGAATAACTGGGGATGTTCATTATACCATATATATCATTATAGGTGGTATCATATTTACTACAACTTGTCCTACATATCTCGCAATTGCACAATATGCCGGTAGCCTCTAAGATATCGGTGGAAAACTGGCTCCGAGTAGCCTATGGTGCCTAAAACCGTCTCCTAAGGGTCACCCTACAAACGCCTGTCCGCAGCAACAAAGGGTTTACTTTAGGAATCTGGGCTTTAAGATTACTCAATTCTAGTAAGGGACAGTTAGAGTGCAACTAGGGCAGTAATGATATGGATTGTGAAAGTATAGATCAAAATTATAGTTTATTTGATATCGTATAAGTGCTATATGTGCTATAAATCCTTCCCCAATTTTCCTTGGTTTTTCTACTTCTTACTTGGTTTTGCTACAGTAACATTTTCTAATTTTTGAATTTTTTATGAATTTTTCTACAAACATAGAGAATTATTTAATAAAAACAGATAGCTTGAATAACTTCAGAAACAAACGGTGCATACTGGAACAGTAGCCATCGCACCGAAGACTCTTTGTACAGACTGTAGACCCCTACCACCCAAAAGGAACATCTCCCCGGGCTCTGATACCAGTTAAATTACACACTACTACTGCTGCAGTGCAGCTGATACAGAAGAAGAAGAAAATACAAAGGGAAATACACTCAGGCACACTTAATTATACATATAGGTGGTGGAGAACTACAATCTGTTGGTGGTCTGATCGGCAGGCATAAACCAGGCAAGACGGATGGGGGAGGATGGGGAGGATGAGAGGGTGAGAGAGGATGGTGATGAAGAAGAAGGCGTTGAGGAACTTAAAAGGTGTTGGAGAAGCTTGCTGATGTTTTTGCCGAATTGCCGATGTCTTCCTCATCCGTCGGAGGCCTCCTTTATAGACGTCCTATCCTTGCACGAGAAGCCTCTTGAGAATCTTGCTGTGGAAGCCTCGTCACGAGTCTTCACTGTTGACGTCTTGTCTCTGTCAGGGATCTTCATTGTTGACGTCTTGTCTGTACTGTTGTTGTCAGGAATCTTCACTGTTGCTATCAGGAATCTCCACTGTTGACGTCTTGTCAGGAATCTGTACTTTTGCTGTCAGGAATCACCACTATTGATGTCTTGCACGAGAAGCCTCTGGAGAATCTTTCTGTGGAAGCCTCGTCTTGTCTCTGTCAGGAATCTTAACTGTTGTCGTCTTGTCTGTACTATTTGTTGTCAGGAATCTTTAATGTCTGTTTTTCTTTTGCCGTTGTTTTCTTTTTGCTGCTGTCTTCTTTGTGGAGCCTTGGGGGATCCAATGTTTAGGATTTTGAGGGAGCCTCCATTTTTTTTTCTTTTTTTTTACAAAAATTTAATAAAATTGTCGGATACTGAAGCTTCTGGGGATGCAAGGTTTATCCATCCATTTGTGGATATGTCAGCGTCGTCCCATCCTGTTGGTGTAATTGTTGCTTCTAATATTCCTTGTTGGTTCAGATACGATCTTGGGACTAATTTTTTCATTCTTAGTTTTCCTATAGAACATAGTATTCGAACTTTCCAGATCCTTCTCCTAGTAACCCAACTGCTGGGTTGCCTTCTTCGAATAGTTGTTTTAGAAGTCCTTGTACTGAGACTCCCCTGCTGAAGGCTTCTTCGGTTACGTCGATTTCCACTTCGGCCTCGACATTCGCGTCTATCTCCTCTTCGCCTTGTTGTGTGTTGTTGCATGCTTGTGATCCTTCTGGTGTTGTATTCTCGAACTGCGGTGCTTTCTCTGATTTGTTTGTTGTAGCGGGGCTGGGTAACTCTTGTTCTAAAAGTTTACCCATGTTTTTTAGAGCTTCAGTCTATCTAGGGGTTGCTCCCCTAATAGTTCCTTCATTAAGGGTGTTTATATAATCCGAGTAGACCTTTTTCAAGGCCATGAGTTCTGATTCTTGTTTAATTACAAGATTTGCTAAGTTTCCCATGTGCTTGCGGAAAGCGCGTCGAGTTCCAATTCCCATATTTGCTCTCGGGTGGGCTCGCCATGCTGCATTTATTTCGGAGTAAAATAGGGGTGGGATTTCTAATTTGGGAAAGTTCGCTACTTTTGGCTCGAGTATGTAATGGGTGAGGTCTCGAATTTCTTCTCCTAAGTATGGGTTCTGTCGTGACATTTCCCAGGCTAGGATGGCATCTTCTTTGGAGTAGTAATGTCTGCAACAGAATCCGTTAAAATCGAATATCTGCTCATAGTATTTTTCCCAGTTTGTGTAGATGTCTGGCTGGTATCCCATGAATACAACAAACGCTGATGGAACAGGAACACTATTTGCTATAGCTTTCCCTTTATCACCTCTCTGCAAAAAATAGATTTATAAGTTACTTTACTTAATTATTAGGTCGGCTTAGGTAATCCGCAATAAAATTATCCTTTCCTTTAACATGCTCGATTTCGAAGGAATATTGGGCTATCTCGTTATACCATTGCATGCGTTTCCCAACGATTTTTCTTGTATTTACTAAAAAATCCCTAACGGCTTTATTATCTGTTCTAATTATAAAATATTCTGGTGCAAGAAATATTTGAAATTTCTGTAGAGCTAATTTTATAGTGAATAGTTCCTTTTCAAATATTATCCACTTTAGTTCATTTGGTTTGAATTTTCCAGAATTATACCCACAAAGTCTCTCATATTTTAATATCTTTTGTGGTATGCTTCTTTTCCTGAGTCTGATTCCGTTCTGGGATAGAGGTGGATCTTCTTCATCCCAGTTTTCTTTCGGAATTGCTTTTAGTGCACATCCCCAATATTCTTCTGACGAATCTTTGTCCAAAATTAGTTTATCTCCAAGTTTTGGTAGGTAGACTTCTGGTGCCTTCTCGGGGAGTTGCTTAATTTGCCTCAGGACGTTTTTATCTTTATCTGTCCAGATGAAATCTTGATTTTTATTTAGTTTCTTTAGTAAAGGTATTTCTTCTTTCGTGAGTTCTCGTAGAAAATTTCTCACGTAATTCAATAGCCCTAGCAGACTTTGTAGTTGTTTTTTATCTTTTATTTCTTTGGGAAACTCCCTAATTTTTGAAATGATGTGCTTCTGTAGCTGAATTCCATCTTTATCTAGAATAATTCCAAGAAATTTTATTGACTCCTTTTCGATTTCGATCTTTTTTGGAGAGAGTATTATCCCGTGTTTTCTAAAGATGTCACTAATGATTTTTAAATGTCTCTTGTGTTCTTCTTTTGTTTTTGAAAAGACCAGAATGTCATTAATATATACGATACAGAAATCTTTTAAACTATTAAAGATTGAGTCCATCCATCTTTGAAATATCTGGGGTGTAGTGTTTAACCCAAATGGCATGACATTCCAGTAAAAGTGTCCTCGTGGCGTACTAAAATCTGTTAGTGGTTTCGATTCTTCCGTCATTTTTAGTTGCCAGAAACCAGATTTATAGTCGAATTTGCTGAATACTCTAGATCCTTTTGTTAAGTTTATCAGGACTTCCTTCCTAGGGATAAAATAACCATCGAATTTTAGATTTTGATTTAGTCTCTTGTAATTGATTACCATTCATGGCTTTTTTCTTTTTACTTCGTTAAGATTTCTGACCATAAATGCTGGACTAGAGTGGGGGCTGGTGGTTTTCTCGATTAGACCTGTGTTTATCAGTTCGTTTATCTGGTTGTCGAACTCGTCTATATCTTGCCTAGTATAGAGCATGGGTTTTACCCTAATGATTACTTTGTCGTCTCTTAATTGAATTTTACAAAACCTTGGGCTTCGATCCCATAACTTTAATGGGTTCTCACTAAAATTTTCACTAAGTGTTTTGTAAAGCCAGTGGGTCTGTTCTAACTCTTGAATTGTTTCGCATCTTTTCAGTGAGTTTTCACTGTCTTGGGTACCTTTTGGGGGAGAAAAATCTTCTGTACATTTATATCTAGGTCCTTCCAAAAGTGGCATATCAACCTTTCGGGTTTGATTTCCTTCTTGTTGATGTAAAGACACCATTTGTTTTTCTACGATCATGGGTAGGTATTCTCCGATAAAATTGTTTCCTAAAACCATGTCCCCATTCATATGTGGAAAGCATAAGAGTTTTGGTATAATAAATTTTTTCTCATTAAGCCAAATTTCCACGTTCTTGGCTTCGCTTTGGATAGTTGTTTTATGTGCACTGATCCCTGTTATTTTAATTGGATATTTCATTGGTTCCCATTTTTCTAGTGGTATGGCATTTTCTCGGCAAGAGGAGACTGTGGCCCCTGTATCTAGTAGTGCATGTAACGAGTATTGTTTATAGCCCTTGAACCTAAATGTTCCTTTAACATAATTAAACCTTCTTCCTTATTTTGGTGCGAAGATTATCTCGTCAAATTTTATCGTGTATTCTTCCTCTTTGTTAAGGGGTTCTTCGGAATTTAGGATATCTTCTCAACTGTTCTTACTAC
This sequence comes from Dracaena cambodiana, assembly GCA_036321105.1. Lineage (NCBI taxonomy): Eukaryota > Viridiplantae > Streptophyta > Magnoliopsida > Asparagales > Asparagaceae > Dracaena > Dracaena cambodiana. The sequence goes on from JAYEPQ010000017.1 coordinate 12,230,916, forward strand.
ATCATTATTTTGGCTATTATTTTCTTTATCCTTAATTGAGCTGTTTTTTGTTGTTTCCTCTTCACTACCCTCTGCATTATCATCATTATCTTCCTTTCCGTCCTCTCTAGTTCTGTCTATGATACTGGGTCCAGCTTTTTCTTGATTGGGATTATATCCATAATGACTTAATAGACCCTTAAATTTTTTATGGATTTCTTTGAGTTATTGGGTCAGATCCTCTTTGGCTTCTGGAGTTAGGTCGGGACTTCTATCCTTTTCTTTTAATCTTTCTATTCGGAGAACTACCTCATCAAATTTTTTTTTGGAATAACTGGGGATGTTCATTATACCATATATATCATTATAGGTGGTGTCATATTTCCACAACTTGTCCTACATATCTCGCAATCGCACAATATGCCGGTAGCCATCTAAGATATCGGTGGAAAACTAGCTCCGAATAGCCTATGGTGCCTAAAACCGTCTCCTAAGGGTCACCCTACAAACGCCTGTCCGCGGCAACAAAGGGTTTACTTTAGAAATCTGGGCTTTAAAATTACTCAATTCTAGTAAGGGACACTTAGAGTGCAACTAGGACAGTAATGATATGGATTGTCAAAGTATAGATCAAAATTATAGTTTATTTGATACCGTATAAGTGCTATATGTGCTATAAATCCTTCCCCAATTTTCCTTGGTTTTTCTGCTTCTTACTTGGTTTTGCTACAGTAACATTTTCTAATTTCTGATTTTTTTATGACTTTTTCTACAAACATAGAGAATTATTTAATAAAAACAGATAGCTTGAATAACTTCAGAAACAAACGGTACATACCGGAACAGTAGCCATCGCATCGGAGACTCTTTGTACAGACTGCAGACCTCTACCGCCAAAAAGGAACGTCCCCACGGGCTCTGATACCACTTAAATTACACACTACTACTGCTGCAGTGCAGCTGATGTAGAAGAAGAAGAAAATACAAAGGGAAATACACTCAGGCACACTTAATTATACATATAGGTGGTGGAGAACTACAATCTATTGGTGGTCTGATTGGCAGGCATAAACCAGGCAAGACGGATGGGGGAGGATGAGAGGGTGAGAGAGGATGGTGATGAAGAAGAAGGCGTTGAGGAACTTAAAAGGTGTTGGAGAAGCTTGCTGATGTTTTTGCCGAATTGCCGATGTCTTCCTCATCCGTCGGAAGCCTCTTGAGAATCTTGCTGTGGAAGCCTCGTCACGAGTCTTCACTGTTGACGTCTTTTCTCTGTCAGGGATCTTCACTGTTGACGTCTTGTTTGCACTATTGTTGTCAGGAATCTTCACTGTTGACGTCTTGTCAGGAATCTGTACTGTTGCTATCAGGAATCTCCACTGTTGACGTCTTGTCAGGAATCTGTACTGTTGCTGTCAGGAATCTCCACTGTTGATGTCTTGCACGAGAAGCCTCTTGAGAATCTTGTACTGTTGATGTCGGTTGCCAGGAATTTTTGCTGTAGGAGTCGAATCTTTTATGCCTGTTGTCTGGTGAAGCCTTTGAGGATCCAATGTTTAGGATTTTGAGGGAGCCCCCCCCTTTTTTTTTTTCATATATTATTATTGCATATCCACCTGAACTCTGTTGGGATATCTAAATTTTTCTGATTGAAAGCTATATCTTGTAACAACTTTATCGCCTCGTGCTTTTGCTCCTTTGGAAAACTAAATTTTGCATTATAGTCTTTCGTGGCGATTATTCTTCTTCCATCTGTCATGACTGAGTAGTAGCTAATATTTTTGATGAGCTTTCTCGCTCTGTCAACTAGCTCAATAAAACTACTGTACCATAAATAATTGTAATTGACTCCTTCAATGTTGTATTTTGGGTCAAATTTCTGTCATTGCTCAGGGTAGCCGAATATCCATATTTGATATGGCTGGAAGAATTTTGTCTCTTCCCTCCATCCAACCATGCTAAATATTTGGAATGTGAACAAATGATGATAATTAATGCTGGTGACTAGTTTGTGGCTGAAGAACCTTAGTATTGCTGGTAATTTGCACCATTCATGTTCTCCTCGTAGTCTGTAGCATAGTTGGCTTATAAGCCCCCATTCGACTCCTTGGATGTCCCACATTCCTTCTTTCATGAATTTGAAAAGTTTTGGATAGTTATTCCGGGCTAGGACAATATCTGTTCTATTTCTTGATAAAATTCCTCTTATATTTTCTTTTTGATCGAGCGTCATTATTTTGATACTCAGGAAAATCTCTTCAGGGAATGCTTGTCTAGCTTCCTCGAGAGTATGTCTTCTCTTTGTCTTTTCTGATATAATCACTTCTTTTCCTTTCTTCGATTTTTCTTGTAAGATAGTACATAATTATCTATTTACGAAAAATTACTTCTTAATAACTGAACTCGACAGCTCCTTCGATAGTCTCTTGTCGAGATGTCGATCCTGGCATGAGAGGTATACTGAGCTTTTGGGTTATTTCTTTCGGGCTTAATTTTTTATTTCCTCCTAATAATTGTGGCAGTACTGGTTCTCTCATTCCTTCCCTGGTAATTGATCTCCTAGCCACCTCTCTGGTTTGTCTTTCACTATTGCTTCTTGTAAGTAAAGGTTGTTTTGAATTATTTTTAATATATAGGCTATTTCCGGAGCTTTGTATTTCTATCCCTCCAAAGTGTTTTGGTTCTTCGGTCTAGATTAAATCTTCAAGGAACCATTGTCTAGGTACAGTGAGATCTTTTATATTCATTAGTCGGGGCTTGATTTCTTCCTCGAAAGGTTTTGGTTCGAATATTTCGATTATTTCTCGTTGGTTTGAAACTGTCCTTGCCTCTATGGTTTGGGTTAATTCATGAATCGTTGTATATTCTATGGCCAGATCGTGTGAGTTGGTTTTCATGTTCATTCCTTGGGTCTTGATTTTCAGTCGTACAGTATCTATTATGTTTGGGTCAGATATAGAGATGAAATAGTTGGGTCGAATATTGAACCATACGGTTTGGTTAACTAGATTGGATTGAAATCCTCCTATTAGAGCCTGATGGCAATTGGTGAATCGATTGTCCATTACGAGTGTTATTATCGGCATATCTATGCCAGCTCTAAATTGCGCATTAATTTAATTTGAATCAGGCCAACGTAGATATAGCGAATTTCTGGGTACTTCTTTTTCCATCTTCGTACCTTTTCACGACTAAAGATGGGAATATCTACTCTTCCTCCGGCTGATAGATTTGCTGTTGTGTTTCCGTTAAAGTTTTCGATTATCCTTCTAGAGAAGAAATTGAACCGTGAAATTTTGTAAATTTCTGTTTTCTTTATTAGTTGATGTTTTTTCATTCTATCAGTATCTTCTGGACTAAAAACTGTTTCTTTTCCAACTACATCCCCTAATGTTATATTGTCTAATTCTGATACTGGGGGTGTTATTGGACCTAAATCTTCATTTATCATGAAAATTAGTTCGTCATCTGAATCATTTTCGACCTCTAGTTCATAAAGTATTACATCTGTTGGCACGACTTCTTCACCCAAACAGATTTCAAGTTCCTGTTCTTCCATATATTTTATCATTTTTTGAGCTTTCTTTCCTCTCCTAGGACAATCCCTAGCAAAATGTCCTTCTTCATCACATACAAAGCACCTGCAATTCTTTTTGTCCTTTTGTGCTGGGGGTTCTCTATGTGTGGACGACTCATCTTTCTTTCTAATATATTTATTATTTCTGTCAAACCCTCTACTCCTTGTCCATGGTTTCCATCGAAACCTTTTCCTAAATGTTGTTTTTGTCGTTTTCTCACTCCCTATTTTCCATTTTTCGCCAATTATTTTTTCGCAGCACCTTCTTCCTTTAGAAGAGTTACTTATTGTGTTTTTCATTTTTTTGTAGGATTTTATATTTAAACCGTCGTCTTGTATAATCTTAAGTGCATAGTGTATTCGGTGTCCTAAATTATCCTTTTTCTCAATTCGTTTTAAATAGTCTGGGTATCCGTTTCTTGTTTTGGTATTCCATGGACTAGGAAGTTTGTGGAAGAAAGGATAGCCAATTCTGTGCCTTATCGTGATCTAATTTGTAGAAGTATTTTGTAAATGTTTTACAGTATTCTTCGAATTCACATATCTCGCATAATTCGATTTTAGATAGTGCATATAAAATTTCTTCTTCTTGAGACTTCTCATCTATATACCCGCATAAATTTTCTTTAATGATCTTTATGAAATCATTGAGAATTTTTTCAAAACTTGCAAACTTATCGCTTTCTCCCCGCTCATTCCGTTTACTTTTTCCTTCTTCTGAGTTTATCCATTGTTTCATCCACTGCAAAACATCTCCTTGTAAAGTACCTGTAATGTAATCGACAAATCTTTCGTTGTCCCATTATCCTTCATGATTTGTGATTACGACGGCTAGAGATTGCGCCCAATCATCTATAACCTTTTGTTTATCCTTGAAATGTATATTGGATAGATCTAGATAGGTTCCTCCGTGGGATACGCTCCTTTTTATTAGATTGTCGATTCTCAAACTCCCTCCTACTTGTGGTTTGTTTAAATCTATTGCCGTTTTGCTATCTTCCCCCACATGTATTATTTCACTATCAGAATCAAATCCTATTTCGTGTTCAGACCCATATTCATCATGTATAGTCATCCTATAGTCCTCGTTATCTGAATCTGTGGTGCTTTCGGGCTCTTCTTCACTTTCTATGTTATATACTTCGGGATCAAAATTAAAATGGTGTAACAACTCCTTATTTTGTTGGTAGGTTTCCTGCATTCTATTTACTAAATGGTCTCTTTCTTGAGCAGTATTACATGGATCCTGATATAGCTCTTTCCAACAGTTAATTAGCTCCACAATCGAGTCATGCTCTTTTCTGGAGTATTTCCTATTTACTTGCATCATGTTTATCTCTTGTTTCTTTTGTCTTAAGCTTGTTCCTAGACCATCAATTCGATCTAATCTTCCTAATATTACTCTTACTTCTTTGTCGAATTTTGTTATTTCTTTGTCAAATTGTTCTGAGGGATTATCTCGAGCAGTTTTACAGAACTTAGAAATATATATTTCATTTTGTTCTATTACCTGATCTATTTTTTTCTCTATCCTACCAAACCTACAGACTTCATAATCAAATAGGGTGTTGAGAAAACTTGTAATATTATTTAGATTTTTTTCTGTTGCTACCGATATAGGTGGTGGAGAACTACAATCTGTTGGTGGTCTGATCGGCAGGCATAAATCAGGCAAGACGGATGGGGGAGGATGAGAGGGTGAGAGAGGATGGTGATGAAGAAGAAGGCGTTGAGGAACTTAAAAGGTGTTGGATAAGCTTGTTGATGTTTTTGCCGAATTGCCGATGTCTTCCTCATCCGTCGGAGGCCTCCTTTATAGACGTCCTATCCTTGCACGAGAAGCCTCTTGAGAATCTTGCTGTGTAAGCCTCGTCACGAGTCTTCACGGTTGACGTCTTGTCTCTGTCAGAGATCTTCACTGTTGACGTCTTGTCTGTACTGTTGTTGTCAGGAATCTTCACTGTTGCTGTCAGGAATCTCCACTGTAGATGCTATAAGCTAACTCACATTGGCATTTTGGTTGTGAGAGGTCCATGATGTTGCAGATATTGTTATTGATGCATTTATTGGTGTTGGCATAATGTATTACCTGGTCTACGGTTACTCCTCTGCATCTTCTCTCTCCTTTTTGAATTTATTTGAGTATCTGTTGCATTTCTCTGGCTTTTCGATAGAAGTTGTCCTGAACTTTCTGGTGAATCTTCTGTCTGATTTCTTCTGGAAGAAAAGATAATTCATCATTTGTTTTAAAAAATAGTCTGGCTTGCATGGCTTCCGTATCTCTCATATTTTGGAGACTCTGTCTTCTTTCTATTGTACTCGATTCTGTTTCACTCTTGTTTGTGAGGCGCTCCCCTTTTTTTTTTTCTTTTTCTTTTTCTTTCTGCAATCTCTCAGTTAACTGTTTTTGTTGACAGAGATCTTCAACCAACCTTTCCTTTTGTATTTTTAGATTTTTAAAGTGCTTCATAATAACTTGACAATCTTTACATTCTGTTGATAATTCTGACTCACTTGTACTCTGTTGATTTTCTTGAGGCATAAACTCTCTAAGGCTTTCGTCGAAATGCCAGTAGTTTGAAATATTATTTTTTGCATACTCTATAGCTTCTTTAACATTATAAAACCCTTTAAACACTGGGTTATCATAGTTTGAGACTAACCTTCTAACTGTGTTCCAATTTTTGTAAATTCCTATTTGATATCCTCTAAGTATGACGTAGCATATAAAACTCCGTAATTGTCGTGTTTGAATAATACCTTTAAAATAATAGGCTAGTGCTTTGATTACTTTAACCTTATCTTTTGGCTGATCTAATTTAGATTCCACAAATTATCTAATAGACATTGTTGTACTAAATCTACCTGAAATTCAGTGATTCTGAATGACTCTTTACTCTGAGTGGCATACTGCTTGAGATATATATCTCCAAATCTCATGAACTCTCTGGAATTCATCTGCAAATTTAAACACCAAAGAATTAGTCTAGATAATACATGCTCAAGTTTTGGTCCGTATCTAGGATCTAAGAACTTTGTCCATTCACATAATTTCTTTTTCATTAGTTTATTAATCGCCATACTGTATACTTGATACGTATCGGTTATCTCTGGAATTTTTCGATCGAATTCTTTGTTCGCATACCTAGTCGTTCCTTTTGTCTTTTCTCTTTCTTTGACGGGAGGTCCTAAGAATTCTGTACTATTTACGTTTGATCCTATTATTGGTCTTCTTAATTTTCTATGAAAAAAGTATTCATTATGCTTTTCTGTGTATAAATTTTGTTTATGGTGAAAAAGCATATTTCCGTGAAGGGTTCTTGTTACGTGACTTGTAAATTCTTTCTTATCATATGTTTTTTTTTTTTATTCTTCGTGAATATTATGACCTTTTGCCTAACTCTAAGGTATTTGTTAGGTAGTTTTAAATAGTCTTTATTCCGTGGTATAATTTTATTATTCCTTATATTCTTCTTTATTTGTAAGCTATTACTTGATGCTCTAAACCCTTCTTTAACACATATCATCCTTTTGTTAGATCTGTCATTATCTTTTGATTCTGTCCTATACTCATCATCTGGGGTCATTCTACTTTTGTTTTGATTTTTAATTAGGATGCATATCTCAGGGTCAAACGTAAAATAGCATAACAATCTTTTATGCTGGAGGTATGTGTCTTGTATTCTCTTGGCTAGATAGTTTTTTTAAGTAGTACTATTTTGATCTTTATACAATTCTTTCCAGCAATTAATTATCTCTAGTTTTGGGTTGTATTCTTGTCTGGAGTATATTTCTTTAGTTTGCATTATGTCAATTGGTTGTTTTGGACCAGTTTCTAGTCTGCCAATATGATCTATCCTTCCTACTGTTTCTTTTGTCTTTCGAACTACTTCATTGTTTCCTATCGTACTCGTATCTTTCCCGTTGGAGGGTTCTAAGGTAATCTTTTCAGCTGTTCTTTCTACATCATCATTTTGGCAGTTAATTTGCAAAATATTATTAATGCTGCCTTCCTTAATTGAGCTGTTTTTTGTTGTTTCCTCTTCACTACCTTCCTTTTTTTCTGGATTATCATCATTATCTTCCTTTTCGTCCTCTCTAGTTCTGTCTATGATACTGGGTCTAGCTTTTTCTTGATTGGGATTATATCCATAATGACTTAATAGACCCTTAAATTTTTTATGGATTTCTTTGAGTTGTTGGGTCAGATCCTCTTTGGCTTCTAGAGTTAGGTCGGGACTTCTATCCTTTTCTTTTGTTTATGCCTGCCGATCAGACCACCAACAGATTGTACTTCTCCACCACCTATATGTATAATTAAGTATGCCTGAGTGTATTTCCCTTTGTATTTTCTTCTTCTTCTGCATCAGCTGCACTGCAGCAGTAGTAGTGTGTAATCTAACTGGTATCAGATCCTTCTCCTAGTAACCCAACTGCTAGGTTACCTTCTTCGAATAGTTATTTTAGAAGTCCTTGTACTGAGACTCCCCTGCTGAAGGCTTCTTCGGTTACGTCGATTTCCACTTCGGCCTCGACATTCGCGTCTATCTCCTCTTCGCCTTGTTGTGTGTTGTTGCATGCTTGTAATCCTTCTGGTGTTGTATTCTCGAACTGCGGCGCTTTCTCTTATTTGTTTGTTGTAGCGGGGATGGGTAACTCTTGTTCTAAAGAAATATACTCCAGACAAGAATACAACCCAAAACTAGAGATAATTAATCGCTGGAAAGAATTGTATAAAGATCAAAATAGCACTACTCAAAAAAACTATCTGGCCAAGAGAATACAAGACACATACCTCCAGCATAAAAGATTGTTATGCTATTTTAGGTTTGACCCTGAGATATGCAACCTAATTAAATATCAAAACAAAAGTAGAATGACCCCAGATGATGAGTATAGGACAGAATCAAAAGATAATGATAGATCTAACAAAAGGATGATATGTGTTAAAGAAGGGCTTAGAGCATCAAGTAATAGCTTACAAATAAAGAAGAATATAAGGAATAATAAAATTATACCACGGAATAAAGACTATTTAAAACTACCTAACAAATACCTTAGAGTTAGGCAAAAGGTCATAATATTCACGAAGAATAAAAAAAAAACATATGATAAGAAAGAATTTACAAGTCACGTAACAAGAACCCTTCAAGGAAATATGCTTTTTCACCATAAACTAAATTTATACACAGAAAAGCATAATGAATACTTTTTTAATAGAAAATTAAGAAGACCAATAATAGGATCAAACGTAAATAGTACAGAATTCTTAGGTCATAAAATAGGACCTCCCATCAAAGAAAGAGAAAAGACAAACGGAACGACTAGGTATGCGAACAAAGAATTCGATCGAAAAATTCCAGAGATAACCGATACGTATCAACTATACAGTATGGCGATTAATAAACTTCTATTCCTTTCTTCGATTTTTCCTGTAAGATAGTACATAATTATCTATTTACGAAAAATTACTTCTTAATAACTGAACTCGACAGCTCCTTCGATAGCCTCTTGCCGAGATGTCAATCCTGGCATGAGAGGTATACTGAGCTTTTGGGTTATTTCTTTCGGGCTTAATTTTTGATTTCCTACTAATAATTGTGGCAGTACTAGTTCTCTCATTCCTTCCCTGGTAATTGATCTCCTAGCCACCTCTCGGTTTGTCTTTCACTATTGCTTCTTGTAAGTAAAGGTTGTTTTGAATTTTTTTTAATATATAGGCAATTTCTGTACCTTTGTATTTCTATCCCTCCAAAGTGTTTTGCTCTGATACCAGTTAAATTACACACTACTACTGCTGCAGTGCAGCTGATGTAGAAGAAGAAGAAAATACAAAGGAAAATACACTCAGGCACACTTAATTATACATATAGGTGGTGGAGAACTACAATCTGTTGGTGGTCTGATCGGCAGGCATAAACCAGGCAAGACGGATGGGGGAGGATGAGAGGGTGAGAGAGGATAGTGATGAAGAAGAAGGGGTTGAGGAACTTAAAAGGTGTTGGAGAAGCTTGCTGATGTTTTTGCCGAATTGCCGATGTCTTCCTCATCCGTCGGAGGCCTCCTTTATAGACGTCCTATCCTTGCACGAGAAGCCTCTTGAGAATCTTGCTGTGGAAGCCTCATCACAAATCTTTACTGTTGACGTCTTGTCTCTGTCAGGGATCTTTACTGTTGTCGTCTTGTCTGTACTGTTTGTTGTCAGGAATCTTTAATGCCTGTTTTTCTTTTGCCGTTGTTTTCTTTTTGCTGCTGTCTTCTTTGTGGAGCCTTGGGGGATCCAATGTTTAGGATTTTGAGGGAGCCTCCTTTTTTTTTTTTTTTTTACAAAAATTTAATAAAATTATCGGATACTTAAGCTTCTGGGGATGCAAGGTTTATCCATCCATTTGTGGATATGTCAGCGTCGTCCCATCCTGTTGGTGTAATTGTTGCGTCTAATATTCCTTGTTGGTTCAGATACGATCTTGGGACTAATTTTTTCATTCTTAGTTTTCCGTATAGAACATAGTATTCGAACTTTCCAGATCCTTCTCCTAGTAACCCAACTGCTGGGTTGCCTTCTTCGAATAGTTGTTTTAGAAGTCCTTGTACTGAGACTCCCCTACTGAAGGCTTCTTCGGTTACGTCGATTTCCACTTCGGCCTCGACATTCGCGTCTATCTCCTCTTCGCCTTGTTGTGTGTTGTTGCACGCTTGTGATCCTTCTGGTGTTGTATTCTCGAACTGCGGCGCTTTCTCTGATTTGTTTGTTGTAGCGGGGCTGGGTAACTCTTGTTCTAAAAGTTTACCCATATTTTTTAGAGCTTCAGTTTGTCTACGGGTTGCTCCCCTAATAGTTCCTTCATTAAGGGTGTTTATATAATCCGAGCAGACCTTTTTCAAGGCCATGAGTTCTGATTCTTGTTTCATTACAAGATTTGCTAAGTTTCCCATGTGCTTGCGGAAAGTGCGTCGAGTTCCAATTCCCAGATTTGCTCTCTGGTGGGCTCGCCATGCTCCATTTATTTCAGAGTAAAATGGGGGTGGGATTTCTAATTTGGGAAAGTTCGCTACTTTTGGCTCGAGTATGTAATGGGTGAGGTCTCGAATTTCTTCTCCTAAGTATGGGTTCTGTCGTGACATTTCCCAGGCTAGGATGGCATCTTCTTTGGAGTAGTAATATTTGCAACAGGATCCGTTAAAATCAAATATCTGCTCATAGCATTTTTTCTAGTTTGTGTAAATGCCTGGCTGGTATCCCACGAATACAACAAACGCTGCTGGAACAGGAACACTATTTGCTATAGCTTTCCCTTTATCACCTCTCTGCAAAAAATAGATTTATAAGTTACTTTACTTAATTATTAGGTCGGCTTAGGTAATCCGCAATAAAATTATCCTTTCCTTTAACATGCTCGATTTCGAAGGAATATTGGGCTATCTCGTTATACCATTGCATGCGTTTCCCAGAGATTTTCTTGTATTTACTAAAAAATCCCTAACGGCTTTATTATCTGTTCTAATTATAAAATATTCTGGTGCAAGAAATATTTGAAATTTCTGTAGAGCTAATTTTATAGTGTATAGTTCCTTTTCAAATATTATCCAGTTTAGTTCATTTGGTTTAAATTTTCCAGAATTATACCCACAAAGTCTCTCATATTTTAATATCTTTTGTGGTATGCTTCTTTTCCTGAGTCTGATTCCGTTCTGGGACAGAGGTGGATCTTCTTCGTCCCAGTTTTCTTTCGGAATTGCTTTTAGTGCACATCCCCAATATTCTTCTGATGCATCTGTGTCCAAAATTAGTTTATCTCCAAGTTTTGGTAGGTAGACTTCTGGTGCTTTCTCAGCGAGTTGCTTAATTTGCCTCAGGACGTTTTTATCTTTATCTGTCCAGATGAAATCTTGATTTTTATTTAGTTTCTTTAGTAAAGGTATTTCTTCTTTCGTGAGTTCTCGTAGAAAATTTCTCTCGTAATTCAATAGCCCTAGCAGGATTTGTAGTTGTTTTTTATTTTTTATTTCTTCGGGAAACTCCCTAATTTTTGAAATGATGTGCTTCTGTAGCTGAATTCCATCTTTATCTTGAATAATTCCAAGAAATTCTGTTGACTCCTTTTCGATTTCGATCTTTTTTGGAGAGAGTATTATCCCATGTTTTCTAAAGATGTCACTAATGATTTTTAAATGTCTCTTGTGTTCTTCTTTTGTTTTTGAAAAGACCAGGATGTCATCAATATATACGACACAGAAATCTTTTAAACTATTAAAGATTGAGTCCATCCATCTTTGAAATATCTGGGGTGCAATGTTTAACCCAAATGGCATGACATTCCAGTGAAAGTGTCCTCGTGGCGTACTAAAAGCTGTTGCGGTTTCAATTCTTCCGTCATTTTTAGTTGCCAAAAACCAGATTTACAGTCGAATTTGCTGAATACTCTAGATCCTTCTGTTAAGTTTATCAGGACTTCCTTCCTAGGGATAAAATAACCATCGAATTTTAGATTTTGATTTAGTCTCTTGTAATTGATTACCATTCGTGGCTTTTTTCTTTTTACTTCGTTAAGATTTCTGACCATAAATGCTGGACTAGAGTGGGGGCTGGTGGTTTTCTTTATTAGACCTGTGTTTATCAGTTCGTTTATCTGGTTGTCGAACTCGTCTATATCTTGCCTAGTATAGAGCATGGGTTTTACCCTAATGATTACGTTGTCGTCTCTTAATTGAATTTTACAAAACCTTGGGCTTCGATCCCATAACTTTAATGGGTTCTCACTAAAATTTTCACTAAGTGTTTTGTAAAGCCAGTGGGTCTGTTCTAACTCTTAAATTGTTTCGCATCTTTTCAGTGAGTTTTCACTGTCTAGGGTACCTTTTGGGGGAGAAAAATCTTTTGTACATTTATATCTAGGTCCTTCCAAAAGTGGCATGCCAACCTTTCGGGTTTGATTTCCTTCTTGTTGATGTAAAGACACCATTTGTTTTTCTACGATCATGGGTAGGTATTCTCCGATAAAATTGTTTCCTAAAACCATGTCCCCATTCATATGTGGAAAGCATAAGAGTTTTGGTATAATAAATTTTTTCTCATTAAGCCAAATTTCCACGTTCTTGGCTTTGCTTTGGATAGTTGTTTTATGTGCACTGATCCCTGTTATTTTAATTGGATATTTCATTGGTTCCCATTTTTCTAGTGGTATGGCATTTTCTCAGCAGGAGGAGACTGTGGTCCCTGTATCTAGTAGTGCATGTAACGATTATTGTTTATAGCCCTTGAACCTAAATGTTCCTTTAACATAATTAAACCTTCTTCCTTGTTTTGGTGTGAAGATTATCTCATCAAACCTTATCGTGTATTCTGCCTCTTTGTTGAATTTAGGATGATCTCCTCAACAGTTCTTCCTACATCATTATTTTGGCTATTATTTTCTTTATCCTTAATTGAGCTGTTTTTTGTTGTTTCCTCTTCACTACTCTCTGGATTATCATCATCATCTTCCTTTCCGTCCTCTCTAGTTCTGTCTATGATACTGGGTCTAGCTTTTTCTTGATTGGGATTATATCCATAATGACTTAATAGACCCTTAAATTTTTTATGGATTTCTTTGAGTTGTTGGGTCAGATCCTCTTTGGCTTCTGGAGTTAGATCGTGACTTCTATCCTTTTCTTTTAATCTTTCTATTCGGAGAACTACCTCATCAAATTTTTTTTTGGAATAACTGGGGATGTTCATTATACCATATATATCATTATAGGTAGTGTCATATTTACTACAACTTGTCCTACATATCTCGCAATCGCACAATATGCCGGTAGCCATCTAAGATATCGGTGTAAAAACTAGCTCCGAATAGCCTATGGTGCCTAAAACCGTCTCCTAAGGGTCACCCTACAAACGCCTGTCCGCGGCAACGAAGAGTTTACTTTAGGAATCTTGGCTTTAAGATTACTCAATTCTAGTAAGGGACACTTAGAGTGCAATTAGGGTAGTAATGATACGGATTGTAAAAGTATAGATCAAAATTATAGTTTATTTGATACCGTATAAGTGCTATATGTGCTATAAATCCTTCCCCAATTTTCCTTGGTTTTTCTGCTTCTTACTTGGTTTTGCTACAGTAACATTATCTAATTTCTGAAATTTTTATGACTTTTTCTACAAACATAGAGAATTATTTAATAAAAACAGATAGCTTGAATAACTTCAAAAACAAACGGTACATACCGGAACAGTAGCCATCGCACCGGAGACTCTTTGTACAGACTGCAGACCCCTACCGCCCAGAAGGAACGTCCCCCCGGGCTCTGATACCAGTTAAATTACACACTACTACTGTTGCAGTGCAGCTGATGCAGAAGAAGAAGAAAATACAAAGGAAAATACACTCAGACACACTTAATTATACATATAGGTGGTGGAGAACTACAATCTGTTGGTGGTCTGATCGACAGGCATAAACTAGGCAAGACGGATGGGGGAGGATGAGAGGGTGAGAGAGGATGGTGATGAAGAAGAAGGCATTGAGGAACTTAAAAGGTGTTGGAGAAGCTTGCTGATATTTTTGCCGAATTGCCGATGTCTTCCTCATCCGTCAGAGGCCTCCTTTATAGACGACCTATCCTTGCACGAGAAGCCTCTTGAGAATCTTGCTGTGGAAGCCTCGTCACGAGTCTTCACTGTTGACGTCTTGTCTCTGTCAGGGATCTTCACTGTTGACGTCTTGTCTGCACTGTTGTTGTCAGGAATCTTCACTGTTGACGTCTTGTCAGGAATCTGTACTGTTGCTGTCAGGAATCTCCACTGTTGACGTCTTGTTAGGAATCTGTACTGTTGCCGTCGGGAATCTCCATTGTTGATGTCTTGCACGAGAAGCCTCTGGAGAATCTTGTACTATTGATGTCGGTTGCCATGAATTTTTACGGTAGGAGTCGAATCTTTTATGCCTGTTGTCTGATGAAGCCTTTGAGGATCCAATGTTTAGGATTTTGAGGGAGCTCACCCCGTTTTTTTTTTTTTTTTTTTTTCATATATTATTATTGCATATCCACCTGAACTCTGTTGGGATATCTAAGTTTTTCTGGTTGAAAACTATATCTTGTAACAACTTTATCGCCTCGTGCTTTTGTCCCTTTGGAAAACTAAATTTTGCATTATAGTCTTTTGTGGTGATTATTCTTCTTCCATCTGTCATGACTGAGTAGTTGCTGATATTTTTGATGAGCTTTCTCGCTCTGTCAACTAGCTCAATAAAACTACTGTACCATAAATAATTGTAATTGACTCCTTCAATGTTGTATTTTGTGTCAAATTTCTGCCATTGCTCAGGGTAGCCGAATATCCATATTTGATATGGCTGGAAGAATTTTGTCTCTTCCCTCCATCCAACCATGCTAAATATTTGGAAGGTGAACAAATGATGATAATTAATGCTGGTGGCTAGTTTGTGGCTGAAGAACCTTAGTATTGCTGGTAATTTGCACCATTCATGTTCTCCTCGTAGTCTGTAGCATAGTTGGCTTACAAGCACCCATTCGACTCCTTGGATGTCCCACATTCCTTCTTTCATGAATTTGAAAAGTTTTGGATAGTTATTCCGGGCTAGGACAATATCTGTTCTATTTCTTGATAAAATTTCTCTTATATTTTCTTTGTGATCGAGCGCCATTGTTTTGATACTCAGGAAAATCTCTTCAGGTAATGCTTGTCTAGCTTCCTCGAGAGTATGTCTTCTCTTTGTCTTTTCTGACATAATCACTTCTTTTCCTTTCTTCGATTTTTCCGATAAGATAGTACATAATTATCTATTTACGAAAAATTACTTCTTAATAACTGAACTCGACAGCTCCTTCGATAGTCTCTTGCCGAGATGTCGATCCTGGCATGAGAAGTATACTGAGCTTTTGGGTTATTTCTTTCGGGCTTAATTTTTGATTTCCTCCTAATAATTGTGGCAGTACTGGTTCTCTCATTCCGTCCCTGGTAATTGATCTCCTAGCCACCTCTCTGGTTTGTCTTTCATTATTGCTTCTTGTAAGTAAAGGTTGTTTTGAATTATTTTTAATATATAGGCTATTTCCGAAGCTTTGTATTTCTATCCCTCCAAAGTGTTTTGGTTCTTCGGTCTGGATTAAATCTTCAAGGAACCATTGTCTAGGTACCGTGAAATCTTTTATATTCATTAGTCGGGGCTTGATTTCTTCCTCGAAAGGTTTTGGTTCGAATATTTCGATTATTTCTCGTTGGTTTGTAACTGTCCTTGTCTCTGTGGTTTGGGTTAACTCATGAATCGTTGTATATTCTATGGCCAGATCGTGTGAGTTGGTTTTCATGTTCATTCCTTGGGTCTTGATTTTCAGTCGTACAATATCTATTATGTTTGGGTCAGATATAGAGATGAAATAGTTGGGTTGAATATTGAACCATACGGTTTGGTTAACTAGACTGGATTGAAATCCTCCTATTAGAGCTTGATGGCAATTGGTGAATCGATTGTCCATTACGAGTGTTATTATCGGTATATCTATGCCAGCTCTAAATAGCGCATTAATTTTAATTTGAATCAGGCCAACGTAGATATAGCGAATTTCTGGGTACTTCTTTTTCCATCTTCGTACCTTTTCACGACTAAAGATGGGAATATCTACTCTTCCTCCGGCTGATAGATTTGCTGTTGTTTTTCCGTTAAAGTTTTCGATTATCCTTCTAGAGAAGAAATTGAACCGTGAAATTTTGTAAATTTCTGTTTTCTTTATTAGTTGATGTTTTTTCATTCTATCAATATCTTCTGGACTAAAAACTGTTTCTTTTCCAACTACATCCCCTAATATTATATTGTCTAATTCTGATACTAGGGGTGTTATTGGACCTAAATCTTCATTTATCATGAAAATTAGTTCGTCATCTGAATCATTTTCGACCTCTAGTTCATAAAGTATTACATCTGTTAGCATGATTTCTTCACCCAAACAGATTTCAAGTTCCTGTTCTTCCATATATTTTATCATTTTTTGAGCGTTCTTTCCTCTCCTAGGACAATCCCTAGCAAAATGTCCTTCTTCATCACAGACAAAGCACCTGCAATTCTTTTTGTCCTTTTGTGCTGGGGGTTCTCTATGTGTGGACGACTCGTCTTTCTTTCTAATATATTTATTATTTCTGTCAAACCCTCTACTCCTGCTCCATGGTTTCCATCAAAACCTTTTCCTAAATGTTGTTTTTGTCGTTTTCTCACTCCCTATTTTCCATTTTTCGCCAATTATTTTTTCGCAGCACCTTCTTCCTTTAGAGGAGTTACTTATTGTGTTTTTCATTTTTTTGTAGGATTTTATATTAAGACAGTCGTCTTGTATAATCTTAAGTGCATAGTGTGTTCGGTGTCCTAAATTATCCTTTTTCTCAATTCGTTTTAAATAGTCTGGGTATCCGTTTCTTGTTTTGGTATCCCATGGACTAGGAAGTTTGTGGAAGAAAGGATCAAGCCAATTCTGTGCCTTATCGTGATCTAATTTGTAGAAGTATTTTGAAAATATTTTACAGTATTCTTCGAATTCACATATCTCGCATAATTCGATTTTAGATAGTGCATATAAAACTTATTCTTCTTGAGACTTCTCATCTATATACCCGCATAAATTTTCTTTAATGATCTTTATGAAATCATTGAGAATTTTTTCAAAACTTGCAAACTTATCGCTTTCTCCCCACTCATTCCGTTTACTTTTTCTTTCTTTTGAGTTTATCCATTGTTTCATCCACTACAAGACATCTCCTTGTAATGTTCCTGTAATGTAATCGACAAATCTTTCGTTGTCCCATGATCCTTCATGATTTGTGATTACGACGGCCAGAGATTGCGCTCAATCATCTATAACCTTTTGTTTATCCTTGAAATGTATATTGGATAGATCTAGATAGGTTTCTCCCTGGGATACGCTCCTTTTTATTAGATCGTCGATTCTCAAACTCCCTCCTACTTGTGGTTTGTTTAAATCTATTGTCGTTTTACTATCTTCCCCCACTTGTATTATTTCACTATCAGAATCAAATCCTATTTCGTGTTCAGACCCATATTCATCGTGTATAGTCATCCCATAGTCCTCGTTATCTGAATCTGTGGTGCTTTCTGGCTCTTCTTCACTTTCTATGTTATATACTTCGGGATCAAAATTAAAATGGTGTAACAGCTCCTTATTTTGTTGGTAGGTTTCCTGCATTTCATTTACTAAATGGTCTCTTTCCTGAGCAGTATTACATGGATCCTGATATAGCTCTTTCCAACAGTTAATTAGCTCCATAATCGAGTCATGCTCTTTTCTGGAGTATTTCCTATTTACTTGCATCATGTTTATCTCTTGTTTCTTTTGTCTTAAGCTTGTTCCTAGACCATCAATTCGATCTAATCTTCCTAATATTTCTCTTACTTCTTTGTTGAATTTTGTTATTTCTTTGTCAAATTGTTCTGAGGGATTATCTCGAGCAGTTTTACAGAACTTAGAAATATATATTTTATTTTGTTCTATTACCTTATCTATTTTTTTCTCTATCCTACCAAACGTACAGACTTCATAATCAAATAGGGTGTTGAGAAAACTTGTAATATTTGTTAGATTTTTATCTGTTGCTACCGAGAAATGTTCTAAGTGACTATAATCCCTTCTACAGTTCTCATATATGCATGGTATATCACTAGCCATCTAGGATATCGCTTGGTAGTTAGCTCTGAGTAGCCTATGGTGCCTAAAACCGTCTCCTGAGGGTCACCCTATAAACGCCTACTCGTGGCAACAAAGGGATTACTTTAGAAATCTGGGCTTTAAGGTTACTCAAATCTAACAGGGGATACTTAGACTGAAACTAGGATAATAATCACGCAAGTTGAGAGATGGTATTATAATCAATTCAAAAACAGATAACTTGAATAACTTTAGAAACAAACGGTACATACCGGAACAGTAGCCATCGCACCAGAGACTCTTTGTACAGACTGCAGACCCCTACCGCCCAAAAGGAACGTCCCCCCCGGACACTACTACTGCTGTAGTGCAGCTGATGCAGAAGAAGAGGAAAATACAAAGGGAAATACACTCAGGCACACTTAATTATACATATAGGTGGTGGAGAAGTACAATCTGTTGGTGGTCTGATCGGCAGGCATAAACCAGGCAAGACGGATGGGGGAGGATGAGAGGGTGAGAGAGGATGGTGATGAAGAAGAAGGCGTCGAGGAACTTAAAAGGTGTTGGAGAAACTTGCTGATGTTTTTGCCGAATTGCCGATGTCTTCCTCATCCGTCGGAGGTCTCCTTTATAGACGACCTATCCTTGCACGAGAAGCCTCTTGAGAATCTTGCTGTGGAAGCCTCGTCACGAGTCTTCACTGTTGACGTCTTGTCTTTGTCAGGGATCTTCACTGTTGACGTCTTGTCTGCACTGTTGTTGTCAGGAATCTTCACTGTTGACGTCTTGTCAGGAATCTGTACTGTTTCTGTCAGGAATCTCCATTGTTGACGTCTTGTCAGGAATCTGTACTGTTGCTGTCAGGAATCTCCACTGTTGATGTCTTGCATGAGAAGCCTCTGGAGAATCTTGTACTGTTGATATCAGTTGCCAGGATTTTTTGCAGTAGGAGTCAAATTTTTTATGCCTGTTGTCTAGGATTTTGAGGGATCCCCCCCCCCCCTTCTTTTTTTCATATATTATTATTGCATATCCACCTGAACTCTGTTGGGATATCTAAATTTTTCTGGTTGAAAGCTATATCTTGTAACAATTTTATCGCCTCGTGCTTTTGCCCCTTTGGAAAACTAAATTTTGCATTATAGTCTTTCGTGGCGATTATTCTTCTTCCATCTGTCATGACTGAGTAGTTGCTGATATTTTTGATGAGCTTTCTCGTTCTGTCAACTAGCTCAATAAAACTACTGTACCATAAATAATTGTATTTAACTCCTTCAATGTTGTATTTTGGGTCAAATTTCTGCTATTGCTCAGGATAGCCGAATATTCATATTTGATATGGCTGGAAGAATTTTGTCTCTTCCCTCCATCCAACCATGCTAAATATTTAGAAGGTGAACAAATGATGATAATTAATGCTGGTGGCTAGTTTGTGGCTGAAGAACCTTAGTATTGCTGGTAATTTGCACCATTCATGTTCTCCTCGTAGTCTGTAGCATAGTTGGCTTACAAGCCCCCATTCGACTCCTTGGATGTCCCACATTCCTTCTTTCATGAATTTGAAAAGCTTTGGACAGTTATTCCGGGCTAGGACAATATCTGTTCTATTTCTTGATAAAATTCCTCTTATATTTTCTTTGTGATCGAGCGTCATTGTTTTGATACTCAGGAAAATCTCTTCAGGGAATGCTTGTCTAGCTTCCTCGAGAGTATGTCTTCTCTTTGTCTTTTCTGACATAATCACTTCTTTTCCTTTCTTCGATTTTTCCTGTAAGATAGTACATAATTATCTATTTACGAAAAATTACTTCTTAATAACTGAACTCGACAGCTCCTTCGATAGCCTCTTGCCGAGATGTCGATCCTGGCATGAGAGGTATACTGAGCTTTTGGGTTATTTCTTTCGGGCTTAATTTTTGATTTCCTCCTAATAATTGTGGCAGTACTGGTTCTCTCATTCCTTCCCTGGTAATTGATCTCCTAGCCACCTCTCTGGTTTGTCTTTCACTATTGCTTCTTGTAAGTAAAGGTTGTTTTGAATTATTTTTAATATATAGGCTATTTCCGGAGCTTTGTATTTCTATCCCTCCAAAGTGTTTTGGTTCTTCGGTCTGCATTAAATCTTCAAGGAACCATTGTCTAGGTACCGTGAGATCTTTTATATTCATTAGTCGGGGCTTGATTTCTTCCTCGAAAGGTTTTTGTTCGAATATTTCGATTATTTCTCGTTGGTTTGAAACTGTCCTTGTCTCTGTGGTTTGGGTTAATTCATGAATCGTTGTATATTCTATGGCCAGATCGTGTGAGTTGGTTTTCATGTTCATTCCTTGGGTCTTGATTTTCAGTCGTACAATATCTATTATGTTTGGGTCAGATATAGAGATGAAATAGTTGGGTTGAATATTGAACCATACGGTTTGGTTAACTAGATTGGATTGAAATCCTCCTATTAGAGCCTGATGGCAATTGGTGAATCGATTGTCCATTACGAGTGTTATTATCGGTATATCTATGCCAGCTCTAAATAGCGCATTAATTTTAATTTGAATCAGGCCAACGTAGATATAGCGAATTTCTGGGTACTTCTTTTTCCATCTTCGTACCTTTTCACGACTAAAGATGGGAATATCTACTCTTCCTCCGGCAGATAGATTTGCTGTTGTGTTTCCGTTAAAGTTTTCGATTATCCTTCTAGAGAAGAAATTGAACCGTGAAATTTTGTAAATTTCTGTTTTCTTTATTAGTTGATGTTTTTTCATTCTATCAATATCTTCTGGACTAAAAACTGTTTCTTTTCCAACTACATCCCCTAATATTATATTGTCTAATTCTGATACTAGGGGTGTTATTGGACCTAAATCTTCATTTATCATGAAAATTAGTTCGTCATCTGAATCATTTTCGACCTCTAGTTCATAAAGTATTACATTTGTTGGCACGATTTCTTCACCCAAACAGATTTCAAGTTCCTGTTCTTCCATATATTTTATCATTTTTTGAGCGTTCTTTCCTCTCCTAGGACAATCCCTAGCAAAATGTCCTTCTTCATCACATACAAAGCACCTGCAATTCTTTTTGTCCTTTTGTGTTGGGGGTTCTCTATGTGTGGACGACTCGTCTTTCTTTCTAATATATTTATTATTTCTGTCAAACCCTCTACTCCTGGTCCATGTTTTCCATCGAAACCTTTTCCTAAATGTTGTTTTTGTCGTTTTCTCACTCCCTATATTCCATTTTTCGCCAATTATTTTTTCACAGCACCTTCTCCCTTTAGAGGAGTTACTTATTGTGTTTTTCATTTTTTTGTAGGATTTTATATTAAGACAGTCGTCTTGTATAATCTTAAGTGCATAGTGTATTCGGTGTCCTAAATTATCCTTTTTCTCAATTCGTTTTAAATAGTCTGGGTATCCGTTTCTTGTTTTGGTATCCCATGGACTAGGAAGTTTGTGGAAGAAAGGATCAAGCCAATTCTGTGCCTTATCGTGATCTAATTTGTAGAAGTATTTTGAAAATGTTTTACAGTATTCTTCGAATTCACATATCTCGCATAATTCGATTTTAGATAGTGCATATAAAACTTCTTCTTCTTGAGACTTCTCATCTATATACCCGCATAAATTTTCTTTAATGATCTTTATGAAATCATTGAGAATTTTTTCAAAACTTGCAAACTTATCGCTTTCTCTCCACTCATTCCGTTTACTTTTTCTTTCTTCTGAGTTTATCCATTGTTTCATCCACTGCAAGACATCTCCTTGTAATGTTCCTGCAATGTAATCGACAAATCTTTCGTTGTCCCATGATCCTTCATGATTTGTGATTACGACGGCTAGAGATTGCGCCCAATCATCTATAACCTTTTGTTTATCCTTGAAATGTATATTGGATAGATCTAGATAGGTTCCTCCCTAGGATACGCTCCTTTTTATTAGATCGTCGATTCTCAAACTCCCTCCTACTTGTGGTTTGTTTAAATCTATTGCCGTTTTGCTATCTTCCCCCACATGTATTATTTCACTATCAGAATCAAATCCTATTTCGTGTTCAGACCCATATTCATCGTGTATAGTCATCCCATAGTCCTCATTATCTGAATCTGTAGTGCTTTCTGGCTCTTCTTCACTTTCTATGTTATATACTTCGGGATCAAAATTAAAATGGTGTAATAGCTCCTTATTTTGTTGGTAGGTTTCCTGCATTCTATTTACTAAATGGTCTCTTTCCTGAGCAGTATTACATGGATCCTGATATAGCTGTTTCCAACAGTTAATTAGCTCCACAATCGAGTCATGCTCTTTTCTGGAGTATTTCCTATTTACTTGCATCATGTTTATCTCTTGTTTCTTTTGTCTTAAGCTTGATCCTAGACCATCAATTCGATCTAATCTTCCTAATATTTCTCTTATTTCTTTGTCGAATTTTGTTATTTCTTTGTCAAATTGTTCTGAGGGATTATCTCGAGCAGTTTTACAGAACTTAGAAATATATATTTTATTTTGTTCTATTACCTTATCTTTTTTTTCCTCTATCCTACCAAACGTACAGACTTCATAATCAAATAGGGTGTTGAGAAAACTTGTAATATTTGTTAGATTTTTATCTGTTGCTACCGAGAAATGTTCTAAGTGACTATAATCCCTTCTACAGTTCTCATATATGCATGGTATATCACTAGCCATCTAGGATATCGCTTGGTAGCTAGCTCTGAGTAGCCTATGGTGCCTAAAACCGTCTCCTGAGGGTAACCCTATAAACACCTTCTACAGTTCTCCCTGGGATACGCTCCTTTTTATTAGATCGTCGATTCTCAAACTCCCTCCTACTTGTGGTTTGTTTAAATCTATTGCCGTTTTACTATCTTCCCCCACATGTATTATTTCACTATCAGAATCAAATCCTATTTCGTGTTCAGACCCATATTCATCGTGTATAGTCATCCCATAGTCCTCGTTATCTGAATCTGTGGTGCTTTCTGGCTCTTCTTCACTTTCTATGTTATATACTTCTGGATCAAAATTAAAATGGTGTAACAGCTCCTTATTTTGTTGGTAGGTTTCCTGCATTCTATTTACTAAATGGTCTCTTTCCTGAGCAGTATTACATAGATCCTGATATAGCTCTTTCCAACAGTTAATTAGCTCCATAATCGAGTCATGCTCTTTTCTGGAGTATTTCCTATTTACTTGCATCATGTTTATCTCTTGTTTCTTTTGTCTTAAGCTTGTTCCTAGACCATCAATTCGATCTAATCTTCCTAATATTTCTTACTTCTCTGTTGAATTTTGTTATTTCTTTGTCAAATTGTTCTGAGGGATTATCTCGAGCAGTTTTACAGAACTTAGAAATATATATTTCATTTTGTTCTATTACCTTATCTATTTTTTTCTCTATCCTACCAAACCTACAGACTTCATAATCAAATAGGGTGTTGAGAAAACTTGTAATATTTGTTAGATTTTTATCTGTTGCTACCGAGAAATGTTCTAAGTGACTATAATCCCTTCTACAGTTCTCATATATGCATGGTATATCACTAGCCATCTAGGATATCGCTTGGTAGTTAGCTCTGAGTAGCCTATGGTGCCTAAAACCGTCTCCTGAGGGTCACCCTATAAACGCCTACTCGTGGCAACAAAGGGATTACTTTAGAAATCTGGGTTTTAAGGTTACTCAAATCTAACAGGGGATACTTAGACTGAAACTAGGATAACAATCACGCAAGTTGAGAGATGGTATTATAATCAATTCAAAAACAGATAACTTGAATAACTTTAGAAACAAACGGTACATACTGGAGCAGTAGCCATCGCACCGGAGACTCTTTGTACAGACTGCAGACCCCTACCACCCAAAAGGAACGTCCCCCCCGGACACTACTACTGCTGCAGTGCAGCTGATGCAGAAGAAGAGGAAAATACAAAGGGAAATACACTCAGGCACACTTAATTATACATATAGGTGGTGGAGAAGTACAATCTGTTGGTGGTCTGATCGGCAGGCATAAACCAGGCAAGACGAATGGTGGAGGATGAGAGGGTGAGAGAGGATGGTGATGAAGAAGAAGGCATTGAGGAACTTAAAAGGTGTTGGAGAAGCTTGCTGATGTTTTTGCCGAATTGCCGATGTCTTCCTCATCCGTCAGAGGTCTCCTTTATAGACGACCTATCCTTGCACGAGAAGCCTCTTGAGAATCTTGCTGTGGAAGCCTCGTCACGAGTCTTCACTGTTGACGTCTTGTCTCTGTCAGGGATCTTCACTGTTGACGCTTGTCTGCACTGTTGTTGTCAGGAATCTTCACTGTTGACGTCTTGTCAGGAATCTGTACTGTTGCTGTCAGGAATCTCCACTGTTGACGTCTTGTCAGGAATCTGTACTGTTGCTGTCAGGAATCTCCACTGTTGATATCTTGCACGAGAAGCCTCTGGAGAATCTTGTACTGTTGATGTCGGTTGCTAGGAATTTTTGCTGTAGGAGTCAAATTTTTTATGCCTGTTGTCTGGTGAAGCCTTTGAGGATCCAATGTTTAGGATTTTGAGGGAGCCCCCCCTTTTTTTTTCATATATTATTATTGCATATCCACCTGAACTCTGTTGGGATATCTAAATTTTTCTGGTTGAAAGCTATATCTTGTAACAATTTTATCGCCTCGTGCTTTTGCCACTTTGGAAAGCTAAATTTTGCATTATAGTCTTTCGTGGCGATTATTCTTCTTCCATCTGTCATGACTGAGTAGTTGCTGATATTTTTGATGAGCTTTCTCGTTCTGTCAACTAGCTCAATAAAACTACTGTACCATAAATAATTGTAATTAACTCCTTCAATGTTGTATTTTGGGTCAAATTTCTGCCATTGCTCAGGGTAGCCGAATATCCATATTTGATATGGCTGGAAGAATTTTGTCTCTTCCCTCCATCCAACCATGCTAAATATTTGGAAGGTGAACAAATGATGATAATTAATGCTGGTGGCTAGTTTGTGGCTGAAGAACCTTAGTATTGCTGGTAATTTGCACCATTCATGTTCTCCTCGTAGTCTGTAGCATAGTTGGCTTACAAGCCACCATTCGACTCCTTGGATGTCCCACATTCCTTCTTTCATGAATTTGAAAAGCTTTGGATAGTTATTCCGGGCTAGGACAATATCTGTTCTATTTCTTGATAAAATTTCTCTTATATTTTCTTTGTGATCGAGCGTCATTGTTTTGATACTCAGGAAAATCTCTTCAGGGAATGCTTGTCTAGCTTCCTCGAGAGTATGTCTTCTCTTTGTCTTTTCTGACATAATCACTTCTTTTCCTTTCTTCGATTTTTCCTATAAGATAGTACATAATTATCTATTTACGAAAAATTACTTCTTAATAACTGAACTCGACAGCTCCTTCGATAGCCTCTTGCCGAGATGTCGATCCTGGCATGAGAGGTATACTGAGCTTTTGGGTTATTTCTTTCGGGCTTAATTTTTGATTTCCTCCTAATAATTGTGGCAGTACTGGTTCTCTCATTCCTTCCCTGGTAATTGATCTCCTAGCCACCTCTCTGGTTTGTCTTTCACTATTGCTTCTTGTAAGTAAAGGTTGTTTTGAATTATTTTTAATATATAGGCTATTTCCGGAGCTTTGTATTTCTATCCCTCCAAAGTGTTTTGGTTCTTCTGTCTGGATTAAATCTTCAAGGAACCATTGTCTAGGTACCGTGAGATTTTTATATTCATTAGTCGGGGCTTGATTTCTTCCTCGAAAGGTTTTTGTTCGAATATTTCGATTATTTCTCGTTGGTTTGAAACTGTCCTTGCCTCTGTGGTTTGGGTTAATTCATGAATCGTTGTATATTCTATGGCCAGATCGTGTGAGTTGGTTTTCATGTTCATTCCTTGGGTCTTGATTTTCAGTCGTACAGTATCTATTATGTTTGGATCAGATATAGAGATGAAATAGTTG
Source organism: Dracaena cambodiana (assembly GCA_036321105.1). Classification (NCBI taxonomy): domain Eukaryota; kingdom Viridiplantae; phylum Streptophyta; class Magnoliopsida; order Asparagales; family Asparagaceae; genus Dracaena; species Dracaena cambodiana. Next base: position 12,257,072 of record JAYEPQ010000017.1, read on the forward strand.
GGTCGAATATTGAACCATACGGTTTGGTTAACTAGATTGGATTGAAATCCTCCTATTAGAGCCTGATAGCAATTGGTGAATCGATTGTCCATTACGAGTGTTATTATCGGTATATCTATGCCAGCTCTAAATAGTGCATTAATTTTAATTTGAATCAGGCCAACGTGGATATAGCGAATTTCTGGATACTTCTTTTTTCATCTTCGTACGTTTTCACGACTTAAGATGGGAATATCTACTCTTCCTCCGGCTGATAGATTTGCTGTTGTGTTTCCGTTAAAGTTTTCGATTATCCTTCTAGAGAAGAAATTGAACCGTGAAATTTTGTAAATTTCTGTTTTCTTTATTAGTTGATATTTTTTCATTCTATCGATATCTTCTGGACTAAAAACTGTTTCTTTTCCAACTACATCCCCTAATGTTATATTTTCTTATTTTGATACTGGGGGTGTTATTGGACCTAAATCTTCATTTATCATGAAAATTAGTTCGTCATCTGAATCATTTTCGACCTCTAGTTCATAAAGTATTACATATGTTGGCACGATTTCTTCACCCAAATAGATTTCAAGTTCCTGTTCTTCTATATATTTTATCATTTTTTGAGCGTTCTTTCCTCTCCTAGGACAATCCCTAGAAAAATGTCCTTCTTCATCACATACAAAACACCTGCAATTCTTTTTGTCCTTTTGTGCTGGGGGTTTTCTATGTGTGGATGACTCATCTTTCTTTCTAATATATTTATTATTTCTGTCAAACCCTCTACTCCTTGTCCATGGTTTCCATCGAAACCTTTTCCTAAATGTTGTTTTTGTCGTTTTCTCACTCCCTATTTTCCATTTTTCGCCAATTATTTTTTCGCAGCACCTTCTTCCTTTAGAGGAGTTACTTATTGTGTTTTTCATTTTTTTCGTAGGATTTTATATTAAGATAGTCGTCTTGTATAATCTTAAGTGCATAGTATATTCGGTGTCCTAAAATATCCTTTTTCTCAATTCGTTTTAAATAGTCTGGGTATCCGTTTCTTGTTTTGGTATCACATGGACTAGGAAGTTTGTGGAAGAAAGGATCAAGCCAATTCTGTGCCTTATCGTGATCTAATTTGCAGAAGTATTTTGTAAATGTTTTACAGTATTCTTCGAATTCACATATCTCGCATAATTCGATTTTAGATAGTGCATATAAAACTTCTTCTTCTTGAGACTTCTCATCTATATACCCGCATAAATTTTCTTTAATGATCTTTATGAAATCATTGAGAATTTTTTCAAAACTTGCAAACTTATCGCTTTCTCTCCACTCATTCCGTTTACTTTTTCTTTCTTCTGAGTTTATCCATTGTTTCATCCACTGCAAGACATCTCCTTGTAATGTTCCTGTAATGTAATCGACAAATCTTTCGTTGTCCCATGATCCTTCATGATTTGTGATTACGACGGCTAGAGATTGCGCCCAATCATCTATAACCTTTTGTTTATCCTTGAAATGTATATTGGATAGATCTAGATAGGTTCCTCCCTAGGATACGCTCCTTTTTATTAGATCGTCGATTCTCAAACTCCCTCCTACTTGTGGTTTGTTTAAATCTATTGCCGTTTTGCTATCTTCCCCCACATGTATTATTTCACTATCAGAATCAAATCCTATTTCGTGTTCAGACCCATATTCATCGTGTATAGTCATCCCATAGTCCTCATTATCTGAATCTGTAGTGCTTTCTGGCTCTTCTTCACTTTCTATGTTATATACTTCGGGATCAAAATTAAAATGGTGTAATAGCTCCTTATTTTGTTGGTAGGTTTCCTGCATTCTATTTACTAAATGGTCTCTTTCCTGAGCAGTATTACATGGATCCTGATATAGCTGTTTCCAACAGTTAATTAGCTCCACAATCGAGTCATGCTCTTTTCTGGAGTATTTCCTATTTACTTGCATCATGTTTATCTCTTGTTTCTTTTGTCTTAAGCTTGTTCCTAGACCATCAATTCGATCTAATCTTCCTAATATTTCTCTTATTTCTTTGTCGAATTTTGTTATTTCTTTGTCAAATTGTTCTGAGGGATTATCTCGAGCAGTTTTACAGAACTTAGAAATATATATTTTATTTTGTTCTATTACCTTATCTTTTTTTTCTCTATCCTACCAAACGTACAGACTTCATAATCAAATAGGGTGTTGAGAAAACTTGTAATATTTGTTCGATTTTTATCTGTTGCTACCGACAAATGTTCTAAGTGACTATAATCCCTTCTACAGTTCTCATATATGCATGGTATATCACTAGCCATCTAGGATATCGCTTGGTAGCTAGCTCTGAGTAGCCTATGGTGCCTAAAACCGTCTCCTGAGGGTAACCCTATAAACACCTACTCGTGGCAACAAAGGGATTAGTTTAGGAATCTAGGCTTTAAGGTTACTCAAATCTAACAGGGGACACTTAGACTGAAACTAGGATAATAATCACGCAAGTTGAGAGATGGTATTATAATCAATTTAAAAACAGATAACTTGAATAACTTTAGAAAGAAACGGTACATACCGGAACAGTAGCTATCGCACCGGAGACTCTTTATACAGACTGCAGACCCCTACCGCCCAAAAGGAACGTCCCCCCCGGCCTCTGATACCAGTTAACACAAGAGACAAATAGTGTTCCTGAATTTCAAAAGCAAAAGAGTCTTGGAAATGTCTTTTGATCAGCCTTCCTTAAAAAAAAAAAAAAAAAAAAAAAACACATTCCTTCGAACGATTAAAAGAAAAGGATAGAAATCCCGACCTAACTCCAGAAGCCAAAGAGGATCTGACCCAACAACTCAAAAAAATCCATAAAAAATTTAAGGGTCTATTAAGTCATTATGGATATAATCCCAATCAAGAAAAAACTGGACCCAGTATCATAGACAGAACTAGAGAGGACGGAAAGGAAGATAATGATGATAATCCAGAGGGTAGTGAAGAGGAAACAACAAAAAACAGCTCAATTAAGAATAAAAAAAATAATAGCCAAAATAATGATGTAGGAAGAATAGTTGAGGAGATCATCCTAAATTCCGAAGAACCCCTTAACATAGAGGAAGAATACACGATAAGATTTGACGAGATAATCTTCGCACCAAAACAAGGAAGAAGGTTTAATTATGTTAAAGGAACATTTAGGTTCAAGGGCTATAAACAATACTCGTTACATGCACTACTAGATCCAGGGGCCACAGTCTCCTCTTGCCGAGAAAATACCATACCACTAGAAAAATGAGAACCAATGAAATATCCAATTAAAATAACAGGGATCAGTGCACATAAAACAACTATCCAAAGCAAAGCCAAGAACGTGGAAATTTGGCTTAATGAGAAAAAATTTATTATACCAAAACTCTTATGCTTTCCACGTATGAATGGGGACATGGTTTTAGGAAACAATTTCATCGGAGAATACCTACCCATGATCGTAGAAAAACAAATGGTGTCTTTACATCAACAAGAAGGAAATCAAACCCGAAAGGTTGACATGCCACTTTTGGAAGGACCTAGATATAAATGTACAGAAGATTTTTCTCCCCCAAAAGGTACCCCAGACAGTGAAAACTCACTGAAAAGATGCGAAATAATTCAAGTGTTAGAACAGACCCACTGACTTTACAAAACACTTAGTGAAAATTTTAGTGAGAACTCATTAAAGTTATGGGATCGAAGCCCAAGGTTTTGTAAAATTCAATTAAGAGACGACAACGTAATTATTAGGGTAAAACCCATGCTCTATACTAGGCAAGATATAGACGAGTTCGACAACCAGATAAACGAACTGATAAACACAGATCTAATAGAGAAAACCACCAGCCCCCACTCTAGTCCAGCATTTATGGTCAGAAATCTTAATGAAGTAAAAAGAAAAAAGCCACGAATGGTAATCAATTACAAGAGACTAAATCAAAATCTAAAATTCGATGGTTATTTTATCCCTAGGAAGGAAGTCCTGATAAACTTAACAAAAGGATCTAGAGTATTCAGCAAATTCAACTGTAAATCTGGTTTCTGGCAACTAAAAATGACGGAAGAATCAAAACCACTAACAGCTTTTAGTACGCCACGAGGACACTTTCATTGGAATGTCATGCCATTTGGGTTAAACATTGCACCCCAGATATTTCAAAGATGGATGGACTCAATCTTTAATAGTTTAAAAGATTTCTGTGTCGTATATATTGATGACATCCTGGTCTTTTCAAAAACAAAAGAAGAACACAAGAGACATTTAAAAATCATTAGTGACATCTTTAGAAAACACGGGATAATACTCTCTCCAAAAAAGATCGAAATCGAAAAGGAGTCAATAGAATTTCTTGGAATTATTCTAGATAAAGATGGAATTCAGCTACAGAAGCACATCATTTCAAAAATTAGGGAGTTTCCCGAAGAAATAAAAGATAAAAAAACAACTACAAGGCCTGCTGGGCTATTGAATTACGGGAGAAATTTTCTACGAGAACTCACGAAAGAAGAAATACCTTTACTAAAGAAACTAAATAAAAATCAAGATTTCATCTGGACAGATAAAGATAAAAAAGTCCTGAGGCAAATTAAGCAACTCGCCGAGAAGGCACCAGAAGTCTACCTACCTAAACTTGGAGATAAACTAATTTTGGACACAGATGCGTCAGAAGAATATTGGGGATGTGCACTAAAAGCAATTCCGAAAGAAAACTGGGACGAAGAAGATCCACCTCTGTCCCAGAACGGAATCAGACTCAGGAAAAGAAGCATACCACAAAAGATATTAAAATATGAGAGACTTTGTGGGTATAATTCTGGAAAATTCAAACCAAATGAACTAAAGTGGATAATATTTGAAAAGGAACTATACACTATAAAATTAGCTCTACAGAAATTTCAAATATTTCTTGCACCAGAATATTTTATAATTAGAACAGATAATAAACCCGTTAGAGATTTTTTAGTAAATACAAGAAAAACCTCTGGGAAACGCATGTAATGGTATAACGAGATAGCCCAATATTCCTTCGAAATCGAGCATGTTAAAGGAAAGGATAATTTTATTGCGGATTATCTAAGCCGACCTAATAATTAAGTAAAGTAACTTATAAATTTATTTTTTGCAGAGAGGTGATAAAGGGAAAGCTATAGCAAATAGTGTTCCTGTTCCAGCAGCGTTTGTTGTATTCGTGGGATACCAGCCAGGCATCTACACAAACTGGAAAAAAATGCTATGAGCAGATATTCGATTTTAACGGATCCTGTTGTAGACATTACTACTCCAAAGAAGATGCCATCCTAGCCTGGGAAATGTCACGACAGAACCCATACTTAGGAGAAGAAATTCGAGACCTCACCCATTACATACTCGAGCCAAAAGTAGCGAACTTTCCCAAATTAGAAATCCCACCCCCATTTTACTCCTAAATAAATGGAGCATGGCGAGCCCACCAGAGAGCAAATCTGGGAACTGGAACTTGACGCGCTTTCCGCAAGCACATGGGAAACTTAGCAAATCTTGTAATGAAACAAGAATCAGAACTCATGGCCTTGAAAAAGGTCTGCTCGGATTATATAAACACCCTTAATGAAGGAACTATTAGGGGAGCAACCCCTAGACAGACTGAAGCTCTAAAAAACATGGGTAAACTTTTAGAACAAGAGTTACCCAGCCCCGCTACAACAAACAAATCAGAGAAAGCGCCGCAGTTCGAGAATACAACACCAGAAGGATCACAAGCATGCAACAATACACAACAAGGCGAAGAGGAGATAGATGCGAATGTCGAGGCCAAAGTGGAAATCGACGTAACCGAAGAAGCCTTCAGCAGGGGAGTCTCAGTACAAGGACTTCTAAAACAACTATTCGAAGAAGGCAACCCAGCAGTTGGGTTACTAGGAGAAGGATCTGGAAAGTTCGAATACTATGTTCTATACGGAAAACTAAGAATGAAAAAATTAGTCCCAAGATCGTATCTGAACCAACAAGGAATATTAGAGGCAACAATTACACCAACAGGATGGGACGACGCTGACATATCCACAAATGGATGGATAAACCTTGCATCCCCAGAAGCTTCAGTATCCGACAATTTTATTAAATTTTTGTAAAAAAAAAAAAAAAAGGAGGCTCCCTCAAAATCCTAAACATTGGATCCCCAAAGCTCCACAAAGAAGACAGCAGCAAAAAGAAAACAATGGCAAAAGAAAAACAGGCATTAAAGATTCCTGACAACAAACAGTACAGACAAGACGACAACAATAAAGATCCCTGACAGAGACAAGACGAGACTTCCACAGCAAGATTCTCCAGAGGCTTCTCGTGCAAGACATCAACAGTGGAGATTCCTGACAACAACAGTACAGATTTCTGACAAGACGTCAACAGTGGAGATTCCTGACAGCAACAGTGAAGATTCCTGACAACAACAGTACAGACAAGATGTCAACAGTGAAGATCCCTGACAGAGACAAGACGTCAACAGTGAAGACTCGTGACGAGGCTTCCACAGCAAGATTCTCAAGAGGCTTCTCGTGCAAGGATAGGACGTCTATAAAGGAGGCCTCCGACGGATGAGGAAGACATCGGCAAATCGGCAAAAACATCAGCAAGTTTCTCCAACACCTTTTAAGTTCCTCAACGCCTTCTTCTTCATCACCATCCTCTCTCACCCTCTCATCCTCCCTCATCCGTCATGCATGGTTTATGCCTGCCGATCAGACCACCAACAGATTGTAGTTCTCCACCACCTATATGTATAATTAAGTGTGCCTGAGTGTATTTTTCTTTGTATTTTCTTCTTCTTCTGCATCAGCTGCACTGCAGTAGTAGTAGTGTGTAAATTAACTGCTTTGATACCAGTTAAATTACACACTACTACTGCTGCTGTGCAGCTGATGCAGAAGAAGAAGAAAATACAAAGGAAAATACACTCAGGCACACTTAATTATACATATAGGTGGTGGAGAACTACAATCTGTTGGTGGTCTGATCGTCAGGCATAAACCAGGCAAGACGGATGGGGGAGGATGAGAGGGTGAGAGAGGATGGTGATGGAGAAGAAGGCGTTGAGGAACTTAAAAGGTGTTGGAGAAGCTTGCTGATATTTTTGCCGAATTGCCGATGTCTTCCTCATCCGTCGGAGGCCTCCTTTATAGACGTCCTATCCTTGCACGAGAAGCCTCTTGAGAATCTTGCTGTGGAAGCCTCGTCACGAGTCTTCACTGTTGACGTCTTGTCTCTGTCAGGGATCTTCACTGTTGACGTCTTGTCTGTACTGTTGTTGTCAGGAATCTTCACTGTTGTTGTCAGGAATCTCCACTGTTGACGTCTTGTCAGGAATCTGTACTGTTGCTGTCTGGAATCTCCACTGTTGATGTCTTGCACGAGAAGCCTCTGGAGAATCTTGCTGTGGAAGCCTCGTCTTGTCTCTGTCAGGGATCTTTACTATTGTCGTCTTGTTTGTACTGTTTGATGTCAAGAATCTTTAATGCCTGTTTTTCTTTTGCCGTTGTTTTCTTTTTGCTGCTGTCTTCTTTGTGGAGCCTTGGGGGATCCAATGTTTAGGATTTTGAGGGAGCCTCCTTTTTTTTTTTTTTTTTTTTTTACAAAAATTTAATAAAATTGTCGGATACTGAAGCTTCTGGGGATGCAAGGTTTATCCATCCATTTGTGGATATGTCAGCGTCGTCCCATCCTGTTTGTGTAATTGTTGCCTCTAATATTCCTTGTTGGTTCAGATACGATCTTGGGACTAATTTTTTCATTCTTAGTTTTCCGTATAGAACATAGTATTCGAACTTTCCAGATCCTTCTCCTAGTAACCCAACTGCTGGGTTGCCTTCTTCGAATAGTTATTTTAGAAGTCCTTGTACTGAGACTCCCCTGCTGAAGGCTTCTTCGGTTACGTCGATTTACACTTCGGCCTCGACATTCGTGTCTATCTCCTCTTCGCCTTGTTGTGTGTTGTTGCATGCTTGTGATCCTTCTTGTGTTGTATTCTCGAACTGCGGCGCTTTCTCTGATTTGTTTGTTGTAGCGGGGCTGGGTAACTCTTGTTCTAAAAGTTTACCCATGTTTTTTAGAGCTTCAGTCTGTCTAGGGGTTGCTCCCCTAATAGTTCCTTCATTAAGGGTGTTAATATAATCCGAGCAGACCTTTTCAAGGCCATGAGTTCTGATTCTTGTTTCATTACAAGATTTACTAAGTTTCTCATGTGCTTGCGGAAAGCGCGTCGAGTTCCAATTCCCAGATTTGCTCTCTGGTGGGCTCTCCATGCTCCATTTATTTCGGAGCAAAATGGGGGTGGGATTTCTAATTTGGGAAAGTTCGCCACTTTTGGCTAGAGTATGTAATGGGTGAGGTCTCGAATTTCTTCTCCTAAGTATGGGTTCTGTCGTGACATTTCCCAGGCTAGGATGGCATCTTCTTTGGAGTAGTAATGTCTGCAACAGGATCCGTTAAATCGAATATCTGCTCATAGCATTTTTTCCAGTTTGTGTAGATGCCTGGCTGGTATCCCACGAATACAACAAGCGCTGCTGGAACAGGAACACTATTTGCTATAGCTTTCCCTTTATCACCTCTCTGCAAAAAATAAATTTATAAGTTACTTTACTTAATTATTAGGTCGGCTTAGATAATCCGCAATAAAATTATCCTTTCCTTTAACATGCTCGATTTCGAAGGAATATTGGGCTATCTCGTTATACCATTACATGCGTTTCCCAGAGGTTTTTCTTGTATTTACTAAAAAATCCCTAACGGGTTTATTATCTGTTCTAATTATAAAATATTCTGATGCAAGAAATATTTGAAATTTCTGTAGAGCTAATTTTATAGTGTATAGTTCCTTTTCAAATATTATCCACTTTAGTTCATTTGGTTTGAATTTTCCAGAATTATACCCACAAAGTCTCTCATATTTTAATATCTTTTGTGGTATGCTTCTTTTCCTGAGTCTAATTCCGTTCTGGGACAGAGGTGGATCTTCTTCATCCCAGTTTTCTTTCGGAATTGCTTTTAGTACACATCCCCAATATTCTTCTGACGCATCTGTGTCCAAAATTAGTTTATCTCCAAGTTTTGGTAGGTAGACTTCTGGTGCCTTCTCGGCGAGTTGCTTAATTTGCCTCAGGACGTTTTTATCTTTATCTGTCCAGATGAAATCTTGATTTTTATTTAGTTTCTTTAGTAAAGGTATTTCTTCTTTCGTGAGTTCTCGTAGAAAATTTCTCCCGTAATTCAATAGCCCTAGCCGGCTTTGTAGTTGTTTTTTATCTTTTATTTCTTCGGGAAACTCCCTAATTTTTGAAATGATGTGCTTCTGTAGCTGAATTTCATCTTTATCTAGAATAATTCCAAGAAATTCTATTGACTCCTTTTTGATTTCGATCTTTTTTGGAGAGAGTATTATCCCGTGTTTTCTAAAGATGTCACTAATGATTTTTAAATGTCTCTTGTGTTCTTCTTTTGTTTTTGAAAAGACCAGGATGTCATCAATTTATACGACACAGAAATCTTTTAAACTATTAAAGATTGAGTCCATTCATCTTTGAAATATCTGGGGTGCAGTGTTTAACCCAAATGGCATGACATTCCAGTGAAAGTGTCCTCGTGGCGTACTAAAAGCTGTTAGTGGTTTCGATTCTTCCGTCATTTTTAGTTGCCAGAAACCAGATTTACAGTCGAATTTGCTGAATACTCTAGATCCTTTTGTTAAGTTTATCAGGACTTCCTTCCTAGGGATAAAATAACCATCGAATTTTAGATTTTGATTTAGTCTGTTGTAATTGATTACCATTCGTGGCTTTTTTCTTTTTACTTCGTTAAGATTTCTGACCATAAATGCTGGACTAGAGTGGGGGCTGGTGGTTTTCTCTATTAGACCTATGTTTATCAGTTCGTTTATCTGGTTGTCGAACTCGTCTATATCTTGCCTAGTATAGAGCATGGGTTTTACCCTAATGATTACGTTGTCGTCTCTTAATTGAATTTTACAAAACCTTGGGCTTCGATCCCATAACTTTAATGGGTTCTCACTAAAATTTTCACTAAGTGTTTTGTAAAGCCAGTGGGTCTGTTCTAACTCTTGAATTGTTTCGCATCTTTTCAGTGAGTTTTCACTGTCTGGGGGAGAAAAATCTTCTGTACATTTATACCTTTCGAGTTTGATTTCCTTCTTGTTGATGTAAAAACACCATTTGTTTTTCTACGATCGTGGGTAGGTATTCTCCGATAAAATTGTTTCCTAAAACCATGTCCCCATTCATATGTGAAAAGCATAAGAGTTTTGGTATAATAAATTTTTTCTCATTAAGCCAAATTTTCACGTTCTTGGCTTTGCTTTGGATAGTTGTTTTATGTGCACTGATCCCTGTTATTTTAATTTGATATTTCATTGGTTCCCATTTTTCTAGTGGTATGGCATTTGCTCGGCAAGAGGAGACTGAGGCCCCTGTATCTAGTAGTACATGTAACGAGTATTATTTATAGCCCTTGAACCTAAATGTTCCTTTAACATAATTAAACATTCTTCCTTGTTTTGGTGCGAAGATTATCTCGTCAAATCTTATCGTGTATTCTTCCTCTTTGTTAAGGGTTTCTTCGGAATTTAGGATGATCTCCTCAACTGTTCTTCCTACATCATTATTTTGGCTAATATTTTCTTTATCCTTAATTGAGCTGTTTTTTATTGTTTCCTCTTCACTACCCTCTGGATTATCATCATTATCTTCCTTTCCGTCCTCTCAGTTCTGTCTATGATACTGGGTCCAGCTTTTTCTTGATTGGGATTATATCCATAATGACTTAATAGACCCTTAAATTTTTTATGAATTTCTTTGAGTTGTTGGGTCAGATCTTCTTTGGCTTCTGGAGTTAGGTCGGGACTTCTATCCTTTTCTTTTAATCTTTCTATTCGGAGAACTACCTTATCAAATTTTTTTTTGGAATAACTGGGGATGTTCATTATACCATATATATCATTATAGGTGGTGTCATATTTACTACAACTTGTCCTACATATCTCGCAATCGCACAATATACCGGTAGCCATCTAAGATATCGGTGGAAAACTAGCTCCGAGTAGCCTATGGTGCCTAAAACCGTCTCCTAAGGGTCACCGTACAAACGCCTGTCCGCGGCAACAAAGGATTACTTTAGCAATCTGGGTTTTAAGATTACTCAATTCTAGTAAGGAACACTTAGAGTGCAAGTAGGGCAGTAATGATACGGATTGTGAAAGTATAGATCAAAATTATAATTTATTTGATACCGTATAATTGCTATATGTGCTATAAATCCTTCCCCAATTTTCCTTGGTTTTTCTGCTTCTTACTTGGTTTTGCTACAGTAACATTTTCTAATTTCTGCTATTTTTATGACTTTTTCTACAAACATAGTGAATTATTTAATAAAAACAGATAGCTTGAATAACTTCAGAAGCAAACGGTACATACCGGAACAGTAGCCATCGCACCGGAGACTCTTTGTACAGACTGCAGACCCCTATCGCCCAAAAGGAACGTCCCCCCGGGCTCTTGTAAGTAAAGGTTGTTTTGAATTATTTTTAATATATAAGCTATTTCCGGAGCTTTGTATTTCTATCCCTCCAAAGTGTTTTGGTTCTTCGGTCTGGATTAAATCTTCAAGGAACCATTGTCTAGGTACCGTGAGATCTTTTATATTCATTAGTCGGGGCTTGATTTCTTCCTCGAAAGGTTTTGGTTCGAATATTTCGATTATCTCTCGTTGGTTTGAAACTGTAATGTCTTTTGATCAGCCAACACATTTTATTCCCGCATTTATCTGTCAAGGGGATTTCTGAGGCATGCACACCACGCTGGTCTTTGTTAAAGATCGCCGTTGTATAGGGGGATGTCGAGCCTGACACTACTCTTTAGTCTGACACTACTTGGCCTGAGCCTCATTGTGAGCAATGCTTCTCTTACCAATGAAGTGGATTTTTCCCCTCAGGGGACAAGTGATGGAATGGAATCCCATGGGCTTCGGATGGAATGGAATGCTTCATTGGGGGAAGACTTCTATACTTAGACACATTGAACTCGACGAAGTGGCAAGCAAGCTTTCATCGACCGTCAGCAAGCACACCTTTTGCGTCGGATACCTCGGTCATCGTGGAGATCAAAGAAAGTGGTGAGCCCATCGACCTCACGGCTTACCCTTCTCGATTGTTGTTTGAAAGAAAAGAAGGAACCCTAGAATCGATTGAGAGAGTCCCAGATGTCGATTTCTATTAGGACATTCTGAAAGGGGTGTGTCAACAGTCCGTTGTGAAAGGGGCTCCGCACTGACATCCGATGTGAGAGTGATGCTTGCAAATGCTCGTCGCTCAAAGGGAAGATGAAAAGCGGTGCTTGTACTGCACCTTTACAACTGTGTTCCAACCAGAGGGAGAGGAAGAAATTGGCTTTCTCAATTTACCAGGGGATTGATGAGCCGTCAGCAGCAACTCCACCCCTCCGCGAAGGGGTATGTCAATCTTTCCTCTCCTGACAATTGACGCTCGTCGAATCCTCTCACGAGATTTATAACCGACCCGAACTACGGGAATTATGAGCAGTGACCGTATCAAATCACGAAGAATTGACGTATTTCAGACTCTTGTTCGAGGAGCGGAACAAGGCTTTTTTTTTCCCTTCGGGATCCCTCCACTCCGTCAATCACGACGGGGATCAAAAAATGTTCGGAAAAAGGAAGGACTTTTCCTCCCTCTTTCCGTTGGCTACAGATCAACGGGGAAGCCTGTTCTCTTACTCTTCACAAGCCTCCATAGGATCTCCCTTTCTTTTTCTGAGCTTTACTCCGAAGGGTGTTTCTCTTATGAATCACGGGACTCGTCATTTTTTGGCCGAAGAGAGCAGGTAACCCATGACGTGCCACTGGGCTAGACTTGTTCTGCGTCAAAGATGCAGGACTGATGGGGTGCACGATTGAGCTTAATACACTGGCATCGTCAACCTCTGAATTGGATTTGCTGAAGAGATTGAGGACCTGGATGTGATCGTCGTAAATGGTGTAGAGGCATCGGTAACTGTGCTTGTCTATAGGGAGAAGGACTCGGCTTGTGTTGAGATAACTTAGAACAGATATACTCCCTAAAAAAGAGGCAACCTTGGATGACCCTTTCCCTGCTCAACCAGTCTCAGTTCAACTGATGCGAGGATTGAATGGAATTCTGAGAAGGAAGTCAATCTGGCTCTCGACAGAGATCCCCTAACGACTACCCTTCCGACGGCCCCGCCGCCATCTGGGCTTCATGCATTCATCATCTTATCTGAGAAGGAGAACCGACAGTCCCCCTAATCTATTGATTGTCGATAGTCATACTAGCTTCCATTTCAAGGGAAGGAAGGCACAGAGGATGGGCACTCCCTCGGCCATGGCTTTGACCAATCTATGTCAGATCGGAGAGTCTTTGACGAAGGATACATGCTGACTTTGTATGAGGAATCCAACCATCGTCATGCCCTTTCCGTTCAACCCCTCTTCTGTGTCTAGGATGTTCAGGTGAATATGCCTTCCTCCGTCAATGGAAAAATTCTCCATCTTCGACTTCATTCATGAGAAAAGGCGTATCCCCTCGGCCTTCTTCCGTTGAGAAAAGGGAGAGGGGGGATCTCATTTTCTATTCTGAATTTAGATACCTCAGCGATTTGCCTCATTGTAGGAGGAAGGAAGCCGGAAGGTATGATTTTAGGTCATGCTTAGGTCTACCTAGGCGTGGAAGGTATCTAAACTTGGGTGAGCTAAAACATCTCATCGTCGTCTCGACTCTCATTTCCAATGCAGTTTACCAAATGCCTATGATATTGGAACCGTCAGCTGAATCCCACCTCAGGACAGCTCAGTAGGGTCAGTATGGTATGGTTTTGCCCTTTTCGTCTATTTCGAGCTGGTGGGGTTCGAATCAGTCAACTTCGACGATCGGAGAGAGTGCCGGCTGTCGTGCGTAGGATAAGATGTCTTTGTGGCAATTGCTCAAAGAAAGCTTAAAGGAAGAGATGATCATTTTCCTATGCCTGATTTGGGGTTTGGGTTCGAAGGTGTGCGAGGTTGGCATGAGATTGGTCATCAAGGACAACATTGGAGGCATAGTGGGATCAATCTTTTGAAAGTCCAAAGAAGAGATCTGACACCGATCGATGATTACCATCCTTCCTGTGGGTACTGTTTTGGTACTCTCTCTGAGGTAATCTTCCGCTCCTGAAACACTAAGCATTCGAATAGAAATTCTTGTCGATGATTCCTCTGTGGAATGACTGACATCGGAGAAGTCATTTCTATGATGTAGTCTCGGAAAGTGAAGATTCTCTGGACTCATCTCATTCAGGAGAGGGGGCATCCTCTGTTCTATTGGCAAGGATCCGTCGCAACAACCAACCATTGTCACTTCAGTGACAAAGGCCGATGAGGACGGAATTCTGTAGGGAGTCTCAATACTCTCTTTCTTCCATCGGTTCCTCGCTTTCGAAAAAGATAGAGGCTCTTCGAAACTTGCTCCAGTTCAATGTACCTGTTCTATAACCAGCTCCAGTGGTGGTAACCTTTTACTAGATAGCGGGCGTCGCTTCTTCCCCTTTGAGAGTCTTATGTCAGCGAGTAGCAAGCAGGCAGGCTCATTCCACTTCCTCTTATACCTGCTTGCCCTCTTCCTATTCAACATAGGATGATGTCACTCCATCAAAATATACGACGAGAGTAAAGAGAGAGGGTTGCAGGTACATTGATGATGCCCTGGTACAGTACCAGCTCCCTTTCCTGATGGCTACCGATCGAGAGGAGTGTTGATTGTGGAGAATAGTAATACCAACTCATGTCGATTCTTGCTTACACCTTGCTTCCCCTATGGGAAAGCCTACGACTCGTCGACTGTCGATAGTTTTGATAGATTGAGCTTTTGACATCGTATGCTCTTTCTTCGTCATAGCAATTGCCCCTGTCATGGCATTTCAAAAGAGATGGGTTGTTGGAACCGAGAACGCTATGATCATGCTCTCCGATTCCCGGCGGGGGAGAAAGACGGGTCGTTGACAGCAGAAAAAGCTCCTAGCACAACTGTCGACACGAACTTGAAGAAGCACCGGCTATGTTGGCTGCTATGCGGTGGAGATAGAGCTTTTTTTGCCGGGAGGTAGAGCTATTTAGAGAGGCCTCGAGACTATATTTCATTTGGCATCATCTAGACGAAGAGATTTACAGGTAATGATGCCTGACATTGTTGGATTATGAGAGCGATGGTAATGGACAAGGCCAGTACTGGTACTCCGTCGATCATCGCTCGTCGCAGCTTTTGGCTTATAGGAAGGTTCGGATGTGATGCTGGCTAGAAAGATCAGATGTTCGCCCACTCAGAACGTCGAAACTCATCTTGAATTTTCGCGTCGGGATGTTGAGTAAGACAGAAAGATAGGAAGGGCGTCGACCACAGCCTCGCCGATGATCTATCTACATTTTCCAATCACCCGCCTCGCCGATGATCTATATGCATTTTCTCAATATCGTTTGATTCATCCGCTCATCCCTCCGTTAGATGGGAATGATGTCCAAAGAAAGGAATAGATATCCACCGTTCATTGTGGTGATCAAACCATCCGTTCCTGTACCCGAGACTCTATTTTCACATTCCATAAAATAACTTATCGAATCGACAATCATTTTTTCTTCGACAGATCCACTCCAGATGGAATTGGTTCTTCGCCGAACACCACTGCTCCCATTTCGAGTCGATGAGATGGGAGCAGGTTTGAAAAAGGATCGTCACAGTGTCTAGGGTTGGGCCAGGAGGTCTGTCGGAAGCCTTCGTCTTTTCTTCCCATCGGAGTTATTTCACAAAGACTTTCCATGGTGACGGGAGAAGGGGGAACAAGCACACGTCAAAGAGCACAGTACAATGAAGAGTTGTATGCTGTGTTCAAGAAGGATGAATCGCTCCCAAAAAAGAATCTATTGATTCTCTTCCTCTCTGTTAGATCGTAGGTGCGATGATTTACTTCACAAAACAGGCGAGGTCTCTGGTTCGACATCCAGGATGGTCTAGCTACACTAGGAAAAATAATCGAAGAAGCATCTGACTCTTTCATGCATACTCCACATCGGCTCCGGGGGATATAGCTCAGTGGGTAGAGCTTAGCTCGTCGCATTTGGGTTGTTGTGATTACTGCTTGGATGTCTAGTTGTCAAAGCGGTAATGAGGGGATTGTCGTACCTAAACCAGTGGCTCACATTTTCTGACGTAATGGGGAAGAGAACCAAAATATGCCATTGAAAGACTCTACTGAGACAAAAAGATGGGTTGTCGATGAACATAGAGGAGGTAGGATGGGTAGTTAGTCAGATCTAGTATGGATCATACAAGGACGATTGTTGGAGTCAGTGGCTCTCCTAGGGTTCCATCATGTGGGATCCCAGGGGAAGATGATCAACGTTGGCCCGTTGTGAAGGGATGGATGCACTATCTCTCTTCAACCTTTTGCTGTCGAGCGAAATGTGGCAAGATAGAAGGAAAATCCATGGACCAACCCAATCGTCTCCACCATGACATCAAGTGGTCATGGACCAGCCTACCGACCCTGTTCAATAAGTGGAACGCCTCCGCTGTCCGTTCTCCCATTGGGCAGTGACGGGTCGAAGAAGAGCAATCACTCGTTTGCACTCCTTTCGGTTCAGCTTTTCACTCCACATCTCAGCTGACGTTTGCGTCAGAGGTTTTTCTCTTTCTCCAGGGCTCCATATGACTTCCAACGTAAAAAACCATATCTCTTTCGTCATTTTTCTACGTCAACAGGGCAAACCTTTGGTCAGTGGATTTTTCGAAGCAATCATGCAGGAATAGCTGATCAATAACTCTGACGGTATCGAGCGAGGTCCCGAAGGCTTGTGACTCGAGGAATGTTCACTCTACTTCCGAGCACAAAAGGCTCGGTATCGTCCCGACGCCCGAGATGATGTAAAGCTGCTCGAAAGCCTTCATTTCATCACTGTTTGTGTTTTGCAATCACCCTTGTTCTTTCTCAAAGATTAACCTATGGCATCGAAATCTATCCCAAATCTCATCATCATGATAGTTGTCCAACTGGAATTCATTCTCTGAAAGCTGGAAGCGTCACTCTTGTCCGCAGCCAGTAACATTTTATCAGGTAGTCTATGGTTGTCCGTCCCCGATTCATTGAGCAAACTTCTACAGACTCTGAAACTTTGATGTCAAAGACTTTATCAACATCAAATCCAGCAAGCGACGCAACTTTTAGGAGTATAGGCATTCAGACGTATCTCATTTTATTTATGAACATCCTTCACCAAAGAATCTTTTGTTTGGATCGCCCTACCAGTAAATGATCTGGTTACCGACACTATCATTCCACAAACTTTTTGACAATAGATGTTGTGTCATCTGTATCAGTATGCTCACCCCCTTTCGCGCTGTCATCTCTTCCTCGCATCTCCTCCATCGATTTGCCTATGCCCTTCTGGCAATGATTGCAATGACCATGAAAGCATACCTACTGGAATACCCAAAACATTGACCCGCATATATGGCATGTGTAGCTTTTCTCCTTCACCCCCAGCGTAATTATCCGACATACTTTTATGTCGAAGCTTCTAGTAGTGAGAATGCGCAACATCAGGTGACAACTCGGTACATTTTACAACTCAATTGGGAATGTGTTCAGTCTGACCGCTTGATCACTATTAATCCCCTCCGAGAGGTAGTGATATTACTGGAGCATTTGCCAATGTAAAGCTCTCCGAAAATACAACCGAGTTTCCTACTACCACCTTAGAGGTCATCAAAGAGACTCAATCTAGTTTGCACTTGTTGAGATACGAAACCGTAAACGAAGAAGAGTGGTTGACTCGAGCTATAGATGCCGACGTGCGGAAGGCAGAGGAAGAAAAGTAGTACTCGACCTGTATTCCGTGGTCTCCACATCAATTGGTTATTTCCATTGGCATCAAAAGGCTAGAAGCATCTAGGAAAGAATGAAGAACCACATAGGCTTACCGACAGAGTTTCGTAGATGCTCACTATACCGGGATAGTGAGGAGAAAGGGTGTCATTCAAAACAGCTCTGATAGGATCATGACGTGATGGGTTGGTAAAGCACAGCCGTTGTTTTTGCCTGGATGGGACAGTGAAAACAAGTGTGACACTGCCCTTCCATCTATTTCTAACTTTTCTAGTAACCGTCTTTGTCCATCTATAGAAAATCGAGACAAAGCAGCTCTGCTCTTTCCAGGTGACTTGACCTTGTCGTTCTCCGGTGGAAGAGAATGACCACAGCCTGTCGTCTTGCACACACGACTCATCGTCGATGGGGATTTGTTTTTGAGCTGCGTACATAATGATTGACTGCAGTGAAGATCTTCCGTCATGTTGTCTTTGACTTGCCGACTAGAACTCGGCATGCCAGGTCGTCAGACGGAGAGATAGTAGTATACCGATTTTGTCATTTCACAATACTTTTCCAGTTCAATTTCTTTTGAGATCCCATTTTCATCACTTGCTGGACGATCGCGTATGCTTCTTTTTCATCCCATCGAGTTCCCACCTGTCTGCGGCATCAGAACCTTCCACAGCTCTTAGTGAACTACCGTCTGACACAAAAAACTATCAATCGATGAAATTCTTTGTCCGCTTTCCTGCCATATTCCGATTGGACTCGTCTTTCATTTTTTCCTTATGTTGTTCACTAGCCAAATGGCTCTTTTCCAAAAATGACTACTGGCATGAATGAGACCACTCCACTGGTGAATGAATTGGGGTAGAAAGAAAGGACAAGGAAGGCATGCTGTGGTATCTGGTGAGTTCTCCGCCATCATAGTCTAGCAGACTAGATCGAACTCTACAAAAGCAGGCCCAACAGACCAGGATGGATGGTCGGGAATCCCGCTGTCATCATCATCCTTCCCAATAGGAAAAAGAGTCGAACGATCTCATACTAGTCCAAAGTGGTGGTTCAATTGGATTAATCTGCCGACGTCGATGGTCAACATATGTTGCGTAGTTGACTGATCATCTGCCTCTTTCTCGTTCTCGCTCGGAAGCTAGAATCTCGCTTTTCTCCGTACTGACAGTACTGGATCGTCATACATTGTTTATTGACTTGTTGAATCGGAACCAACCACTTCTCCTTTCATTGCTTGTCCGGCTCTCGAAGAGTTGAGTGGGTGCTGGCTAGTAACTTCCGTGCCTAAGAATGGAAGAGGGCATAGATTCATTCTTCGTACTTAGTTCAGCCTCACAACCCTTTACGGGTTGGTTAGACAGACTCAGAAAAAAAAAACAGTGCTTGACTGGAACAACGTCAAACCATAGAACACAGCTCCTTTCGGTCGAACCCGCCAGAAAGAAAGACGACCATCACCATGTTTCGTATACCATCTCAGTGAGAGCTACTGTAGTCTCCCCCATTCACCTTCTTTTATATACCAAATCTTCAATGAATGGAAACGACTCCTAGATGTCACTCCGCAGTACGAGCTTCATACAGAGCCTCTCCCGTCGTGATATGATGACGAAGAAAAGGCGCTTTCCATAAAAACCCTCTTTTTCGCACCAACCCTGATTGTCAAATTGGGTGCATGGCTCAGTTGGTAGAGCGCTGGACTTTAACCTAATGGTCGCAGATTCAAGTCCTGCTATACCAAAAAAAACCACTCATCATATTCTTGACAGATGCATAGGGGAGTTCGACAGAGCACTCTTTGGCCATCGAGACTTGCCCCTTTCTCATCAACATCTCGACATCGCTCGTTGTGTGAGGTCAAGAGGGTGGTCAGACTGGCTCGATCATCGATAGGCCGACCTTCTTCTCCGTTGTTCTAGGCGTAGAGCCAGTTACGCTCAGTCGACAGAAAAAAAAACAAAATGGCATGTCAGAAGAGACAAATGATGTGAGTGATAGCGCTGTGAAGAGCAAATGTTTTCTCAACACTTTTCACATAGGATGCCCCAGGAAAGAACATTGACCAAAACGTACTGGCTTGGGCTTGCGGGTGCAGGCAGTTTCAAGTCCATGAACTTCGTACAGAGTATCTCAGAGGAAGATGAGCAATGTTCATAGAAAAAAAAAAGAGATTTTGTCCATGTCTTACTGATTAAAAAGAAGAAGATTTGTGTGGCCGTGATAGATGCTAGAGGGAATAAGAAGACTAGGGCCTATGCAGGATCTTTGGAGGAAAGAAAAGGTTGGTCTTGTCTTTCTCGGTATGCTGCTGAAGCAACTACAAAACATGTGGGGCGATCTGCCAGAAAGATTGGTTTGAAGTCAGTTGTGATGAAAGTGAAAGGATTTACTTATTTCAGGAAAAGGAAAAAAGTGATCTTGAGCTAAAGAGAGAGTTTTTGAGGTGAAGGTGTGGGAGTGAAATATCGAATTCTATCGGTAAACGATGTGACCCAACTTCCCCATAATGGATGCCGACTCCCCAAAAAATGTCGTGTTCGAATAGTTCGGAATATTGTTTGAATCTGCATTTGGAATTGAGAGGATGACGAAAGAATTTCGGAAAAACTCTGACTCGTGACCGTAGGCTAGACGGAGTGACAGAGGGAGACTCCATCCCCCCTTCTGCATCTATAACGAAAAGCCACGTGAGTGAAGGACCCTTCATGTAGTCAAGGCGAAGGTCCATTGTGGACATGAGGATCCCGTTCAGAAGAGCCTTCCCACTTATCCTACATAGAACTCAGTCCGATTAGTAAGGCGGAGCGTCAACGCTATCACCTCGACCTTTTCTTTTGAGCAGGACTATGACTGTAGAGGGACTCGATGCCCGTCGATCCGTCGACGGGTTCTCGCTCCCATTTTGCTTTTGTCATTTCCTTTTTGATGACCCGAACGTTGCAACTACGTGCCCCTTCTTGGTAATATTGCTTTGTTTTGTCAAACGTGTTAGACATTTGAAGACGACGTGAGGACTCTGAGAGTCAATCTTTTTTTTGCAGTAGGATTGGTACCAAACAAAGGTAGTCTCTTGCCCAGGTAAAACCTACTATGCGCCGTCGGGCTGGTAATGACCCAAAGCACACACTGATGAACATGGTACCATAGGCACCTCCAACCATCGAAAGGGCATAGAGAAGGTTACTGGCAGTCGGTACATCTGTACCTCTCGACAGCCACCATATCATAAATTTTCTATAGAAGTCGACAACCTGACGGAATGGGGATCGACAATTTGTGACATTCCACTTCCTATTTACAATAGGGGCTGAAAAGAAGGATTCGACGGTCAACATCTGGACTCAAAGCATCAGCTATTGATGCCGACAACTTTACCCATCGATCTGAGATAAGACCATTCACTAAAATCTTTCATCCCTTCGACACTCAACAAGCTCATCACGGAATAAGATGAACTATCTTGGTCGCATCTCCTTCCTTGACGAACTAAACCATGACATCCTCTAAGGTGACAGGTTCGACGGAAAGACACCTTCCCAACCATAGACATAAAAGGAAGTTTGGCCTTCATACTCATCACAAAAACTCTCTCGACAGTGTGAGTTCCTACGATGATCTGGAGATTGGTAGCTGATGGTCTGATATCCGGCACCACCCACCCATGTGATTGTTGAAAATCGACACGATGGATACGTCGTGCTGAATTGCCACGACGTCCAAATGGGTGATGCAAATTTCATCAATAATCGGATTGATCTCAGACGTCAAGTCTACACTCAACCCCTTCACTTGAAAATGCGTAGCAAACTCTGTTGAGCCTTTGTGAGAGACAAGGGATTACATTGTATATATATAATGTACTTTGACGCTACCCAGCAGAAGACTCATAGACTGTCAGCCACTTTGTCGTTCAGCGATGATGTTGTCATCGCCGAGTACCACATATGACATCAAACTGAAGTCCAGGGTGAACCTGTTCCGCACACCACCACACCAATATATGGTGGGAGAGTGTGAAGAGAGGCGGATTGAGGCATAATACCCAAGTGGTTGCCCTTCCACGAATGAAACGTCGAGAGGCTTTCCTTCTCACAAAGGGAACCTCAAATACGTTACTCGCCAGTGCAGATTTAACCACACTGTAAGCAAAAGACCGATCAAAACAATATTGCATTATCTCAAATAACAACAAAAGCAGCAGACGTCGATGGTCAAATGAGTAACAGACACTGCTCCCAACTAAATTATTGACAAGGCTTTGTTTGGTCAAACGTCCCATCGTCATGGGATATGATTGACGGACCTGCATCAACCAGTCATTAATGGGTTGAAGCAACCTTTGATAGAGGTAGTTACCTATGGCAAGGAGACGCCTCTTTCCTCCTCCCTCAACCAGCGAACATAGACGACCAACTATAGGTGGACAATTGAGATCCGCGGGAGAAGGCAAATGATGGGCCTATCTTCCTCTCGAAATGTTCGAGATCCCACTACGAGAAGTGTTTCATTATTCTCATCCCTAGGGTACTGGACTCTATGTGGCCATAGTATACCCATAGACCATTGCTGGCCATAGGCATATACCCACTGCATAAGAAATTGAAATCCTGAGTGCTCGTAAGCAAATGAGGTGAATACTGAGCATTTACCATGCATAGCCCCTTTCCTCTAGACAACACATAGTTTGACAGATTCTTTCAGCAATCGTCATGGGTAGGTAACGCCTTCCATGTCGAGTCCCACGTCATCCCGTCGGTCGACGAGGAATAGTGGTCAACCAAGGCATATATCTACTTACTGACAGTCGGAAGTTGGCTTTTTACTAGAAAAACGGAGGTGGAGACCGAGTCGGGATCATCCCATGGTCTGATTATACTGTCAAAGGTCTTCTGACGGAATTCCAAAGCAAGTGCAACCATTTTACCCAAAGAGAAGAACAAAAGATAACATTGAACAAGTAAATCAGCCTTCTCATCACACTTCTCAATCATATTGTGATGAAAAGAAGGGATGAGAGGTGGATACCCTGATCAGGTGAGGGAGACTGGTACAGGCAGTGACAAAAGAAACATATTTATCACCTCCATACACCATCTATGACGGATGCTGCACACTGCTTCAAATAAACAGCAATGTAGACAAAGTCCGTCATTTTCGAACCAACCTCACCACTAGCCTAGCAAATAGGTAGGCTGCTATACACATCTCCGTCATTCCAAACATTAGTGGCCAAGAGTATAACCTTCTCTAGGTAACCTCTCATGACCCGAGAGTCTTCAAAAACTCTCTGCCATTGAATGGGTGATAGTTTGAGTAGTGATTGGAAGAAAGCAACCATGGCTTCGCGTAAAAATGACGCTTCCTCTCTGGATGTATGGTGATATATTTTCCACCTGGCAAGGCCTTCCACAATACCTTGTTGCTGACCTACAGTCTTCACCGTCGGCCTCTACGTCGATACACATCAATCCAAACTCACCCACAGCGACCTTCTCATGGAGGTTGCTAGGGGGCACCGAGCGTAGTTTTGCCTTCGGATTATGTACCCAGTTCACCGGAATAGGTATATAGGTGAGTTGATGTACCCAAATCAACACTACAGAACCTAGGATCCTACCCCATGATGATCCTATAGTGCCAAAGGGGGACTCGGCCGGTATGAGGGTAAGACCCCACATGTGATCTGAACCTGGACCGGTACACCGGTCCACACCACGTACTTCACAGTACTGTGATGCCCTACCGTTGGTGCATATTATGAACCATTGTGAGTAGATAGACCTACTAAAGAGGTGCGACGGTAGTGGAGAGTCCCTCTGGGGGAGACTGTCCACCACGTCGAACGATGGATACAGTCAAGTGACGAATGTTGGGGATACTTCAGAGTGGAAAGCATATGATAGAAGATCCGAGTGACATGAGAAAAGATAGAGTTGGTCGAGACCTCCTTCGCTATTAAAACGTAGCACTTCTTCGTCTCTGCTACAGTATCCAGGAACTAAAGAAAAACAGTACGCGTGCGTGAGCAGCTCGCTTCGCTTCTTCAACTCCTCCGTTTGGTGGCATAATTGATGGTCCTTCCCTTTTGGGCCAGTTGTGGGCGAGGAGGGATTCGAACCCCCGACACCATGGTTCATAGTCACGTGCAATAATTCTCTGAGCTACAAGCCCCACCCCGTCTCCACTGGATCTGTTTATACGAGTATCCTAAAAAAGGAACCTCTCCTCAGCTATTTCATTTTGTTTCAAGTGGAGAAGTTGTGAAAGCGTGTTTCTCTCTATAAGAACAGCATGTTCCAAGGTGTGAGGGGTGAGAGAAGAGATGTCATAATTCGGAGTGGGGTTATGAACAAGATGACCTTTGCATTCTTTTATTTTTCTCTTTTTTATATTTTAAAAGTCAAATAAGAGGTGTTAAGTTTTTAATCGTTCTGGCGTCGAGCTATTTTTCTGCAGGACCTCCCCTACAATATCGTCACCATAGTAGAGTTTAACCACCAATGTTCGGATGGATTGGTGTGGTTTCTTTATGCCTGGGACACTAGAGTATCGAAACATGAACGAAGAAAAGCATGAGAGAAAAGCATATTGGCTAGTGATTGTGAGGCCCCAATTCTTAACTGGAAGGGACACCAAAGGCCTTTGCCCTTACCTCCTGTCGGATAGATTGGGAAGGGAAGAGCTTTTGGTTTTTTATATTGTCAAACAGTTGAACAATGAAAATAGATGGCGAGTGCCTGATCGAATTGATCAGATCGTGTAGGAACAAGGTTCGACATCTCTCGGTCTTTCCGGATGCCTCAGCTACATACATCACTGCATTTCCGCCTGACACCTATCGTAATGATAAACGGCTCGTCTTGCCGTGACCTTATCTTGGATTCTCAATACTTTTGTCGCTCCATCCCCGCAGGGGGCAGAGAACCCGTCGCTATCTCGGCTGTGCTACCGGAGGCTCTGAGAAAGTCGAAATAGGAGAGCACTCATCTTGGGATGGGATTACTACTTAGATGCTTTTAGCAGTTATCTGCTCCGCACTTGGCTACCTAGTGTTTATCGTGGGCATGATAACTGGTACACCAGAGATGCGTCCTTCCCGGTCCTCTCGTACTAGGGAAAGGTCCTCTCAATGCTCGAAAGCCTGTAACGGATATGGACCGAACTGTCTCACGACATTATGAACCCAGCTCACATACCATTTTAATGGGCGAACAGCCCAACCCTTGGAACATGCTATAGCTCCAGGTGGTGAAGAGCTGACATCGAGGTGCCAAACCTTTCTGTCGATGTGAAATCTTAGGGAAGATCAGTCTATTATCCCTAGAGTAACTTTTATCCATTGAGTGACGGCCCTTCCACTCACCACCGTCGAATCACTGACGGCCGACTTTCGTTCCTACTCGACGGGTGGGTCTTGCAGTCAAGCTCCTTTATGCCTTTGCACTCGAGGGCCAATCTCTGTCCGGCCCGAGGAAACCTTTTGCATGCCTCTGTTACCTTTTGGTAGGCCTACGACCCATAGAAACTGTCTGCTTGAGACTGTCCCTTGGCACGTAGGTCCTGACACAAGGTTAGAATTCTAGCTTTTCCAGAGTGGTATCTCACTGATGGCTCGGGCCTCGCTGTAAAGAGGCTTTCTCCGCCTTCCACCTAAGTTACGCAGCAAAGGCCCAAAGCCAATTACAAGGAATAGTAAAGCTTCATCGGGTCTTTCTGTTCAGGTGCAGGTAGTCTGCATCTTCACTGACATGTCTATTTCACCGAGCTTCTCTCCGAGATAGTGCCCAGATCGTTGCACCTTTCGTCCCAAAGCATAGGTTCTTTGTCTTAGAGGGGAGATGAATGACTCTGTCTCATAGCGAGGTGAGTATCCTCGGTCACTGAACGAAGCATACATTATTTAGTCTTGTCTTGGGGAGGGATTTAGATGGAGGTGAGGTCTCCGAACGAATGAAAGGAGTTGACGTGCTCTTGTCCTTATGAACATCCTTCCCGAACCGAAGTTGATCGCATACTTTACTTCACAAAACTCGTTGAGAAAACCCGTCTCTCTGAATAGCGTCGATTGGGATACCATCACTAGTCTTTGATCCGAATGGGGAATACAGAGACTCCGATGAAATATGGAATTCCCTCTCAGCAGGAATGCCTAGATGAACTATGAGCTTATCCCTCAATTGCCGAGTTACCGAAGCGACAATCAATCACAGAGGGACCGCACCAGCCTTGAGGGCGGAAGGAAGATGTCGGTCTCGGGGTGGCAACCGTCACCATCGAGTTGCCGGAGCAAGGAGATATTCTGGAACGACCCTAAACTCGAACGGGGAATGCAAGGTGGGATTCAAACCAGTATTCACTCATTGATAACTTGGATCATGTCAGCTTGTCTCTTTTCTATTATCGAAAAATGAAAAGCCATTCCACGCTTCAACTCAGAGAAAGAAGCAACTCAACTCATAAAAACAAGGGAGATTCCCTAGTCAATGAAGAAACAAGGTATTTATATTCGTCACCCAGCGTCAGAGAATTTGCTGGCTCTACTCTCGACGCTATAGTCCTGGCACTTGCCTGTAGAGATTCATTTGATAACTCAAACTCGAAAAATCCCCACCCCCCTCCCCAAAAATTCTTCTGGCTTGGTAGCAACCTGACTCTGCTTTATCCGTTTGTTCGTTGAGAAAAGCATATCCGTTCGCGAAAGGATTCAACCCAAACCAAAATCAGGGTCCCAAGGCGATCAGATTCGATGCATCTAGGGTTGTCAGAGGGGCTTTGTGCCTTGCGTAGGTGCTATCTTTATGGAGGTTTTTCCTACCAGGAATAGCTCAATAAAATAAGGAGGAGAATTCTTGGGATTTGTCTCTGCTCGAGCACTTTCTCTTATGAAAAAATGACGAGTTGGAACCTAAGATAACTTCCCATTTCACATTGACAGGAATCTCCAGGCTTACTCTATTCCAGAAGTATAGGCACTTTCCAGCCCCCAACGTTCATCACTGGGATAAGCAAGGAGATTCACTTCTCTGCCATTTCACACTCCGACAAGGTATATGGGAATCTCCAGGGTAGGAATGCATTCTGACCTGGTATATGGGAATCAAAGCACATAGACGGTCGCTCAGAAAAATCTGCGAACAAAATTATCTTTTGATAAATAGATAAATGATCCTCGGCGTTGGATGATGACCTGGTAAGTATAAGATAAAAGTTTGCACATGAGGCCTTCTCACAGTTCACCATTGAAGACGAAGACGATGAGTGTCAGATGGAAGAGTTCGATAAACTCTATGGGACTGGGGATCCAGAGTAGCACCTAAACCCTTTCACAGGTGTGACAGCTCATAAAGGATATTGTTGTTTCAATAGTTCCCTCTATCTCTAACAGAACGGGCCCGCCGTCGATGTTGGTATAGCAGTCTTCACATCGCAAACACGTGACGAATTGTCTCCGATTCATCTTCCATTGAGATTCATAAATCATTTCCAGCCTCTCATTTCCATTGAGATTCTTTTGGTCTCTGTCGGTATGCAAAGGTTAAGGGAATTCCGGCAAGCTATGCTGGGGAAGCAGTTCGTCGTTGAAATTCCAGCAGGAGGAATCTCTGTGGGCCATGGTGTTCCGAAGGAAAGAAAATCTCCAGGAGCCAGAAGATCTTCGTCGAACGAGGAGCACTGCCTCTACTTTTTTTTTCGGAAGGGGATGCGCTTGTCAGCTGATCTTGTCCTGGATGGTCTGAGATATCAGCTGAGTAATGGGGAAGATGTGACGGGCTCTAGTGGATCCGTGGCATCAAAGGGGTTGGTAAGAAGGCCAACAGAATTGGATCGAAATCTGGTGGATAAGACTATCGAGGCTAAGTTCCTTAATAGAACACGGTAGTAGGTGGAGTGAGGATCAGGACACGCAAAGACAGAGAAGGGTCTCGAAATGTCCCATTAGGAGAATGCCCCGTCGGTATCTTTGGGAGTGATGACATTGTTTGTCGATAGTCTAACTGTTGTAACAACCATTGCATTGTCCTTCCCGATAGGGTTGGCCTTGACAGCAAGTACCAATGACTGCCCCCACAACAAAATCGTCGTGCACTAACATAGAATGTCTTCACTCTTTGGCTTCATAATAAGATGTACGCCCTCTCTCTTGTCAACTATGAACCCATGGTCGAATGGGAACAAGGAATAAGCAGTCGTTAGTTGCAGTTGCCATTGAAGGAGTAAGAGCGCTAGAAGTCTTGTCGGCATGTGGAAGGCTCACAGTAAGCGAGGGGAAGAGTTCAATGCGTCAATAAAGTACCCCAGTGTAGGCTTTTTTCGCATAGGCTACACGAGATGAGACTTCTTGACTACTAGATTTCTTTCCGTCTGTTTCATTGCTTTGAGCATTCACATGGGCAATTGACTGTTTAAAAGAGGAGATGCGTGCCATCAGGGTAGGTAACTCAATAGAGAATTTTCTCTATTCTATCACCGGTTCCGGAGAAAGATTCCATTTAGTGTGGTTAAGCTGGGATGCCGACGAATGGCTTATTCTTTTGCTTCATCAGTTGTGATTTCCCATGTAAAAAATGAGAAGCTCTTGTTCAACGTCCTCCTTTTGGTGGATCTTTGCCTTTGTCGTTGATTTGGGAAATGAAGAAAAATTTCCTTCCGTGAAGCTATTCACTCAGCTTTCCCTGATTTTGATTTCTACAGTTTAAGTTGGGCTAGTCATACTTTTTCTCTCAGTATAATGAGTTGTCAAGGATTTCGTTTGGGTTTAAATACCAAACTATTCCTTTTAGCAACTTTGGTCTCTACAGGGTCTCTTCTTTTTTTTAATAGGCTATATTTACATGTGATATTTATATGAGTATTCTTAAAGAAGGTTGTAAAAATTACCAAAGGCTGAAATTTTTACCAAACCTGGAGATGCATGGTCATCTTACCTTGTTGGCATAACTAGGGGGTCCCAAGCTCAGATTTAGGCACAAACCCTTCTTGCCACTAGAACATTCTTGATCATTCCTAGCTTTGTGTCTCTTCATGTGCCCCCAAGAGCTTTCCCTACTGCAAACTCGACTTCACAGACGGTGCACTTATACACCTTAGGCTTGTTGGTACAACATGTGGCGTTTCTGCCCTCGTCCGCTTGTGGCATGTCTGGTGGCCACCGAGCACTTGGAACGAAGTGAATTGTTTGCTTCATGTCTTACATTTAAACATTCGATTATGTTGTTATTGGTTCATGGTCATAGTGTCCTCAACATTACAAAGATCGATGTTCTTGTCGACTATTTTAGAGTGTGTATCTCAGCCCCTATGGGTTATTTCTGGCATACTATTATAGTCGAACTTTCCGATAGACCAACTGCTGGATTGCTATCATTAGGTAATTGTTTTAGTAGCATTTGTGCAGTGGCTCCATTATTATAGGCTTCTTTGGCTATGTCGACTTCAACTTCTATATTTACTTCTTCTCTGGAGACGTTGCACACCTACGAATCTTCTTGGGCTAAGATCCAAAACTGCAATCCTGGATTCTTGCTTGATTCAGCGAGGATGAGCTACTTCTTGCCTTATATGCTGCTGAAAGTCGAGATGATTTTTAACCTTAGGATTTATTTTTTTGGTTTGATTCCCAGACTTCTTTTAGCTCCGGAATTTCTTGGCTTACTACTTTTGTTTCTTTTGTCATGCATGGATTCTAAAGCAATATAGCATCCTCACAAGAGTAGTAATGTCTACTGCATGATTCATCGAATACTTGTTTATAATATTTATCCCATATTGTATAGATACCTGGCTAGTATCCTACGTATACAACATATGCTGCTGGAATAGGAATACTATTTGTTATAGCCTTTTCCTCACTCACCATGTTTCTCATCTTCAAAAATTTGATTGATATATCACTAGCATTTTCCTTCATTAAGAATTTACTATTATTTTTTATTTATTTTTTGATGTCTCCTGGGCTAAAAACTGCTTTTCTCCCAACATCATTTCTTAATATTATGTTGTCTAATCCTGGCGTTAGGAGTGCGATAATATCTGACTCGTTTATTATAAGGATTATATCAAACTCCGAATTTCTTTTGACATTAAGACCGCATAGCACTATATCCGGAGGGGAGATTTCTTCTCCAAGACAGGCTTCTAGATTTTGCTCTATCATTTTCTGAGCCTCTTATCCATTTCTGGGATAGTCTCCAGTGAACTGATCTTCTTTATTACACACGAAACACTTGCATTCCCTTTAACCCATTTGTGTAGTGGACTCATAACACTTCTGCATATATTTGTTATTTTTGATAAATCCCCTTTTATTTTTCCATGGTCTCCATCGAAAAAGTTTTCTAGACACTGGTTTAGGTAGGTAAACTTCTGGTGCATTTTCAGCTTGATATTTTAAAATTCTTTTATCTTCGTCCATCCAGATGAAACCTTGATTTTTATCTAGTTTTTTCAATAGTGGTATTTCTTACTTAGTCAATTCTTTTAGAAAATTATTTCCAATGTTCGCAGTTCTAACAGGCTCTGCTACTGCCTTTTTTTTTATTTCTTCTTCATATGATTTGGGTCTTTTCTTGCTTCCCTTTTTCCGTTTATCGCCATTTATCTTCTCACAGTATTTCCTCACTTTAGCGGAGCTACTGATTGTGTTTTTCATTTCTTTATAAGTTTTTATATTAAGAGTATAGTGAATATAGTGTCTTAGATTGTCCTCTTTCTTGTTTTGTTTTAGGTTAATCTATGTATCTGTTTTGTATTTTAGTATCCCATGGACTTGGGAGCTTGTGAAAAAAATGGATCAAGCCTGTTTTGTGTCTTATTATATTCTAATTTGTAAAAATATTTTGAGAATGTTTTGCAGTATTCTTCGAATTTACATATATCACATAGTTCAATTTTAGATAATGCATAGAGGATTACTTCCTCATAAACTTTGTCATCTATTAATCCACATAAATTTTCTTTTATGTTTTTTTTGAGGTCAGTGGGGATATCCTCGGATCCAATGGATCAATTGTTTTCAACCCACTCCTTTTGCTTAGTTTTTCCTTCTTACGAATTTATCCATTGTTTTGTCCATTGCAATATATCTCCTTGTAAGGTTATCATGATGCAATTAACAAACCTTTCTTTATCCCATGTCCCTTCATAATTTATGATTTATAGTTTTTTGCCTATCCTTAAAGTATATATTAGATAGATCTGGATTATCAACCCTCATATTTCATTCCATTTTTAAATCATTCAAGTCTATTGTGGATTTACTATCTTCTCTAACATATATTAGCTTATTATCAGATTTGATATTTTCTTTAGATTCTGTCATGTACTCATCATATGTAGTTTTTCCACAGTCTTTAACTATTGAATTTGTGATACTTACATTTTTTAAATATTCATTCTCACTTTCCAAATTGTATATTCTAGAGTAAAACTTAAAATAGTGTAATAGACCTTCATACTGATGGTATGTTTCTTTTATCCTTTTTGTTAGATGGTTTTTCTCCTGAATAGTGCATTTCGGATCTTTATATAGTTTTTTCCAACAATTAATCAGTTCAATTATCAAGTCATATTCTTGTTTGGAGTATGTTTTCTTGACTTACATTATATCAATTTGTTTCTTTATTTTTGAACTAATTCCTAACTGTCAATATGGTCTAACTTTCCTACTACCTCTTTTATCTCTTGTTCTGAATAAGAAATTATTTCATCGTATCCTATCGTATACCCTTCTTTTTTGTCAAAAGATTCTTCAGAATTAAAAATGAATTCTTCATTTGTTCTCGCTACCATATATTTACTTCCTTGGTAACTATTCCACATTAGATTTTCAGTTTGTGAGGGACCAATTTGGTTATTATTATCCTCTTCAATTGCCTCATTATTATTTTCATGGTCACTGACTTGTGATTGCTTGCTACATCCATTTTCCTTTTCTACAGGGAGATTACTATCATTTTCTTTATTCGCCTTTTCGTCCTTCTAAGATACTTTGTTTATGGCACTAGGTTCGATCTCTTCTTGGTTCAGCTTATATCCAAAATGACTTAGAAAACCTTTAAAGTTTTTATAGATTTTTTCATGTGTATTGTCTTTTATCTCTTTTGCAGTTAGGTCTGGATTTTTACATTGTTCTTTCCAATATTCTATTAAGTGAACTAGCTCATCAAATTATTTTTTAGAATACTTTGGTTTATACGTTCTATCATCGCAATACGTGGTACTTGATAAATTTAAATCTGTTTCATAAAATTTTTGTTTGGAATACTCTAGGGCGTATATTATATTATCATGATACAAGATGTCATCTAAACTATCGTACGTTCCATAGATCTCACATTCCTAATAAAAGGTCATCGGTAGCCATCTAAAATGTCGGTGAGTAGGTAGTTCTAAGTCACCTATGGTGCCAAAACCACCATATGAGGGTCACTCTACAAACGCCTACCCATGGCAACAAAGAGATCACTTAGGAATCTGGGCTTTAAAATTACTCAATTCTAACAGGGGACACTTAGAATGAAACTGTGATATACCAATATAAGTTACGAGAGAGTAACAATCCATCTTATAGTCAATTTGTCACCATATACATGCTAATCTAACGCATCAACTCCAAAGCAAATACAAACTATCATGTATAATATACCAAAGCAAATACAAACTACTTTACTAATAACTTAAAGCATACAATATATACCGGAATAGTACTGGAGAAATTCTGTACAGAATGTAGATTCCTACTACCCAAAAAGGAACCAACCCAGGCTCTGATACTAGGGGTAAACACTACTACTACTGAACTGAAAATACAAGCACACTCGCACACTACTACTACTGTCACACACTAATTATACATATGTGGTGGAATTATACAGGTGGTCAGATTAGGTGGCACAAGACCGGAATGATGGTGGAGAGGGTGATAAGGAAGATGGATGATGTTGATGGAGGATGATGGCAATGGGAGATGATGGTGATGGAGAATGGTGTCAGAGGTTTTCTCTTAATCTGAAATCTTAACCTTAATCTGGTATCTTAACTTACTACTCTAAATCTGCCTTTGATTCTATTGGAAGGGTGCTATTTATAGGAGAGATTCCTTCCTGTCTAAAGCTCTTATTTCTTTTTGCCGAAGCTTTGGACTTCCTTGGATTCCATTTGGGTGGGGCCCGCTTCATTAATCATGAAGATGCTCTTTAATTATTTTCTGTGTAGGGCCTGCCTTTTAATTATGAAGCTGCTTTTCCACTTTTGTTTTGTTAGGCTGGTTTTGTCATATCAGGCTGCTTTTGTCATATCCGGCTACTTTTGTCTGTACTTCTTTTGACAGCTTTATCAGGCTTATCAAACTTTTCCTTTTTTGGAGAATCTTGCAGCTCTTCGTTGTGATCAGAGACTTCGTCAGGACTCTTTACTGTTGATGTCTTAGACTGTGGATGTCAGTTGTCACAGGATTTTTAGCAAATCCCCAGCTATCAACAGATTTGATCTGTCTTTACGAACTACCGTTTAAGTTGGGTTAGTCATGCTATTCCCCTCAGCATGATGAGTTGTCATGGGATTTTTAGCAAATCCCTAACTATCAACGGATTTGATCTACCTTTACCAACAATTGTTTAAGTTGGGCTAGTCATACTATTCCCCTCAGTATGATAAGTTGTTAAGGATTTCATTTGGGATTAAATGCCAAACTATTCCTCTTCCTATTGCTTTAGCAACTTTGGGCAGTTTTTTTTAACAACAGTATTTACATGAGATATTTACAGGAAATTCAAAGAAAAAGTTTTATTTATTCACTATTGATGTTGACTGGTCACCAAACCTTCCATCATGTTGTCGAGATTTCGTATGCCTTCATCTCCCATGTTGTGCGAGTAGATCTGGTGGTATATATTCTTCTACCAATTCTGCCATATCTTGCTGAAGTATTCTGTCTTCTACCATTTTCGTTTGTTTGTAAAATTGAATTAATCCTTCATGAGCTGATCTGATAATCGTAGGGACCTTACAAATAACCTCTTTATCTACATAGACTTTGTAGATTTCTATTTCTGTGACAAATATGAATCTATTTGCACTGTATTTTTGCCAATTGAATTCATATGCGATGGTCTTTACTCTCCAGTGCCTGATCTGTCGTGGAATCTTCCTATCACAAATTACTCCCCTTGCCTCTGTATCTAGATGTAGAAGATGGGCTAATCTATGAATAATCCATGCCCTGTACTTTGTAGGATACCATACTCTTTTAATGCATTCTTCTATTAAGAGTCAAATTCTATCTTGAGTTGTGGCTCCTTATTTGTAAAAGATTGTGAGACTGGAAATGCTAAACAATCTGGAAGTAATTCTGCATGATCTGGATGATTAATATTTATCTATGAAATAAATTTCATATCTAGGAAGTCTTTCCAACTATAGTCTGTTCCATGAAGTTTCTCTATTTTTATTTGGCTTAATTATATACTTAGTCTGTAAATGGCATAGGCTAACTCACATTTGCATTTAGGTTGTGAGGGATCTATGATGCTGCAATCTGAATTGATGTTGATGCATCTATCTGTGTTGTTATAGTGTATTACTTGGTCTACAACTACTCCTCTGCATCTTCTTTCTCCTTGTTAGATTTTTTTTTGAATATCTATTGCATGTCTTCAGTTTTTCTATAGTAATTGTCTTGAACTTTCTGGTGAATGTTTTGTCCGACATCTTCTAGAAGAATAGATAATTCATCACTTGTTTTAAAGAATAATCTGACTTGCATGGTTTCTGCATTTCTAAGATATTGGAGGCTCTCCTTTTTCGATTCTTTTTAACTCTTATTTATAAGGCACTCCTCTTTTTCTTTTTCTCTCATTCTTTTGAGGCTCTCATTTTCCTTCTATAAGCTCACTATTAATTGTGATTGTTTACTTAGATTTTCAACTAATTTATATTTTTTTATTTTAAAATTTTTAAAATGCTTCATAATAACTTTACAATCTTTATGCTCTGTTGATGATTCTGATTCACTTAAACTCTGTTGACTCTTTGGTGGATTCATAAACTCTACAAGACTTTCATCAAAATACCAGAAAGTTGGAATATTATTTCTAGCATATTCTATAGCTTCTATAATGCTATAAAAACCTTTAAATACTGGATTATCAAAATTTGAGATTAACCTTTTAACTGTATACCAATTTCTGTAAATTCCTACTTGATGACCTCTAAGTATGACATAACATATAAAACTCTATGATTGGGGTGTCTGTATAATACCTTTAAAATAATAAGCTAATATTTTAATTACTTTACCCTTTTCTTCTAGCTAATCTAGTCTTAAACTCCACAAATTGTCTAGTAGACATTTCTGTATTAAATCTAGCTGAAATTTTGTGACTCTGAATGACTCTTTACTTTGTGACACAAATTGCTTGAGATAAATATTTCCAAATCTCATGAATTCTGTAGGATTCAACTGCAAAATTAAATACCCAAAAATTATTTTAGATCATTTTTCTGTAATTACATGCTCAAATTTTGGTTTGTATCTATGATCATGTATCGTATCTAAAAATTTTGTCCATCTATGACTTCTTAATTTTCTTTCATTTAATTTATGCACAAACTTAACAATTACTACATAATATATCCGGTTAATAAAATGTTTCTATAAGTATAATCGAAATGTATTAGTTATTTTTAGAATTTCACAAGCTAAACTTAATTTGAATTTTCCACTTGCATAGCTAGTTATTCTTCCTATTTCATTTTTGATTTGCTTAACTTTCTTTATATCTTCTTGGTTAAAAGGTCCTAATGTATGTCCTAAGAATTCTTTGTAGTTCTATTTTCTTTTACCAATAATTACTCTCTTATCTATTAATTTTTTTAATACTTCTTTAAGATGAAAAATATTTCATTTTGTGGTTTTTTGTATTTTGAAAGTGATATATAAATTTTCTTTTGAATCTATCCATTGCAGCACATCTTCTTGTAAGGTTACCATGATGCAACTTATGAATCTTTTTTTTATCCCATATCTCTTCATTGTTTGTGATTATGATTTCTAGAGATTGTGCCAAGTCATATATGACCTTTCGTTTATCCATAAAGTATATATCCGGATATTTTTTTCTTTGTGATATATTCCAATTTACTGGATCATTAATCCTAAAAATTTTTCCCATTCACAGATCATTCAAATCTAATGAATTTTTGCTACCTTCACTGACATTTATCAATTTATTGTTAGATTTGATATTTCCTTTAGATTCTGTCATGTACTCTTCATGTGTAATTTCCTCATAGTCTTCAATTTCTGAATTCGGGATGCTCTTATTTTTTAGATCCTTGTATAAGTTGTATATCCCAAGGTCAAACTCAAAATGGTGTAATAAATTTTTATAATAGAGGTACGTCCCTTGTATCATATTCAGTAGATAGTTTTTCTCTTGAATAGTGCTATTTTGATCCCTATATAATTCTTTCCAGCAATTAATTATCTCAACTAATGAGTTGTATTCTTATTTAAAATATGTTCTTTCGACATGCATATTGATGTATTGACTTGGTTTTTTCCGTTCTACACTATCGATGTGATCAACTTCCCTACTACTTGCTTTATCTCTTTTACTTGTTCTGGAAAAAAATTTATTTCATCGTATCCTATCGTATACTCTTCTTTTTTGTCAAAAGATTTTTCAGAATTTTGGATGAATTCTTCATTTGTTCTCTCTACCTCATATTTATTTTCTTGGTAATTATTTTCTATTGGATTCTCAGTTTGAGTTTGAGAGAGAACTTTGGTTATTATTATCCTCTATAATTGCCCCATTATTATTTTCTTGGTCACTGGTTTGTAATAGATTGTTGCTATTACAATCTTTTTCCTCTCCTATTGGAAGGCTGCTAACATTTGCTTTTTCGTCCGCTTCTAAGTTCAACTTATATACAAAATGACTTAGTAATCCCTTAAAGTTTTTATAGACCTTTCTAGGTGTATTATCTTTTATATCTCCTGTAGTTAAGTTTGGATTTTTACACTGTTCTTTCCAAAATTCTATTGAGCGAATTACCTCATCAAATCATTTTTTAGAATACTTTGGTTTATACGTTCTATCATCGCAATATATAGTACTAGACAAAATAAAATATGTTTCATAAAATTTTTGTTTGGAATTGTCTGGGGCATGTATTATATCATCATGATATATGGTGTCATCGAAACTATAATATGTTTCATAGCTCTAACATTCCCAATAAAGGTCATCGGTAGCCATCTAAGATGTCAGTTGGTAGCTAACTTTGAGTTACCTATGGTGCCTAAAACCACCTTCTGAGGGTCACCCTACAAACGCCTACCCACGGCAACAAAGAGATAATTTAGGAATATTGGCTTTTAGGTTACTCAAATCTAGCAAAAGACACTTTGAATGAAAGTAGAATATACCAATATAAGTTATGAAAGAGCAATAATCCATTTTACAGTTAATTTGTCACTATATACATACTGATCTAACACACCAACACCTAAGTAAATACAAACTATCATGTATAAAATTATCACTAAATATACATAAAACTTATCTAACACACCGGAACAAATTCAAATTACTTTGCTAATAATTCAAAGCGTACAATACATACCGAAATAGTACTGGAGAAACTCTGTACAGACGACAGATCCCTACCGCCCAAAAAGGAACTGGCCGGGCTCTGATACTAGGGGTAAACACTACTACTACTGAAAGATAGTAGTAGTACAATTCACATGATATGATACCAGAGGTAAATACTACTACTACTAAATGGAAATACAAGCACACTCTCACACTACTACTACTATCACACACTAATTATACATATGTGGTGGAATTATATAGGTGGTCGAATAGGTAGCACAAGACCGGAAAGATTGTGGAGAGGGTCAGAAGGGAGATGGATGATGTTGACGGAGGATGATGGCGATGGGAGATGATGGTGATGGAGAATGGTGCCGGAGGTTTTCTCTTAATCTGAAATCTTAACCTGAATCTGCTATCTTAACTTGCTCCTCTCAATCTGCCGGAAGCCTTCTATTTATAGAAGAGATTCCGTCTTGCCAAAGTCTCCCATTTCTTCTTGCTGAAGACTTGGATTCCTTGGATTCCATTTGTGTGCGATCCGCATCTTTAATCATGACGGAGCTTTAATCATGCAATCCTCTTTTTCTATTGAATATATTAGGCGCCTTTCGGCTGTCTCAGGCTTCTTTCAGGTATATCAGGCTGCTTTTGTCGTATCGTGCAGTTTTTGTTTGTACTTCTTTTGCAGGCTTTATCAGTCTTGTCAGGCTTTTCCTTTTTTGGAGAATCTTGCCGCCTTAGGATGTGACCGGAGATTTTGTCGGGATTCTCTACTATTGATGTCTTGGACTGCGGATGTCAAGTGTTATAGGATTTTTAGCAAATTCTCAGCTGTTAATGGATTTGATCGGCCTTTATCAACTACCGTTTGAGTTGGGGTAGCCATGTTATTTCTCTCAGTATAATGACTTGTCACGAAAGTTTTAGCAAACTATCAACGGATTTGACTTGCCTTTATCAACTACCGTTTGAGTTGAGCTAGTCATACTATTCCCCTCAGTATAATGAGTTGTTAAGGATTTTGTTTGGACTTAAACGATAAACTATTCCTCTTCGTTTTGCTTTAGCAGCTTTGGGCTTTGCACTTTTTTTATTAGGGTATATTTACATTAGATATTTATATAGGTATACTTACAAAAGGTTGTGAAAATTATAGGAGGCTGAAATATTTGCCTAACGTGGAGATGCATGGTCGTCTTACCTTATTGGCATAACTAGAGGGTCTCAAGCTCAGATCTAGGCACAAATCATTCTTGCCACTAGGATTTTCTTGACTATCTCTAGTCTCATGCGTCCTCATGTGCCCCCCAGTGCCTTCCCGTTCATAAACTCAACTCCACAGATGAAACACTTGTGCACTTTAGACTTCCTTTCTATATCATGTTGCTTTTCTGGCCTCGAGCGCCTGTGGCTTGTCTGGTGGCCACCGAGCGCTCGAAGCGAATTGTTTGCTGCATGTCTTACATTTGAACACATGTTTATGTTGTTGTTGGATAGTGTCATTAACGCTATGAACATCGATATTCTGGTCGACTTCTACTTTTGTGACCATCACATTTCTGGATATGCTACATACCTACAAATATCTTTTGCTAAGATTCTGAACTTTAATCCTGGAGTTTTGCTTGATTTAGTGAAGATGAGCAGCTTTTTTTTTTATCCTTGCCTTATATGCTACTTGAAAAATGCGATGATTTCTAACCTTAGAATTTATTCTTTTGTGTAATTCCCAGGCTCCCTTTAGCTCAGGAACTTTTTTGCTTATTACTTTTGTTTCTTCTATCATGCATGGATTCTGAAGTGATATATCATCCTCACAGGAGTAGTAATGTCTGCTGCATGATTCACTGAATACCTGTTTATAACATTTTTTTCGTATTATGTAGATACCTCGTTGGTATCCTACGTATACAACAAATGCTACTGAAATAGGGATACTATTTGCTATAACTTTTTCCTTACTCACCATGCTTCTCATCTTCAAAAACTTGATTGATATATCACTAGCATTTTCCTTCATTAAGAATTTACTATTATTTTTTATTTATTTTTTGATGTCTCCTAGGCTAAAGGCTGCTTTTCTCCCAACTGTATTTCCTAACATTATGTTGTCTAATCCTAACGTTAGAAGTGTGATAATATTTGACTCGTTGTTCATTATAGAGATTACCTCAAACTCTGAATTGCTCTCGACATCAAGTCCACATAGCACTATATCTGGAGGAGTGATTTTTTTAAGGCAGGCTTCTAAATTTTGCTTTATCATTTTTTGAGCATCTTTTCCATTTCTAAGATAATGTTCTTTTTCGTCATATACAAAATACTTGCATTTCCTTCTACTCATTTGTGTAGATGTCTCATCATACTTCTCAGTATATTTGTTAATCTTGATAAACCCCCTTTTCTTTCTCCATGGCTTCCATCGAGAAAATTTTCTAGACACTGGTTTAGGTGGGTAAACTTCTGGAGCATTTTCAGCTTGCTGTTTTAAAATTCTTTTATTTTCGTCCGTCCAAATGAAACCTTAATTTTTATTTAGTTTTTTCAATAGTGATATTTCTAACTCAGCCAATTTCTTTTCAAAAATTATCCTGCAATTCAGCAGTTCTAGCAGGCTCTACTATTGCCTCTTATCCTTTATTTTTTTCTTCAAATGGTTTTGGTCTTTTCTTGCTTCCTTTTTTTCATTTCTCACCATTACAGTATTACCTCCTTTTAGGAGAGTTACTGATTGTGTTTTTCATTTTTCTATAAAATTCTATATTAAGGGCATAATGAATATGGTTTCCTAGAATGTCCTCTTTCTCGATTCGTTTTAGATAATCTAGGTATCTGTTTTGTGTTTAAGTATCCCATGAACTTGAGAGCTATTGAAGAAATGGATCAACCCAATTTTATGTCTTATTTAATTTGTAAAAATATTCTGAAATATTTTACCAAATTCATCAAACTCACATACTTCGCATAATTCTATTCTGAATAGCGCATGAAGTATTTCTTCCTCTTGGACTTTTTTATTTATGAATCCACATAATTTTTTTTTATGATTTTTTTAAAGTATGTAAGGTCATCTTCAGAATCAATGAATCTGTTATTTTTAGCCTACTCTTTTTACTTACTTTTCCTTCTTCCGAATTTATCCATTGCAATACATCTTCTTGTAAGGTTTTTGTTATATAACTCACAAATCCTTTTTCATCCCATGCCTCATCAGGATTTGTAATTATAATTACTAGGGATTATGCCAAGTCATCTATGACCTTTTATTTATTCGTAAAGTGTATATCCAGATAACTTTTTCCCCTTTATAAATTAGTCAAGTTTATTGTGAATTTACTATCTTATCTAACATATATCAGTTTATTGTCAAATTTGATATTTCCTTTAGATTCCGTTATGTACTTGTACGCCCGAAAATTGAATCTTTGATTCCATAGCAAAATTATTTGATTACAACGAAGATTTGAGATTACAAAAATTCCGAGGAATTACAAGAACGGGAATATTAATTTATTCCCTTTTTTATGTGGGTTCGGGTGGCGATGGAGTGTCGTTGATGCCTCCGTTGACCGTCCGACTGGAAGAGATGGCTCTGCTCCGCTTCTCAATTTTCCGAGCTCGCCCGAAATCTTCCCAAAGTCTAAGAATCCAAAAAGTCCTCTCTCCGATTAAATTTCTGCATTTTATAGACCGAAGAGACTTGAAATCCGGCTCGATTCCTCCTGAAATAGCGGATCACGGGATATCAGGAAAATAAAATAGGAAATAAAATAACGAAAAACAACGAAAAACAACCCGCGGGTGGCAACCCGCGGGATCGCCCCCGCGGGTTGCCACCCACGGGAATCCTCCCGCTGGTGGCAACCCGCCGGGGTTCCCGCGGGTTGCAACCCGCGGGAATTCTCCCGCGGGTTGCAACCCGGGGGAATTCTCCAGCGGGTAGTCCCCGCGGGTTGCATCCCGCGGGTGCAACCCGTGGGTGTGCCCACTTAGCAAATTTGGATTTTTTTGGTATCTACATAACCCCCTCCAAAGTTTTTGAAGTTCTGTATTGAACCGTACTGAATTTTGAAATACTTTAGATTTTTTAATTTTGGTTATAGACCTTTTAAAAGATTTGGTCGATAGGGATAACTGTTAATATATTTATTTATTCCATAACAAGCAGAGGTATGGTTTTAACGTACTCATTAGAGGAAAAGCAGAGGTATAATGTTAACGTGCTTATTTTAGGTCAAGCAGAGGTATAATATTAACGTGCTTTGGAGCTTAACCTATTCAGAGGATCTGGTCGTGATAGGGACAAGCTGACTAAACAGAGGTGACGGTTAACGTATTTAGTTTTGGAATCGGACTATCAAAGGTAACTGTTAACTTGATAGGGAGATGATTTTCGTCAGAGGTGATTTTCAACTTAACGATATCAAAAGCACGTTCATCAGAGGTTGTAATGTTGGACTTGATGAAGTGTGAATTTTCTTTTCTGTCAGAAGTGAAATCTTAATGTGACAGGGGATCGATTTAATTAGGATTTTATCTTTTTTTATTTTGAATTATGATGTCAGAGGTATGATTTTAACTTGAGTAATATTTTGGAGTGTTGCTTGCTCTGTTGGAGCAAAATGACAAGAAAAGTTTTGCGGTCAGAGGTGAAATCTTACGTGACAGGAGATTTATCTGATCAGGATTTTTAGCAAACCCATAACTAGCAACGGGTTTGATTTGCCTTTACCAACTACCGTTTGAGTCGGGCTAGCCATGCTATTCTCCTCAGCATGGTGAGTTGTCAAGGATTTCGTTTGGGCTTAAATGCCAAACTTTTCCTCTTCCCTTTGCCTTAGCAGCTTAGGGCAATGATGTATTCTTATATTCGGATAAGAATACTGTTGTGACAGATTTATCGCCGGATTTTTAGCAAACCCCCAGCTATCAACGGGTTTGATTTTGCCTTTACCAACTACCGTTTCAGTTGGGCTAGCCATGCTATTCCCCTCAGCATGGTGAGTTGTCAAGAATTTCGTTTGGGCTTAAATGCCAAACTTTTCCTCTTCCCTTTGCCATAGCAGCTTAGGGTGATTCATGTCTTTTACCCCCAGTATGGTAGGGTTGGCGAGAATTTTATTCTCTTTCCGTAGCCTTGTCGGCGTTGGGTAATTCATACTTATTACCCCCAGTACGGTGGGGTTGGCGAGAAATCTATTCTCTTCCCGTAGCTTTAGCGGCGTTGGGCAATTCATACTTTTTACGCCCAGCATGGTGGGGTTGGTGAGAAATCTATTCTCTTCCCGTAGCTTTAGCGGCGTTGGGCAATTCATACTTATTACCCCCAGTATAATGGGGTTGGCGAGAAATTTATTCTCTCCCCGTAGTCTTGTCGGCGTTGGGTGGTTCATACTTATTACCCCCAGTATGATGGGGTTGGCGAGAAATTTATTCTCTCCCCATAGCCTTGTCGGCGTTGGGTGGTTCATACTTATTACCCACAGTATGATGGGGTTGGTGAGAAATTTATTCTCTTCCCGTAGCCTTGTCGGCGTTGGGTGATTCATTTTTTTACCCCCAGTATGATGGGGTTGG
Source organism: Dracaena cambodiana (assembly GCA_036321105.1). Lineage (NCBI taxonomy): Eukaryota > Viridiplantae > Streptophyta > Magnoliopsida > Asparagales > Asparagaceae > Dracaena > Dracaena cambodiana. The sequence goes on from JAYEPQ010000017.1 coordinate 12,300,175, forward strand.
CGAGAAATTTATTCTCTCCCCGTAGCCTTGTCGGCATTGGGTGATTCATTTATATATATATATATATATATATATATATATATATATATATATATATATATATATATATATATATATATGGGGGTTTAAATTAACCGCCTTGAGCCCATTTTTTGGGAATTGTTGTGAGCCCAAGTGGTACCTTTAGACCTCACACATTAAATGTGTCGGAGTTAGGTCTAACTCCTTTTTTGTTCAGCTTTGAGCTGAACTGCTCCAGCGTCAATCAACGCTTGAATTTTATCTTTTAAGATAAAACAATTTTTTGTGGGGTACCTACAATCCGATGGTACAGGCAGTAATTCGGATCGTTAGTTTTTCCTACTTCTTCAGGTCTCTTGCTCTCTGGCAATTTAAGCATCTTGCATTTGCTGAGCAGATTGAATATAGTAGCAGTATGTTCATCCTTGAACGAATACTGCTTTTGAAGTCTGGGCGACTTTACTGTGTTGCTTGTAGTTGGCCATGGTTTCTGCTTCAGTGTACTTTCTACCGCCATTGCCGTTATGTCTTTCCCTTTTGAACGGGAAAAATGGAATGGAGATTCGTTTGCACCGTCTCCGGTTGTAGACTGTTGCATTTCGAGACGTCGAAGTATTTCTTCGGCCTGTTCGCCCTGCTTAAGCAGATCCTTCCATGACTTGGATTCGACCGAACCCATCTTGTCTAAGATATCGGTCAACAAGTTATGTCTGCAGGTTTCCACAAGCGTATCCTGCGTCATGCCATGTGGGCATCGAACGGAAAGTTCTCGGAACCGCTCGACATAAGTTTTGACCGTTTCGCCTTCTTCTTGCTTCGCTGCTAGCAAAGATAATATGGAGCTTCTGTATCATCTTCAAAAAATCGGGCTAAGAACTCACGTTCTACATCGGCCCATGATTTAATTGTTCCCTGGGGTAGCTGCATGAACCAGGTAAATGCGGGCCCCCATAAAATGCTCGCAAATATCTTAGTCATAGTTGGATCATTCCCCATGAGATGTCCTGTCTGTGAGAGGAAATAGAAGATGTGTTGCTGCGGCGAACCTTTACCGTCGAATGATTGAAGATTTAACGGTTTATATTTTATAGGATAGGGTATGGTCTCCCATTCTATGGGATATGGACGGACTACCCCCACCTCTTGTAGCTTTTTGCGATGAAGAAGAGCTTGTAATTGGTTCTCCATCTTCTCTATTTTCTCTGCTTGAGGATTGATGATAACTTTCACTTTCTCTTCCTCTCTTGAATGAGGAGGCACTTCTTCATCTTCGTCTTCGCTGTCTTCATTTATTTGGATAGGCCTTTTTCCTTTCTGCCGACTAGAAATGGACGGCGATGATTGGTTCTTTCTAGTTTGAGCCAGCAACTCAATCAAAAGTTGTTTCATTTCTTCTATGGTCTCTTCTTGCTGTTCGAGACGTTTTTCTTGTCTCTCAAGCCTTTCAGAGACTTCTTCTAGAAGCGCGCACTCTGGTTCGACAGAAACTCCTTTTGATCCTGGAGTGATTTCCTTATCCGAAGGGTTGTTTCTGACCACCTTTTTGCCTTTATTAACCATATTTGATGAGGCAGCAGGTAGATAAGTTCCAGAGTATGCCTTTTTCACCGTCCGTATTCTTTTAGGTTCGGTGATCCGCTCAAAAACGGATCGTCTTGGATGGCACTCGCAGTTTGATAGAACAGTTGAGATTAACTGTTCGCATTGGCATTGAGGAGTATTCTGTGCAGAGTTCTTCTTCCAATTGAGGAATTCTCTCAAGTCTTGAGGTATCTTCTCCTCTCTATTTGCATCTTGACGTATTTTGCGTCGCAAATTTGGTTCATAATACTGGAGAGTTTGTAATATTTCAGGGCTGAGCTCTTTTCCAGCATTAGATTATTCTCCAACCCTTCTGCGGATTCTTCTGGAGTGTGTGCTGGCCTGCGCAGTTGTACAGGCCTCGTACGCATCTGACTTGTTCTTCGGGATTTGGAGGATTCTATCATGAATATGTTCATCCGAAGAGAAATTTGAAGACCTATCCTCAGGTGAGTTCATGAGCACATCCTTATATTTGTTTGTAGAGGAACGGGATAGTGCACTTGAGAGGGTAACCAAAAAGTTAGATGTGCACTGTGTGCTCACTGCGCGTGTGCCCGAATAGACACCAGAACCAACCCTTGATTTTTTTTGTGGAGTGCAACCCACGGGTTGCAACTTGCGGTGTGCAACCCGCGGTTGGAACCGCGGGTTTGCACCCGCGGTTGCAACCGCGGGGTTGCACCCGCGGGGTGCAACCCGCGGTTGGAACCGCGGGTTTGCACCTGCGGTTGCAACCGCGGGGTTGCACCCGCGGTGTGCAACCCGCGGTTGGAACCGCGGGTTTGCACCCGCGGTTGCAATCGCGGGGTGGCTCCCGTGCGGTGCAACCCGCAGTTCCGCCTGCGGATTTTCATTTTTGGAATTTTTTCTTCCCGATGTTTCCTGATCTGGATTTTCTGACCGCAATTTTCCAGAGGTACTGTTGAGGCGGGCCCGCTGGGCCTTATGCCTCAGGTTTCTCTTCTGAGAGCGGGTCAGGGACTGGTTTGACTTTTGGCTTGACTTTGGAACGGGCGATAATGCCTCGTTCTTGACAGACGATGACGTCCTGTCAGTTCGAACGGGCGATGACGCCTCATAAATTCTCATAGGCGATGGCGCCTTTCCGGTGGGCGATGACGCCTCACCTTTTTTCATCGTCACCCGGCGATGACGCCTAGACTCCGAATCATAGGAAGAAAGAAATTCCTCATATTTTTGCTGGTCAACTTCTATGACCAGCGTCTCAACCATTGAGCCAATCGGCACCCGGTCGGACTGCGCCACCATATTCTCTGTGGTAAACAGAGGGGCTCCCACTGTGGTCGCCAGTTCTTGTACGTCCGAAAATTGAATCTTTGATTCCATTGCAAAATTATTTGATTACAACGAAGATTTGAGATTACAAAAATTCCGAGGAATTACAAGAACGGGAATATTAATTTATTCCCTTTTTTATGTGGGTTCGGGTGGCGATGGAGTGTCGTTGATGCCTCCGTTGACCGTCCGACTGGAAGAGATGGCTCTGCTCCGCTTCTCAATTTTCCGAGCTCGCCCGAAATCTTCCCAAAGTCTAAGAATCCAAAAAGTCCTCTCTCCGATTAAATTTCTGCATTTTATAGACCGAAGAGACTTGAAATCCGGCTCGATTCCTCCTGAAATAGCGGATCACGGGATATCAGGAAAATAAAATAGGAAATAAAATAACGAAAAACAACGAAAAACAACCCGCGGGTGGCAACCCGCGGGATCGCCCCGGCGGGTTGCCACCCACGGGAATCCTCCCGCTGGTGGCAACCCGCCGGGGTTCCCGCGGGTTGCAACCCGCGGGAATTCTCCCGCGGGTTGCAACCCGGGGGAATTCTCCAGCGGGTAGTCCCCGCGGGTTGCATCCCGCGGGTGCAACCCGTGGGTGTGCCCACTTAGCAAATTTGGATTTTTTTGGTATCTACATAACCCCCTCCAAAGTTTTTGAAGTTCTGTATTGAACCGTACTGAATTTTGAAATACTTTAGATTTTTTAATTTTGGTTATAGACCTTTTAAAAGATTTGGTCGATAGGGATAACTGTTAATATATTTATTTATTCCATAACAAGCAGAGGTATGGTTTTAACGTACTCATTAGAGGAAAAGCAGAGGTATAATGTTAACGTGCTTATTTTAGGTCAAGCAGAGGTATAATATTAACGTGCTTTGGAGCTTAACCTATTCAGAGGATCTGGTCGTGATAGGGACAAGCTGACTAAACAGAGGTGACGGTTAACGTATTTAGTTTTGGAATCGGACTATCAAAGGTAACTGTTAACTTGATAGGGAGATGATTTTCGTCAGAGGTGATTTTCAACTTAACGATATCAAAAGCACGTTCATCAGAGGTTGTAATGTTGGACTTGATGAAGTGTGAATTTTCTTTTCTGTCAGAAGTGAAATCTTAATGTGACAGGGGATCGATTTAATTAGGATTTTATCTTTTTTTATTTTGAATTATGATGTCAGAGGTATGATTTTAACTTGACTAATATTTTGGAGTGTCGTTTGCTCTGTTGGAGCAAAATGACAAGAAAAGTTTTGCGGTCAGAGGTGAAATCTTACGTGACAGGAGATTTATCTGATCAGGATTTTTAGCAAACCCATAACTAGCAACGGGTTTGATTTGCCTTTACCAACTACCGTTTGAGTCGGGCTAGCCATGCTATTCTCCTCAGCATGGTGAGTTGTCAAGGATTTCGTTTGGGCTTAAATGCCAAACTTTTCCTCTTCCCTTTGCCTTAGCAGCTTAGGGCAATGATGTATTCTTATATTCGGATAAGAATACTGTTGTGACAGATTTATCGCCGGATTTTTAGCAAACCCCCAGCTATCAACGGGTTTGATTTTGCCTTTACCAACTACCGTTTGAGTTGGGCTAGCCATGCTATTCCCCTCAGCATGGTGAGTTGTCAAGAATTTCGTTTGGGCTTAAATGCCAAACTTTTCCTCTTCCCTTTGCCATAGCAGCTTAGGGTGATTCATGTCTTTTACCCCCAGTATGGTAGGGTTGGCGAGAATTTTATTCTCTTTCCGTAGCCTTGTCGGCGTTGGGTAATTCATACTTATTACCCCCAGTACGGTGGGGTTGGCGAGAAATCTATTCTCTTCCCGTAGCTTTAGCGGCGTTGGGCAATTCATACTTTTTACGCCCAGCATGGTGGGGTTGGTGAGAAATCTATTCTCTTCCCGTAGCTTTAGCGGCGTTGGGCAATTCATACTTATTACCCCCAGTATAATGGGGTTGGCGAGAAATTTATTCTCTCCCCGTAGTCTTGTCGGCGTTGGGTGGTTCATACTTATTACCCCCAGTATGATGGGGTTGGCGAGAAATTTATTCTCTCCCCATAGCCTTGTCGGCGTTGGGTGGTTCATACTTATTACCCACAGTATGATGGGGTTGGTGAGAAATTTATTCTCTTCCCGTAGCCTTGTCGGCGTTGGGTGATTCATTTTTTTACCCCCAGTATGATGGGGTTGGCGAGAAATTTATTCTCTCCCCGTAGCCTTGTCGGCATTGGGTGATTCATTTATATATATATATATATATATATATATATATATATATATATATATATATATGGGGGTTTAAATTAACCGCCTTGAGCCCATTTTTTGGGAATTGTTGTGAGCCCAAGTGGTACCTTTAGACCTCACACATTAAATGTGTCGGAGTTAGGTCTAACTCCTTTTTTGTTCAGCTTTGAGCTGAACTGCTCCAGCGTCAATCAACGCTTGAATTTTATCTTTTAAGATAAAACAATTTTTTGTGGGGTACCTACAATCCGATGGTACAGGCAGTAATTCGGATCGTTAGTTTTTCCTACTTCTTCAGGTCTCTTGCTCTCTGGCAATTTAAGCATCTTGCATTTGCTGAGCAGATTGAATATAGTAGCAGTATGTTCATCCTTGAACGAATACTGCTTTTGAAGTCTGGGCGACTTTACTGTGTTGCTTGTAGTTGGCCATGGTTTCTGCTTCAGTGTACTTTCTACCGCCATTGCCGTTATGTCTTTCCCTTTTGAACGGGAAAAATGGAATGGAGATTCGTTTGCACCGTCTCCGGTTGTAGACTGTTGCATTTCGAGACGTCGAAGTATTTCTTCGGCCTGTTCGCCCTGCTTAAGCAGATCCTTCCATGACTTGGATTCGACCGAACCCATCTTGTCTAAGATATCGGTCAACAAGTTATGTCTGCAGGTTTCCACAAGCGTATCCTGCGTCATGCCATGTGGGCATCGAACGGAAAGTTCTCGGAACTGCTCGACATAAGTTTTGACCGTTTCGCCTTCTTCTTGCTTCGCTGCTAGCAAAGATAATATGGAGCTTCTGTATCATCTTCAAAAAATCGGGCTAAGAACTCACGTTCTACATCGGCCCATGATTTAATTGTTCCCTGGGGTAGCTGCATGAACCAGGTAAATGCGGGCCCCCATAAAATGCTCGCAAATATCTTAGTCATAGTTGGATCATTCCCCATGAGATGTCCTGTCTGTGAGAGGAAATAGAAGATGTGTTGCTGCGGCGAACCTTTACCGTCGAATGATTGAAGATTTAACGGTTTATATTTTATAGGATAGGGTATGGTCTCCCATTCTATGGGATATGGACGGACTACCCCCACCTCTTGTAGCTTTTTGCGATGAAGAAGAGCTTGTAATTGGTTCTCCATCTTCTCTATTTTCTCTGCTTGAGGATTGATGATAACTTTCACTTTCTCTTCCTCTCTTGAATGAGGAGGCACTTCTTCATCTTCGTCTTCGCTGTCTTCATTTATTTGGATAGGCCTTTTTCCTTTCTGCCGACTAGAAATGGACGGCGATGATTGGTTCTTTCTAGTTTGAGCCAGCAACTCAATCAAAAGTTGTTTCATTTCTTCTATGGTCTCTTCTTGCTGTTCGAGACGTTTTTCTTGTCTCTCAAGCCTTTCAGAGACTTCTTCTAGAAGCGCGCCCTCTGGTTCGACAGAAACTCCTTTTGATCCTGGAGTGATTTCCTTATCCGAAGGGTTGTTTCCGACCACCTTTTTGCCTTTATTAACCATATTTGATGAGGCAGCAGGTAGATAAGTTCCAGAGTATGCCTTTTTCACCGTCCGTATTCTTTTAGGTTCGGTGATCCGCTCAAAAACGGATCGTCTTGGATGGCACTCGCAGTTTGATAGAACAGTTGAGATTAACTGTTCGCATTGGCATTGAGGAGTATTCTGTGCAGAGTTCTTCTTCCAATTGAGGAATTCTCTCAAGTCTTGAGGTATCTTCTCCTCTCTATTTGCATCTTGACGTATTTTGCGTCGCAAATTTGGTTCATAATACTGGAGAGTTTGTAATATTTCAGGGCTGAGCTCTTTTCCAGCATTAGATTATTCTCCAACCCTTCTGCGGATTCTTCTGGAGTGTGTGCTGGCCTGCGCAGTTGTACAGGCCTCGTACGCATCTGACTTGTTCTTCGAGATTTGGAGGATTCTATCATGAATATGTTCATCCGAAGAGAAATTTGAAGACCTATCCTCAGGTGAGTTCATGAGCACATCCTTATATTTGTTTGTAGAGGAACGGGATAGTGCACTTGAGAGGGTAACCAAAAAGTTAGATGTGCACTGTGTGCTCACTGCGCGTGTGCCCGAATAGACACCAGAACCAACCCTTGATTTTTTTTGTGGAGTGCAACCCACGGGTTGCAACTTGCGGTGTGCAACCCGTGGTTGGAACCGCGGGTTTGCACCCGCGGTTGCAACCGCGGGGTTGCACCCGCGGGGTGCAACCCGCGGTTGGAACCGCGGGTTTGCACCTGCGGTTGCAACCGCGGGGTTGCACCCGCGGTGTGCAACCCGCGGTTGCAATCGCGGGGTGGCTCCCGTGCGGTGCAACCCGCAGTTCCGCCTGCGGATTTTCATTTTTGGAATTTTTTCTTCCCGATGTTTCCTGATCTGGATTTTCTGACCGCAATTTTCCAGAGGTACTGTTGAGGCGGGCCCGCTGGGCCTTATGCCTCAGGTTTCTCTTCTGAGAGCGGGTCAGGGACTGGTTTGACTTTTGGCTTGACTTTGGAACGGGCGATAATGCCTCGTTCTTGACAGACGATGACGTCCTGTCAGTTCGAACGGGCGATGACGCCTCATAAATTCTCATAGGCGATGGCGCCTTTCCGGTGGGCGATGACGCCTCACCTTTTTTCATCGTCACCCGGCGATGACGCCTAGACTCCGAATCATAGGAAGAAAGAAATTCCTCATATTTTTGCTGGTCAACTTCTATGACCAGCGTCTCAACCATTGAGCCAATCGGCACCCGGTCGGACTGCGCCACCATATTCTCTGTGGTAAACAGAGGGGCTCCCACTGTGGTCGCCAGTTCTTGTACGTCCGAAAATTGAATCTTTGATTCCATTGCAAAATTATTTGATTACAACGAAGATTTGAGATTACAAAAATTCCGAGGAATTACAAGAACGGGAATATTAATTTATTCCCTTTTTTATGTGGGTTCGGGTGGCGATGGAGTCTCGTTGATGCCTCCGTTGACCGTCCGACTGGAAGAGATGGCTCTGCTCCGCTTCTCAATTTTCCGAGCTCGCCCAAAATCTTCCCAAAGTCTAAGAATCCAAAAAGTCCTCTCTCCGGTTAAATTTCTGCATTTTATAGACCGAAGAGACTTGAAATCCGGCTCGATTCCTCCTGAAAAAGCGGATCACGGGATATCAGGAAAATAAAATAGGAAATAAAATAACGGAAAACAACGAAAAACAACCCGCGGGTGGCAACCCGCGGGATCGCCCCCGCGGGTTGCCACCCACGGGTATCCTCCCGCGGGTGGCAACCCGCGGGAATTCTCCAGCGGGTTGCCCGCGGGTTGCATCCCGCGGGTGCAACCCGCGGGTGTGCCCACTTAGCAAATTTGGATTTTTTTTTTTTGTATCTACAGTACTCATCAAGTGTAATTTTCTCACAATCTTCATTTCCTAAATTCATGATGCTCTCATTTTTTAGATCTTTATCCAAGTTGTATATCCCAGAGTCAAACTCGAAATGGTATAACAAATTTTTATACTGGAGGTACGTCTCATGTATCCTATTTACTAGATGATTTTTCTCTTGAATAGTGCATTTCAGATCTTTATATAGTTCTTTCCAATAATTAATCAGTTAAATTAACAAGTCATATTCTAATTTGGAGTATGTTTTCTCGACTTGCATAAATCAATTTGTTGACTTGGTCTCTTCTGTTTTGAACTGATTTCTAAACTGTCAATATAATCTAACTTTCCTACTACCACCTTTATTTCTTTTACTTGATCTGGAATAGAAATTATTTAATCGTATCCTATCATACACTTTTCTTCTTTGTCAAAAGATTCTTCAGAACATAAGATGAATTCTTTATTTATTTTGTCTACCTCATATTTACCTCCTTGGTGACTATTCTGCATTAGATTTTCAGTTTGTAAGGGACCACTTAGGTTATTATTATCCTCTTCAATTGCCTTATTATTATTTTCTTGGTCACTGACTTGTGATAGGTTGCTACATCCATTTTCCTTTTCTACAGGGAGATTGCTATCATTTTCATTATTCATTTTTTATCCTCCTCAGTTACTTTGCTTATGGCACTTGGTTCGATATCTTCTTGGTTCAATTTATATCCAAAATGACTTAGTAAACCTTTAAATTTTTTATTGATCATTCTAGGTGTATTATCTTTTATCTCTTTTGCAGTTAAGTCAGGATTTTTACACTGTTCTTTCCAATATTCTATTGAGCGAACTACCTCATTAAATCATTTTTTAGAATAATTTGATTTATACGTTCTATCATCACAATACATAGTACTAGATAAATTAAAATCTTTTTTATAAGCATTTTGTTTGGAATAGTTTGGGTGTATATTATATTATCATGATACATGGTGTCATCTAAACTATAATACGTTTCATATATCTCACATTCACAATAAAGATCATCAGTAGCCATCAACATGTCGGTAGATAGTTAGCTTTGAGTCACCTATGGTGCCTAAAACTACCTTCTAAGAGTCACCCTACAAACGCCTACCCGCGGCAACAAAGGGATCAATTAAGAATCTTGGCTTTAAGGTTACTGAATTCTAGCAGGAAACACTTAGAATGAAACTATGATATACCAATATAAGTTATGAGAGAGCAGCAATCCATCTTACAATTAATTTGTCACCATTTACATATTGATCTAATACACAAACACCAAAGTAAGTACAAACTATTAAAGATAAAATTATCACTAAATATACATAAAACTTATCTAACATATCAAAGCAAATAAAAACTACTTTATAATAATTCAAAGCATACAATACATACCAGAACAGTACTGGAGAAACTTTGTACAGACTGCATATTCTTACCGTCCAAAAAGGAGCTGGCAGGTTCTCACCCTCTCCAGTAATGGTATCAGAGCCCAAAAGAAACAATCAGAGGCAAAGATTGTACCATCAGAGGCAAAGATTGTATTTCCACTTCAGGGGTAAACACTACTACTACTGAAATGGAAATACAAGCACACTCTCACACTACTACTACTGTCACACACTAGTTATACATATATGGTTGAATTATACAGCTGGTCAGATTGGGTGGAATAAGACCGGAAAGATAGTAGAGAGGGTAAGAAGAAAGATGGATGATGTTGATAGAGGATGATGACAATGGGAGATGATGGTGATGGAGAATGGTGTCAGAGATTTTCTCTTATTCTGAAATCTTAACCTTAATATGCTATCTTAACTTGCGCCTCTCCCTCTGCTGAAAGCCTTCTATTTATAGGAGAGATTCCTTCCTGCCGAAATCTCCAATTTCTTCTTGTTGACTCCTTGAATTCCATTTGTGTGGAGCCCACATCTTTAATCCTGAAGGAGCTTTAATCATGCAATCCTCCTTTTCTTTTGGATTATTAGGTTCCTTTTGGTTGTATCAGATTTCTTTTGGCTGTATCAGGCTACTTTTGTCATATCAGGCAGCTTTTGTCTGTACTTCTTTTTCAATCTTTATCAGTCTTGCCAGACTTTTCCTTTCTTGGAGAATCTTGCCGCCTTTGTATGTGACCGGAGACTTTGTCGGGACTCTCCATTGTTGATGTGTCTTGGACTACGGATGTCAAGTGTTATAGAACTTTTAGCAAATCCTCAGCTATTAATGGATTTGATCTGCCTTTACCAACTACCATTTGAGTTGGGCTAGCCATGCTATTTCCCTCAACATGATAAATTGTCACGAAATTTTTAGCAAACCCCACCTATCAACGGATTTGATCTGCCTTTACCAACTACTATTTGAGTTGGGCTAGCCATGCTATTTCTCTCAGCATGATGAGTTATCACGGAATTTTTAGCAAATCTCCAGCTATCAATAGATTTGATATGTTATTACCAACTACCGTTTGAGTTGGTCTAGTCATGCTATATCTCTTAGCATGATGAGTTGTCATGCAATTTTCAGTAAAACCCCAGTTATCAACGGATTTGACTTGCCTTTACTAACTACTGTTTGAGTTGGGCTAGTCATTCTATTTTCTTCAGCATGATGAGATGTCAAGGATTTCGTTTGGGCTTAAATACCAAATTATTCCTCTTCCCTTTGCTTTTAGTAGCCTTGTGCTTTACACTTTTTTTATTAGGCTATATTTACATTAGATATTTATATGGGTATAAATAGAAAAGGTTGTGAAAATTATCAGAGTCTTTAATTTTTACAAAACTTGGAGATGCATTGTCGTCTTACCTTGTTGGCATAACTAGAGGGTCCCAAGCTAAGATCTAGGAACAAACCATTCTTGCCACTAGGATTTTCTTGACTATCTCTAGTCCCATGCGTCCTCATGTGCCCCCAAGTGCATTCCCGTTCATAAACTTGACTCCACAGATGGAACACTTGTGCACTTTAGGCTTCCTTTCTATATCATACAGTTTTTCTAGCCTCGGCTACCTATGGCTTGTCTGGCGCTTGGAGGAAAGTGAATTGTTTGATGCATGTCTTACATTTGAACACCCGTTTATGTTGTTGTTGGATAGTGTTATTAACGCTATGAAGATCGATATTCTTGTCAACTTCTACTTTTGTGATCATCTCATCTCTGGAGATGATGCACACCTGCAAATATTTTTTTGCTAAGATCTGAACTGCAGTCCTAGATTTTTGCTTGATTCAGTGAGGATGAGCAGCTTCTTTTTGATCCATGCCTTATATGCTGCTTGAAAAGCACGATGATTTCCAACCTTAGAATTTATTCTTTGGTGTAATTTCCATGCTCCCTTTAGCTCTAGAATTTTTTGGCTTATTACTTTTGTTTCTTCTGTCATGCATAGATTCTGAAGTGATATAGCATTCTCACAGGAGTAGTAATGTTTATTTCATGATTAATTGAATACCTGTTTATAATATTTATCCCGTATTGTGTAGATACCTCGTTGGTATCCTATGTATACAACAAATGCTGCTGAAATAGGGATACTATTTGCTATAGTTTTTTCCTTACTAACCATGCTTCTCATCTTAAAAAGCTTGATGGATATATCACTAGCATTTTCCTTCAATAAGAATTTACTATTATTTTTTATTTGTTTTCTGATGTCTCCTGGGCTAAAGGCTGCTTTTCTCTCAACTGCATTTCCTAACATTATGTTGTATAATACTAGCGTTAGGAGTATGATAATATTTGACTCGTTGTTCATTATAGGAATTACCTCAAACTCTGAAATGCTCTCAACATCAAGTCCGCATAGCACTATATCTGGAGGAGAGATTTTTTCAAGGTAGGCTTCTAAATTTTGCTTTATCATTTTTTGAGCATCTTTTCCATTTCTAGGATAGTGTCATTTTTCGTCATTTACAAAATACTTGCATTTTCTTTTATCTATTTGTGTAGAGGTCTCATCACACTTCTGGATATATTTGTTATTCATGATAAATCCCATTTCTTTCTCCACAGCTTCCATCAAGAAAGTTTTCTAGACACTGATTTTGGTGGGTAAACTTTTGGGGCATTTTCAGCTTGCTGTTTTTAAAATTCTTTTATTTTTGCCCGTCCAGATGTAAACTCAATTTTTATTTAGTTTTTTCAATAGTGGTATTTCTTACTTAGTCAATTTCTTTAGAAAATTTCTCCTACAATTCAGCAGTTCTAGCAGGCTCTGCTGTTACCTCTTATCCTTTATTTTTTCTTCAAATGGTTTTGGTCTTTTCTTTCTTCCTTTTTTCCATTTCTCACCATTACAGTATTTCCTCTTTTTAGAAGAGTTACTGAGTGTGTTTTTCATTTTTCTATAAGATTCTATATTAAGGGCATAGTGAATATAGTGTCCTAGAATGTCCTCTTTCTCAATTCGTTTTAGATAATCTAGATATCTGTTTTGTGTTTTAATATCCCATGGACTTGAGAGTTGTTGAAGAAATGGAACAAGCCAGTTTTGTGTCTTATCTAATTTGCAAGAATATTCTGAAAATATTTTACCAAATTCATCAAACTCACATACTTCGCATAATTCTATTCTGAATAATGCATGAAGTATTTATTCCTCTTGGATTTTGTTATTTATGAATCCACATAATTCTTTTTTTATGATTTTTATGAAGTCTGTAAAGTAATCTTTGGAATCTAAGAATCTGTTGTTTTCAACCCACTCTTTTTTCTTAATTTTTCCTTCTTTCGAATTTATCCATTGCAATACATCTTTTTGTAAGGTTTTCGTTATGCAACGCACAAATCCTTTTTCATCCCATGCCTCTTCTGGGTTTGTGATTATGATTACTAAGGATTGTGCCAAGTCATCTATGACCTTTCGTTTATACTTAAAGAGTATATCTGGATAATTTTTTTCCACTTGTAAATCACTTAAGTCTATTGTGGTTTTACTATCTTCTCTGACATATATCAGCTTATTGTCAGATTTGATATTTTCTTTAAATTCTGTCATGTACCATCATGTGTAATTTTCTCATAGTCTTCATTTCCTGAATTCGTGGTGCTCTCAACATTTAGATCTTTATCCAAGTTGTATATCCCAGGGTGGGTCAAACTCGAAATGGTGTAACAAATCTCTATACTAGAGGTACGTCTCTTCTATCCTATTTACTAAATGGTTTTTCTCCTAAATAGTGCATTTCGGATCTTTATATAGTACTTTCCAATAATTAATCAGTTCAATTATCAAGTCATATTCTTGTTTGGAGTATATTTTCTCGACTTGCATCATATCAATTTGTTAACTTGGTCTCTTCTATTTTAAATTAGTTTCTAAACTGTCAATATGATCTAACTTTCCTACTACCACCTTTACTTCTTTTACTTGATCTGGAACAGAAATTATTTCATATCCTATCATACACTCTTCTTCTTTCTCAAAAGATTCTTCAGAAGTTAAGATGAATTCTTCATTTATTTTCTCTACCTCATATTTACCTCCTTGGTAACTATTCTTCATTAGATTTCAGTTTGTGAGGGACCACTTAGGTTATTCTTATCCTCTTCAATTGCCTCATTATTATTTTCGTGGTCACTGACTTGTGATAGATTACAACATCTATTTTCCTCTTCTACGGGGAGATTACTATCATTTTTTTATTCACCTTCTTATACTCCTCAGTTACTTTGTTTATGGCACTATGTTCGATCTCATCTTGGTTCAACTTATATCCAAAATGTCTTAGTAAATCTTTAAACTTTTTATAGATCTTTTCAGGTTTATTATCTTTTATCTCTTTTGCAGTTAAGTCAGGGTTTTTACTATATTGTTTCCAATATTCTATTCAACGAACTATCTCATCAAATCATTTTTTTAGAATACTTTGGTTTATACGTTCTATCATTGCAATACATAGTACTAGATAAATTAAATCTGTTTATTAAGCTTTTTGTTTGGAAAACTTTGGGGCGTATATTATATCATCATGATACATGATGTCATCTAAACTACAATACATTTCAAAGATCTCACATTCCTAATAAAGGTCATCAGTAGCCATCTAAGATGTTAATGGGTAGCTAGCTCTGAGTTATTTATGGTGCCTACAACCACCTCCTGAGGGTCGCCCTACAAATGCCTACACATGACAATAAAGGAATCACTTAGGAATATGGGCTTTTAGGTTACTCAAATCTAGCAAAAGACATTTTGAATGAAAGTAGAAAATACCAATATAAGTTATGAAAGAGTAATAATCCATCTTACAGTTAATTTGTCACCATATACATACTGATCTAACACACCAACACCAAAGTAAATACAAACTATCATGTATAAAATTATCACTAAATATACATAAAGCTTATCTAACATACCAGAACAATTACAAATTACTTTACTAATAATTCAAAGCGTACAATACATACCGGAATAGTACTGGAGAAACTCTGTACAGACTACAGATCCCTGCCGCCTAAAAAGGAACTAGTCGGGCTCTGGTACCAACGGTAAACACACTACTACTGAAATGGAAATACAAGCACACTGTCACACTACTACTACTGTCACATACTAATTATACATATGTGGCAGAATTATACAAGTGGTCGGATTGGGTGGCACAAGACCAGAAAGATGGTGGAGAGGGTGAAAAGGAAGATGGTTTATGTTAATGGAGGATGATGGCGATGGGAGATGACGGTGATGGAGAATCGTGTAGGAGGTTTTCTCTTAATCTGAAATCTTAACCTTAATTTGCTATCTTAACTTGCTCCTCTTAATCTGCCTCTAGTTATGCTGGAAAGCTGCTATTTATAGAAGAGATTCCTTCCTACCTAAGTCTCTTATTTCTTCTTGCCGAAACTTTGGACTTCATTGGATTCCATTTGGGTGGGGCTCGCTTCATTAATCATGAAGATGCTCTTTAATTATTTTATGTGTGGGGCTTGCCTTTTAATTATGAAGCTACTTTTCCACTTTTGTCTTGTTAGGCTGCTTTTATCATATCAGTCTGCTTTTGTCTGTACTTCTTTTTTAGGCTTTATCAGTCTTGTCAGGCTTTTTCATTTTTTGAGAATTTTGCCGCCCTTGGTTGTGATCGGAAACTTCGTCGTTGTTGATGTCTTGGACTACAGATGTTAGTTGTCACAAGATTTTTAGCAAACCCTAGCTATCAACGGATTTGATCTGCCTTTATCAACTACCGTTTGTGTTGGGCTAGTCATACTATTCCCCTCAATATGATTAGTTGTCAGGAATTTCATTTGGACTTAAATGCCAAACTATTCCTCTTCCCATTACTTTAGCAGCTTTGGATAGTTTTTTTTAACAATAGTATTTGCATGAGATATTTACAGGAAATTGAAAGAGCAAGTTTTATTTATTCACTATTTTTGTTGACTGGTCGCCTAACCATCCAACGTATTGTCGAGATTTCGAATGCCTTCATCTCACTTGTGTGTGAGTAGATCTGGTGGTATAAATTCTTCTACCCATTCTGCCATGTCTTGCTGAAGTATTCTGTCTTCTACCATTTTCTTTTGTTTGTAAAATTAAATTAATCCCTCATGAGCTGATCTGATAATCTTAGGGACGGGACCTTACAAATAACCTCTTTATCTACATAGACTCTTACAAATAACCTTACATAGACTCTGACAAGGCGAGGAAGCTGACACGGAATCAGGATCCGAAGATTCGAAATCCAAGAATGTAATTTGGGACGGTGAGCCCATTGTGTTAAGCCTCGAAGGCCTTGATTTAAATAACACCGTTCACTCTGATATTGATTCTGAGCCCTCAAGTACTAGCACTGATGCATTCAGCTATTGTTTAAATGAGATATACTCTCTGACTTCCTTCCAAGCACCTATCCGATCATCCTTACATAACTTAAGTGATGACGTCGAAAGTGCTAACAAGGTTGTTTTTGAGCTTCCTCCTAAGGACGGAACCTAGAAAACCATAGTATTTGGAAGGGCAAATCACAAGAACAAAAAGAAATGCTTAGATTCTAAGGAAAAACAGGGAAATCCCTAGTTCTTCCATTACGATGAAAATTCTCATAGATTAATAAAGAAAATGGGATATAATCTGGCCTAAGGCAGGGGGTTGAACTTTAGAAAAGGAAGAAGAACAATTCTTCAACCCTTTGTCTCAGAAGGAAAAATGCCAGATTATTATCAAAAAACCGGTAGGGGTTAGGATACGTCACCACTCCCGAAGGTTCCTTTGGAGAGAAAACCGAGGAAAAGCATTTCGATCATTCGTCAGAATCATCCTGTTGGGATTCAGATGTTATTGGCATGATTTAACGCGAGGTGTCCGCGAACATGATCTCCGTGATCCAAGATGACGAAGACTTAGAGGAAGCTCCGCCGATAAAAGATGACCCCTGGGCCAAGCATCTTAATGCGAAGTGGGAGATTCGATTGGAACAACGTGAGTCTCCAGCCGAAGATAAATTAATCCAAATAAATATGGGAGATGAAAAGAATCCTAAACCCATATTTGTAAATGAAAACCTATCCTCGGAAGAGAGAGAAGGATTAATATCCCTCATTTGTGAGTACATCGATATTTTCGCCTGGAGTTATGAGGAGATGCCAGGGTTAGACTCAAGTGTCGCGGTTAATAAGCTAAACATCCGGCCAAATGCTAAACCAATAAATCAACAACAATGAAGATTTCGCCCAGAGATCATGGAGGCCATTGAAGTCGAAATCAAAAAGTTGATTGAGTCAGGCTTTATTCACGAGGAACAGCACCCCGATTGGGTCGTGAATATAGTTCCTGTGACCAGGAAGAATGGAAAAATCCGGATCTGCATTGACTTCAGGGATTTGAATGAGCCTGCCCTAAAGACAAATTTTTGTTACCCATCACAGATGTTATGATAGATAATACTTGTGCATACGAGCGTGTGACGTTCGGGGATGGTTTCTCAGGGTATAATCAAATAAAGATGTACCCTGATGATGAGAAGCATACGTCTTTTAGAACACCACTCGGGGTATACTGTTATATAGCTATGCCCTTTGGCATGAAGAATGCGAGTGCCACGTATCAACGTGCCATGAACGTGATATTCCAAGAGCGTCTTTAGAAGACAGTGGAATACTACGTAGATGATCTAGAAATTAAAAGCAAGGATAAGAGCGATAACTTGAAAGATTTGAAGACAGTGTTCGACCTAGTGAGGAAACACCAACTCAAGATGAACCCAACTAAGTCTTTTCTGGGGGTTTCCAGTGGAAAATTCCTCAGCTTTGTCGTAACGTCAAAAGGGATTTATCTCGATCCAGACAACGTTAAGGCTATACAAGATATGCCACCTCCCAGTAACCTCAAAGAATTAAGAGGACTGCAAGGTAGGGTGGCGTACATCCGCAGGTTTATATCAAATTTGTTCGGTAAATGTCAGTCATTTACTAGATTGATGAAGAAAGGAGTGTCATTTGTTTGGGATGATGCATGCCAAAAGGCTTTTGAAGAAGTCAAACAATATCTTATGAAACTACCAGTGCTCGTAGCCCCAGTCTAAGGAGTACCTTTCCTGCTATACGTAAGGGCTATGGACCACTCCTTGAGAGCCTTGTTAGAGCAGAAGAATGAGTCAGGTCATGAACAAGCCATTTATTATCTCAGCAGAATGATGATTGGGCGGAACACCAGAATAACCCAGTGGAGAAGGAATGGTTAGCTTTAGTGTTTGTAGTGCAGAAAATGCGACATTATTTAGTTTGACAAACCATCCACGTTGTATCGAGAGTTAACCCCTTGAGAATACTAATGACTAAACCCGGATCGTTGAATTCAAGAATACCTAATTGGGCTATTTTGCTATCACAATACGATATGCATTTTGTCCTGCAAAAGTCTGTAAAGGACAGGCTGTGGCTGACTTCCTAGCCGAACATCCAGTCCCAGCATCCTCGAAGTTATACGAACAAATCCCTAGAGAGTTGAAAGAATGGAGCCCGATTCTAGAAGAAGACGGCTCGCAAGAGTCTCCAGAGGCAAATACAGTCGCGAAAGGTGTACGACAACATTTCTTCGATGGTGCCTCCGGAATGGGATCCGAGGGAAGAATGACAGCAGGGGTAGGAGTTGTTTTCATCTCTCCTCACAACCAGATCATTCCTCGAGCTTACTCATTAACAAGTCCGTGCTCCAACAATGTCGCGGAGTATAACACCCTCCTAATCTGCTTAAAAATATCTAAACAACTGGGGGTCAAATATTTGGAGGCATATGGAGATTCTCAACTTGTTGTAAATCAAGTAAAAGTGGAGTATGAGGTCAAACATGAAGATCCTTTGCCATATATCGTGCAGTGATCAAGATAGTCGATGGTTTTGATGGTTTCTATGTCAGCCACGTAAAACACCACCGAAATAGTTATGCAGATTCACTAGCTTCCTTAGCTGCTACATTAGCCTTGCCCAAGCATGCTAAAAGACAAATTACAGTAGGGAGTAGAGAATTATTTTGTCCAAAGGACAAACTCAAAGAGAAAATGAGGGAACCAAAGGAAGACAAAGCTGATATTTTCGAGTCAAGTCTAGAACCGAGGGATTGGCATTTTCCTTATATAGATTATGTCCTTTACGATATATTACCCAAAGATCCAAAAGAAGCCAGGGCAATTCAAAGAAAGGATGTCCGGTTCTACTACAATGCGGAGCTCCAGACATTGTACAGGAAATCTGATAGAATTTTACTTCGCTGTCTCTCTAACCACGAAGCTCAAAAAGTACTCGAAAAAGCTCATGCTGGCATCTACGAAGCACACCGGATAGGACCAAAACTCTGGGATAGAATCCGAAAGATGGGTTATTACTGGCCTAAAATGATGACTGAAGCGGTTAACTACGCCAAGAGATATAGGGCCTGCCAAATACATACAGACTTTATACATCAAGCTCCAGAATATCTCCACCTAATGGCTACATTGTGGTCGTTTGAGCAATGGGGTGTGGACATTGTCTGGCCAATTTCTCCACCTTCAATAAGAGGACACCGGTTCATTTTAGCCATAACAGATTACTTTTCGAAATGGACTGAAGCCATTTCCCTGATCGAAGTAAATTCATCATATTTTATCAAATACCATGTGCTTTATAGCTTTGGGGTGCCCAAAAGAATCATTCATGAGTTCGTGAGTCAAGTATTTTCCAGATTCTACAATAAGTATATAGGATCGAAGATGTAGCTTCGTCACCATATTACTCTGCAGTCAATGGTCTAGCAGAAGCTTTCAATAAAATCAGTGTAAAACTTATCAAAAAGTTTGTGTCATCCAATCAAAGGGATTGGGATGAGAAGCTCAGAGAATGTCTGTGGGCATATCGCACCACAGTCCGAACCCCCACTAATGCCACACCCTTTTCTTTAGTATATGGGTCAGAAGCAGTCTTACCTTTGGAAATTCAAATTCCATCATTGCGAGTCGCGTTAACCACTAGAATGATGCATGAAGAAAGACATCAGCAAAGACTCCAAGAATTAGAAGCCTTGGACGATAAGCACTTGGAAGTTCAACAGAGTATTGAACTATACCAGGCGTGGATCTCAGAACTTTTAACAAAAAGGCCAAACGAAGAACTTTCAAGAAGGGTGATCTGGTCCTATCAGTCAGAAGACAGATCATAACTAGTAAAAAGCCTAGAGAAAAGTTCCAGTCGAAGTGGGAGGGACCTTTTGTCATTGATACAGTTTACTCCAACGGCGCATAACGGTTGGCAAAACCGAATGGTGATAAAATCATGATGCCAATCAATGACAAATTTCTGAAGAAATATTATTCTTAATAAAATTGCAAAACACTAGTTGTAATGTGATATGGGTAGTTCAATGCAAATGATAAATAAAAGCTTGTCTGTAATCAGAAGTTCATTAATAAAGATTCGTAGTTCCGAACTAAAGATCTTTAAGTTGCAAATCACATTTTTCTTCCTTATTTGCCAAGTTAAAAAAAAATATCTCTAACGAATCAAATTTCCTTTTTTCAAATTTGCCAAATAAAAAAAATACCTTAGGCGAATCAAATTTCCTTCTTCCTTATTTGCCAAGTTAAAAAATACCTCTGGAAAATCAAATTTCCTTCTTTCAAATTTTCTAAATTAAAAAAAAAAATACCTCTAGCGAATCAAATTTCCTTCTTTCAAATTTGCCAAGTTAAAAAAATGCCACTTGCAAATCAAAATTTCTTTCCAAATTTGCCAAGTTAAAAAATATCTCTGGCAAGTCAAATTTCCTTCTTTCAAATTTGCCAAGTTAAAAAATACCTCTGGCAAGTCAAATTTCCTTCTTTCAAATTTGCCAAGTTAAAAAATATCTCTAACGAATCGAACTCTTTATACTAGACAGGGCGAGTTTGAATCTGGTCAGTAAAAAGTTCTTTCATTCACAGCAATTTTGGATGCTTGGAAAATTTTGATTAATTTTAAGATTATCAAGTTAACAGTTATCTCTGGTAATCAACATCAAAATCATCCATCGGTCACTCTTAGTTATGTTAAAAGAAAGAGCTTCTTTATTCATTATCAGATCAAAATTACAGAGAATTCTCTAGCATTTCAACAAGAATGAATATAAATCACTGATGTAAAAAAGAAGAAAAGTTTGCTTCTGTAGCCTCCCCTTCCAAGGATGGCCTAAAAGACAGTAGCCTGCTCCTGCAGGCACTTCTTCTGGAATGACAAACTTGCTCGGTAGCCGTCTCTTTCAGCATGGCTCGTATCAAAAAGTTTGCACCTGCAGGCTCTTCTTCTGGAATGACAAACTTGCTTCTAAAACCTTCTCTTTCAGTATGGCTCAGATCAAAAAGTTTGCTCCCGTAGCCTCCACTTCCAATTTGCTCTTATAGCCTCCTCTTCCAAAATGGTTTAAGGGTATAGACTTGTTTCTTCTTTCTGACCATAATTAGGGACCTCCTGGTTGGTTACCCCAGTGATGATGCCAGATACTTGATTAGTTCAAAACTGGGCATACCAAATGCATACCCCAAACATATAACGTGAGGGCTTGCACAAATTCAAGGCTCTGGTCATTAGCACCCCAACCTTGCGAGATGATAGGAAAGAAGAAAAACAATATCACAGACCCGAAATCTTTTCTCTCATGAAAAATATATGAGACCTTCCAAGACCCTAGAGGTATTGGAAGCAATTACGAGCCCATGGGGTCTGGGTCATTGTTAAGGAGAATGACCACGGTTATTTCCTGCAGCCAAGTCAAATCCCTATTAAAAAGGAAGAAAAGAAGATGATGATATTTATCAGAAGAAGAAGTTTACCTTAATTATGGAAATGACTATGGTCAAAAGAACCTTTTTGGTGGAACACCCCACTGAATTGATGCAGTCTGGAGGTCTTGTAACATGCCAACTCCTATCCATCACTTCAGTTGGAGAAGAAGAAAATATGGCCGCACGAATAAATCAACTACAAAAGAAAGGAAGAGAATATAAGGGAGAAGAAATTTTCTCTCGTTAGAATGATCTTCCATAGAAGAAGCCATGTGTCTTATATAGATAGTCTGGCTGGAAAAAGATAAAGCAGAAATCTTCAATTAAGATTTTCGGTTCAGATCTAAACAGAATTTATTATTGTTGCATGGGACCAGTTATGACTGCCCACCCTCCTTTTGAAGAGCAGTGAACCCATCTAGGGGACGAAAATCTTGAACAGGAAACTCCTCTTGTACATTGGCGAATCGGTGCAAGAAAATATGTGTGACTATGGGTGTTTCGCCTCTAGGGAAGTCATGTTTAAGCAGCCCCAGGAGCAATCCACAAAAGTATTTCCCAATAGTATGGGGAAAAGCACCTTGCGAGTTAAATCCTCCCAATAAGACGCCGTCCTGCAGCCTGTTTATGTGCCAGTCCATTCGTCTGGGCACAGAAAGGGATTGGAGGAATAAGAATGGGTAGGACCTCTCCATGTTGGGGAGAAACAAGTAGCAACCTTCAACTTGACGAAGCCACTAGTAATCTCCATTTTCCAAACCGCTATCGGGCACCAAAAAATGGTCCCCGAACAAAAAGGCGGGTTTGTGTAGCAAGGATTGATCATCTCCTTCAAAAGATGCATTGGTCATCAGTTCTAACAATATTGAGTGAGTAGGATGAAGAATTTTATTTTCCCTCTCTTGGCTATCAAATGCTATATAATGTAGGAAAACTTGACCAAATCTGAACTCTTTCTTTCCGTCATAGCCATCTAAGTATCCGAAGTAATGGTCCTTAGGCCAAGGAGTCAAAGCATAATCAACTGCAAAAGGAGACATTCAGATTCAAGACAAAAAAAATTAAGAAAGGGATTGCCTTTCGAAAGTTATTATTATTAACTCCAATCAAGGGTTTCTGCCGAACCACCATCGAACTGGAGGTTGCTTGAGGGTCTTGATGACCACTAGCAGCAACATCGAAGGAAGAAACTTTCTTCGGCATCTTTTGCAGATTCAGGAAATCTCTCACGAGAAGAATCAGAAGCTAAAGGAGGCCGAAGATGAGAAGTCTTAAGAACCCTAAAAGAAGAAACTTGGAGTTCAAATTTCTTGAGATAGGAATGATCTCTCTCATGAAATCGAGGTTATATAGCAGATGATTTGACGGCCAAGATTTTCGGATGGACGCAATATCTGGCCCAAATCTTGTTAGTACCTTTTCATTTAATGCGGCTCAGAGAACGTCTCAATTCCTACGCCGTAGAAAGCAACAGCCTTCCAGCTTTTCCGCAACCAAAAGGAAAACGGTCGCGATCCTAATATAGAGTCTCGTTCCCTCCAAAATGAAAGGTTGAGATCCTAATACCGAGTCGCATTCCCCTTCCAAAAGTGAAAGAATGAAAGTTTGTGACCCTAACACAGAGTCGTCATATTCTCCGAAATGAAGGTTCGCGATCCTAATACAGAGTCACGTTCTCCTTACAAAATGAAAGTTCACAACCCTAATACAAAGTCACATTTCCTACCAAAATGCAAATTCGCGACCCTAACACAGATTCGTATGTTTCAAGAGTTAAAAATTGTAGTGCTAATACAGAGTCGTATTTTCCTTCAAAAGCAGCAAATTGTGGCGCTAATACAGAGTCACATTTTTCTTCAAAAGTAGCAAATTGTGGCGCTAATACAGATTCACATTTTACTTCAAAACCATCAAATTGTGGCACTAATACAGAGTCGCATTTTCCTTCAAAAGCAGCAAATTATGGCGCTAATACAGAGACATTTTCCTTCAAAAGCAGCAAATTGTGGTGCTATTACACGCATTTTTCCTTCAAAAGCAGTAAATTCACGGCGCTAATACAGAGTCGTGTTCCTTTCAAAATGGGAGTTCGAGATATTGAAGAAAGTTCTAATATAGAATTGTACTCTCAGAAATATAAAAAATGGAGATTCTAATACAGAATGATATATCCAAAGTATTCCAAAACTTCTCAAAGAATCATCAGAGTTTTGAAAACTTTGGAGGGGGTTTTGTCAGCGAAAAATTCTAGAAACCAAAGCAGATCCGCGAATTTAGGGTTGGAGATCCACAACTCAGCAAATCCGCAAACCTAAAGATCAAGATTCGCGACCCAGTAACGACAGAACAGGTTCGTGAATCTAAAACTGAGATCGCGATACTACCCATAGTTTCCAGAGAGGGGTTTAATACAAAGTCACCGACCCAAACAAGAAAGTTGCCACCTCGAATCGTGGAGCTAACTGCCAAACAAATCAGCGACATTACTTCGATCATGGGAGTAACTACCTTACGAGTATGACGGCACTTCTCGAGTAGTGGGGCTAACGGTCGAATGAATGAGATAGAGACGTTGCCCTAGATCCCCTATAAAAGGCGGGAGAATGAAAGAGAAGGGATCGATCATCTTCTTCTTGAATTACCCCTTGTGATCAAGAGTTCAGAGCCTTTTTTTCTTCCAATTGAAAGAGTTTGTGCGGAGTGTCAACAAAACGCAGGATCGTCCTCCACAGCTATCTTAGAACCTAGTTTTAAATAAAGAGGAAATCCATTTTCCTCATCTTCTGTAAACGGAAAACCGTTGGATTGTAATCCTTTATTGAAAAAATCTCAATAGAGTGTCATTTACAATTTTTATGGCAAACAGGTATAGTGTATTACTTGGTCTATAGCTACTCCTCTGCATTTTCTTTCACCTTGTCGGATTTTTTTTTAGTATCTGTTGCATGTCTTCAGCTTTTCTATAGTAATTGTCTTGAACTTTCTGATAATGCTTTGTCTGACATCTTCTGAATGAATAGATAATTCATCACTTATTTTATAGAATAATCTGGCTTGCACGGCTTCTGCATTTCTCAGATATTGGAGGCTCTCCTTTCTCGATTCTTTTTCACTCTTATTTGTGAGGCACTCCTCTTTTTCTTTTTCTCTCATTTTTTTTAGGCTCTCATTTTCCTTCTGTTAGCTCACTATTAGTTGTGATTGTTTACTAGGATTTTCAACTAATTTATCTTTTTGTATTTTAAAATTTTTAAAATGCTTCATAATAACTTGACAATCGTTATACTCTGTTGATGATTTGGATTCACTTGAACTCTGTTGACTCTTTTGTGGATTCATAAACACTACAAGACTTTCATCAAAATACTAGGAAGTTGGAATATTATTTCTAGCATATTCTATAGCTTCTTTAATGCTATAAAAAACTTTAAATATTGGATTATCAAAATTTGAGACTAGCTTTTTAGCTGTATACCAATTTCTGTAAATTTCTACTTGATGACCTCTAAGTATGACATAACATGTAAAAACTCAATGATTGAGGTGTTGTATAATACCTTTAAAATAATAGGCTAATATTTTAATTACTTTAACCTTTTCTTCTAGCTAATCTAGTCTTAAACTCCACAAATTGTCTAGTAGACATTTCTCTATTAAATATAGCTGAAATTTTGTGATTTTGAATGACTCTTTACCTTGTGATGGAAATTGCTTGAGATAAATATCTCCAAATCTTATGAATTTTTTGGGATTCATCTGCAAAATTAAATACCAAAAAATTAGCTTAGATAATTTTTCTGTAATTACATGCACAAATTTTGGTTTGTATCTATGATCATGTATCGTATCTATAAATTTTGTCCATCTATGACTTCTTAAATTCCATTCATTTAATTTAAGCACAAACTTAACAATTGCTACATAATCTTTCCTGTTACTAAAACATTTCTATAAGTATAATCGAAATGCATTAGTTATTACTAGAATTTCACAACCTAAACTTAATTTGAATTTTCCGCTTGCATACTAGTTATTCTTTCTATTTCTTTTTTGATTTGCTTAACTTTCTTTAAATCTTCTTGGTTAAAAGGTCCTAATGTATGTCTTAAGAATTCTTTGTGTAGATCTACTTTCATTTTACTAATAATTACTCCCTTATCTATTAATCTTTTTGTATGTCTTTAAGATGGAATTTTTTTTTCATTTTGTGCTTTTTTGTATTATGAAAATGATATATTTAAATATTCTTTTGAATCTATCCAACACATTTCCTTGTAAGGTTACCGTGATGCAACTAATAAATTTTTTTTATCCCATATCTCTTCATGGTTTGTGATAATGATGGCTGGGAATTGTACCAAGTCATCTATGACTTTTCATTTATCCGTAAAGTGTATATCCGGATAATTTTTTCCTTATGATATATTCCAATTTACTGGATCATTAATCCTAAATTTTTTTCTCATTCGCGGATCATTTAAATCTAATGAAGTTTTACTACCTTCACTAACATTTATCAATTTATTGTCAGATTTGATTATCACTTGTACTCATCATGTGTAATTTCCTCATAGTCTTCAATTTCTGAATTCGTGATGCTCTTATTTTTTAGATCCTCATCTAAATTGTATATTCCAGAGTCAAACTCGAAATGGTATAACAAATCTTTATACAGGAGGTATGTCTCTTGTATCATATTCACTAGATAGTTTTTCTCTTGAATAGTGCTTTTTTGATCCCTATACAATTCTTTCCAGCAATTAATTATCTCAAATATTGAGTCGTATTCTTATTTGGAATATGTTCTTACGACTTGCATATTGATTTGTTGACTTGATTTTTTCCATTCTACACTGTCGATGTGATCTAACTTTCCTACTAGTTCCTTTATCTCTTTTACTTGTTCTGGAGCAGAAATTGTTTCATCGTATCATATCGTATACTCTTCTTTTTTGTCAAAAGATTCTTCAGAACTTAGGATGAATTCTTTATTTATTCTCTCTACCTCATATTTATTTCCTTGGTAATTATTTTCTATTGGATTCTTAGTTTGAGTTTGAGAGAGATCACTTTGGTTATTGTTATCCTCTATAATTGCCTCATTATTATTTTCTTGGTCACTGGTTTATCATAGATTGTTGCTACTACAATCTTTTTCCTCTCCTATTGGAAGGCTGCTAACATTTGCCTTTTCGTTCTCTTCTAAGTTCAAGTTATATCCAAAATGACATAGTAGTTTTTTAAATTTTTTATAGATCTTTTCAGGTCTATTATCTTTTATCTCTCTTGCAGTTAAGTCTGAAAGTTTACACTCTTCTTTCCAACATTCTATTGAGCAAACTACCTCATCAAGTCATTTTTAGAAAACTTTGGCTTATATGTTCTATCATCGTAATATATAGTACTAGACAAATTAAATATGTTTCATAAAATTTTTGTTTGGAATACCTTGGGACGTATATTATATCATCATGATAATAGTGTCATCTAAACTATAATACATTTTATAGATCTCACATTCCCAATAAAGGTCATCGATAGCCATCTAAGATGTCGGTGGGTAGCTAGTTCTGAGTTACCTATGGTGCCTAAAACCACCTCCTAAGAGTCATCCTACAAAAGTCTACCCGCAGCAACAAAGGGATCTTTTAGGAATATGGGTTTTTAGGGTACTCAAATCTAGTAAAAGACACTTAGAATCAAAGTATGATATAATATAAATTATGAAAGACCAATAATCCATCTTACAATTAATTTGTCACCATATACATACTAATCTAACACACCAACACCAAAATAATACAAACTATCATGTATAAAATTATTACTAAATATACATAAAGCTTATCTAACACACCAGAACAAATACAAATTACTTTACTAATAATTCAAAGCGTACAATAAATACCTACCGTCCAAAAAGGAACTGGCCGGGCTCTGATACTAGGGCCCTTGGTATGTCAATTCATAGAATTGACATAAAGCTTATCTAACACACTAGGAACTGACCGCCCAAAATGAACTAGCCAGGCTTTGATACTAGGGGTAACGATTTACAAGAAAATCCCTTATTCCTAACTTATATTATATCATTCGTAAATCCTTGATAACTAAATGAATATATTTCAATGAGATGTTACACGTTGGGGAGGATAGTGAAGTCATACTAAGGGTAAACACAACTACTGAAATGGAAATACAAGCACACTCTCACACTACTACTACTGTCACACACTAATTATATATATGTGGTGGAATTATAAAGGTGGTCGGATTGGGAGGCACAAGACCGGAAAGACAGTGGAGAGGATGAAAAGGAAGGTGGATGATGTTGATGGAGGATGATTGCTATGGGAGATGGTGGTGATGGAGAATGGTGTTGAAGGTTTTCTCTTAATCTGAAATCTTGACCTGCTCCTCTCAATCTGCCAGAAGCCTTCTATTTATAGGAGAGATTCTTTCCTGCCGAAGTCTCCGATTTCTTCTTGCTAAAGACTTAGACTCCTTGGATTCCATTTGTGTGCGGTCCGTATCTTTAATCATGAAGGAGCTTTAATCATACAATCCTCTTTTTCATTTGAATATACTAGGCTCTTTTCAGCTTTATTAGGCTCCTTTCGACTGCATCAGGCTGCTTTTGTCATATCAGGCAGTTTTTGTCTATACTTCTTTTGCAAGCTTTATCAGTCTTGTTAGGTTTTTCCTTTTTTGGAGAATCTTGCTGCCTTTGGATGTGGCCGAAGACTTTATCAGGACTCTCCACTGTTGATGTCTTGGACTACGAATGTCAAGTGTTATAGAATTTTTAGCAAATTCTCAGCTATTAATGGATTTGATCTGCCTTTACCAACTACCGTTTGAGTTGGGCTAGCCATACTATTTTCCTCAGCATGATAAGTTGTCACGAAAATTTTAGCAAACCTCCAGCTATCAATGAATTTGACTTGTCTTTACCAACTAACATTTGAGTTGGGCTAGTCATTCTATTCCCCTCAGAATGATGAGTTGTCAAGAATTTTGTTTGGACTTAAATGCCAAACTATTCCTCTTCCCTTCGCTTTAGCAGCTTTGGGCTTTACACATTTTGTTTGCCGCTCTTGGTTGTGACCGGAGAATCTTGCCGCTCTTGGTTGTGAGCGGAGACTTCGTCGGGACTCTTTACTGTTGATGTTTTGGACTGCGGATGTCAGTTGTCATGGAAGTTTAGTAAACCCCTAACTATCAACGGATTTGATATACCTTTACCAACTATCGTTTGAGTTGGGCTGGCCATACTATTCCCCTCAGCATGATGAATTTTCAAGGATTTCTTTTGGGTTTAAATGCCAAACTATTCATCTTCCCATTGCTTTAGCAGCTTTGGGTAGTTTTTTTTAACAACAGTATTTATATGAGATATTTACAGGAAATTTAAAGAGCAAGTTTTTTTTATTCACTATTGATGTTGATTGGTTGCCTAACATTCCATCATGTTGTTGAGATTTCGTATGCCTTCATCTACCATGTGTGCGAGTAGATCTGGTGGTATATATTCTTCTGCCTATTCTGCCATGTCCTGCTAAAATATTCTGTCTTCTACCATTTTCTTTTTGAATTAATCCTTCATGAGCTGATTTGATAATCTTAGAGACCTTACAAATAACCTCTTTATCTATATAGAATCTGAAGATTTTTGTTTCTGTGCCTAATCTGAATCTATTTGCACTGTATTTTTCCAATTGAATTCATATACTATGGTTTTTGCTCTCTAGTGCCTGATCTGTCATGGAATCTTCCTATCACAAATTACTCCCCTTGCCTCTGTATTTGGATGTAGAAGATGGGCTAATCTATGAGTAATCCATACACTGTGCTTTGTAGGATATCATTCTTATTTAATGTATCTACTATTATGGAGTCAAATTCTATCTTGAGCTGTGGCTCCTTATCTGTAAAAGCTTCTAAGACTAGAAATGCTAAAGAATTTGGAAGTAATTTTGCATGATCAAGATGATTAACAATTTTCAGTGAAACAAATCCCATATCTAGGAAGTCTTTCCAACTATAGTCTGTTCCATGAAGTTTCTCTGTTTCAGTTGGCTTAATTGTATACTTAGTCTGTAAAAGGCATAGGCTAACTCACATTTGCATTTGGGTTGTGAGGGATCTATGATGTTGTAATCTGAATTGATGTTGATGCATCTATCTGTGTTGGCATAGTATATTACTTGGTCTACAGCTACTCCTTTGCATCTTCTTTCTCCTTATTGGATTTTTTTGAGTATCTGTTGCATATCTTCAGCTTTTCTATAGAAATTGTCTTGAATTTCCTGGTGAATGTTTTGTCTGACATCTTCTGGAAGAATAGATAATTCATGAGTTGTTTTAAAGAATAATCTAGCTTGCATGGCTTTTGCATTTCTCAGATATTGGAGGATTTCCTTTCTTGATTCTTTTTTACTCTTATTTGTGAGGCACTCCTCTTTTTCTTTTTCCCTCTTTTTTTTGAGGCTCTCATTTTCCTTCTGTAAGCTCACTATTACCTGTGATTGTTTACTGAGATTTTTAACTTATTTATCTTTTTGTATTTTTAAATTTTTAAAATGCTTCATAATAACTTGACAATTTTTACACTTTAGTGATGATTCTGATTCACTTGAACTCTGTTGACTCTTTTGTGGATTCATAAACTCTACAAGACGTTCATCAAAATACCAGGAAGTTGGAATATTATTTCTAGCATATTTTTTAGCTTCTTTAATGCTATAAAAACCTTTAAATACTGGATTATCAAAATTTGAGACTAACCTTTTAACTGTATACCAATTTCTGTAAATTCCTACTTGATGATCTCTAAGTATGACATAAAAGATAAAACTCTGTGACTGGGGTGTCTGTATAATATCTTTAAAATAATAAACTAATGTCTTAATTACTTTACACTTTTCTTTTGGCTAATCTAGTTTTAAATTCCACAAATTATATAGTAGACACTGCTGTATTGATTCTACCTGAAATTCTGTGACTCTGAATGACTCTTTACTCTATGACGCAAATTGCTTCAGATAAATATCTCCAAATCTCATGAATTCTATGGGATTCATCTGCAAAATTAAATACAAAAAAATTAGTTTAGTTAATTTTTCCATAATTACATGCTCAAATTTTGGTTTGTATCTATGATCATGTATCATATCTATAAATTTTGTCCATCTATGACTTCTTAATTTCCTTTCATTTAATTTATGCACAAACTTAACAATTGCTACATAATCTGTCCTGTTACTAAAACGTTTCTGTAAGTATAATTGAAATGCATTAGTTATTTCTAGAATTTTACAATCTAGGCTTAATTTGAATTTTTTGCTTGCATATCTAGTTATTCTTTCTATTTCTTTTTTGATTTGCTTAACTTTCTTTATATCTTCTTGGTTAAAAGGTTACTATGCCCTTTAACATAATTTGAGCCTGGTATAATTGCCTCATTATGATAGAATTACTATAATATTAATAGTATCACCCCTGGTATCAGAGCCCGGTCAGTTCCTTTTTGGGCGGTAGGGATGTGCAGTCTGTATAGAGTTTCTCCAGTACTGTTCCGGTATGTATTGCACGTTTTGAATTATTATAAAGTAGTTTGTATTTGCTTTTGTTTGTTTGATAAGTTTTATGAATATTTAGTGAAAATTTTAGTTTGTATTACTTTGGAGTTGGTATGTTAGATTAGTATGTATATGGTGACAAATTAATTATAAGACGGATTGTTGCTCTCTCATAACTTATATTGGTATATCATAGTTTTATTCTAAGTGTTCTTTACTAGATTTGAGTAACCTTAGAACCCAGATTTTTTAAGTAATTCCTTTGTTGCTGTAGGTAGGTGTTTATAGGGTGACCCTCAGGAGGTGGTTTTCGGCACTATAGGTGACTCAGAGCTAGCTACCCATCGACATCTTAGATGACTACCGATGACCTTTATTGGAAATGTGAGATCTATGAAATATATTATAGTTTAGATGACACCATGTTTCATGGTGATATAATATACGCCCCAAAGTATTCTGAACAAAAAACTTATGAAACAGATTTTAATTTATTTAGTACTATGTATTGTGATGATAGAACATATGAACCAAAGTATTCCAAAATACAATTTGATGAGGTAGTTCGCTCAGTAGAATATTGGAAAGAACAGTGTAAAAATCTAGACTTAACTGCAAAAGAGATAAAAGAAAATGCATCTGAAAAAATCTATAAAAATTTTAAAGCACTACTAAATCATTTTGGATATAAGTTGAACTTAGAAGAGGACAAAAAAGCAAATGTTAGCAGCCTTCCAATAGAAGAGGAAAAAGATTGTAGTAGTAACAATCTATCACAAACTAGTGACCAAGAAAATAATAATGATGCAATTATAGAGGATAATAATAACCAAAATGATCTCTCTCAAACTCAAACTGATAATCCAATAGATAATAGTTACCAAGAAAATAAGGTAGAAAAAACAAATGATGAAATTATTTTAAGCTTCGAAGAACCTTCTGACAAAGGGCAAGAAGAAAAATATTTGATAAGGTATGACGAAATAATATTTGCTCCAAAACAAGGAATAAGATTTAATTATGTTAAAGGGACACTCAAATTTGATGGATACAGATAGTATTCACTACATGCACTATTAGATACAGGAGCCACAATTTGTTCTTGTCAAGAAATTGCCATACCGATAGAAAAGTGGGAGCCAATGAAGTATCCAGTTAAAATAATGGGGATTAGTGCACATCAGACAACTATCCAAAGTAAAACAAAAAACGTGGAAATCTAGTTTAATAGAAAAAGATTTGTTATACCAAAACTCTTATGTTTTCTACACATGAAAGGAGACATGGTTTTGAGGAATAATTTTATTTGAGAATATCAACCAATGATTGTAGAAAAATATATGGTCTTGTTACACCAACGAGAAGGCGGTGAACTTCATAGAATTGACATACCCCTTTTAGACGGACCTAGGTACAAGTGTTCATATGACTTTTCTCCGCCTAAAGATAACTCAAAAGACAGAGATCCATTGAAGAAATACAAAGAAGTTTTTGAATTAAGTCAAACCCACTAGCTTTACAAAACTCTTAGTTAAAATTTCAGTGAAAATCCATTAAAATTATGAGATCGAAGCCTGAGATTCTATAAGATTCAACTAAGAGACGATAGCGTAACCATTAGAGTAAAACCAATGCTCTACACTAGACAAGATATAGATGAATTCGACAATGAAATAAATGAACTCTTAAATGTAGGTCTGATAGAGAAAACTATTAGCCCTCACTCCAGCCCAGCATTCATGGTTAGAAATTTTAATGATATAAAGAGAAAGAAACCCCGAATGGTAATTAATTACAAAAGACTAAACCAAAATCTTAAGTTTAATGGGTATTTCATCCCAAGGAAAGAAGTACTAATAAATTTGACAAAGGGGACTAAGGTATTTAGTAAGTTTGACTACAAATATGGAGTCTGGCAACTTAAGATAATAGGAATCAAAACTACTGACAGCATTCAGTACACCCCATGGTCATTTTTATTGGAATGTTATGCCATTCGGATTAAACACTGCACCACAAATATTTCAAACATGGATGGACTCAATTTTTAATAACCTAAAGGATTTTTGTGCCATGATGACATCTGGGTATTTTCCAAAACAAAAGAAGATAATGAAAGACATCTAAAAATTATTAGTGATGTTTTTAAGAAACATGGATAATACTCTCTCCAAAAAAGATTGAAATCAAGAAAGAGTCAGTAGAGTTTCTTGGAATTATACTAGATAAGGATGGTATTCAGTTACAAAAGCACATCATTTCAAAAATCAAAGAATTTTTCAAAGAAATAAAGGATAAGAGGCAACTGTAGAGTTTGTTAGGACTACTAAATTTTGGAAGAAATTTTCTAAGGGAATTAACTAAGCAAGAAATACCACTACTAAAAAAGTTAAATAAAAATCAGGAGTTCATCTGGACGAATGAAGATAAAAGGGCTCTAAAAAAGATAAAACAACTTGCTGAAAATGCACCGAAAGTATACATACCCAAATCAGGAGATAAATTAATTTTAGATACTGATGCATCTGAAGAGTGTTGGGGGTGTACATTAAAAGCAATTCCAAAATAAATTTGGGATGAAGAGGACCCACGTTAATGGAATCAGGCCCAGAAAAGGAAGCATACCACAGAAGATATTAAAACATGAAAAACTTTTTGGATACAACTCTGAAAAATTCAAACCAAACGAATTAAAATAGATAATATTTGAAAAGGAATTGTACACGATAAATCTAGCCTTACAAAAATTTTAAATATTTCTTGCACTAGAATTTTTTATTATCAGAACAGATAATAAAGCTGTAAGAGATTTTCTTATAAATACAAAGAAGGCTTCCAAAAAATGCATGCAATGGTATAATAAAATTGCCCAATATTCTTTTGAAATAGTACATGTTAAAGGAAAAGATAATTTTATTGCAGATTATCTAAGTCGACCTACCACATAGTAAGAGCCATTCAAGTAAAATTAAATTAGTAAACAACTGATTTGTTTTTAAGGATAAGAAGCAATAGTGAATAAGGAAAAGGTATAGCAATTAGTGACCCTATTCCAATGGTTTTTGTTGTATTCATGGGATACCAGCCAAGTATCTATACAAATTGGGAAAAAATCCCACAACCAGGTATCCAATTTCAATGGAGCATGCAGCAAGCATTAATATTCCCGTGAGGACGCCATCCTTGCATGGGAAATGTCACATTAGAACCATATATAGCAGAAGAACTCCGCAGCCTCGCTCATCATATGTTTGAGCCAAGATAACAAAATTTTCAAACTTAGAAATCTCAACACCATTCTACTCCGAAATCAACGGAGCATGGAGGGCACACCAAAGATCAAATCTAGGGATCGGAACTTGACGAGCTTTCCAAAAACAAATGGAAAACCTAGCAAGCCTTATAATAAAACAAGAATCGAGATTCAAAACCTTAAGTGATATTTTCCAAGATTTTATAGCAACCCTTGATGAAGAAATCATCAAGGCAATGACCCCTAAACAATATGATCTCCTAAAAAGTATGGGTGAACTTCTAGAAAGGAAACTTCCCGACTATGGCGAAACAAGTAGAGCAAGGGAGACAGTGCAATTCGGGACCGTAAGCATGGAAGACTTGCAAACAAACAATATTTCTACACAGGTCGAGGAAAAAATGGACACAGAAGTCAAAGAAGTAGAGGTCAAAATAAACGAAGAAGCTAACAGTAGAGGAGTTTCTGTACAAAGTCTACTGAAGCAACTATATGAAGAAGGCAATCCAACGGTTGGACTACTCGGGGAAGAATCTAGTAAGTTTGACTATTATGTTCTCTATGGGACGCCAAAGATAAAAAAATTAGTCCCTAAAACAAAGTCTGGTCAAAAGAAACCTTCAGAGAAAAAGATTGTACCAACAGGATGTGATGATCCTACCTCATCTACGGATGAATGGATCCAACTCCCTCTCTGATAACTTTTACAAAAATTTCATGTAAATATTGCATGTACATAGTGTGATAAAAAAAAAAGCCTTGTAAAGTCCAAAGTTGCTAAAGCAATGGGAAGAGGAATAGTTTGGCATTTAAACCCAAATGAAATCCTTAACAACTCATCATACTGAGGGGAATAGTATGACTAGCCCAACTCAAATGGTAATTTGTAAAGGCAAATCAAATCCGTTGATAGTTAGAGATTTGCTAAAAATTCCATGACAACTCATCATGTTGAGGGGAATAGCATGGTTAGCCCAACTCACACGGTAGCTGGTAAAGGCAAATCAAATCCATTGATAGTTGGAAATTTGCTAAAAATTCCATAAGACTTGACATTCATAGGCCAAAGACATCATCAAGATAATAGTAGCAAGATTCTCTATAAAGCCCTGACAACCGACATCAACAGAAAGATCCCCTACAAAAGGTGCCTGACAAAAGGAGCCTGATACAGCCAAAATGAGCCTGATACAACCGAAAGAAGCCTAATATATCCAAAAGAAAAAGCTCCTTCATTATTAAAGATGCAGGCCCCACACAAATGGAATCTAAGGAGTAAAGGCTTCAGCAAGAAGAAATCAGAGACTTCGGCAGGAGGAATCTCTCCTATAAATAGAAGGCTTCCGACAGATTGAGAGGAGCAAGTTAAGATAGCAAGTTAAGGGAGCAGGTTAAGATAGCAAATTAAGGTTGAGATTTCAGATTAAGAGAAGATCACCACCAATAAATAGTTTTTCTCTAGCGGTTATTTCTTGTACTATTTTATCTAGTTCCTTCCAAAATTGATATTTACTGAATTCATCAAGTCCTACTTGTGGTGCATAGGCAATAATGACATTAAAAATTTATCTATCTAAAATAAGTTTAACTAATAAAATTCTATTCCCCTTCCTCCTAACCTCCAATACATCTCTAAATAATTATTTATTTATAATCACACCTACCCTATTACGATTTCTATCTCTACCCGTATACCAAAATTTATAATCCCAAAGCTTTATGATTTTAACTTTCTCACCTACCCATTTAGTCTCCTACGCATAAAATATTAACCTTCTTTCTAATCATAGCATCAACTATCTTTGCAAATTTAGCTGTTAGAGAACCTATATTTCACGATGCCAACTGAAATCTATATTTATGTTTATGAGCTAACTTCTTTACCCCCACCCGCTCATTAAGATGTGAACATCTTACATTTGATATCACATCCGGACGCTAATATGGCGTGTCGCTTCTGGGCGACGACGTAACAACTCTCACACATTTTTCATTACACCCGGACTCCGATGTAGCGCGTCGCTCAGTAGGAAACGCTCCAACGAAATTCATATTTTGACTCATGTAATAATATGTGACAATATTTTATGCTGGCTGTCACCGATTTACTACAACCCTCATCCTTTATCCTGACTTGGGATAGACAGTGATATGATAAATCTTTAAGCACAGTACTAACAGAGTTGCAATTGAATTTTAATAATATTCACCATTCTCCATCACCACCATCTCCCATCGCCATCATCCTCCATAATCATCCACTTTCCTTCCCATCCTCTCCACCATCTTTCTGGTCTTGTGCCACCAAATCCAACCACCTATATAATTCCACCACATATGTATAATTAATGTGTGACAGTAGTAGTACTGTGAGAGTGTCCTTGTATTTATTTCCATTTCCAGTAGTTTCTTTCACCCCTGGTATCATCACCCCCGGAATCAGAGCCCAGCCGGTTCCTTTTTGGACAGTAGGGATTTGCAGTCTATACAGAGTTTCTCCAGGACTGTTCCGGTATATATTGTATACTTTGAATCATTACTAAAGTAGTTTTTATTATTATAAGGGTTAATTACAGTCAGACCCCCTGTAGTATTGAGTGTGTGTCACTTAACACCCCTGAAGTTTGAAACTCTCAAAAAACCCCCTGAACTTAGTTATTTTCACTCTCGTTTTTTACTAAAGTGCACTCTTGTATCTCAAATTCCTATTCTACCCTCATCTCTCTTTTTAACCAACAATAGGAATTTGAGAAATGAGGATATAATAGGAATTTTAAGGGACAAGAGTGCACTTTAATAAAAAAGGAGAGTGAAAATAACTAAATCAAGGGGGTTTTTTGAGAGTTTCAAACTTCAAGGGTGTTAAGTGACACATCACCAATACTACAGGGGGTCTCACTGTAATTAACCCTTATTATAAAGTAGTTTGTATTTATTCTGATGTGTTAGATGAGATTTATATATATTTAGTAATGATTTTATAAAAAATCTTTGAAAATTAGACAAAATCACTGTAACAACACATATAAGGTAACAAATTAACTATATGATCATCTTTAGTTCTCAAATAATTTGTATAAGGATTATCCTATTTTCATTCTAAGTGTCCCCTGTTAGAATTGAGTAATCTTAAAGCCCAAATTACTAAAGTGGTCCCTTTATTGCCATGGGAAGGCGTTTGAAGGTTGACCCTCAAGAGATGGTTTTAGGCACCATAGCCTACTCAGGGCTCGCTACTCATGACATCTTAGATAGCTACCAATATACCATGCATATTTGTGAATTCTAGAAGAGGCTATAGTCATTTGGAATATTTTTTAGTAACTACAGATAAGAACCTAACAAATATTACAAGCTTTCGCAACACCCTTATTGATTATATAGTTTATAGGTTTAATAAGTTAGAAAAACAAATAGAAAAGGTGATAGAACAAAACGAAATATATATTTCTATATTTGGTAAAAACGAACAGGGTAGTTCCACAAAGTAATTCGACAGAGAAATAACAGAGTTCGACAAAGAAGTAAGGGAAATATTAGGTAGATTGGATCGTATTGACAGTATAGGAACTAGCTCAAAATAGGTAAAACCAAGTCAACAAATCAACATGATGCAAGCAGAGAAAGCATTCTCTAGAAAAGAGTATGATTCAATAATTGAACTGATCGATTGTTGGAAAGAACTATATAAGGATCCAAATAACAATATTCAAGAGAGAGACTACCTAGTAAATAGGATACAAGAGATATATTAACAGAATGATGACCTGTTAAACCATTTTGGGTTCGACCCTGCAATATACAATTTAGAAAGCAAAATTGAAGAACTAGAAAGTATCATGGATTCAGATAGCAAGGACTGTGGCATGACTATACATGATGAATACGAAACTGAATCTGAAGGAAATAACAAGATGATACATGTCGAGGAGGATAGTAAAGTCCCAATTGACTTAAGCGATTTACAAATAGGGAAGAATATAAGAATTGATGACTTGATAAAAAGGAGTGTCTCAAGGAGGAACGTATCTAAATCTGTCTAACGTACACTTTAAAGATAAACAAAAGGCAATAGATGACTGGGTACAATCTTTAGATGTAGTAATCACAAATCACGAAGGAATGTGGATAAAGAAAGATTTGTCAATTACACTACGGAAACCCTTCAAGAAAATGTATTACAATGGATTAAGCAATGGATAAACTCAGAAGAAGGGAAAAGAAAAATGAAAAGAGTGGGTTGAAGATAGTAAGTTCATTGGGTTTAAAAATGTCCTCACTGACTTTATAAAAATCATAAAAAAAAATTATGTTGATTCATAGATGATAAGGCCCAAGAAGAAGAAATCCTTTATGCATTATCCAAAATCGAACTATGTAATATATGTGAATTTGAGGAATACTGTAAAACATTCTCAGAAAACTTTTATAAGCTAGAATTTGACAAAATTTACTTGATCCATTTTCCCACAAACTTCCAAACCCCTATGATACTAAAGCACGAAATAGGTACCCAGATTACCTAAAACGAATCGAGAAAAATAATAATTTAGAGCACCGTATCCACTATGCACTTAAAATAATACACGATGGTTGTCTCAAAAAGTCTTATAAGAAAATGAAAAACATAATTAGTAACTCACCTAAAGGAAGGAAATGCTATGAAAAAAATAATTGGAGAAAAATAAAAAATAGGTAACGAGAAAAAACCAAAGTCGATAAAAAGAAGAACTTTTCGATGGAGACCATGGAGTAAGAATAAAGGATTTATTAAAGATAAAAAATACATTAGAAATTGAGAGGAATATCCTACTCAGAGGGACAAGAAGAGTTGTAGATGCTTTGTAATGTGATAATTTAACTACAAGCGTACAGTGTCGGTCGTAGCACTATACAGGTCGTCCCACAGAGATCTAAAGTGTTTTGAGATTCTTACTATTTCTATAATCTAACGGATTAACAAAACATGCTAATTACAAATTGACTTGATTTAATTAGCCTAGCATCTAGAATCTACTAGTTTCCAACCATATATTTACTTCTATTATTTTCTTCTATCATAAAAATTTATACTTTTAGTTTAATCTTTATTTAAAGTGCCCTAAGCATGAGCTATCAAGTGGTGTATAAATATAACTCATCAAAGAAACTATTTCTCATAAAAATAAACTAAATCATTAGATAAATCTATGATAAAGATTAAGACCAAAAACTCCAAACTCTAACTAAGCATAGGCTATCATGAAATCTAATTCAAGTACAACCTATCAAAGTATTAATCTACGAGTTATCTTTTAATTTTTAATTAAAAATTCATATCTTTATTATTTTATTTAAGAAGAAAATACTAGAGAGCAATTATATGGTGGGTTCTAGTTTCATCTACATCCTAAAACTAAGCTAAATTAGCTACTCATAATTCTAGTTAGCAAAATCATATTTTTATTCATGAAAGTAATTAAATTTAATTTATAAAGTAAGTAAATCTAAACTAGAAAGCAATTAAAATAAATTAACTAAGAAAAAATTAAAGAGCAAAGAGAATTAACTCTGGAGTCCGATATTGTGGTCGTCACCCCTTCAACAAAACCCTAATTTTATTAAATTAAAAACGAGTACAAACTATATCCTAATTCTATATTAACTACTGCTTTCTTTTGTTAGAATACAAGAATACGACCAATATATAGGCTTCGGAAATCAAACCTTAATTCTAACAGAACGGAGAAACTACAAAATTACAACGAAACCACCCAAGAAAAATCAACCCGTGGACCCACTTCTTTGCTACTATTTGGTGGTAAATACCGCCAATTGGCGGTAATAATATGTCCAATTGTTCTGATTTTCTTATACACGAGTCTCTTGTCTTGTACACTTGATTCTCCTGACTTTATTTGACTTTGACTCTCTGCAGTATTTTAATATTGTAGCTTTTACTCTCTTTGAACTCTTTTCTGAACTTAATTTCCTAATCCGGCTCTGATTTCATGCCACCTCCTTATACGAATCGGATTACCCGAAAAACTAACTAAAAATACCCGAGTAGTAGTTATTTATATACAAAAATAGATTAAATATGGAAGAAAAAATATAATATATGATACTTATCACACCTCCACGCCTATCTTTTGCTAGTTCTCGAGCAAAACCTAAAGCTAAAAAGAAAAACAAAAATCCTAACTCACTTTCGCAGAAATCGTGATTGCACTTAGCATGTGCAATAAGCCTTTAAACTCCTACATTATCCTAGTGGACGAGTATTGTCTCGTAAGGGTTTGTAGTTAATATACCCACAAAATTTGTGAAGAAAATAAATTAAGGAATAAAGAAAAGAAAAATGAGGATAACCAAAAATTAAGAAAGTTAAAAATTTTATAAAAAAAAATCTTTTTTATATATTTTCATCAATTAATCTCAATAATATACAAACTCAATAATGTATTTAGATTATCAATTTTTAAATCGAACGTCATATCAGATACATTTATCATTTTAATCAAAAATTTAAATTATATCTTTCAATACCTACTAACAGATAATCCATTGGCTCCTATACATCTATGTGCACATGTGATAGTCTACTTCGGTTTTGAACTCCAACTCTAACTCATGATTCGTCTCCTCTCTCATAATGTTTTTTTTTCTTTTTCTTTTCTTTTCTTTATTAAAGAATATTTCACTTTCATGCAAATATTCACGCTTACTTAGGCGCAAAGTAGCTGATTACTCGGATCATACTCTCTCTTTATTTCCTTTTTTTTAAAAATATTTCATCTTTCATGTGAATATTCACGCTTACTTAGGCGCAAAGTACTTGATTACTTAGATCATATTCTTTTTTTTCACATTTGAGACTATTGTATTAATACCATGCGCACCCTATTATTTTATCACTCTCAAGGCTATTGCCTTAATACCAGGCTCACCCCATTGTTTTATTCTCACTATTTTTTTCTTTGTTTAGAGAGAGAAGACTTATTTAATCGTTATCATATTTGTCCTTAACCTAATAAACTATTGTGAAGTAAAAAATAGATGTATACTTGCCTCAAAACTACTGTTAGCGATATTAATTTTTTGGACTTTAATCTTTTTTTCATAAAATTCAAAGTGTATCGTCTAATCTACTCTCATATCCAATTTCAAATCTAAATTTGTCTCTTTATCTGTAATTAGGTTGATTTACTGATGAAAATATATAAAATCAAAGGTTTTTTATTTTAGTTTTTTTATTTAGTTATCCTAAAAACTACCCAAAGTGCAAAATAAAGAAATCCAAAAATCTAAAAATAAAATAAAATTTCTAAAAAAATTAAAAATTCTAGAAAAATACGAAGAAAATATTCTAACCTAGTCCCCACACCTAAACTCGTATATGTGCTCATACACAAACGAAGGCTAGTAAAATAAATAAGAAAACTATTATACAAATATTATACACTTATTAGAAAATCTAAATGGTTACAACCTCTTGATCGCTTTCCACTCTCACAATTTGTCCTTTTACGTTTTGACATGGATGAACTTAGCGTTTTTATCAGTTTGCATTTAATCTCTCCATCTTATTTTTTATTTTTCTTAATTTATTCCTACCCTTCTTTCTTTTATGCAATAGTAAAATTTTGTGGTTGGAAAGCGTACCTTTACCATTGTTCGTATTCCATCCATGAGCATTTTTTATATTAGTAAGTATTTTGGTTTTATCAACTTTTAAAATAATATACCCACTTTGGTGTTGTGGAATCATGAGTTTGATTTTGGAGGGCTCTTTCAAATCATAAGGTACCATGACCTCTTCTTTTTGAGGTTATTTCTATTCATCTAATATTCTCGGCTCGTCATGCAAATTTTCTTCAAACCTATTATCAAAATTCTCAAAAAAAATGCCATACTAGTGGACTTATCGTTAATCAAATTATTATGAAGGGATAAAAAAATTTCTTCACAAATTTTTTTACAATTTTCATCAAGAGAATGATATGATAATGTGTCACTAGCAAGCTCACCATGAAGTAAATTATCAAACAAAATATTTTCTTTATCACTGGTTTC
Organism: Dracaena cambodiana; assembly: GCA_036321105.1. NCBI lineage: Eukaryota > Viridiplantae > Streptophyta > Magnoliopsida > Asparagales > Asparagaceae > Dracaena > Dracaena cambodiana. The sequence goes on from JAYEPQ010000017.1 coordinate 12,342,858, forward strand.
TCACAATGGTCTAAAATAGGTTGATCACAATGTTGAATTATGGACTCATCATGCATAAAATTATTTAACTCATTTTGAATCATATCTAATTCAAAATATGACTGAAGTGGTTGCTCGTTGGAGTAAGATATGTTAAAACTATTAGGTAGTTGATCTTCAAAAAGTTTAGTTTGAGAAAACGCTTTGAGAAAATCTTCCATACAAGATTCAATTTGAGAGGATGATTTTTGAGATAATGATTTTAGCAAAACTTCTATATCTTCCTCTACGTCTTCGTTCCTAAGACTCATGATCATAATTTTTCTTATTTTTTTCAAATGATTGCATCTCAAGATCATGAGTAAAATTTGAAGGTGGATATGATAGATCTGTGTACCTATTTGATGACAGATATGAAGTGGTTGAAGGTAAATTCTCATGACATGCATATCTTGCTTCTAATCTTTTTAATTTTTCATCTAACAAGTTCAATTGAATATCTTGTTCATGATTGAATGTTGATCATGAAGACGAATAGCCCATAAAAAAAGGATCATATGGAAGACTCTCTTGGTGCGGCTCTTGATTATAGGCAAAATTAGAATAATTCATCCATTCACAATTATAATTTTGTGTATAGAAAGTGCTCGTAGGTTCATTATATGTGGTGTGAAATTGATTATGATCTAGTCCTAGCAAACTTCCTATCCATAGACACTGATGATAATTATGATATGGATCACGACAATGATAACAACCAGATTGATTTCGAAACATTTTTCTTATTTTTTATTTTTTTTTGAAAAAAAGGTGGAGAGGGAAAGAGATGGAAAGGAAAAAAGAAGATTGATTTTTTTATTTTTTAGAGCCAGGGAACCAAAATACAGAACTGGAGAAAAAGTGGACTCAGTTTGTACCGCCTTGCCGCCAATTGGCTGTTTTGGCCGCCAAATAGCAGCAAAACCAGAGAGCTTGACTTTCTAGTTTCTGCTGCTTACTCTAGAGGCTCTTCTGATCTCTTTCGTTTTCCTGTATCTGGAATTTCGTATCCCTGCACACTCAACACACACTGTTAATCCCGTAAAATATTAGAAAAATCAAGAAAAACACCATCGATCCCCAGCAACGGCACCAAAAACTTGATGTGATAATTTAACTGCAAGCATATATTGTCAATTGTAGCACTATATAGGTTGTCCCACGGAGATCTAAGGTATTTTGAGATTCTTACTATTTCTATAGTATAATGGATTAACAAAAGATTCTAATTTCAAGTTTAGTTAATCTAATTAGCCTAGAATCTATAATCTACTAGTTTCCAATCATATATTTACTTCTATTATCTTCTTTTATCATAAAAATTTAATCTTTTAGTTTAATTTTTATTTAAAGTGCCCTAAGCATGAGCTATCAAGTGGTGTGCAAGTATAACTCACCAAAGATACTACTTCTCATAAAAATAAACTAAATCATTAGATAAATCTATGACAAAGATGAAAACCAACGACTCCAAGCCCTAACTAAGTATAGGTTATAAAGAAATCTAATTCACGTATAACCTATCAAAGTATTAATCTACGAGTTGTTATCTTTTAATTTTTCATTGAAAAATCATATCTTTATTATTTTATTTAAGAAGAAAATACTAGAGAGCAATTACATGGTGGATTCTAGTTTCATCTACATGCTAGAGTTAAGCTAAATTATCTACTCATAGTTCTAGTTAGCAAAATCATATTTTTATTCATGAAAGCAATTAAATCTAATCTATAAAGCAAATAAACATAAATTAGAAAGAAATTAAAATAAATTAACTGAGAAAAAATTGATGAGCAAAGAGAATTAACTCTGGAGTCCGATATTATAGTCGTCACCACTTCAACAAAATCCTAATTTTATTAAATTAAAAACGAGTACATAATATATCCTAATTCTATATTAACTACTTCATTCTTTTGTTAGAATACAAGAATACGACCAATATATAGGCTTCGGAAATCAAACCCTAATTCTAACAGAACGGAAAAACTACAAAATTACAACGAAACCAACGAAAAAAAATCAGCCCGTTGACCCACTTCTTTGCCGCTATTTGGCGGTAAATGCCGAAATTGGAGGTAATAATATGTCCAATTGTTCTGAATTTTCTTATGCACGAGTTTCTTGTCTTGTACACTTAATTCTCCTAACTTTATTTGACTTTGACTCTCTACAGTATTTTAATCTTGTAGCTTTTACTCTATTTGAACTCTTTTCTTGACTTGATTTCCTAATCCGGTTCTGATTTCAAGTCATCTCCTTGTACGAATCGGATTACCTAAAAAACAAACTAAAAGTACCCAAGTAGCATTTATTTATTTACAAAAACAGATAAAACATGGGAGGAAAAAATACAATATATGATACTTATCACTTTGTATGTAACGAGGAAGGGCATTTCATCAAAGACTGCCCCAGAAGAGGGAAAAATGCCCAGAAAATGATAAAATTTATGGAGGAACAAGATCTGGAGTTTTGTTTTGGGGAAGTAATTTCACATTCAAATATAATACTATATGAACTCGAAGAAGAGAATGATTTGGATTCTGAATTAATATTCATGATGAATGAAGAGTCGGGTTCCATCACACTTTCTATATCCGAATTAGATAATATAACATTAAGAGATATGGTTGGAAGAGAAGCAGTTTTTAGCTCAGAAGACATCGAATGAATGAAAAATATCAACAGATAAAAAAGACAGGAATATATAAAATCTCACGATTCAATTTCTTATCCAAAAGGATAATTGAAAATTTCAACAGAAATACAACTGCCAATCTATCAGCAGGAGGACAGGTAGATATCCCCATTTTTAGCCGAGAAAAGGTGCGAAGGTAGAAGAAGAGATATCCAGAAATTCGATATATCCATGTTGGACTAATCCAGATCAAAATTAATGCACTATTTAGAGCTAGCATAGAAATCCCCATAATAACACTTGTCATGGATAATCGTTTCACAAACGATCATCAAGCACTGATAGGTGGATTTTATTCCAAACTTGTAAATCAGACTGTATGGTTCAATATCCGACCTAATTACTTTATTTCTATATCAGACCCAAATATAATAGATATAGTATGACTAAAAATTAAAACACAGGGAATGAACATGAAAACTAATTCACATGTTCTGGCTATAGAATATACAACTATTCATGAACTGACTCAAACTACAAAGACTAGAATAGTCTCGAACTAGAGAGAAATAATCGAAATATTTGAACCAAAACTATTTGAAGAAGAGATAAAAATCCAGACTAATGAATATAAAGGATCCCGCAATACCTAGACAATGGTTCCTCGAAAATTTAATTCAAACAGAAGAGCAAAAATATTTTAGCGGAGTAGAGATACAGTGTTCTGGAAATAACCTTTATATTGAAAATAATTCAAAATAGCCCCTGTTAATAAGAAGCTATAGGGAAAGAAAATTGAAAGAAATAGTCGGAAGAAAATCCATTGCCGGAGCGGATATTAAGGAGATAGGAGAGCCACTATTATCATGATTATTAGAAGAAGTTCTAGGTCTATGGCAAAAGGAAAAAATTAATATACCACTTGTGCCTGGATCAACTGCTCGACAAGAAGCTGACGAGACCCAGATTAAAAATATAATAATAATAATAATAATAATAACAATAATAATAATAATAAATCATAATAAACTAACTATTTTTACAAGACAATATGGACAGAGAAAAAGAAATAGAACTGTCAAAAAAGACAAGAAGAGAGAAAATTCTAGAGAAGGCTAGAAAGACACTTTCTGACAAAATCTTACTAAGTATCAAAACAATGATACTCGATCAGAATGAAACAATCATAAATATCCTATCAGAAAATAAAGCAGATATTATCAGGACACACAATGACTATCCGAAACTCTTCAAGTTCATAAAGAGGGTTTATGGAATATGGAGGAAGTCGAATGAGAACTCATAAGACAACTATATTTCAGACAACAAGAAGAACAAGAATGGCGCAAGTTTTCAGCAATGATAAAGCATTTCATTCACAGATTAGCTACAAACAACAATCATAATCAATTGTTTATTTTTCCAGATATTAAGTACTCTTGGGTGGAGAGATGAGACAAAGTTTTTCTAGCCATATCAAATCTGGATATTCAGTTATCCTAAGCATTGGGAAAAATTCGATCCCAAATATAATATTAACAGAATCAACTACAACTTCTTTTGGTAGCAGTTTCATCGAAATAGTTGACATGGCTCGAAACCTCCTAAAGAATATTGGTAGCTACTCAATCACAAAAGATGACAGAAGGATTATTGCCACGAAAGACTATCGTGCAAAATTTAGTATCCCTAAAAGGAGAAGCCATAAAGCAATAAAACTATTACAAGATATAGCTTTCAATCACGAGAACCTGGACATTCCTATAGAGTTTAGATGGATAGCAAGGTATGTAAAGGAAGAACACTATGATTTCCTATAAATATTGCATGTACATAGTGTGATAAAAAAAAAGCCCTGTAAAGCCCAAAGTTGCTAAAGCAATGGGAAGAGGAGCAGTTTGGCTTTTAAGCCCAAACGAAATTCTTGATAACTCATCATGCTAAGGGAAATAGTATGGCTAGCCCAACTCAAACGATAGTTGGTAAAATCAGAGCAAATCTGTTGATAGCTGGGATTTTGCTAAAAATCCCATGACAACTCATCATGCTAAGGAGATAGCATGGCAAACTAAAACGGTAGTTGGTAAAGAAATATTAAATTCATTGATAGCTGGGAGTTTGCTAAAAATCCCGTGACAACTAACATCCGAGTCCAAGACATCAATAGTAAAAAGTCCCGATGAAGTCTCTGGTCATAACCAAGAGCGGCAAGATTCTTCAAAAAAGGAAAATCCTGACAAGACTGATAAAGCCTACAAAAGAAGTACAAAGAAAAGCAGCCTGATACGACAAAAGCAGCCTAACAAAACAAAAGTGGGAAAGCAGCTTCATAATTAAAAAGCGGGCCCCACAAAGAAAATAATTAAAAAGCACTTCATGATTAAAGAAGCAGGCCCCACCCAAATGGAATCGAAGGAAGTCCAAAGCTTCGGCAAGAACAAATAAGCGATTTAGACAGGAAGGAATCTCTCCTATAAATTGTAGCCTTCTAATAGAACCAGAAGTAGATTTAGAGGAGCAAGTTAAGATAGCATATTAAGGTTAAGATTTCAGATTAAGAGAAAACCTCCGACACCATTCTGTATCACCATCATCTCCCATCACCATCATCCTCCATCAATATCATCCATCTTCCTTCTCATCCTCTCTACTATCTTTCCTGTCTTGTTCCACCCAGTCCGACCACCTGTATAATTCCACCACATACATATAATTAGTGTGTGACAGTAGTATTAGTGTGAGAGTGTGCTTGTATTTTCCCTTTTTGTCTGCTTGTGTTTACCCCTGGTATCAGAGCCCGGCCAGTTCCTTTTTGGGCGGTATGGATCTGTAGTCTGTACAGAGTTTCTCCAGTACTGTTCCGGTATATATTGTACACTTTGAACTATTAGAAAGTAATTTGTATTTGTTCTGGTGTGTTAGATAAGTTTTATGTATATTTAGTGATAATTTTATACATGATAGTTTGCATTTACTTTGGTGTTGGTGTGTTAGATCAGTATGTATATGGTGACAAATTAACTGTAAGACAGATTATTGCTCTTTCATAACTTATATTGGCATATCATAGTTTCATTCTAACTGTCTTCTACTAGATTTGAGTAACATAAAAGTCAAAATTCCTAAGTGTTCCTTTTGTTGTCGCGGGTAGGCATTTGTAGGATGACCCTCAGGAGATAGTTTAGGCACCATACATAACTCAGAGCTAGCTATCCACTGACATCTTAGATGGCTACTGATGACCATTATTGGAAATGTGAGATCTATGAAACGTATTATAGTTTAGATGACACTATATATCATGATGATATATTATACGCCTCAGAGTATTCCAAATAAAAATTTTATGAAATATATTTTAATTTGTCTAGTACTTTATATTGTGATGATAGAACATATAAACCAAAGTATTCTTAAAAAATGATTTGATGAGGTCGTTCGCCCAATAGAATATTGAAAAGAACAGTGTAAAAATCCAGACTTAACTGCAAGAGAGATAAAAGATAATATACCTAAAAAGATCTATAAAAAAATTTAAAGGACTGCTAAATCATTGTGGATATAAGTTGAACTTAGAAGAGGACGAAAAGGCAAATGTTAGCAGCCTTCCAATAAGAGAGGAAAAAGATTGTAGTAGAAATAATCCATCACAAACTAGTGACCAAGAAAATAACATTGAGGCAATTATAGAGGATAATGATAACCAAAGTAATCTCAATCAAACTCAATCTGAGAATCCAATAGAAAATAGTTACCAAGAAAATAAATATGAGGTAGAGAAAACAAATGAAGAATTCATCCTAAGTTCTGAAGAATATTTTGACAAAAAAGAAAAGTATACGATAGGGTACGATGAAATAATTTCTGTTGCAGAACAAGTAAAAGTGATAAAGGAAGTAGTAGAGAAGCTAGATCGCATCGACAGTGTAGAACGGAAAATACCAAGTCAACAAATCAATAAACAAGTCAAAAGAACATATTCCAAATAAGAATACGACTCAATAGTTGAGATAATTAATTGCTAGGAAGAATTGTATAGGGATCAAAATAGCACTATTCAAGAGAAAGACTATCTAGTGAATAGGATATAAGAGACGTACCTCCAGTATAAAGATTTATTACACCATTTCGAGTTTGACCCTGAGATATACACATGATGAGTATAGGACAGAATCTAAAGAAAAATATCCAATCTGGCAATGAATTGTTAAATGTCAGTGAACGTAGCAAAACTTCATTGCATTTGAATGATCCGCGAATGGGAAAATTTTATAGAATTAATTATCCAGTAAATTGGAATATATCACAAGGAAAAAATTATCCGGATATACACTTTACAGATAAACGAAAGGTCATAGATGACTTGGCACAATCCCTAGCAATTATAATCACAAACCATGAAGAGACATGGGATAAAAAAAGATTTGTTAGTTGCATCACAGTAACCTTACAAGGAGATGTGTTGTAATGGATTAATTCAAAAGAAAATTTATATATATCATTTTCGAAATACGACAAAGCACAAAATGAAAAAATTTTCCATCTCAAAGAAGTATTAAAAAGATTAATAGATAAGAGAGTAATTATTAGTAAAAAGAAAATAGAACTACACAAAGAATACTTAGGACATACATTAGAACTTTTTAACCAAGAAGATATAAAGAAAGTTAAGCAAATCAAAAAGAAATAGAAAAAATAACTAGATATGCAAGCGGAAAATTCAAATTAAGTTTAGAATGTGAAATTCTAAAAATAACTAATACATTTCGATTATACTTACAGAAACGTTTTAGTAATAGGACAGATTATGTAGCAATTGTTAAGTTTGTGCATAAATTAAATGAAAGGAAATTAAGAAGTCATAGATGGACAAAATTTATAGATACGATACATGATCATCGATACAAACCAAAATTTGAGCATGTAATTACGGAAAAATTATCTAAACTATTTTTTTGATATTTAATTTTGCAGATGAATTCATGAGATTTGGAGATAATTATCTCAAGCAATTTGCGTCACAGAGTAAAGAGTCATTCAGAGTCATAGAATTTCAGGTAGATTTAATACAGCAGTATCTACTAGATAATTTGTGAAATTTAAGACTACATCAGTTAAAAGAAAAGGTTAAAATAATTAAAGTATTAGCTTATTATTTTAAAGGTATTATACAAACTTTCCAGTCACAGAGATTTATCTGTTATGTCGTACTTAGAGGTCATCAAGTATGAATTTACAGAAATTGGTATACAGTTAAAAGGTTAGTCTCAAATTTTGATAATTCAGTATTTAAAAGGTTTTATAGCAATAAAGAAGTTATAAAATATGCTAGAAATAATATTCCAAATTCTTGTTATTTTGATGAAAGTCTCGTAGAGTTTACGAATCCACAAAAGAGTCAATAGAGTTTAAGTGAATTAGAATCATCAATAGAGTGTAAATATTATCAAGTTATTATGAAGCATTTTAAAAATTTTAAAATACAAAAAGATAAATTAGTTGAAAATCTCAGTAAACAATCATAGGTAATAGTGAGATTAGAGAAGGAAAATGAGAGCCTCAAAAACATGAGAGAAAAAGAAAAAGAGGAGTGCCTCACAAATAAGAGTGAAAAAGAATCAAGAAAGGAGAGCCTCCAATATCTGAGAAATGCAGAAGCCATGCAAGCTAGATTATTCTTTAAAACAAGTGATGAATTATCTATTCTTCCAAAAAAAGCACAGACAAAAACAGCCTGATATGACAAAAGCAGCCTAACAAAACAAAAGTGGAAAATCAGTTTCATAACTAAATAGCAGGCCCCACACAGAAAATAATTAAAGAGTATCTTCATGATTAAAAAAGTAGGCCCCACCCAAATAGAATCCACGAAAATCCAAAGCTTCAGCAAGAAGAAATAAGAGACTTAGACAAGAAGGAATCTCTCCTATAAATAGCAGCCTTCCAGCAGAACCAAAGGCAGATTGAGAGGAGTAGGTTAAGACTTCATATTGAGGTTAAGATTTCAGATTAAGAGAAAACCTCCGACACCATCCTCCATCACCATCATCTCCCATCGTCATCATCCTCCATCAACATCATCCACCTTCCTTCTCATCCTCTCCACCATCTTTCCGGTCTTGTGCCACCCAATCCGACCACCTGTATAATTCCACCACATATGTATAATTAGTGTGCTTGTATTTCCATTTCAGTAGTAGTGTGTTTACCCCTGGTATCAGAGCCCAAACAGTTTCTTTTTGGGTGGTGGAATCGACAGTCTGTACAGAGTTTCTCTAGTACTGTTCTAGTATGCATTGTAATTTATATTATTATAAAGTAGTTTGTTTCTGTTCTGATGTGTTAGATGAGCCTTATGTATATTTAGTAATGATTTTATAAAAAAATCTTTGAAAATTAGAAATAAAAATCACTGTAACAACAAATATATGGTAAAAACTTAACCATAAGATCATCTTTAGTTCTCAAATAATTTGTATAATGATTATCCTTGTTTCATTCTAAGTGTCCCTTGTTAGAATTGAGTAATCATAAAACCTAGATTCCTAAAGTGATCCCTTAGTTGCAACAGGAAGGCGTTTGTAGGGTGACCCGCAAGAGGTGGTTTTATGCACCGTAGCCTACTCAGGGCTAGCTACCTACTGACATCTTGATGGCAGCCGATATAGCATGCATATTTGAGAATTATAGAAGAGACTATGTCATTTGGAAAAATTTTCAGTAGTTAAAGATAAGAGCCTAATAAATATTACAAGTTTTCTCAACACTCTTATTGATTATATAGTTTATAGGTTTAATAAGTTAGAAAAACGAATCAAAAAGGTGATAGAACAAAAACGAAATATATATTTCTATATTCTGTAAAAACGAACCGAGTAGTTCCACAAAGCAATTCGACAAATAAATACCACAAAGCAATTCGACAAATAAATAGTAGAGTTCGACAAAGAAGTAAGGGAGATATTAGGTAAATTGCATCATATTGACAGTTTAGGAACCATCTCAAAACAGAAAAAATCAAGTCAACAAATCAACATGATGCAAGCAGAGTAAGCATTCTCTAGAAAAGAGTATGACTTGATAATTGAACTGATCAATTCAAAGAACTATATAAGGATCCAAATAACACTAATCAAGAGAGAGACCATCTAGTAAATAGGATACAGGAGATGTATCACCATAATGAAGAACTGTAAAATCATTTTGGGTTCGACCCTGAAATATACAATTTAGAAAGCGAAAATGAAGAACTAGAAAGTATCATGGATTCAGATAGCGAGGACTGTGGAATGACTATACATGATGAATACGAAACTGAATTTGAGGGAAGCAACGAGATGATACATGTCGGGGAGGATAGTAAAGTCCCAATTGACTTAACTGATTTACAAACAGGGAAGAATATAAGAATCGATGACTTGATAAAAAGGAGTGTGTCTCAAGGAGGAACGTATCTAGATCTGTCTAGCGTAAACCTTAAAGATAAACAAAAGGTAATAGATGACCGAACACAATCTTTAACTGTAGTAATCGCGAAGGAACGTGGGATAAAGAAAGATTTGTCGATTACATTACGGCAACCCTTCAAGGAGATGTACTACAATAGATTAAGCAATGGATAAACTCAGAAAAAGGGAAAATAAAACGAAAAGAGTTGGTTGAAAACTGCAAGTTCACTACGTTTGAAAATGTCCTTACTGACTTTATAAAAATTATAAAAGAAAATTTATGCGGATTCATAGATGACAAGGCCCAAGAAGAAGAAATCCTTTATGCATTATTCAAAATCGAACTATGTGATATATGTGAATTTGAGGAATACTACAAAACATTCTCAAAATACTTACATAAGATAGAATATGACAAGGCACAAAATTAGTTTGATCCATTTTTTCACAAACTTCCAAACCCTTGGGATACTAAAACATGAAATGGGCACCCAGATTACCTAAAACGAATCAAGAAAAATGACAATTTAGGGCACCGTACCCACTATGCACTTAAAATAATATAGGATGATTGTCTCAACATAAAGTCTTATAAAAAAATGAAAAACACAATTAGAAACTTTCCTAAAGGAAGGAAATGCTGTGAAAAAATAATTGGAGAAAAATAAAAAATAGGGAACGAGAAAAAACCAAAGTCGATAATAAAAAGAACTTTTCGATGGAGACCATGGAGGAAGAATAAAAGATTTATTAAAGATAAAAAATACAATAGAAAAAGAGAGGAATCTCCTACTCTGAGGGATAAGAAGAGGTGCAGATGCATTGCATGTAACGAGGATGGGCATTTCGCAAGAGAATGCCCCATAAGAGGGGAAAATGTCCAAAAAATGATAAAATTTATGGAGGGAACAAGATCCAGAGGTCTGTTTTGGGAAACAAATTTCACCTTCAAATATAATACTATATGAACTCGAAGAAGAGAATGATTCGGATTCTGAATTAATATTCATGATGACTGAAGAGTCGGGTTCTATCACACCTCTTATATCAGAATTAGATAATATAACATTAGGAGATATCGTTGGAAGAGAAACAGTTTTTAGTCCAGAAGACATTGAAAAATGAAAAAAATATCAACAGATAAAAAAGATAGAAATATATAAAATCTCACGATTCAATTTCTTCTCCAAAAGGATAATTGAAAATTTCAATGAAAACATAACTGCCAATCTATCAGCGGGAGGACGGGTAGATATCCCTATTTTTAGTTGAGAAAAGGTGCGAAGGTGGAAGAAGAGATACCCAGAAATTCGATATATCCATGTTGGACTAATCCAGATCAAAATTAATGCACTATTTAGAGCTGGCATAGACATCCCCATAATAACACTTGTCATGGATAATCAGTTCACAAACTGTCATCAAGCATTTATAGGTGGATTTCAATCCAATTTTGTAAATCAGACTGTATGGTTCAATATCCGACCTAATTACTTTATTTCTATAACAGACCCAAACATAATAGATACAGTACATCTAAAAATTAAAACTTAGGGAATGAACATGAAACAAATTCACATGATCTGGCAATGTTTAAAATAGCGATAACAGTAACGTAACGTTTTGCCTTTGTTAGGTTATGTCACAAATAGCGTAATGCATAACGTAGGTTATGCAATTTTTTATTTATTTGATAAAAATAAATATAAAATCATATAAAATAATTTTAATAAATTGAAAAAAAATATAAAATTAATTTATAATACATAATCTATTCAAATGTTATATTAAGTTTTACAATAATTTTCATATAACTTCACAAATTATATTAAGTCTGCAACCGTAATTCCAATCATCATTTAAATAAAAAAACAAGATTCCAATTTTTTATTTCGATTCTAATTATTATCATTGTTGTAATTTGTAGTTTGTAATGTTCAATTTATCTTATTTATGATTGTTGATTTCAGTTTAACTAAAAATTTAATAAAATCAACAAGTAAAATATTTTAGCAACCAAGTGAGAAATACAACAAGTGAACAAGGAAACAAACTTAAATTATCAAGTTAAAAATTCCAAAAGCAATCAAACAAGCCAACAATTAATTAAGAAAGAAAATTACAGCAATTCGCTAATAATCAAAATAATAATCAACAACAATATATAAATTACTAAAAAAATAATTGTAAATAACGTAGCATAATGTAATTTAAAGTAAAATAACGTAAAAAACGTATTGTTACGGTGCACTGAGTTATTTCCAGTTGTTACGTAGCATTGAGATTCCGTTAAGTTACGTAAGCAATATAACGGGTTTCATAACGCGTTATTTTCAACAATGTGATCTGGCTATTCAATATACAACTATTCATGAACTGATACAAACTACAGAGACTAGAACAGTCTCGAACTAGAGAGAAATAATTGAAATATTTGAACCAAAACCATTTGAAGAAGAGATAAAGCCCAGACTAATGAATATAAAGGATTTCACAATACCTAGACAATGGTTCCTCGAAGATTTAATTCAAACATAAGAGCCAAAACACTTTGGCAGAGTAGCGATACAGAGTTCTGGGAATAGCCTTTATATTAAAAATAATTCAGAACAGCCCCTGTTAATAAGAATCAATAGCGAAAGAAAATCGAAAGAAATAGTCGGAAGAAAATCTAGTGCCATAGTGGATATTGAGGAGATAAAGGAGCCACTATTGTCACGGTTATTAGGAGAAAACTTAATATATCATTTATGCTTGGATCAATTGGTCGACATGAAGCTGTCGAGACCTAGAATAAAAATATATAATAATAAAGTATAATAAAACTAATTATTTTTACAGGGCAATATGGTCAGAGGAAAAGAAATAGAACTGTAAGAAAAGACAAGCAAAGAGAAAATTCTCGAGAAGGCTAGACAGGCACTTTTTGGAGAAATCTTCCTAGGTATCAAAATAATGATACTCGATCAGAAAGAAACAATCAAAAATATCGTATCAAAAAATAAAGCAGATATTATCAGGACTCGCAATGTCTATCTGAAACTCTTCAAGTTCATAAAGAGGGATTTATGGAATATCCAGGAAGTCGAATGGGGACTCATAGGACAACTATGTTTCAGACAACAAGAAGAACAAGAATGGCACAAGTTTCCAGCAATGATAAAGCATTTCGTTCACAGATTAGCTACAAACAACAATCATAATCAATTGTTTATTTTCCAGATATTCAGTACTCTTGGGTGGAGAGAAGAGACAAAGTTTTTCTAGCTATATCAAATCTGGATATTCAGTTATCCTAAGCATTGGCAAAAATTCTACCCCATATATAACATTAGCAGAATCAATTATAATTTCTTTTGGTGCAGCAGTTTCATCGAAATAGTTGACAAGGCTCGAAACCTCCTAAAGAATATTGGTAGCTACTCAATCACAACAGATGACAGAAGGATTATTGCTACGAAAGACTATCGTGCAAAATTTAGTATCCCTAAAAGGAGAAGCCATAAAGCAATAAAACTATTACAAGATATAGCTTTCAATCAGGAGAACCTGAACATTCCTACAGAGTTCAGATGGATAGCAAGGTATGTAAATGCAGAACACTATGTCCTGTAAATATTGCATGTACATAGTGTGATAAAAAAGAAAGGACCTGTAAAGCCCAAAGCTGCTAAAGCAATGGGAAGAGGAATAGTTTAGCATTTAAACCCAAACAAAATCCTTGACAACTCATCATGCTGAGAGGAATAGTATGGTTAGCTCAACTCAAATGGTAGTTAGTAAAGGCAATTCAAATCCTTTGATAGCTGGGAGTTTGCTAAAAATTCCATAACAACTCATCATGCTGAAAGGAATAGCATGGCTAGCCCAACTCAAACGGTAGTTGGTAAAGGCAGATCAAATCCATTGATAGATGGGGGTTTACTAAAAATCCCATGACAACAGACATTCGCTGTCCCAGACATTAACAGTAAAGAGTCCCGACGAAGTCTCCGGTCACAACCAAGAGCGGCATGATTCTCAAAAAAAGGAAAAACCTGACAAGACTGATAAAGCCTGCAAAAGAAGTACAGACAAAAGCAGCCTGATATGACAAAAGCAGACTGATATGACAAAAGCAGCCTAACAAAACAAAAGTGGAAAAGCAGCTTCATAATTAAAGACGGGTCCCACACAAAAATAATTAAAGAGCATCTTCATGATTAAAGAAGCAGGCCCCACCCAAATGGAATCCAAGAAAGTCCAAAGTTTCGGCAAGAATAAATAAGAGACTTAGATAGGATGGAATCTCTCCTATAAATAGCAGCCTTCCAGCAAAACCAAAGGCAAATTGAGAGGAGCAAGTTAAGATAGAAACTTTTAGATTAAGATTTCAGATTAAGAGAAAACCTCTGACACCATTCTCCATCACCATCATCTCCCATCGCCATCATCCTCCATCAACATTATCCACCTTCATTCTCACCCTCTCCAGCGTCTTTCCAATCTTGTGCCACCCAATCCGACCACCTGTATAATTCTATCACATATGTATAATTAGTGTGTGACAATAGTAGTAGTGTGAGAGTGTACTTGTATTTTCCCTTTTTGTCTGCTTGTGTTTACCCCTGGTATCAGAGCCCAACCAGTTCCTTTTTGGGCGGTAGGGATCTGCAGTCTGTACAGAGTTTCTCTAGTACTATTCCAATATGTATTGTATGCTTTGAATTATTAGTAAAGTAGTTTCTATTTGCTTTGGCATGTTAGATAAGTTTTATGTATATTTAGTGATAATTTTATGCATGATAGTTTGTATTTACTTTAGTGTTGGTGTGTTAGATCACTATGTATATGCTGACAAATTAATTATTAGATGGATTGTTGCTTTCTCATAACTTATATTGGTATATCATAGTTTCATTCTAAGTGTCCGCTATTAAATTTGAGTAACCTCAAAGCCCAAATTCCTAAGTGATTCTTTTGTTGTCGCGGGTAGGCATTTGTAGGGTGACCCTCAGGAGGTGGTTTTAGGCACCATAGGTGATTTAGAGTTAGCTACCCACCACTATCTTAGATGACTACCGATGACCTTTATTCGGAATATGAGATCTATAAAACGTATTATAGTTTAGATGACACCATGTATCATGATGATATGATATGCGCTCCAAAATATTCCAACGAAACAGATTTTGATTTATCTAAAACTATGTACTGTGATGATAGAACTTGTGAACCAAAGTATTTTAAAAAACGATTTGATGACATAGTTCACTCAATAGAATATTGGAAAGAACAGTGTAAAAATCCAGACTTAACTACAAAAGAGATAAATATAATACATCTAAAAAGTTCTATAAGAAATTTAGGGGACTACTAAGTCATTTTGGATATAAGTTATATTTAGGAGAGGACGAAACGGCAAATGCTAGTAGCCTTCCAATAGGAGAGGAAGAAGGTTGTAGTAGCAACAATCTATCACAAACTAGTGACCGAGAAAATAATAATGAGGCAATTATAGAGCATATTAATAACCAAAGTGATCTCTCTCAAACTCAAATTGTGAATCCAATAGAGAATAGTTACCAAGGAAATAAATATGAGGTAGAGAGAAAGAATGAAGAATTTATTCTAAGTTATGATGAATCTTTTGACAAAACAGAAGAGTATACGATAGGATACAATGAAGTAATTTCTATTCTAGAGATAAAGGAAGAGTAGGGAAGTTAGATTACATCGACAGTGTAGAGCAGAAAAAACCAAGTCACCAAATCAATATGCAAGTCGAAAGAACATATTCCAAATAAGAATACAACTCAATAGTTGAGATAATTAATTGCAGAAAAGAGTTGTATAGGGATCAAAATAGCGGTGTTCAAGAGAAAGACTATCTAGTGAATATGATACAAGAGACGTACCTCTAGTATAAAGATTTGTTATACTATTTCGAGTTTGACCCTTGGATATACAACTTGAAAAGTAAGAATGAAAGCGTTGAGAATTCAATGATTGCAGACTGTGGGATGGTTATAAATAATAAATACAAGAAAGAATCTGAAGCAAATACCAAATCTAATAATAAATTGATAAATGCCAGTGAAAGTAGCAAAACTTCATTATATTTGAATAATTTACGAATGGGAAAAATTTTTGGGATTAATGATCCAGTAAATTTGAATATATCATAGGAAAAAATTATCCGGATATACACTTTACGGATAAATGATTTGGCACAATCCCTAGCAATCATAATCACAAACCATGATGAGACATGGTATGGAAAAAGATTTGTCAGTTGTATCACGGTAACCTTACAAGGAGATGTATTGCAATGGATAGATTCAAAAGAAATAAAAGTTATGCAAAAAGAGTGGTTTGGGAATGACAAAATTATTAGGGTTGAAGATATCCTTACTAACTATCTAAAAGAAAATTTATATATATCATTTTAAAAATATGAAAAAGAACAAAGTAAACATTTTTTCCATCTCAAAGAAATATTCAACAGATTAATAGAGAAGGGAATAATTATTAATAAAAAGAAAATAGAATTACACAAAGAGTTCTTAGGACATACATTAGGACCTTTTAACCAAAAAGATATAAAGAAAGAAATAATTACTAGACAACAAAAAATTTAAATTAAGTTTAGATTGTGAAATTCTAGGAATAACTAATGCATTTCGATTATACTCACATAAATGTTTTACTAACAGGACAGATTATGTAGCAATTGTTAAGTTTGTATATAAATTAAATGAAAGGAAATTAAGTAGTCATAGGTGGACAAAATTTATAGATACAATATATGATCATAGATACATACCAAAATTTGAGCATGTAATTTTGAAAAAATTATCTAAACTAATTTTTTTGTTATTTAATTTTGCAGATGAATCCCAGAGAATTCATTAGATTTGGAGATATTTATCTCAATCAATTTGCATCACAGAGTAAAGAGTCATTCAGAGTCACAGAATTTCAGGTAGATTTAATACAGTAGTGTTTATTAGATAATTTACGGAACTTAAGACTAGATCAACCAAAAGAAAAGGTTAAAGTAATTAAGGCATTAGCTTATTATTTTAAAGGTATTATATAGACACCACAGTCACAGAATTTTATCTGTTATGTCATACTTAGAGGTTATCAAGTAGGAATTTATAGAAATTGGTATACAGTTAAAAGGTTAGTCTCAAATTTTGATAATCTAGTATTTAAAGGTTTTTATAATATTGAAGAAGTTATAGAATTTGTTAGAAATAATATTCCAACTTCCTGGTATTTTGATGAAAGTCTTATAGAGTTTATGAATCCACAAAAGTGTCAACAGAGTTCAAGTGAATCATAATCATCAATAGAGTGTAAAGATTGTCAAGTAATTATGAAGCATTTTAAAATTTTAAAAATACAAAAAGATAAATTAGTTGAAGATCTCAGTAAACAAGCACAGGTAATAGTGAGTTTACAGAAAGAAAATGAGAGCCTCAAAACTGTGAGAGAAAAAGAAGAAGCGGAGTGCCTCACAAATAAGAGTGAAAAAGAATCGAGTGTAAGAGATAGAAAGGAGAGCCTCCAATATATGATAAATGCTAAAGTCATGCAAACCAGAATATTCTTTAAAACAAGTGATGAATTATCTATTCTTCTAGTCAATATCAGACAAATCATTCACCAGAAAGTTCAAGACAATTTCTATAGAAAAGCCAAAGACATGCAACAAATACTCAAAAAAATCCAACAAGGAGAAATAAGATGCAGGGATGTAGCTGTAAAACAAGTGATATACTATGCCAACACAGATAGATGCATCAACATCAATTCAGATTGCAGCATCATAAATCCCTCACAACCCAAATGCAAAAGTGAGTTAGCCTATGCCATTTACAGACTAAGTATACAATTAATCCAAATAAAAACAGAGAAACTTCATGGAACAGACTATAGCTGGAAAGACATCCTAGATATGGGATTTGTTTTATAGATAACTATCAATCATCCAGATCATGAAGAATTACTTCCAGATTCTTTAGCATTTCCAGTCTCAAAAACTTTTGCAGATAAGGAGCCACAACTCAAGATAGAATTTGACTCCATAATAGCAAAGTACATTAAAAGAGTATGGTATCCTACAAAACATAGTGCATGGATTACACACAGGTTGGCCCATCCTCTACATCCAAATACAAAGGCAAGGAGAATAATATGTGACAAGAAGATTCCACAATAGATCAGGCACTAGAGAGCGAAAACTATTCAATTGGCAAAAGTACAATGCAAATAGATTCAGATTAGCCACAGAAACAGAAATCTACATAGTATATATAGATAAAGAAATTATTTGTAAGATTCCTAAGATTATCAGATCAACTCATGAAGAATTAATTCAATACTACAGACAAAAGAAAATGGTAAATGATAGAGTACTTCAGCAGGACATGGTAGAATTGGTAGAAAATTATATACCACCAGATCTACTCACACACATGGGAGATGAAGGCATATCGAATCTCGACAATATGATGGAAGGTTAGGCGACCAGTCAACATCAACAGTGAATAAATAAAACTTGCTCTTTGACAAATTTTCTGTAAATATCTCATGTAAATACTGTTGATAAAAAAGAATATGCCCTGTAAAACCCTATAACAGTCATACTACCCCTGGTATCATAGCCAAGCCAATTTATTTTTGGGAGGTAGGGATATGCAATCTGTACAGAGTTTCTCCAGTACTGTTCCGATATGTATTGTATGCATTGTATTATTATAAAGTAGTTTGTATTTGGTTTGGTATGTTGGATAAGTCTTATGTATATTTAGTGATAATTTTATACATGATAGTTTGTATTTTACTTTGGTGTTGGTGTGTTAGATTAATATGTATATGGTGTCAAATTAATTATTAGATGGATTGTTGCTCTCTTCTAACTTATATTGGTATAACAAAGTTTCATTCTAAGTGTCCCCTGCTAGATTTGAGTAACCTTAAAACCTAGATTCCTAAGTGATCCCTTTGTTGCCGTAAGAAGGCATTTGTAGGGTGACCCTCAAGAGGTGGTTTTAGGCACCATAGGTAACTGATGAATATCATATATTGTATTTTTCCTCTCATACTTTATCTATTTTTGTATATAAATAATACTACTTGGGCATTTTTAGTATTTTTTTCAGGTAATCCGATTCATACAAGGAGATGGCATGAATTCAAAGTTGGATTAGGAAATCAAAGTCCGAAAAGTTACTAAAGTTGGCAAAACTACGAGACTACGATGCTGTAGAGACTGAAAGTCAAATAACGTCAAGAAACCTAAACTTTCAGGAGAAATTGTTCATGAGGAAAAAATTTCATGAATTTAGCAATTAAATGAGCCACTATGTAGCGGTAAATTCAGCTAAATAGCGGCCAAAAAGAGGATCCAAAACCCAAAAATTTTTCCATGGCTTCGCTGTAATTTTGTAGCTTTCCAGTTCTGCTAGAATTAGGGTTTGATTTCCGAAGCCTATATACTAGCCTATCCTTGTATTCTAAAGGGGGATCCTGAAGTTTTGTACTCGTTTTAATTTAATAAAATTAGGGTTTTTCTGAAGGGGTGGCGTCCACAATGCCGTGCTTCAGAGGTAAGCCATTGCTTTTAATTTTTTATTTGCTTTCTAGATAGATTTAATTGCTTTCTAGGATAGATTTATTCGCTTTCTAAATTAGATTTTATTTGCTTTCATAAATAAAAATATGATTTTGTTTATTAAAAATATGAGTAGCTAATTAGTTTAGCTCTAAGATGTAGATGAAGCTAAGATCTACCATGTAATTACTTTCTAATATTTTTCTTCTTAAATAAAATTAACAATGACATGATTTTTCTATAAAAAGATTAAAATATAAAAACTCGAACATTAAGGCTTTGATAGATTATACTTGAATTAGGTTTCTTGATAGCTTATACTTAGTTAGGGTTTGGGGTTGTTGATTTTATTTTTTTCGTTAAATTATCTAAAGATTTAGTTAGTTTTATGAAAAGTAGTATTTTTGATGAGTTATACTTGCACACCACTTGATAACTCATACTTGGACACTTTAAATAAAAATTAAACTAAAAATATCAAATTTTTATGATATAAGAAGATAATAGAAGTAAGAACATGATTAGAAATTAGTGGATTGTAGATCCTAGGCTATTTAGATTAACTCAACTTCAACCTAGAATATTTGGTTAGTCCGTTAGACTAAGGAAAGAGTAAGAATCGTAAAAACATCTTAGATCCCTGTGGGACAACCTGTACAGCACTACACCGACACTTTGCATTTGCAGTAATTTATCACATCAAGTTTTTGGCGTCGTTGCCGGGGATCAACGGTATTTTGCTTACTTTTTCTAACGTTTTACGGGATTAACAGTATGTGTTGAGTGTGCAGGAACAAGAAAGTGCAGATATTGAAAAAGAAACAGGACGAGATAAGCATGTTGAGTGCACGACAAAAAGTAGAGAACCAAATTCTCTTTTTGGGCTGCGAATTAGCGGTTTATACCTCTATTTGGCGGTAGTTAAGGTACGAAACGCACAAAAATTTTCCTGATATCTGTATTTCGTGTCTCTGGTTCAGTAAAAATATACAAAAAAAAAATTGTTTTTTTTCTTTTTATTTCTTTTCCATCTCTCTCCCTCTCCACCTTTTTCAAAATAAATTTCAAAATCAAACTGGTTACTATCATTGTCGTGATCCATATCATAATTATTATCAGTGTTTATAGATAGGAAGTTCGCTAGGACTAGATCATAATCAAATTCACAACACATATAATGAACCTATGAGCGCTTCTTATACACAAAATTACAATTATAAATGGATGAATAATTCTAATAATCAAGAGTCATACCAAGAGAGTCCTCTATCTGATCCTTTCTTTATGGGCTATTTATCTTCATATTCTATATTCAATCATGAACAAGATATTCAATTGAACATGTTAGATGGAAGATTAAAAAGATTAGAAGCAAAATATGCATGTCCTCCAACCACTTCATATCTGTCATCAAATATGTACATAGATCCATCATATCATTCTTCAAATTTCACTTATGATCTCGAGATGCAATTATTTAAGAAAAATAAGGAAAATTATGATCATGAGTCTAGAATAGAGGAAGATATAGAAGCTTTGCTAAAATTATCATCTCAAAAATCATTCTCTCAAATTGAAGTTTGTATGGAAGATCTTCTCAAAGCGATTTCTCAAGCTAAACTTTTTGGAGATCAACCATCTAGTAGTTTGAATATATCTAACTCCAACGAGCAATCACTCCAGTCATCTTCTGAGATAGATATGATTCAAACTGAGTTAAATAATTTTGTGCATGATGAGTCTACAATTCAACATTGTGATCAACCTATTTTAGACAATTGTGATAATTATGATGAAACTGATGATAAAGAAAATATTTTTGCTTGAAAATTTATCTCATGGTGAGCTTGCTAGTGACACATTATCATTTGATTCTTTTGATGGAAATTGTGAAGAAATTTGTGAAGAAGGATTTTTATCCCTTCATAATAACTTGACTAATGATAAGTCTACTAGTATGGTATTTTCTTTTGAGAATTTTGATGACAGGTTTGAAGAAAATTTGCATGACAAGCCTATAATACTTGAAGATTGGAAGAAACTATAAAAAGAAGAGATTATGGTACCTGATGATTTAAAAGAACCCTCCAAAATCGAGCTCATGATTCCACAACACCAAAGTGAGTATGTTATTTGACAAGTTGATAAAACCAAAATACTTACTAATATGAAAGATACTCGTGGATGGAATATGAACGATGGTAAAAGTACGCTTTCCAACTTCAAAATTTTATTATTGAATAAAAAAAGAAAGGTAGAAATAAATTGAGAAAAATCAAAAATAAGATGGAGAGATTAAATGCAAAATTGACAAAAAGGCTAAGTTCATCCATATTAAAATATAAAAGGACACATTATGAGAGTGGAAAGCGAGCAAAAGGTCGTAACCGTTTGAATTTTCTAATAAGTGTTAAATATTTGTATAATACTTTTCTTTTTTTTATTTTACTACCCTTGGTTTGTGTATGAGAGCATATACGAGTTTAGGTGTGGGGGAATGAGTTAGAATATTTTCTTCATATTTTTCTAGGATTTTTAATTTTTTTTTTTTAGAATCTTTATTTTTTTTAGATTTTTGTGTTTCTTTATTTTATACTTTGGGTAGTTTTTAGGGTAACTAACTGAAAAAAATATAAAAAAACTAAAGAAATTAAAAAAAATCTAAAAAGTAAAATAAATTAAAAATTTTTTATGTATTTTTATCAATAGATCAACCTAATTACAAATAAAGGAACAAATTTAAATATGAAATTGGATAGAAGAGTAGATTGGATGATACACTTTGAATTTTATGAAAAATATTAAAATTTGAAAAATAAATACCGCTAACAGTAGTTTTGAGGCAAGTATACATCTATTTTTCACTTCATAATAGTTTATTAAGTTAAGGACAATGATGATAGCGATTGAGTAAGTCTTCTCTCTCTAAACAAAAAAAAGAAAAAAAGAAAAAAGTGAGAATAAAATAATGGGGTGAGCCTGGTATTAAGGCAATAGTCTCGAGAGTGATAAAATAATGGGGTGCGCCTAGTATTAAGATAATAGTCTCAAGAGTGAAAAAAAGAGTATGATCCAAGTAATCGGGTACATTGCGCCTAAGCAAGCGTGAATATTTACATGAAAGGTGAAATATTCAAAAAAAAGAAAAAGAAAAAAAAGAGTATGAACCGAGTAATCGGGTACATTGCGCCTAAGTAAACGTAAATATTCGCATGAAAGGTGAAATATTCTAAAAAAAAATTTAAAAAAATAAAAATAATAAAAAAAGAGAAAAAAAGAAAAATTTTTATGAGGGAGGAGATGAATCATGAGTTAGAGTTGAAGTCCAAAACCGAAATAGACTATCACACGTGCACGTAGATGTATAGGAGCCAATGGATTATCTGTTAGTGGGTATTGAAAGATATGATTTAAATTTTTTTATTAAAATGATAAGTGTATTTGATATGACGCTCGATTTGAAAATTGATAATCTAAATGCGTTCTTGAGTTTGTATATTAGTGAGATTAATTGGTGAAAATATCATAAAAAAATCTTTCTTTTGTATAAAATTTTTATTTTCTTGATTTTCGGTTATCCTTATTTTTCTTTTATTTATTCCTTAATCTATTTTCTTCTTGAATTTTGTGGTATATTCATTGCAAACCCTCACAAGACACAACTCATCCACTAGGGTAATTTAGGGGTTTAAAGGCTTGTTGCATGTGCTAAGTGCAATCGCGATTCCTGCGAAAGTGAGTTAGGATTTTTTTTTTTTTTAGATTTAGGTTTTGCTCGAGGACTAGCAAAAGAAAGGTGTGGGGGTGTGATGAATATCATATATTGTATTTTTCCTCTCATACTTTATTTATTTTTATATATAAATAATACTACTCGGGTATTTTTAGTATCTTTTTAAGGTAATCCGATTCATACAAGGAGATGACATGAATTCGAAGTTGGATTAGGAAATCAAAATCTGAAAAGTTACTAAAGTGGGAAAAACTACGAGACTATGATCTTGCAGAGACTAAAAGTCAAATACAGTCAAGAAACCTAAACAATCAAGAGAAGTTGTTCAAGAGAAAAACATTTCATGAATTTAGCAATTAAAGGAGCCGCTATTTAGGGGTAAAGTCAGCTAAATAGCGGCCAAAAAGAGGATCCAAAACCCGAAATGTTTTCCGTGGCTTCGATGTAATTTTGTAGCTTTCCAGTTCTGTTAGAATTAGGGTTTGATTTCCGAAACCTATATATTGGCCTATCCTTATATTCTAAAGAGGGATCCTGAAGTTTTGTACTCGTTTTAATTTAATAAAATTAGGGTTTTACTGAAGGGGTGGCGGCCACAATACCGTGCTTCAAAGGTAAGTCATTGCTTTTAATTTTTTATTTGCTTTCTAGATAGATTTAATTGTTTTCTAGTATAGATTTATTCGCTTTCTAGATTATATTTTATTTGCTTTCATAAATAAAAATTTGATTTTGTTTATTAAAAATATGAGTAGCTAATTAGTTTAGCTCTAAAATGTAGATGAAGCTAAGATCTACCTTGTAATTGCTTTCTAATATTTTTCCTCTTAAATAAAATTAATAAAGACATGATTTTTCTATAAAAAGATTAAAATACAAGAACTCGAAGATTAAGGCTTTGATAGGTTATACTTGAATTAGGTTTCTTGATAGCCTATACTTAGTTAGGGTTTGGTGTTGTTGATTTTATTTTTTTCGTTAAATTATCTAAAGATTTAGTTAGTTTTATGAAAAGTAGTATTTTTGATGAGTTATACTTGCACACCACTTGATAGCTCATGCTTAGGACACTTTAAATAAAAATTAAACTAAAAAGATCAAATTTTTATGATATAAGAAGATAATAGAAGTAAGAACATGGTTAGAAATTAGTGGATTGTAGATCCTAGGCTATTTAGATTAACTCAACTTCAACCTAGAATATTTGGTTAGTCCGTTAGACTAAGAAAAGAGTAAGAATCGTAAAAACACCTTAGATCCCTGTAGGACGACTTGTACAGCGCTACACCGATACTGTGCACTTGCAGTAATTTATCACATCAGTAACATAGAGCTAGTGACCCACCGACATCTTAGATGGCTACCGATGACCTTTATTAATGTGAGATCTATGAAACATATTATAGTTTAGATGACACCATATATCATGATGATATGATATACGCCCCAGAGTATTCCAAACAAAAATTTTATGAAATAGATTTTAATCTGCCTAGTGCTATATATTGCGATGATAGAACGTATAAACCAAAGTATTCTAAATAACAATTTGATGAGCTAGTTCGCTCAATAGAATATTGGAAAGAACAGTGTAAAAATCCAAACCTAACTGCAAGAGAGATAAAAGACAATACACCTGAAAAGATTGCTTCTATGAAGCTTCTTGATCTTGTAGTTTTATCTTCTTTTATTCGACCAAAAGTGTATGATAAATTACATGAAACCCTATAAAGGATACGACTATTATATAGGTCTCGGAATACCAAACACTAACTTATTACAACTGAATCGCTAAAAAGTTACAATGAAACTTCTATAAAAATTTCAATAGTTTTAGGCTCTACATTGGCACCAAATGGAGGTTATTGCCGCCAATTGGCGGAAAAATATTAAAATAATGGTCTATGCCTTTTTCTTCATGAAGCACTTGCATTTTTTTCCTTTGATCTGCATGACTATATTTGACATTGCTTCTTTGAAGATTCATATTCTTGTAACTTTATCTTGTTTTATTCAATCCAAATTGTAAGATAAATTATTTAAAATCCCAATTTACAAAGATACGGCAAATATATAGGTCTCAGAATACGAAACCATAATTTAATTACAATTGAATAGCCAAAATGTTACAACGAAGCTCCTGTAAAAATTTTAACAGTTTTAGACTCTAAATTACTGCCAAATGGCAGCTATTTCCTCCAATAAGCGGCTAAACAGTAAAATTATGGCCTTTGATTTCCTCTTCATAAAAATCTGGCATTTGTTCTTTGATCTGCATGATTGTATTGACTTTGCTTCTGTGAAGCTTTGTATTCTTATGGTTTTATTCTCTTTAGTTCAACCAAAAGTGTATAATAAATTATATGAAACTCTAATTCATAAGGATATGGCTAATATATAGGCTTCGGAATACCAAACCCAAATTTGAATACAACTAATTAGCAAAAATATTATAAGGAAGCTACTGTAAAAACTTCAACAGTTTTAGGCTCTACATTACTACCAAAAAGCAGATATTGCCTACTATTGGCAGCAAAACAGTAAAATTATAGTCTCTGATTTCTTTTTCATGAAACTCTGACATTTTTTCTTTGATCTACATTACTATATTTGACTTTGCATCGTGTTATTGTAGTTTTATCGTCTTAGAATCAATCAAATGTGTAAGATAAATTACATGAAATCCTAATTTATAAGGATACGGCTAATATATAGGTCTCGGAATACCTAACCCTAATCTTATTACAACTAAATCGTTAAAAAGTTCAACGAAATTTCTATAAAATTTTCAACAGTTTTGGGATCTACATTGCCACTAAATAGAGGCTATCTCTGCCAATTAACGATAAAATAGTAAAATAATGGCCTCTAGTTTCTTTCTCATGAAACTTTTACATTTTTTCTTTGATCTGTATGACTATATTTGACTTTGTTTCTCTAAAGCTTCATATTCTTGTAGTTTTATCATATTTTATTCTATTAAAAGTGTACGATAAATTATATGAAACCCTAATTTTAAAGAATACGACTAACATATAGGCCTCAAAATATGAAACTCTGATCTAATTATAACTGAGTAACTAAAAAGTTACAATGAAACTCCTGTAAAATTTTAACACTTTCGAGCTCTACCTTGCCGCCAAATATAGACTATTGCTGCTAATTAGAACCAAAACAACAAAATTATGGCCTCTGATTTCATTATCATGAAACTCTGGAATGTTTTCTTTGTTCTGCATAACTACATTTGAGTTTGCTTCTCTAAAGCTTAATATTCTTATAGGTTTATGCTCTTTTATTCAATAAAAAGTGTATGATAAATTACATGAAGCCCTAATTTACAAGGATAAGCTAATATATACGTCTCAGAATACCAAATCCTAATCTGATTATAACTTAATAGCTAAAAACTTACAACGAAGCCCCTTTAAAAATTTTAACACTTTTTAGCTCTACCTTACCGTCAAATGACGGTTATTGCCTCAGTTAGTGGCACAACAGTTAAATTATGTCCTCTGATTTCCTCTTCATGAATCCCCTAATATTTTTTTTTATCAGAATGACTTTATTTGACTTTGCTTCTCTAAAACTTAGTGTTCTTGTACTTTTATCCTCTTTTATTCAATCAAAAATATTTAATAAATTATATGAAACCCTAATTTATAAGGATACAGCTAATATGATTCGGAATACGAAACTCTAATTTGATTATAACTGAATAGTTAAAAGTTACAATGAATTTTTGTAAAAATTTCAACACTTTTGAGCTCTACCTAGCCGCAAAATGGCAGCTATTACTGCAAATTGGTTGCAAAACAATAAAATTATGACCTCTGATTTCTTGTTCATGAAATACTTGCATTTTTCTTGGATCTGCATGACAGTATTTGACTTTACTTATCTGAAACTTCGTGTTCTTGTAATTTTATCCTATTTTATTCAATCAAAAGTGAACAATAAATTACATGAATCCCAAATTTACAAGGATATGATTAATATGTAAGCCTCAAAATACCAAACCCGAATCAAATTATAATTGAATAGTTTATATGTTTCAAAGAAACTCTTATAAAAATTTTAGTAGTTTTAGGCTCTACATTGCTGTCAAATTGCAGTTATTACATCCAATTGGCAGCAAAACCGTAAAATTATGGCCTTTGATTTCTTCTCCATGAAGCACTTGCATTTTTCTTTGATCTGCATGACTATATTTTACTTCTCTAAAGCTTCATGTGCTTATAGCTTTATCCTCTTTTATTCAGTCAAAAGTATATGATAAATTACATGAAATTCTAATTTACAAGGATGCGACTAACATATAGACCTCGGAATACGTAACCCTAATCTAATTATAAATGAATAGCTAAAGATTTACAATGAAGCCCTGTAAAAATTTCAACACTTTCGAGCTCTACCTTGTCGCCAAATGGCGGCTATTGCTGCCAATGGGCTACAAAACCATAAAATTTTGTCCTCTTATTTATTTTTCAAGAATCTCTGACATTTTATTATCTACATTATTGTATTTGACTATACTTCTCTAAAGCTTAGTGTTCATATACTTTTATCCTCTTTTATTTTATTAAAAGTGTATGATAAATTGTATAAAATACTAATTTATAAGGATACAACTAATATATAGGCCAAGAATACCAAACCCTAATATGATATAACTGATTAGCTAAAAAGTTACAACGAAACTCCTATAAAAATTTCAACAATTTTAGACTCAACAATGCCACCAAAAGGCGGCTATTGCTGCCAATTAGTGGCAAAATAGTAAAATTATGGCCTCTAATTTCTTCTTCATTAAGCTCTAGCATTTCTTCTTTGATCTGCATGACTGTATTTGATTTTGCTTCAATGAAACTTCATGTTCTTGTAGTTTTATCCTCTTTTATTCAATCACAAATATATATACAGATCCATCATATCCCCCTTCAAATTTTACTCATGATCTCGAGATGCAATCATTTGAGAAAAATAAGGAAAATTACGATAATGAATCTAATGAATGAAGATGTAGAATAGAGGTAGATATAGAAACTTTGTTAAAATTATCCTCTTAAAAATCATCCTCTCAAATTGAATTTTGTATGGAAGATCTTCTCAATGCGATTTCTCAAACTAAACTTTTTGAAGATCAACCATCTAATAGTTTGAAAATATCTTACTCCAACGAGCAACTACTTCAGTCATCTTTTGAAGTAAATATGATTCAAAATAAGTTAAATAATTTTGTGCATGATGAGTCCATAATTCAACATTATCATCAATCTATTTTAGACCATTGTAACAATAATTATGAAGAAATTAGTGATAAAGAAAATATTCTGCTTGATAATTTATCTCATGATGAGCTTGCTAGTGACACATTATCATTTAATTATTTTGATAAAAATTGTGAAGAAATTTGTGAAGAAGAATTTTTATCCCTTCATAATAACTTGACTAATGATAAGTCCACTAGTATGCTATTTTCTTTTGAGAATTTTGACGACAGGATTGAAGAAAATTTGCATGACAAGCTCAGAATAAGTGAAGGATGGAAGGAATATAAAAAATAAGAGGTCATGGTACCTAATGATTTGGAAGGAAGATCCAAAATCGAGCTCATGATTTCGCTACATCAAAGTAAGTATGTTATTTACATGTTGATAAAACCAAAATACTTACTGCCATGAAAGATATTCGTGAGTCGAATATGGACGGTAAAGGTATGCTTTCTAACCTCAAAACTTTACTATTGAATAAAAGAAAGAAGGGTAGTAATAAATTGAGAAAAATCAAAAATAAGACAGAGAGATTAAATGTAAAACTGACAAAGAGGCTAAGTTCATCCATATTAGAATGTAAAAGGACACACTATGAGAGTGGAAAGCAATCAAGAGGTCGTAACCGTTTGAATTTTCTAATAAGTGTATAATATTTGTATAATAGATTTCTTTTTTTATTTATCAACCTTGGTTTGTGTTTGAGGGCATATACGAGTTTAGATGTGGGGGAGTAGGTTAGGATATTTTCCTCGTATTTTTCTAGGATTTTTAGTTTTTTTTATAATCTTTATTTTATTTTTAGATTATTGGGTTTCTTTATTTTATACTTTGGGTAGTTTATAGGGTAAAAAATTAAAAACAATTTTAAAAAAACTGAAAGAACCAAAAATACTAAATAAAATTAACAACAAATTTATGTATTTTCATCAATAGATCAAACTAATTATAGATAATGGAACAAATTTAAATTTGAAATTGGATAGGAGAGTAGATTGAACGATACACTTTGAATTTTATGAAAAATATTAAAATCCAAAAAATAAATATTGCTAGTAGCAGTTTTAAGGTAAGTATACATCTATTTTTCACTTCACAATAGTTTATTTAGTTAAGGATAGAGATGATAACGATTGAGTAAGTCTTCTCTCTCTAAATAAAAAAAAAGTGAGAATAAAATAATGAGGGAGCCTGGTATTAAGGCAATAGCCTCGAGAGTGATAAATTAATGGGGTGCGCCTGCTTCAAGAGTGAAAAAAGAGTATGATCCAAGTAATCAGGTACTTTGCGCCTAAGTAAGCGTGAATATTCGTATGAAACGTGAAATATTCTAAAAAAGAAAAAGAAAAAGAAAAGAGTATAAACCGAGTAATCTGGTACTTTGTGCCTAAGCAAGCGTGAATATTCGCATGAAAGGTGAAATATTGTAGAAAAAAGAAAAATAATTTGTTATGAGAGAGGAGATGAATAATGAGTTAGAGTTGGAGTCGAAGACTGAAGTAAACTATTACACGTGCATGTAGATGTATAGGAGCCAATGGATTATCTGTTAGTGGGTATTGAAAGATAGGATTTAAATTTTTAATTAAAATGATAAGTGTATTTGATATGACGCTCGATTTAAAAATTGATAATCTAAATACATTCTTGAGTTTGTATATTAGTGAGATTAATTAATGAAAATATCATAAAAAATATTTTTCTTTTTTTTTGTATAAAGTTTTTATTTTTTATAATTTTTGGTTATTCTTAATTTTTGTTTCTTTATTTCTTAAGCTATTTTCTTCACGAATTTTGTGGGTATATTCACTGCAAACCCTCACGAGACAACACTCGTCCACTAGGGTAATCTAAGGGTTTAAAGGCTTATTGCACGTGCTAAGTGCAATCGTGATTTCTGCGAAAGTGAGTTAGGATTTTTCTCTTTCTTTTTAGAATTAAGTTTTGCTCGAGGACTAGCAAAGATAGGTGTGGGGGTGTGATAAGTATCATATATTGCATTTTTTATCCCATATTTTATCTATTTTTATATATAAATAAATGCTACTTAGGTATTTTTAGTGTCTTTTTCAGATAATCTGATTCATACAAGGAGATGGTATAAAATCAGAGTCGGATTAGGAAACAAATCCTATAAAAGAGTTCAAAGAGAGCAAAGCTATAAGTTTAAATTACTTCAGAGAGTTAAAGTGCAATACAGTCAAGGAAATCAAGAGAATAAGACACGAGATTCATGCAGGAGAAAAATCAGAAAATAATTCCATAATAATGCCAGCCGCTAATTGGCAGCTCAAAGAGCAGTAAACGTGGTGATTATTCTTCGACGGCTTCGATGTAATTTTATAGTTTTTCTATTCTATTAGAATTAGGGTTTGAATTTCGAGGCCTATATATTGGCCGTATCCTTGTATTCTAGAGGATCCTGTAATTTTTGTACTCATTTTAAATAATAAAATTAGGGTTTTGCTGATAGCCACAATACCATACTTCAGAAGTACGCCATTACTTTCAAGTCTTTATTTGCTTTTTAGATAGGGTTAATTACTTTCTAGTATAAATTTATTTGCTTTCTAAATTAGATTTATTTGCTTTCATGAATAAAAATAGGATTTTGTTAACTAAAACTATGAGTAGCTAATTTAGCTTAGCTCTAGGATGTAGATGAAACTAAAATCTCCATGTAATTGCTCTCTAGTATTTTCTTCTTAAATAAAATAATAAAGATATGATTTTTCTATGAAAAGATTAAAATACAAGAACTCGTAGATTAATACTTTGATAGGTTAAACTTAAATTAAGTTTCTTGATAGCCTATACTTGGTTAGGGTTTGGAGTTGTTGATTTTCATCTTATTCAAAGAATTATCTAATGATTTAGTTTATTTTTATGAAAACTAGTATTTTTGATGAGTTATGCTTGCACACACTTGATAGCTCATGCTTAGGGCACTTTAAATAAAGATTAAACTAAAAAAAATTAAATTTTTATGATAGAAGAAGATAATAGAAGTAAATATATGGTTGGAAACTAGTGGATTCTAGATGCTAGACTAATTAGAATAACTCTCAAATCCGACTTAGAATTCTTTATTAATCCTTAGACTATAGAATTAGTAAGAATGCAAAAATACCTGAGATCTCTGTGGGACGACCTGTTAAGTGCTACAACTGATACTGTACGCTTGCAGTAAATTATCATATCAGTGAGTTAGAATGGTCACCATATTTCGCAGTTTATGACTCACTTAATCATAGTGCACTTTTCACGTCTCACAATATTCCCACATACGTGTATGATACTTATGATAATTGTAATATTTACATTGAAAAGTTATTTAAATAAATCATTAATACATGCATGAAAAAGAGGAAGCGAGGACAACATAAAAAATACAAAGGTAATTTCGTGATTTGAGGAAATTGATGAGGCACAATAGTGCACCCACTTCATGTTTAAAATGCATACATTATGAAAATGGGCAGCGATCAAGAGGTCATAACCATTTTTTGTGCATTAATAAGGTGACAACTTTGAGATTGTGAATTTTCATGATTCTCATTATTTATATCCTATTTGTACAGTAGTTTTCATAGTTTACATGAGCTTAGGTGTAGGGGAGGATTAGGAATTTTTATATTTTTTACAATTTTTATTTTTATTTTCTTTGTTTTTAGATTTTAGGATTTTTAGGTTTCTTTATTTTACACTTGGGGTAGTTTTAATGGGCATTTTAACAAAAAATTGAAAATTTGAAATTTTATTTCTACAATAAATCAAGCTAATTATGGATAAGAAAAGTATTAACACAATGATAATTTTATGCTTAGAATTTGAGTTTTATTAAGAAAAGTAGATTGAATAATACGCTTAGAATTTAATGAAAAATATTAAAATCTGAAAAGTATTAAGTTTTTTAGATTTGAGTTTTGATAAGAAAAGTAGTTTGAATAATACACTTAGAATTTTATGAAAAATATTAAAATCCGAAAAATAAATACTATTAATAATAATTTTGAGGTAATTATACATTTATTATCCCTTTCACAATGGTTTATTAGGTTAAGGATAAAATAATAATAATTTAGTATTTTCTCTAAATAAAAATATATAAGCAAAGAAAAAAAAATAAAGGAGAAAGAATAAAGATGTGTCTGATATTAACACAATGATTCTTTATAAATAAATAAATTTCTTAAGAATTTCTAATTAGTGAGATATTTGCACCTAACTAAGTGTGAATATTCACACGAATTGTATTATTAAGAAATAGAGTATAATCCAAGTAATCAGATATTTGAACTTAAGCAAACGTGACTATTCGCTTGAAAAGCGAAATATTCAAATAAGAAAAATTAGAAAAAATAATAAGAAAAAGAAAGAATGTTTTGAGAGAAAGATGAATCATGCGTTAGATTTGCGTCCCAAGCCGAAATAAACCATCCCACTTATACGTATATGTCTAAGAGCCAAAAAAATTATTTATTAAAGATATTGAAAGATAGGATTTGAGTTTTTGATTAAAATGATATGTGTATTTGATATGATTTTTAACTTAAAAATTGATAATCTAATTGCATTGTTGAATTTGTATTATTAGTAAGGTTAATGCAAAAAATATCAGAAATTTTTTTTTCTTTCTTTTGTGCATAAAAATTTGTTTCTCTTGATTTTTTATTATCCTTATTTTTCTTTTTTTATTTCTTAGTCTATATTCTTCATGATGTTTGTAAGTAACATTGCTTGAAACTCTCAGAGACACAACTTTCCATTAGGATAATCTTAGAGTTTAACAACTTGTTGCATGTGCTTAGTACAACCGTGATTCATGTGAAAGTAAATTAGGGTTTTTCTTTTATTTTTAGGTCTAAATTTTGCTCAAGAACTAGTAAAAGACTGGTGTCAGAGTATGATGAATGTCATATATTGCATATTTATATACCTCATTTTGTCTATTTTTTGTATATAAATAATGATATTTGGGTATATTTATGTTTTTTAGGAAAAGTTCATTGCTATAATGATTTGGAATGAAATCAATAAAAGACCGGAAAAATCAAGTCCAGGAAGAGTATAAGAGAAGAAAACTACAGAAGTATAGACTACATGCCATCAAAGTCTAATCCAAGCATGCAAAAGAGGAGATAGATGGCCCCTTTGCCTCCACTTTTCTCTTACTGACTCAAATATGAAATAGGACTCTTGTGTAAAAAATTGATCAATATTATTTAGCGATCAACGCTGCTATTTAGTGGCAAACATAAAGAGTCCATATCTGGAAATTTTATAAGGATTTTGTTGTAATTTTATGTTTTTATAATTTTGACTGGATTAGGGTTTCGTAACCCCAAGGCCTATATGTTGGCCATGTCTTTGTAATTAGGGCTTCCTATGCTTTATTGGGATTAATAAAATTAGAGTATTAAACCTTAGGAGCGACGACCGCCATAACAGAGCTGCAAAGGCTATTTCTTATAGTTCATTGTTCTAAGTAAGTAAATTTATTTAATTGTATTTTTAGTTAATTTTTATTGCTTTCTATATAAGGGTTTTACTTGTTTTGTGGTAAAAAAAAATTAGATTTTTAATAGTTCTCATGTATAAAAATATAAATTTGATTAATAAAACTATGAGTAATTAATTTTGTTTAGTTCTAGCATGTAGATGAAGTTAGGGATCAACCGTAACGTAATTGTTATTTATTTTCAGCCTAAAAGAACTAAGAAGACATGATTTTTCTATGATAAGACTAAAAGATAATAATTTGTAGATCTAATAGTTTGATAGGTTATATTTATGCTAGCTTTTGATAGCCTATACTTAGTTAGAAATTGGAATTATTAATTTTGATTTAATTTGTAGAAAACTTTATTGATTTAGTTTGCTTTTATAAAAAGTTACTTTGATGAGTTATCTTGCACAATACTTGACAATTCATGCTTAGGATGTTTTGAATAAAAGTTAAACTAAAAAAATCATCTTTTTAATATAATCATAATTGTTCATGTTAGAAAGATAGGAGAAAGATAATAAAAAAAATATTCGATTGTAAACTAGTGAATTTGATGTCCTAGATTAATTTTTGAATAACTTAAAAATTCGTGATTTTAATGTTAATTTTGATGTGTTCATTTCATTCGCACTTGATCCATGGTTAAATTAAAATCAATTTTCCTGGAATTTTATTTCTTTAGTTTATGAAGGGTAAATAATATCTACCAGAAAGGATTTTCATTCTGAATTGCTCATTCCAAAATCTTAGTTAATTATATCTACACCCAAATACTGTTAATAGTAACAAAACAAACCTAGTATAGAGATAGCCTAGGCTACTATTAATTGTATCTGAGTATAGATTATAAGATTTAGAAACGGAGAATCAAAAAGAAAATCCATTCCAATAAATGTGTACATTATTCATAAACTATCTATCAAAAAATTAATTATAATTTGTTTATTTATTAATAGATCAAGAATTTAAAAATTTGTGAATTTTATGACAATTTTGATGCATTCATTTCGTTTGCATTTGATCCATGGTTCAATAAATTCTAATTTTATTGAAATTTGAATTTTAAATAGTTTATGAAGGGTCAATAATATATACCAGAATGGATTTTCATTTTGGATTTTTCATTCAAAAATCATGGATAATTTAGTGTCTATGCCCAAATGCTATTGTTAGTAGCCTAGCATAACTCAGAAAGAATAGGATAGGCAACTATTAATAGTTTTTGGGTGTGGATTATACTAACCAAAATTTAAGAATAGAAAACCCAAAAAGAAAATCCATTCCAGTAGATATAATCTATTTTTTATAAACTATCACTAGATAAAGTTTTATAATAATTAGATTTTATTCACTAATAGATCAAGAACTCAAAATTCATGAATTTTTTCCCAATTTTGATGTGTTCATTTTATTTGCAATTGATCTAATGTTAAATAAAATCTAATTTTCCTAAAATAAAATTTTTAAATAGCTTATGAAAGGTGAATAATATCTATTAGAATAGTTCTTCATTATGGACTCATCATTTCTAAATCTTGGTTGATAACATCTACACGCAAATACTATTAATAATGGCCAGCAAAACTCATATGGAGGTAGGCTTGGCTACTATAAATAGTATTTGGGTATGGATTATATTAACCAAAATTTAAGAATAGAGATTTCAAAAAGAAAATCCATTACAATAGATATGATATATTCCTTATAAACTATATTTAAATAAAGTTTCATAATAAATAATTGATCATTTCGTTTGTACTTGATCTACTAATAGATAAATAATTTAAAAAATTTGTGACTTTTATATCAATTTTGATGCATTCATTTTGTTTGCACTTGATCTATAGTTAAATAAAATCCAATTTTTTTGAAACTTTATTTTTAAATAGTTAATAAAAAGTAGATTATATCTAATAGAATAAATTTTCATCTAACTTTTTCCATTTCTAAATTTTGGTTAATACTATGTCCAATCAAATACTATTGATAGTAGCCAAGCATAACTCATTTAGAACTAGACAAGGCTATTATTAATAGTATTTGAGTGTAAAATATATTAACTAAGATTTAGGAATAGAGAACCAAAAAAAGAAAATCTATTCCAGTATCTATTGTTTACGAACTATATATAAATAAAGTTTTATAATAATTTGACTTTATTTAGTTATAAATCAAGAACTTAAAAAATATTGAATTTTATGATAATTTTGATGTTGTTCATTTCATTTGCACCTAATCTATGGTTAAATAAAATCAAATTTATCTAAAAATTTATATTTAAATAGTTTATAAATGGTAGATAACATCTACCAGAATAGAATTTCATTTTGGATTTTCCATTCTTAAATATTGGTTAATAGCATCTATATTCAAATACTATTAATAATAGCCTAGTATAACTTATAAAGAGGTAGACTAGGCTACTATTAATAGTATTTGGGTGTGAATTATACTAACCAAGATCTATTAATGGATAACCAAAAAGAAAATCCATTCTAGCATATGTGATCTATTTTTCATATATTCTCTATGTCAATAAGATAGACCCATGCTGTAAGTTGTTTTATGCATATATAAACATGTACACTCAAAAAAACTATTAGACAAGCATATTCACATCTCTTAAAACCTACACAGTCCTCGATTCTTGGTGTAGAAATAATTTTCTCAGCTTTATATTTGTCCCAAGGTATCATATCCAATGCATCTGTGGGGAAGGCTCGTATACATAATACAACAAATACATGTATCATAATTTTTTTTTACTAAATGTGACATTGGGTCTATAAATTTCAGTTTTAAACGTAAAATTATTTGGTAGTTTCATAATAATTGGATTTTATTAACTAATAGATCAAGAATTTAAAAATTCATGAATTTTATGACAATTTTAATGAGTTTATTTTGTTTGCATTTGATCCATAGTTAAATAAAATCTAATTTCCCTTAAATTTTAGTTTAAATTTGTTTATGAAGGGTAGATAATACTAGAATAGATTTTCATTTTGGGTTACGTATTTCTAAATCTTGGATAATAGTATATACATCCAAATACTATTAATAGTAGTATCGCATAACTCATATAGAGATAGGCTATGTTACTATTAAGAATATTCTGGTGTGGATTATATAAACCAAGATTTAGGAATGAAGTTTTCAAAAAGAAAATCCATTCTAACAGATATGATCTATTGTTTATAAACTATCTATAAATAAAATTTCATAAAAAATTGACTTTATTTAATAATTGATCGAGAACTGATCCATGGTTATTAAAACCCAATCTTTCTAAAATTTTATTTTAAATATACTATGAAAGATAGATAATATCTACTAGAATGGATTTTCATTTTGGGTTCTCTATTTCTAAATCTTTGTTAATAATCTCTACACTAAAAAACTATTAATAGTAGCTAAGCATAACTCATACTGAGGTGGGCTTGGCTACTATTAATAGTTTTGGATGTGGATTATATTACCCAAAATCTAGTAATAGAGAATCCAAAAAAATCCATTCTAGTAGGTGTGATCAATTCTTTGTAAATGATATATAAATAAAGTTTCAAAATAATTGGATTTTATTTACTAATAGATAAAGAACTTAAAAATTTGTGAATTTTATGGCAATGTCAATGCATTCATTTCATTTGCACTTAATCCGTTGTTAAATAAAATCCAATTTTCTTGAAATTTTATTCTTAAATAGTTTATGAATAGTAGATAACATCTACCTAAATGAATTTTCATTTTGAATTCCTCATTCTTAAATCTTTGTCAATAGTACCTATCCACAAATACTATTAATAATAGCCAAGTATAACTCATATTGAGGTAGCTAGGCTACTATTAATAGTATTTTGGGTGTGAAATATATTAACAATGATTTAGAAATTGAAAACCCAAAAAGCAAATCTATTCCAGTAGAAATGATATATTCTTCATAAATTTTCTATAAATAATGTTTCATAATAATTTGTTTTTATTTTCTAATAGATTAAGAAGTAAAATTTTGTGAATTTTATGACTATTTTGAAGCGTTCATTTCATTTGCAATTGATTGTTATTAAATAAAATCTATTTTTTTGAAATTTTATATTTAAATTGTAATGACCTCGTTTTTCAACTCTTTCCCAAAATGGAGGGTGCTGCCTAAAATTTATACTAGATAACCCAATAGTAATAAGAATTTGGAATAATCATAACTACTGTCACAATTAGATTGATAAGTAACATGTCTGAAACTAAAAAGATTTTATTTAAACAAAGAGTTAGTTATATAAGATGACATACTGCACTGAATATGAATACAAAAGAGAAAAGTAGTGCCCAGACAAAAGAAATATAAATAAAATATATACAAAAGTCTCTAAAAGATACTTCACTTGCCTACTGTCCTCGGTCTGTTCAACAAAGTACGAGTTTTCAGTTGGGGCTAGTTCTCGTTCGCCTTCCAAATCTGGATTTAAAACTCAAGGAATTAAACTCAGTAAATAATACAAAAAAAAGATATATGTACTATCACAATACTGGAGATAAAATTTGCACTTAAATTGTGATAGTGTTAAACATGTTGCATGAATAATGAAAATAGAATAAGCAAAACTGTGCATATTATTTGCAAACAACAAGTAAATATCTTATAAAAAAATATCAATT
This sequence comes from Dracaena cambodiana, assembly GCA_036321105.1. NCBI lineage: Eukaryota > Viridiplantae > Streptophyta > Magnoliopsida > Asparagales > Asparagaceae > Dracaena > Dracaena cambodiana. The sequence continues at coordinate 12,381,740 of JAYEPQ010000017.1, forward strand.
CTAGATCAAGCCCTTATTAGTATTTAAAACTAAATGATGGATAATATGACACGCAATCTTTCGTATTGTACAAATACCCATATATACCCTAGACTCGGCCTCAAATCCATGACATTGAGCCATGACACACGGCTAAGTGTTCAAGTCAAATCTCATACTATGAAATAGTAATAGACATCACCCTTATAGTGACTCATGTATAAAATTGTGGCTCAGTACCACACAGTGCTGCTGCAGTAAAATTTCTCAGTACCTCAATTAAGAAGTTGGCCAACAAGATCCTAATACAATACAGTTCTTATTCATCACGTAGTTTTTTAATCCATATGTCAATAATACATGATACACATGAACTAATGAAAATACATGACTTGTCAAGTCAAACTGTGTACATGTCCGTTTATAAGAAATATGGATTTGGGAATCAAGATTTAGGATTATGTACATACGTATCACACGGATACTTTATTTCCATATGACCAATATATATGAAATTTTTCATCATGTTTCTATGAATAATTTTTCAATTACTTTGTCACCACATCCATATTGCAGGCTTGTATCGATATTGAACCTCTATACAGTAGTAAGCTGTGACTCTAATCTATTAAATATTCTAATATAAAAATAAGTGCCAACAATATGTATTAGAAATTATATTATTAGAATTTATATTATTAAAATTATATTACTAGAAATTATATTATTAGAAACACAGTTTATCCAATATTATTAGAAACACAGTTAATATTATTAAAATTATATTATTAGAAATTATATTATTAGGATACCCGCACAAACACAGTTTATCCTGTGAATAAACTGTTGCTGAGTCAAAGCCCATGCAAATTTTATTATTTTTGCATGCAAACTATATTATTTTTGCATGGGTGCAAAATTGTTGTTGCCTATGCAAAACATATATTTTTTTTCTTCTTTCTTATTTCTTTTTTTGTAAAATAAAAAATAAGCAAATATTACAATATTTATATATATCAAAATTGACCCAATGATTTAGTTCAATTCTCAATATCAATCAATGGTCCAAAATATAAACCAAGCATATTCATAAAATAAATTACGTACACAAATATATTTTCCATATCAATTAGTAGTCCAAAAAGTGAATCAAATATTTTCACAATATAAATTACATATACAAATAAAAATTAAATAAAGAAACTAACGAGAAATAACTGTATTACTTATTCAACTTTTAATCAAACTTCGGCCACCCAATTCTCTTCGAATCGAAATATCCTGTGAAAGAGAAAGGCCCGTTTGATTCTTTTTTTTTGGACATGGGGGAATAGGTAACAATGAATAAGTTATATTTACATATATTTAATTAATTTTTATGATATAAATATCCTAACCTAATCTTCCTTTGCAGTAACACCCGTTCACTAAAAGTGCCACACTCACTATTCTTTAGCCAGCTCCTATCTCGTATGCACCGTCAAAATTGAGACAATTTATTTATTTATTCAATAATTTAATAATTTTGATTTCATATAATATTCTCCAAATGTTGTCAAATTAATGCAAGGCATAGTATTCAATGAGAAATGTTACAAAATTATCTATTTGTCACATCGATGTCCAGAATAAATGAAACAAAATTTCAAATTAATGAGAAAGATAATTTTAATATTATTAAATTAGAAAATTTAAATTTTTTTGGGCTCGTTAGGAAAAGTTTTAAAAATCGTAAATATTAGAAAACTAATAACTGCAAAGACTGACTATTATTTGGAATTATGGATTTAAAGTTACTTCTACCAAAAGTTATTTCGGTGTTCAAAATTAACTTCAATAACTTTATTCGGTACAATCGGACTTAAAAGGGGAATATAGGTAGCTTAAAGTTTGGCGTATTACATAAATAATTCACAGAGGGTAGATAACTCATTTTAGGTTCCGCCTTTCTAAATTTTAGGTAGTAGTTTCTAAACATAAATACTATTAACAGTTGTCTAGCATAATTTATGTAGAACTAGGGTAGACGACTATTAACAATATTTGAGTTTAGATTATACTAATTAAGATTTAGGCATAGAGAATCCTTAAAGAAAATCTATTCCAGTAAATGTGATTTGTTCTTCATAAATTATCTTTAAATATAGTTTTATAATAATTAGATTTTATTTACTACTAGATCAAGAACTTTAAAATTCATTAATTTTATGACAAATTTGATGCATTCATTTCGTTTGCACTTGATCCATGGTTAAATAAAATCTAATGTTCATGAAATTTAACTATTTAATGTTTATTAAGAATAGATAATATCTATCAGAATATATTTTTATTTTGAGATCCCTATTTCAAAAGCTTTGCTAGTAGTATCTACACTCAAAGACTATTAATAGTAGTCAAGTACAACTCATACAGAGCTAACTAATAGTATTTGGGTGTGGATTGTATTAACCAAAATTTTAGAATTGGAAAGCCAAAATGAAAATACATTCCAGTAGATGTAATATATTCTTCATAAACACTCTATAAATAAAGCTTCTTAATAATTGGATTTTATTTACTAATAGATCAACAATTTAAAAATTTGTGATTTTTTTAAAAATTTTGATACTTTTATTTCGTATGCACTTGATCCATGGTTAAATCCTACAATTTTATTTTTAAATAGTTTATAAAGGATATATAATATATACATGAATAGTTTTTTATTTTGGGTTCTCTATTCCTAAATCGTTGTTAATAGTATCTACAGCCAAAAATTTTTACTAGTAGCCAAGCATAATTCATATCGAGATAGGTTAGGCTACTATTAGAAATATTTGGGTGTCGATTATATTAACCAAAATTTGGGAATAGGGAGACAAAAATGAAAATGCATTCCAGTAGATGTAATCTAATTTTTATAAACTTGTGAATTTTTTGACAAATTGGATTCTATTTACTAATAGATCAAGAACTTAAAAATTCGTGAATTTTTTGACAATTTTGATGCATTCATTTTATTTGTATTTGATCCATGGTTAAATAAAATCTTTCTTGAAATTTTATTTTTAAATAATTTATGAAAGATAAATAATATCCTAAAATTCCAGTAGATGCTACTCATCATAAACAATCTACAAATAAAATTTCATAATAATTGGATTTTATTTACTAACAGATCACGAACTCAAAAATTTGAACAATTTTTGACAATTTTGATGTGTTGATTTCATTTGCACTTGATCCATGGCTAATAAAATATTATTTTCCCAAAATTTTATTTTTAAATAGTTTATAAAGTATAGATAACATCGATATGAATGGATTTGAATTTTTGATTATGCATTCCTAATTCTTGGTTAATAGTATATGTACCAAATTACTATTAATAGTAGTTTTGCATAACTTATATAGAGGTAAGTTAGGCTACTACTAAGAGTATATGAGTTTGGATTATATTAATTAAGATTTATAATTTAAGAAATCATAACCAAAATCCATTCTAATAGCTGTGATCTTTTCTTTATAAACTACATATACATAATGTTTCATAATAATTGGATTTTATTTGGAAATAGATCGAGAACTTAAAAATTCATGAATTTTATGATAATTTTAATGCGTTCATTTCGTTTGCATATGATCCATGGTTAAATATGATCAAATTTACTGAAGTTTTATTTTTTAATATTTAATGAAGGGTGGATAATATCTACTGGAACGGATTGTTAATTTGGAATTTTCATTTCTAAATCTTGGTTAATAGTATTTACACCCAAATACTATTAATAGCAGCCCATTATAACTCATATAAGTTGGCCAGATTCGTATTAATAGTGTTTGGGTATAGATTATGTTAACCACGGTCCAGAAATAGAGAAACGAAAAAGAAAATCCATTCTAGTAAATATAATCTACTCTTCATAAACTACCAAAAAATAATGTTTCATAACAATTGAATTTTATTTACTACGGATCAAGAACTTAAAAATTTATGAATTTCATGACAATTTTGATGTGCCATTTCAATTGCAATTGATCTATGGCTAAAAAAATCCAATTTTTCTGAAATTTTATTTTTAAATTTTTTTATATAGGGCAGGTAACATCTACTGGAATAGTTTTTTATTTTGAATTTTTCATTTCCAAATCTTAATTAATAGTATTGATATCCAAATACTATTAATAGTAGTCTAATATAACTTATATAGAAGTAGGCTAGGCTACTATTGACAATATTTGGATATGGATTATACGAATGAAGTATCCAAAAAGAAAATGCAATTTAGTAGATGTTACATAGTCTTCATAAACTAACTATAAATGAAGTTTTATAATAATTACATTTTATTTACTAATAGATCAAAAACTTAAAATTTCATAACTTTTATGACAATTTGGATGTGTTCATTTCTTTTGATCTTGATTAATGGTAAAATAAAATCTAGTTTTTCTGAAATTTTATTTTTAAATAGTTTATGATGGATAGGTAACATCTACTGAAGTGGATTTTTATATTGGGTTGTTGTGCAATCCTAAATCTTGGTTAGTAATATCAACACCCAAATACTATTAATAGTAGCCTACCATAACTCATATAGTAGTAGTCTAGGCTATTATTAAGATTATTTTGGTGTGGATTATATTGATCAAGATTTTGGATTAGAGAACTTAAAAAGAAAATCCAATCTACTATATGTTTTATATTCTTCATAAATTATCTATAAATAAATTATCATAATAATTGGTTTTTATTTACTAATAGTTGTAGAACTTAAAAATTCGTGAATTTTATGACAATTTTAATGTGTTCATTTCGTTTGCACTCGATCCATAGTTAAATAAAATCAAATTTACCAAAATTTTTATTTTTAAATAGTTTATAAAGAATTGGTAACATCTATCGAATTAAATTTTTATTTTGGGTTTTTAATGCATTAGTTTCATTTGCATTTGATCTATAGTTAAATAAAATCCAGTTTTTTTTGAAATTTTATATTTAAATAACTTATGAAAGGTAGATAATACCTACTGGAACAGATTTTCATTTTCGGTTCCCCATTCATAAACCTTAGTTAATAGTATTTACACCCAACTACTATTAATAGTCACCTAGCATAACTCATTATAATGCCCCTATTTTTCAGCTGCTTTCCAAAATAGATGATACTACTTAAAATTTTACTAGATTATCTAACAGTCACAGGATCGTAGAATAACCGTAAATATTACCACAATAGGTGAATAAATAATATGTCTAAAACTGAAGTTATATTTTTAAAATACAAGGTTCGTTACTTGAAAAGAGCACGCTGTTCTAGATATGTACAATAGAAGAATCAAAGGAAGGAAGAGTGCTCAACAAAATAAAATATGAACATTATATATAATATTGTAATAGTTGATCCAACCCTTACTGCCGCTCGGCTTGATCAATGAAGTATAGACGTTCAACTGCGACAGGCTTTTCTTCTGTTTCCCCAAAATCTAGGTTTAGAACTGAGGAGATTAAACTTAGGAAGTAACACTTAAGGGAAAGAAAGGGTATACATCACAGTACAGGAATATTAGTATATGTATACATGCTCATATTAGTGTTGGTCGTAAACATATAAATTTGACATATAAGCAAGTATAAATAAATAAATGAATAAATAAATAAATAAACAAGTATGATGGAGCAATTATTTTATGTATATTTATTCTATTGGTCTCAGTCATCGTCCAACTTAGTTATAAAAACTAAATTAATATTAAGACAACGCTATTTTCCATTGTTATATAATTGTCCATACATACCCGGATCCTGACCTCAATCCTATGGAAGGAATATTTTATGTGGCCATTTAAAATTAGTAAAATAATTTGAAACATACATAAATGGTAACTAACATATGAAGCAACACCTCCTAAACTTATGTACTTATCTGCTTTGCCTTTTCTTTCAATCTCTTATTTTTTGGAAAAATATCCTCACTCCTTTGCTATTGTTCTTGCAAACTAAGAGAAATTGTTTGAGTTGTGGAAGAATGAAAAGGAAAGAAAAAAACATGGAAATAAAAAGGGGTTGTTCATAAATGTTATGTTTAATTGCATGAAACTCTCTTGCCACCTCACCCTTATCAAATTTTCCCCATGACACACAAGCACCACTTATGACAATACACAGCCACCTCACCCTCATAAATCACGTGATGACACTCAAGCACCACTTCCCTTATTGACCAGCGACCTCACTGTTTGGTTTTTTTTATTTTTTCTTTAATTTATAATTTAATAATTTAATTACTTTCGGTTCCGTGTAATACTCTCCAATTGTTTCCAAATTAATAGGGTATACTACTCAATGAGAGAAATACTACAAATTTGTCTGTTTGTTATTTCGATGTCCGAAATAAAGGAAATAAACTTTTGAATTAATTAGAAAAATAATTTAATATTATGAAATTAGCAAAATTCGAGAATATTTTCGGACTTTCCAAAAATCTATAAAAATGATAAATATTAGAAAGCTAACAACCGCAAAGACTAAATATCATTTGGAGTTACAGATTTAAAGTTACGTAAAACAAAAGTTATTTCAAAGTCCAAATTGATAGGCAGTAGCCCTAATTTAGCATGATTGGACTCAAACAGATGACACGAGTAGCTTGAACCATGGGATATTACATCCTACCCACCTAACAAAAGAATTTCGTCCTCCAAATTCCAAATAAAGGGACATATTCCAAATAAAGGGACATACCAGTATTTGTGAGTGTGTATTTGGGTGTGAATTATATTAACCAAGATTTAAGTATGAAGAACCCAAAAACAAAATCCATTCTATTATATGTGATTTTCAACAATCACAACTAAGCATTTTATCCCAAGTATTTGAGGTAGGCTATACGAACCAAAAGACAATCACGCCGGATCGATCATGTTGATAATTCTTCTCCATTCATTCCTATCAAGTAATATCTTCTCATTTAAACCTCTATAATCCATATCTTTTCAAATCAACTTCATCCATATTGTCTTCGGTCTTTTTTCCCTCTTTTAACTTGTTCTATATTGATAAACTCTCTCTTTGAACTGGTGCATTTGTCTACATTGCACATGACCAAGCCGTCGTAGGTGATTTTCTCACATCTTCTCATCAATGGGGGCATTCCAATAGATATGATTTATTCTTCATAATTGGATTTTATTTACTAATAGATTAAGAACTTAAAATTCATGAATTTTATGATAATTTTGATGCATTCATTTTGTTTTCACTTGACCCATAGTTAAAAAATATCCAATTTTCCTGAAATTTTATTATTAAATAGTTTATAAAGGATAGATAATGGATTTTCATTTTAAGTTATGCACTCCTAAATCTTGGTTAATAATATCTACACCAAAACACTACTAATAGTAGCTTAGCATAAGACATAGAGTATAGGCTAGGCTACTATTAAAAGTGTTTTGGTGCGGATTATATTAATCAAGATTTAGAAGAATCCAAAAAGAAATTTCATTCCATTACATGTGATATATTTTTCATAAACTATCTCTAATTAAATTTTCATAATAATTAGATTTTATTTACTAATAGTTTGAGAACTTAAAAATTCGCAAATTTTATGACAATTTTGTTGCGTTCACTTCTTTTGTATTTGATCCATGGTAAAATAAAACCAAGTTCACCTAGAATTTTATATTTAAATAGTTTATGAAGCGTAGATAATATTTACCAAAATAGATTTTCATTTTACATTCTCCATTCTAAGATCTTGGTTAATAATATCTACACCAAATACTGTTAATAGCAACTTAGCATAACTCATAGAGAGGTAGACTAGGTTATTATTAATAGTATTTGGTTGTGAATTATAATAACCAAAATCTAAGAATGGATAACCCAGAAAGAAAATCTATTCTAGTAGATGCAATCTATTCTTTATAAATTATATAAAAATAAAGTTTCATAATAATTGGACTTTATTTACTAATAGATCATGAACTTAAAAAGTCATGAATTTTAGAGCAATTTTGGTGTGTTTATTTTGTTTGCACTTGATCCATGGTTAAATAAAATTCAATTTCCCAGAAATTTTATTTTAAATAAATAATTAAAAAAAGATAACATCTAATTAAATTGTTTTTTTATTTTGAATTGCCCATTCTTAAATCTTGGTTAATAGTATCTATATCCAAATAATATTAATAATAGCCTAGCATAACACATATAGAGGTATGGTATGCTACTATTAGAAGTATTTAGGTGTGGATTATATTAACGAAGATCTAGAAATAGAGAATCCAAAAAGAAAATCCATTCCAGTAGATGTGATATATTTTTCATAAATTATATATAATTAAAATTTCATAATAATTGGATTTTATTTACTAATAGATCAATGAGTGAAATCTAAATCGCACACTTCTAAGTACAAGAGATCGATAAGTAGTACAAAGATAGTAACTCACGATTATTTTGTGAGGATATTTTATTATTGTGTGACACAAAGAATAAATTGCAAAACTAAAAAGAAATAAAGATTAGATTTTTATTAATTAAAAACTAAAACTAAATTAAAAAGGATATAAATTTACTTTAATTAAAATTATTGGTCAGATAGTTGTAACTTTTCCACAGGATAATTTATTGGATGTATTTATACTTTTTATATCTTAGTTGCGTAGATCATGTGATCTTTCTACAACCAGAAAATAATTCAATGAAGCATAAAATTATAAAGTTGCAAACTTAATATTTTGAATAATTTTTTCAGTTAATCACATATGAATTTTGAGTTTATCTAAGTATATGATTGTGATCTAAATCAAACATTCCCAAGTGCAAGAGATCGATAAGTAATATAAGGGTAGTAACCCATGATTATTCTCTCGAGAATCTTTTGTTAATTGTATAACATTAGAATAAATTATGAAACTAAAAATAAAATAATAATTGGATTTTATTGATTAAACTAAAATTAGAAGATGAAAATTTTACTTATATTAAAATTATTGGTCAGATAGATGTAACTTTGCCATAGGATAATTTACTGAATATATTCATGCTTTTTAATCTCAGTTGCATAGATCACATGGTCTTCCTATAATCAGAAAATAATTCAATTAAGTACAAAATATATAAACTTGTGAACTTTACTACTTTGACAAATTTCTCCCAGTTAATTATATATGAACTTTTGAGTTTATCTAAGCATGCGATATGAGTAACAAAAATAAACGTTCAAAATCTAACCATACACCCTGCCTATGGAGTCTACAGTATATCAAAAACTAAGCAACGAATATATTATCAAACTATTAAGTTCAAAAACTAAAAATCATATTTAATCCTTTCAAAAATAACAGAGAATCAAATATATCAATTCCATAAAACAATTAAAATCCAAAAGTATATAAGAATATATACCAGTAAATCACTTAGTATTTGTTACCATCAGATCTAACTCAAGAATTTAACCACTCATACTCATCATAACAATGAATAAAGAGAAAAAGAACTCTTTTATTGATTTTCATTAACAAGTACAAAAACTAAATCTTGAATCTAAAACTCTATATTATTCTTGCTCAAATATTGTTAAGAATTATAAAACTTGAGATTCATTGGTTATTTATATCCTTACAAAACCATAATAAAAATTTCTTTAACAAGAAAACTCTTAATTCTTCTAAAAAAATTTCCAGAAATTAACTCTGCGGCCCCTCCTTTCAACAAACCTATCGACAACTGCTCTTGGGCATAACTTTCAGTCGATGGCTGTTGACGGCATACTTCTGGCTGTCAACAGTTATTCCTAAAAATGCACAGTTTTAAGCTGATATTTAATATATGCTTCGATATTTTAATTTCTTTGCATATTAAACCCCGCAAAAACATTGAAAAACACTAGAAAAATATCATAGCGAGGAATTTGATTGATAAAAATAATTTTTCTTTAATTTCTTATATTAATCAAAAAAATCAAATTACACTTGCACGAAATAAACTAAGAATATTATAATTTTTAAGCGTAATCATACCCCCAACTTGAGTTGTGTTAGTTTCTAGCAAATCTATAAACTAAAAAATAAAGACGTAAAAATTAATCCTAACTCACTTTCGTAGGAAATACTATTGCACTTAGCACATGCTACAAATCGTTAAACCCCTAAATTACCTAGTGGATGAGTGTTGTCTTGTGCAGGTTTCTAGTGATATTACCCACAAATATCAAGAAATATTTGAGATTAAGAAATAAATAAAAAAATAATGATAAGTGTAAAATCATGAAAATGAAAAATGTTAGTATCCTAATAACTATCTATACTATTACTAATAACTTATATGATTGTTGATTTTCACTTGTTTTCCATATCAAGCTTAATTATAGATACATACACAAATATTTATGAAAATGTCAATCTTAATAAATTATTTATAATCTAATAATCTTATGTATCTATCTTGATCATTTAAATTGTATCATAAATATACTTTTACTTTCAATTATCCTCTCCTATGTATTCTTGTGAACGTGTGAATAAGCCTTGTCAAGTCTCAAACTCCAATCAAATATAAGAACCCGTTATATATGCATATTTTTTCTTTTTATCTTTTTTTATAGACACTTGCTTTTATGTGAACATTCATGCTTACAAAGGTACAAATACCCTGTCACTCAGCTCGACTATAATAAAAGTCTATAAGTATTGTTCGTGTGAATATGCATGCTTACCGAGGCATTGACCCAACTATTTAACACTTACTTTCTCTTATTTATTATATATATTTTATATATCTGAAATTTATTGCCTTAAGCACTAGGCTCATTATGTTTTTTTTGGTCAGTTTTTTTATACATATATGATAGGTCTCCCTTTTTAGTTTTATCTTTGTCATCAACTTTTTATAACTTAATGTGTAAGTATGTAGAGTGCATACTTTATTCTAATGTTTAGTATCCATGTATCTTATTGTCGGATTTAAAATCTCAATTAAGATTATATAAAAACTATTATCATAGAAGCATCAAAATTAAGATATTTATATATTAAATATGAAATGTAAAATACATCTAATAATTTCAAAGAAATTGAATTTTTTTTTAGACTATGTTGTTAACTATGATACAATAAAGTACAGTGTATCTATCCCACCCCTAAGTTAAACTATGCAATGTCCTAAGTGCATCAAAAATATAATTATAAAGTACTACACTAAGAAATAATCTAAGAGGTTAAGATTAGAATACACCTGATTCTATTGGCTCTAAAATTATTCACTCCTTTTTGTAGTCAATATCAATGACATTACTGATGAAGACCTTCTTGTCACTTGCATTTTTGATATCGGCAGAACCCTTGGGCCCCTAGCTCGTCCCTTCGTCCTCATCTGCAGAAACAGGAGCATCCTCACCAGCCATTTATCTATATACGCTGGTGAGTAGCCGATAATGATTTTGTTGACGATACTCAGTTTGGGCTCGTCTGTCTTCAAATATACTCATTCTCGCAGTGAAGGCATTCGTCATCTTTATGATCGACTTATTTATAATTTGAAGTGTTACTTCATCTGGTCAGGCTGCAGCATCTGCTGCATCTCGTTGTTTTTGTCCTTGTACAAGGCATTCCTGATTTTGTTCTACATGACCGATAGCTTGGGCAGCAATTTGTTATTGCTCGTGTTGCACCTGTTATTCCTGCTGGGTGTGTTGGGTACTTATGCTTCTTCGTACAATATTATCCATAAATGGTTGCTTAGGAGGTTCAAATATATCACCTCATGATGGATGAACTCCATAATTCATGCAATTTTTTATGATAAGAGAAAGTAGAACTAAGTGAGGTTTCGTCGTTCTCGTATATTAGATACACTTGTGGACTTGACCCATCCATTGAACTATCACAAAGTACATGATAGATATGACATCTAATGCGCGCCTTTACAAAATCATGTTTACCTCTACTATGTCCCTCGAATATAGTTTCATTATTGCAAAGGACGGTAGTTTGTTATATTTAATATAAAAAGTTACCGAGACATACTCTTGTCAGATATATCCATCCTTTAAAAAGCACTCATTGAATGCAACATTGCTTACAATTCTCATAGAGCTCTTTGAACATGTGAGAGCCACTTTATATCTCATTCACAATATATACAAAAGAACAGTGCTCCTCAGGCACATTGGGTATAGAGATTGTACTTACGATTTCTTCTGTCATGAACGATATCTCCCTGCCCTTGACAATGGAGTATCCTTGTTGATCTTCCATTGTTGGTTGTCAGTTAGTATAAAACTCATGCAAGATCTTATTGTATGTGGTGTGTGTTCATATTTTGTATATACTTCCAACTTTGAGGCTAGCATTTGTGCTCTGAAGGTAAAATTTTCATTTAATTTTGACTAATTTACCGCACGTTCGGGCCAAATCTGGAAATTATTGTACTTCTCCAAGATCTTCTTGTTTGCCTTTGCAACTCTAGTTTTCTATGGAGAAGACAGGCTAGAGAATTCTACTCTTGGCCTCTTAAAAGTTGTCTGCTTCTTTCGTGTCATTCTGCAAAGATTAACTAAAAATTTATAACTTAGAATAATTATTATTTTAAAAATCTATTCATGAATTTATTACATAATTATTCTATTTATTATTTCTTTTTTGGTTAATTTCTTTCTCGCTTCTTTGTTTTATTATTATATATTTTTTATTATTATTTAAGAATTAACTTCATCGTGATAATTCCATATTTTCCCAATTTCTTCTTCAAAAATTATAAAATTCTACATTAATGTGATTATTATTGCATGAATTTGATAATTCCTAATTATACAAGCAACTCATGAAATATAATGCCAAAAAGATGATATTTTTGTTTTTTTCTATCCTTGATTTTAGCATATCATAACGATAAAACCATAAAATTTGTCAAAAATCCCCATATCTTTGCTAAATTCTACCAAATCTACTAAAAATTGAGGAACAAACTTTGATTCGCTCATATTCATCCATATAAATTATAGAACTAGGTTTTACGACAAAAATGTACTTTTACAAGAACAAATTAAATAAAAATTAAAAAATAGGAGAGAACTAACTTACTTGTAGATTGATGAAAAATCGAAGAGAATTGCGTGGGAAGAGTTTTGGCTGTTGAAAGGAGGAATTTTTGGCCGTGGGTTCTACTGAAAAAACTAGGGTTTTGTTTTTGAAGAAAAAAACTCTAAAATCTATTTATAATTGCCCTTCTCTGCCAACGGTTATCGACAGGTGCATTGCCGGCGTCTTTAATGGCCGTTCTCGACCAGGAAATTTTTTTTGCCTTTACAGAGGCCACCATTGGCAGTAGCTTCGATCACCACTTCGATGGTGGTTTCTTGTTGAGAACTGCATCAATCTATTTAATTTTTTATTTTTTATAGTTAGTTGTTGTTAGTTTCTAAACTAAGGTTATTCCTAAAACTAATTGTTAGCTCCTAATTCTAAAATTAATTTTAAACTAAAAATTAGTTTCTAACTTTAAAGTTGATATCAATTAAAGATTTTTTTGTTTGTTTTTGAAAAAGTATTAAAAGAACAAGAAAAGAAAGAAAATAAAATTTTGAAAATCGATGAAATCATCATATGAAGGCGTGAATCATATAAAAGCACTTTGTCAGGAGGATAAAAAATATAGCATGTGATAAATTGATCGTGCCATGTTTTTATTTTCTCCTTTGAAATGTATTAATTGTTGTATGCATCATGTCTGATTCTTCTAACTCATATATTTGTAGCTTTCGTAATGGGCCAGCTTAACTAAGATCAAGAATTTTGATTTAACTGCCCAATATGTTTTATGCTCTATCTCTATATGCAAATGCCATGCTTTTCCATAGGCTAATCTATATGGAGACATGCCTAAGGATTTTTTATATGCTGTATGGTAAACCCATAAAGTATCAGTTAGTTGAAATGACTAATCTTTGCGGATTAACCATTTTCTCATTTATTTACTTGATTTCCCTATTAGCTAGCTCAACTTATTCATTTGACTATGGATGATATGGTGTAGAAATTTTGTGCGTGATATAATATTTTTTCATTAAACTTGTAAAACTTTAATTATATAAATTGCCCCATCACTTATTATTGCTTTAGGAACTCCAAATCTAGACAATATATGTTCTTTTAAAAATTGAATAACAGTTTGTTGGTCATTATTTCTATGACTGATACGATGATATAAGTATATTCGTTGGAAATAGAAAACGGTCCCATGAAGTCAGTGCCCTCATAATTAATATCTCAATAGTAAGTATGGGTGTTAGAAGTATATTATTCTTCCTATTTAATGCTCCTAATTTCTGACAAGACTTTCACCTTTTACAAAATTCATATGCTTTTTTAAATATGGTATGCCAATAAAAACCATATTGGAAAATTTTTGACTACCATCCTGTAAGACGAAAAGTGACTTCCACATACTTCTGTTTGACAGACAATAATAATACTTTGAATCTTGTTATCGGGCACACAATGCCTAATGATTTGATGTAAATAATATTTAAATAAATAAGGATCATAGAAAAAGAAATGGTATACCTCATATAACATTTGTCTTGCAAATTTCAATGATTTGGCATTTCACCTGCAACAAGGAAATTAATGATGTCAGTATACTAGGAAGTTATTTTGATAGAAAATAGCTGCTCATTGGGGAATGAGTCCCTAATTGATAGCTTATTATTTTCAAAAGTTAGTCTAGAGAAGGTCTGCAATCACGTTCTCTACTACCTTTTTATCTTTGATTTCAAGATCAAATTCTTAGAGCAATAAGATCCATCGAATCAACCATGGCTTTGCATCTTTCTTTGATAATAAATATTTCAACGCCGAATGATTAGTAAAAATAACTATATCTGAGCCTAAAATATATGAACAATATTTATCAAGAGCAAAAACTATAAGCGAAAGCTCCTTCTTTGTAGTAATATAATTTGTCTCAGTATCATTGAGAGTCTTGTTAGTATAGCAGACCACATAGGGCTTTTTATCTCTTCGCTACCCTAGTATAGCTCCAATTGCATAATTTTGAATGGAAGTGTTCAATCTGGAGGTTGCATTATTGGTACGGTGATGAGCATCTCCTTGAGAGTTTTGAAAGTTATCAGGCATGGCTGCATCCATTCAAACTGTACATCTTGTATAAGAAGGTGAGTAAGAGGTCTAACAATAGTACTAAAATCTCTTATAAACCTTCTATAAAAACCTGTGTGTCCTAAAAATGAACTTATGTCTTTTATAGTTTTAGGTATCAGTATTTTAGAAATAGACTTAAAGTTAGCTTTATCTACTTCCATGCCTTTAGATGAAAATATATGGACCAACACAATACCTTTAGTAACCATGAAGTGGTATTTTTTTAATTTAGGAGTAGATTTTTCTGTTGACATTTTTCAAGCAATGATCCTAAATTAGTTAAATAAGATTTAAAATTATTTTCAAATACAAAGAAATCATCTATAAATACCTTAACATAGTCTTTCACTATATCACTAAAAATGCTTATCATACATCTTGACATGTTATGGGTGTATTACATAATCCAAATAGTATTCTTCTAAAAGTAAAAGTTCCTAAGGGACAGGTAAAGGTTTTTTTTCTAGTCCTCTAAAGCAATTTCAATTTGATAACAACCAGAATAACCATCAAGAAAATAATAAAATTCATGTCCAGCAACTCTTTCAAGTAAATGGTCAAGAAATGGTAATGGACAGTGATCTTTGCATGTTGCTTGGTTTAGCTTTCAACAATCGATGCACATATTCTAACTCGTAGTAGTACGAGTGGGTATCATCTCACCATCCTCGTTTTCAACTACTGTTACTCCACTCATTTTCGGAATAACTTGGGTTGAACTTACTCACTTACTATCTACAATGGGATAGATGATGCCATCATCAAGTAATTTCAATACTTCAACTTTAATACTTCCTTCATGGCAAGTTTAATCCTTTGTTGGATTTGCCTAATTAGCTTGGCTCCATCTTCCAAAGTAGTACGGTTTGTTTAAATAAGAGGGTTCATACTTTTGATATCCACCATATTCCATCCTAGAGCTCCTTTAAATTTTCGCAGCATCAATAATAGTCACTCTTCCTTATTTTCGTCAAGATGCACTAAGATGACCACTGAAAAAGTTTTTTTAAGTCCCAAAAATACATAGTTGAGATCTTCAGATAGCAGTTTTAGCTCAAGTACTGGTGCTTGGATGCTAAATGGTATCAATTTTCCGTGAATTGCGGTAACTCTTCATGTACTTCCTTCTTTGGAATCTATCCCGTGATATTTGAACATTGAGCATCAGTTAGATATTTAATATTTTATTGATATATTTAGATTTGAGATTTTCAAGGAAGTCACCATTCATTGTTAATGTCATTCCAAAGGATCTGACATGCACAATGATACGATATTTTTCTTTATCATGCATTGGTTCAATATAATTAATGTCCTGTAATTCATCATTATCAATGTTTGGTTGTTTGCAAACATTAAAACATTAAGTTCAAGAGTCATATTTTCAAATAAAAATTTCACCAGACCATTCCTATAATTTATAACTGCATTAGCCGCAGCGAAAAATGGACATTCGAGGATAACTATATATGAAGATGTGAATTCTTTATATGTACAGTATCAATAACTATAAATCCACAGGGAAATAAAAGTTTTGGATTTGCACTAGAACGTCTTCCACAATGCCTTTGGGATGCCTTTCTGACCTATCAGCTAGTTGCAGTATGATGGATGTGGGTTTAAGCTCTCCTATACCTAGGTACTTGTAAAACGAAAATGGTAAAAAATTTACACTAGCTCCTAAATCTATCAAAGCTTTCTCTATATTGTGTTATCCTATCTGATGTTATAATTTAACTATAAGCGTATAGTGTCGGTGTAGCGCTATATAGGTCGTTCCACAAAGATCTCAGGTATTTTTGCGTTCTCACTAATTCTATAGTCTAACAGATTAACAAAGAATTCTAAGTTGGAATTGAGAGTTATTCTAATTAGCCTAGAATTTAGAATCCACTAGTTTCTAATCATGTTCTTACTTCTATTATCTTTTTCTTTCAACAAAACATGATCTTTTAGTTTGATCTTTATTTAAAATGCCCTAAGCATGAGTTATCAAGTGGTGTGCAAGCATAACGCATCAAAGATAAAACTTTTCATAAAAGCAAACTAAATCGTTAGATAATTCAATGAAAAAGATAAAATCAACAACCCCAAATGCTAAGTATAGGCTATCAAGAAATCTAATTCAAGTATAATCTATCAAAGTCTTAATTTTTGAGTTCTTGTATTTCAATCTTTTTTATAGAAAAAATCATGTCTTTATTTATTTTATTTAAGAAGAAAAATATTAGAGAGCAATTACATGGTGGATTCTAGTTTCATCTACATCTTAGAGCTAAACTAATTAGCTACTCATATTTTTAATAAGTAAAATTTAATTTCTATTCATGAAAGCAATTAAATCTAATCTAGAAAGCAAATAAATCTAAACTAGAAAGCAATTAACTCTATCTAGAGAGCAAATAAATAACTAAAAATAATAGCTTATCTCTGGAGCACGGTATTGTGGCCGCCACCCCGTCAGCAAAACCCTAATTTTATTAATTTTAAAACAAGTACAAAAGTTCAGGATCTTCCCATAAAATACAAGGATACGGCCAATATATAGGCTTCAAAAATCCAACCCTAATTCTAGCAGAAATGAAAAACTAAAAAATTACAGCGAAGCTACCGACAAAATTTCAGCATGTAGATCCACTTTAGGGCCACTGAATGGCCCATAAACCGCTATTTAGCGGCTCTATTTTGAGTAAATATCTTGAACTTTCTTCCACATGATTCTCGTGTCTTTTATATTTGATATTCTAAACTGTATTTGACTTTGAGTCTCTACAGTATCATAGTCTCGTAATTTTGCCCACTTTAGAAACTTTTCGGACTCTGATTTCCTACTTCAACTCTGATTTTATGCCACCTCCTTGTATAAATCGGATTATCTAAAAAAGACACTAAAAATACCTAAGTAGCATTTATTTATATACAAAAATAGATAAAGTATGGTAGGAAAATACAATATATGATACTTATCACTATCACATAAGAAATAGTGAGACATCTAGGATCCTTATATTTGAGAGGCAATTCAGAATGAAATAATGTACTTACTTGCTCTGTGAGAAATGTCTTCTTCTATATGTTATGACGTCTTTTTATGGTGCATAAGTCATTAAAGAATTTTGCATACGATGGGACTTACTTAATTGCTTTCAGCAAAGATATATTGATCTGTACCTTTTTGAAAATCTCCAAAATATCAGCATAAGATGCATTAATATTCTTAGATTTTAATCTTTGAGGAAATGGTACAAGTGGCTTATAATCATTAGAAGTGGGTTCTTTAGAATTATCTTCCTTAGATTGCTGTGTTGAATCATTACCCTATTTCTCCTTAGTATTTTCTTTTGAAACGGGCTCGTTAAGCACTTTACCACTTCTCAAATTTATTGCAGCAGTTCTCAGGTATATCATTATAAAGGAAGATGTAATATACATTCGATTTGACCTGAAGTACTGGCTCCTATTAAGATGGTAGCTTACCTTTTTCTTTCGTTTACAATATGGAATTGAGGTGGCTTATCTATGAGTGAATATCGTTGAACGCCATCGCGTAACTATTGTTCATTTGCTATGACTGAATAAACTGTTGCTGTGCTTAGATTATCTGATCTATTCTTTGTTGTATCTTCAAAAAAATATCCTCAAAATTTCTCTTTGTTGGTGGTTAGTACACTGAAAGTTGATTAGTAGGTTGGATATATTATTGAGGTGGATTAGTGGGTGGTTTATATATTGAATTGTTGAGGATTCTGCTTCGGTTGAATATTTGTGTGATTCCTCCAATCAGGATTATATGTTTATGAATATGGCTTATTTGTTGGTTGATAAGCAGTGTTAAATGCATTAACTTATTCATTTAATACTTCTTTAAAATCAGGAAGTGTTGGACATTCGTGAGTCACGTG
This sequence comes from Dracaena cambodiana, assembly GCA_036321105.1. NCBI lineage: Eukaryota > Viridiplantae > Streptophyta > Magnoliopsida > Asparagales > Asparagaceae > Dracaena > Dracaena cambodiana. The sequence goes on from JAYEPQ010000017.1 coordinate 12,400,774, forward strand.
TTCTTGAAATTCACAAATGGCACAAAATTCTGAAACTTCTTCAATTGCCTTAACTGTTTCTGTTTTCTTTGCAAGCAAATCATGAAATTTCTTAGTGATGGTAATCAATCGTGCAGTTATATCTTCGGTTTCTCCCAATTAAAGAAGTCTGCAATATTATGAGGTTTATCTTTAATTAGTGTCTATCCAAAGTATCCTTGGTTGCCCAGACTTGTGAATTTTTGGCTACTGAATCAAGAGAGTCCCATACTTTCTCAGTATTTTTATTTAAGAATTTACCATTGTATATAGGTTCTATGAATTGCCTAGTTATAGTATTTAACTCTTGATAGAAGGTACTTATAGTTCTCCATATTACAAAACCATGGTGTGAGCATATAGAAGCAAATCTTTAAATCTATCACAACACTCAAAAAGTGGTTCATCTTCTTTCTATTGAAAGTTTAGAATTTGCCTTCACATAAAATTTGTTCGATATGGAGGAATAAATTTCTTTTTGAATTCTCTTTGCATCTCATCCTATCTTTCTATTGAATTGGGGGCATAAAGACTGTATCCATGTCTTTGATTTATCTATTACGGAGAATGGAAGAGCTTAAGTTTAAGTTACTCTGCAATAATATTTTGAAGATTAATGGTAGAGTAAACTTTTTGGAATTCTTGAAGGTGCAAATATGGGCTCTCTGAATCCATCCCATAAAATTTAGGCAAAAATTAGATTACTCTAGATTTAATCTTAAAGTGTTCCATATTCAATAGAAATGCAATGTATAAAGGTTGGGTTGTCCTATCAGGTTGTAAATAATCTCATAAATTCCTCTCATTGTCTCCATGAAGACTATAATTATCATTTGACTCCAAACCGTCATTATTATTATTATTGTTATTATTCATGTTATTATTATTAATACTCATCTTGTGAAGTTTTTGATGGATTCAAAGTTTTGCGGATCTGAGTATGATTGAATTAGTCTACCATTTGAAGTTCTCCTCTAACTGGTCATGAAAATTCAGAATAGCAAAAATTAATAACATAGGAACTATAATCTATACTAAAATATAATTCAATAATATGATCCCGGCAATAACACCAAAACTTGATTGCAATCTAAATCGTGCACTCCCAACTATGAAAGATCGATAAGTAGTATAAGGGTAGTAAGCCTAGATCATTTTTTAGAGAATCATTTGTTAATTTTGTGTCACTAGAATAAATTACAGAACTAAAAATAAAAATAAAGATAGGACTTTTATTGACTAAACTAAATTAAAAGATGGAAAATTTACTTATATTAAAATTATTGGTCAGATAGATGTAACTCTCCCATAGAATAATTTACTAGATATATTTATACTTTTTAATCTTAGTTGCATAGATCACATAGTCTTCCTATAACAGAAAAATAATTCAATTAAGTACAAAATATATTAACTTGTGAACTTTAATACTTTGACTATTTTCTCCCAGTTAATCCTATAAGAACTTTGAGTTTAACTAAGCATACGATATAAATAATAAAAATTAATGTTCAAAAACTAAGCATACACCATACCTAAAAAGTTTATGGTATATCAAATACTAAGTAATGAATATATTGTCAAATTATAAAGTATCAAAGACTCAAAATTATTTTTAATTCTTTCAAAGATAGCAAAGAATCAAATATATCAATTTTATATAAAACAATTAAAATCCAAAAGCATATAAAAATACATACTAATAAATCACCTAAGATTTGTTATTTCATCTCATACAACTTAAGAATTTAGCGACTCATACTCATCATATGTATGAATAAAGAGAAAATAATTTTTTTTATTGATTTCTATGAAGGCGTACAAAAACTAAATCATAAATCTAAAACTATAAAAACTCTTTCTTCAAAATGTTCTCTCACTCAAAACATTACAAAATCTGAGGCACATTGGCTATTTGTAATCTTACAAAACCCTAATAGGAATTCTATTTAAAAGGAAACTCTAAATTCTCTAAATAAATTCTAGAAAAGCAAAATGCAACTGCCCCCTTCGACAACGTTATCGACAATAGCTCTCAAGTTTATCATACAGTCGATGGCTGTTGATAGCTATCTGTTGGCTATCGACAACTAGACCTGTAGTTCATAGTTCTGAATTGATATTTTAGGTATGCTTTGATACTTTGATTCCCTTGCATATAAAATCCTATAGAAATACTAGAAAACGTGAGAAAAACATCATAGTAAGGAATTTGGTTAATAAAAATAACTTTCCATTAATTCCTTGCATTAATCAACAAAATTGGATTATATTTGCTTAAAATAAACCAAAACAATTACACTTTTCTAGCGTAATGACCCCCCAAATTGAGTTTTGCTAGTTCCTAGTAAATTTATAAGCTAAGAAAATAAAATAAAAGACCTATAAATGAAAAATAAATCCCCTCACTTTCATAAGAATCACGATTGTACTCAGCATATTTAATAAGCCATTAAACCCCTAGGTTAGCCTAGTGGACGAGTGTTGTCTCGCGAAGGTTTCCAGTAATCTTACCTACAAATGTCAAGAAATGTTTGAAATCAAGAAATAAATAAAACATGAAAAATAAGGAAAAGTGTAAAATAAAGTAAAAGAAAAATGTTAGCATCCTAGTATTAACTGTCCATACTTTTTTTTTTTGCTTTTCATTTCTCTTCCATATCAAGCTCAATTAAAAATACATACACAGATATTTATGAAAATATCAATCTTAATAAATTACTTATAGTCTAATACCCTTATGTATCCATCATGATCATTAAATCTTATTGTAGATATACCTTTACTTTCAAATGTCCTTTCCTATACACTCTTGTGAGCGTGTATATAAACTTTGTCAAGTTTAAAACTCCAATCATACTTACAGGAACCCATTTCATATATATATATATATATATATATATATATATATATATATATATATATATATATTCTTTTTTCAATCATACACACTTGGTTTTCATGTGAACATTCATGCTTGCCGAGGCACAAATGCCCAATTACTTATCTCATATCTATAATAAAAGTCATAAGTTCTTTCATGTGAATACACACCTTTACCGAGGCACATGAACCCTACTACTTAACACTTACTTTCTCTTATTTATTTACTATCTATATTTTTTATATCTGAAGTATGTTGCCTTAGTGATTAGTATCATATTTTTTTATTTTTTTCTCGCATATTTTATCTATTTTTGTACGTAAATAATTGCTACTTGGGTATATTTAGTGTGTTTTATAGCTAATAAAGGATTTTCAAGGAAGAGAAGAAGATAAAACAAATATGTCAAGAATATTAGTAAAGGAAGTCAATCTTGGTGAAGACAGAAACTCAAGTGCAGCAGCAGTAACTTCAAAAGAAATTTTGGCCAAGATAAGCTTGAACTAGAAAGATTTATATTGAAAAAATTTGTAAATCTCGGAATTATCTTCGAAATGAGCCTAAGAACAGTTCAATCCTAGTTTGGATACAAAAGTTATGGCCATTTTACAGAAACGCTGTAGAATGAAAAATCTGATCCAGCGGTCTATGGGTGTGCTAAACTTAAATTTTGGATTTTGAACCTGAAAATTAGTATTTTACGTCATCTAATCTCAACTATTGGTTTCTAATATTTATGGATTAGATTAAGATTATATATCTTGAGATTAGTTCATATTGGATGATGATTATATCTTTTGTATTGAGTTTGACTAGAAGGAGAATTATGTTTGGGTTATAAATATCACATAAATTCTTGTAATTAGGGAGAGCATTTTAGATATAATTTTGTACTCTTTTTAATTAATAAATATTGGGGTTTTGTCAAAGGGGTGACGACCGTCATACCGAGCTCCAAAGATAATTTTATTGCTTTTCTTTGCTTTTTAGATAGATTTTATCGCTTTCTAGTGTAGATCTTTAATTACTTTTTAGGAAAAATAGAATTTTTAATTGCTTTCATGAGTAAAAATTAGATCTTATTAATTAGGAGTATGAGTAGCTAATTAGCTTAGTCCTAAGATGTAGATGAAATTAGGGATCAATCTTATATTATTCTATTTGTATTCTCTCTAAAATAAAAATAAAATGATAGGAGTTTTCTATAAAATAATAAAATTACAAGAGCTCATTGATTAGAACTTTGATAGGTTATGCTTAATTTAAATATTTTGATAGGCTACACTTAAATAGGGTTTGGAGTTGTTGGTTTTGATTCATTTTCTTGAATTAATCTGATAATTTAGTTTATTTTTGTTCAAAAGTATTTTTTTTGATGGATTATACTTGCACGCCACTTGATAGTCCATGTTTGGGATACTTTAAGTAAGAATTAAACTAAAAAATCAGATTTTTATGGAAGAAAGAAAATAAATAGATAATATTTGGTTATCAACTAGTGGATTCCATATCTTATGCTAATTAGAATAACTCAAATTCAACTTAAAATCTTTTGTTAGTCCGTTAGAATAATATGATTAGCGAGAATACAAAAACACCTTAGATTCTCGTGGGAACGACCTGTTAGTGGTACAATTGACATCGTGCGCTTGCAGTAGATTTATCACAATATGTTTTTAGTGCCGTTACCAAGAATCGATGGTGTTTTCTTTCTTTTTCTAATGTTTTATGAGTTAATAATGTGTGTTGAGTGTGCAGAGATCTGGATATTCAGATACAGAAAAAATTGACGAGAGAAGTCTCAGAAGTTCACTGTAAAAGATGGGAGCCAAACTCCCTTATTTTTCCGCTAAATAGCGGCAATTACCGCTATTTAGCGGCAATTCGAGTGAAAATCTTCCCCGGTTTTTTTCTCCAGTTCTATGTTTTTGGTCTCTAAATTTGTAAAAAATACTGAAAAAATTAAAAAAAGTTTCAATTTTTTTCTTTTTTCTTTTCCATATCTTTCCCTCTCCACTTTTTTCAAAAAAATCCAAAAAAATATGTTTCATAATCAAACTGGTTGTCATCATTGTAATGATCCATATCATAATTATAATCAGTGTGCATGGATAGGAAGTTTGTTAGGACTAGCTCATGATCAAATTCATACCACATATCATGAACTTACGAGTGCTTTCTATAAACAAAATTACAATTGTGAATAGATGAATCATTCTAATTTTGCACATAATCAAGAACGTTCTCCATCTGAACCTTTCTTTATAGACTATTCATCTTCCTGTTCTAAATTCAATCATAAATAAGATATTCAATTGAACATGTTAGATGAATGATTAAAAAGATTAGAAGCGAGGTATGCATGTCATGAGAATTTACCTACAACCACTTCATATATGTCATCAAATATATAAACAAAACCATCATATCCACCTTCAAATTTCACTCGTGATCTCGAGATGAATCATTCGAAGATAACAAGGAAACTTATAATCATAAGATTGAGTTGCGAGCACATACAATAGAGGAAGGTATAGAATCTTTGCTAAAATCATCTTCTCAAACTACATCTTATATGAAAGATTTTCTCAAAATGATTTATCATACTAAACTTTTTAAAAATCAACCATCTAATTGTTTGAACATATCTAATTTCAATAAGCAACCACTTCAATCATTTTTTGAAGTTAATATGATTCAAAATAAGTTAAATAATTTTGTTTGTGATGAGTCCATAATCGACATTATGATCAAGATACTTTAGACCATTATGAAAATAATTATGAAAAAACTTGTAATAAAGAGAAAATTTTGTTTGGTGATTTACTTCATGATGAGCTTGCTAGTGACATATTATCTTCTAATTTTTTTATTGAAAATTGTGAAGAAAATTGTGAAGAAGAATTTTTATCCCTTCATAATAACTTGACTAATAATAAGTCCACTAGTATGGCATTTTTTGAGAATTTTGATGACAGGTTTGAAGAAAATTTGCATGACTAGCCTAGAACATTAGAAAAATGTAAGGAACTGCAAAAGTAAGAGGTCATGGTACCTAATGATTTGAAAGAGCAATCCTAAATCGAGCTCATAACTCCACCACATCAAACGGAGTATATTATTTTATATATTGATAAAACCAAAATACTTACTGTAATGAAAGATACTCGTGAGTCGAATATGGACGATAAAGGTATGATTTCTAACTTTAAAATTTTATCATTGAATAAAAGAATGAATGGTAGGAATAAATTGAGAAAAATAAAAAAATAGATAGAGAGATTCAATGCAAAATTGATAAAAAGGCTAATTTTATCATATCAAAATATAAAAGGACACACTATGAAAGTGGGAAGCGATCATGAGGTCGTAATCAGTCTAAATTTTCTAATAAGTGTATAATATTTATATAATATTTTTCTTATTTATTTTACCACCCTTGGTTTGTATATTAGAGCATATACGAGTTTAGGTGTGGGGGAGTGGGTTAGGAGTTTTTTATGTTTTTCTAGGATTTTTATTTTCTAGGATTTTTTTGGTGGGTTTCTTTATATTAGACTTTGAGTAGATTTTTTTAGGGCAACTAAAAAAAAATCTAAAAAAAATAAAGTAAAAAATCTTTTAAAAAAATTAAGAAAGGTAGAAAAAATCTTAGAAAAAAGTAAAAAAAATATTTTCTTCAATAAATCAATCTAATTACAAATAAAGGAATAAATTTAGATTTGAAATTTGACAGGAGAGTAGAATGGATAATATACTTAGAATTTTATGAAAAAATAAAAATCTGAAAAATAAATACCGCTAATAGTAAGTTGGAGATAAGTATAGATCTATTTTTTACTTCACAATAGTTTATTAGGCTAACGATGGAGTAGTCTCTCTCTAAACAAGAAAAAAATGAAAAAAAAAAGAGATGAGCCTGGTATTTAAGGTAATAATCCTAAAAAAGTGAAAAAAGAAGAAGGTGAGCCTAGTATTTAAGGCAATAATCTTAGAAATGAAAAAAGAGAAAAAAAAGAAAAAAAAAGGGAATGAGCCTGGTATTAAGACAATAATCTCAGAAATGGAAAATAAAAAAATGAGTATGATCCGAGTAATTGGGTACTTTGCGTTTAAGTAAGCATAAATATTTGCATGAAAGATAAAATATTCGCAAAAAAAAAGAGAAAAAAATTTGTTTAGAGAAAGATAATGAATCATGAGTTAGAGTTGGAGTTCAAGGCCGAACTAGATTATCACATATACACATAGATGTATAGGAGCTAATAAATTATCTATTAGTGGGTATTGAAAGATATGATTTGAATTTTTGATTAAAATAATAGGTGTATTTGATATGATACTTGACTTAAAAACTAATAATCTAAATGCATTCTTGAAATGGTATATTAGTGAGATTAATTGAAAAAAATATCAAAAAAATTCTTTCTTTTGTATAAATTTCTTTTATTTTTCATAATTTTTAATTATCCTTATTTTTCTTTTTTTTATTCCTTAATCTACATTCTTTATGGATTTTTTGGGTATATTCACTGCAAACCTTCACGAGACATAACTCATCCATTAGGATAACCTAGGGGTTTAACGGCTTATTGTACATGCTAAGTGCAATCGTGATTCTTGCGAAAGTGAGTTAAAATTTTTCTTTTTCTTTTTAAGTCTAGATTTGCTCGAAGACTAGCAAAAAGATAAGTGTGGGGGTGTGATTAGTATCATATTTTACTTTTTTTCTCCCATATTTTATCTATTTTTGTATATAAATAATGACTTCGGTATATTTAGTGTGTTTTTATAGGTAATAAAGGATTTTCAAAGAAGAAAAGAAGATAAAGCAAATATATCAAGAATATGAGTAAAAGAAGTCAATCTTGGTGAAGACAGAAACTCAAGTGCAGCAATAGCAAGTTCAAGAGCAATTTTGGCCAAGATAAGTTTGAACTGGAAAAAATTATTTTGAAAAAATTTGCAAATCTCAGAATTATATCGCTTACTGATGTGATATTTACTGCAAGCGCACAGTATCGGTGTAGTACTGTACACGTCGTCCCATAGGGATCTCAGGTGTTTTTGCGTTCTTTACTCTTTCCTTAGTCTAACGGACTAACTATGAATTTCTAGATTGGATTTGTTACTATCTAAATAGTCTAGGATATAAAATCCACTAATTTCCAACCATGTTCTTACTTCTTTTATCTTTTTCTATCATAAAAATTTGATCTTTTTAGTTTAATATTTATTTAAAGTGCCCTAAGCATGAGCTATCAAGTGGTGTGCAAGCATAACTCATCAAAAATACTACTTTTCAAAAAAAACTAAATCTTTAGATAATTCAATGAAAAAGATAAAATTAACAATCCAAATCCTAACTAAGCATAGGCTATCAAGAAAGCTAATTTAAATATAACCTATCAAAGTTTTAATCTTCGAGTTCTTATATTTTAGATTTTTATAGAAAAATAATGTCTTTATTTATTTTATTTAATAAGAAAAATATTAGAAAGCAATTACAAGGTGGATCCTAATTTTATCTACATCCTAGAGCTAAACTAATTAGCTACTCATATTTTTAATAAGCAAAATCAAACTTTTATTCATGAATATGGTTAACCCTAATCTGGAAAGCAGTAAATCTAAACTAGAAAGCGATAAACTCTATTTAGAAAGCAAGTAAAGATCTCAAAACAATGGCTTATGTTTGGAGCACGGTGTTGTGGCCGTCACCCTTCAGTAAAACCCTAATTTTATTAATGAGAAAACGAGTACAAAATTTCAGGATTCTTGCTAGAATACAAGGATACGACTAATATATAAGATTCGGAAAACAAAACCCAATTATAATACAATTGTGAAACTAAAAAAACTACAACGAAGCTACGGGAGAAACCTCGAATGGTGGGGTCCACATTAGGCTGCCATTTAGCTGAAATTACCTCTAATTAGCGGCTCAAATAATGAATTAATTTCTGAATTTTCTTCCCCTTGAGTATTGTCTCCTTTTGAGTTTATTTTGATGACTCACAGTATCGTAGTCTTGCCCACTTTAGAAACTTTTCGGAGTTTGATTTCCTACTCCAAATCTGATTTCATGCTATCTCTTTGTATGAATCAGATTACCTGAAAAAGACACTAAAAATACTCGAGTAGCATTTATTTATATAAAAAAATAGATAAAGTATGGGAGGAAAAATACAATATATGATACTCATCACTTACTTAGGCGTAATAAAACAAGATATGAAATTCCGACGTTATCCTAGTGGACGAGTTGTGTTTCGTAAAGGTTTCTAATGATGTTACCTATCATGAAGAAAATAGATTAAGAATTAAAGAAAAGAAAAATAAGAATAACCAAAAATCAAGAAATCTAAAAATTTTATACAAAAGAAAGAAAAATCTTCTTGATATTTTCTATAATTAATCTTACTAATATACAAAGTTAAGAATGCATTTAGATTATCAATTTTCAAGTTAAGCGTCATATCAAATACACTTATTATTTTAATCAAAAATTTAAATCCTATCTTTCAATACCCAATAATAAATATTTCATTGGATCTTATACATCTATGTGAATGTGTGAGAGTCTACCTCGGTTTTAGACTCAAACTATAACTCATAATTCATCTTTTCTCTCTAAACATTTTTTTCATATTTTTTACTTTTCTATTTTCTTATTTTTTTGCGAATATTTCACTTTTCATGCGAATAACATGCTTACTTAGGTGCAAATACCTGATTATTCGGATCATACTCTAAATAGTTTACTTTTCATGTGAATAGTCATGTTTGCTTAGGCACAAATATCTGATTACTCGAATTATACTCTATCTTTTAAAATACTGTTCATGTAAATATTCACGCTTACTTAGGTGCAGATACCCAACTATTTAGTAATTCTTAAGAAATTTATTTTTTTCATCTCCAAAGGATCATTTTCTTAAGTACCAGGCTCACCTCTTTATTCTTTTTTTCCTGTTTTATTTTTCTTGTTTATAGAGAAAAGATTACTCAATTATTATCATTTTTATTCTTAACCTAAAAAACTATTGTGAAGTAAAAAATAGATGTATACTTATCTCAAAGTTACTATTAGCAGTATTTTTTAGATTTTATTTTTTCATAAAATTTTAAGTGTATTATCCACAATCTTCTCTCCTATCAAATTTCAAATCTAATTTATTCTTTTATTTGTAATTAGGTTGATTTATTGAAGAAAATATATATTTTTTCTTTTTTTCTATTCAGATTTTTTATTTTTTAAATCTTTTTATATCATAAAAACTACCCAAAGTGTAAAATAAAGAAACTCAAAAAAAATTCTAGAAAAACACAAAACTCTCTTAACCCACTCCTTCACACCTAAACTTGTTTATACCCTTATACTAACCAAGGGTGGTAAAATAAATAAGGAAACTATTATACAAATATTATACACGTACTAAAAAATTTAGAGCGGTTACGACCTCTTGATCTCTTTTCACTTTCATAGTGTGTTTTTTATATTTGAATATGGATGAAATTAGTTTTTTTGTCAATTTTGCATTTAATCTCTCCATCTTATTTTTGGTTTTTCTCAATTTATATCTGTCCTTCTTTCTTTTATTTAATAGTAAAATTTTGAAGTTGAAAATCGTACCATTATCATTGTCTATATTCCTCCCACGAGAATTTTTCATATCAATAAGTATTTTAGTCTTTTCAATATGTAAAATAATATACTCACTTTGGTGTGGTGGAATCATGAGCTCGGTTTTAGTTGGCTCTTTTAAATCATCAAATGCCATGTGCTCTCTTCATTAGTTCCTTCCATTCTTCTAGTATTCTAGGCTCATTATGCAAATTTTTTTCAATCATGTCATCAAAATTGTCAAAAAATAAGGCCATGCTAGTGGACTAATCATTAGTCAAGTTATTATAAAGAAATAAAAATCTTCTTGATAAATTTCTTCACATTTTTCAATAAAAGAATCAGAAAATGATATGTCACTAGCAAGCTCATTATAAGACAAATCACTAAGCAAAATTTTCTCTTTATCATAAATTTCTTCATAATTATTTTCATAATGGTCTAAAGTAGGTTGATCGCACTATCGAAATATAAACTCATTATGCACAAAATTATTTAACTCATTTTGAATCTTATCAATTTCAAAATATGACTGAAGTGGTTGCTTATTGGAGTTACGTTCAAACAATTAGATGGTTTATTTTCAATAGGCTCAGTATGAAAAAATATTTTGAAATTTTTTTCATATAAGATACAATTTGAGAGGATGATTTTAGTAAAATTTCCAAACCTTCCTCTATTCTACGTGCCCGTTTCTCAATCTCATGATTATAAGCTTCCTTATTTTCCTCAAATAATCGCATCTCAAGGTCATGAGTGAAATTTGAAGATGTATATGATGGATCTGTATACATATTTGATGATAGATATGGAGTGGTTGTAGGTAAATTCTCATGACATGCATACCTCATTTCTAATCTTTTTAATCTTTCATCTAACATGTTCAATTAAATATCTTGTTCACTATTAAATTTATAATATAGAGATGATTGATTTATAAAGAAAGGATTAGATGGAGGATTTTCTTGATACGAGTCTTGATTGTATGTAAAATTAAAATGATTCATCCATTCATAATTGTAATTTTATTTATAGGAAGCGCTCGTAGGTTAATAATATATTGTTCTATATGACTTGTTTTTGAGTTTTCCGTCTTCAAATCAGCTCTAAACTTCTACAAAAATATGAGAAAACTATCTCCAGCACTTGCTTTTATTTCTTAGAGTGATTCTTGTGAAATTTCTCACTTTTGAGGAGCAATCACATTAATATTAATTTATCTCCACTTTATGTTCAACTAGAGGCAAAAATACTCTCTCAAATCATTTAAATTTGTGATTTCTTTATGTAATAATCTCATATATAATATTACAGTCATAAAAAAATATTTTAAAGATTATAGATACTCAAATTTGCTTTTGTATTGAGTTTCATTGTATGTATCACACTATGCATGTTACACATGCACAAAACATATCGCTGCCTAGATATTTGCAACAGTTCATTTTTGAAATATTAAATACAATTAACCTTATTATAATGCCATTAGAAAGATGATTCACTAAGGTACAATTCATTTAACTACATCAGACCCCAATTTAGCTATTTATTTAACCAAAAATAGCTTGGAAGATCATTACTTAATGTTGTTTAGATTAGCAACATAGCAGTAGCTAGCGATATAAAAATGGCCATAAGTTTTGCTCTAGAACTCCAATTGAGCTCATTTAAGTTTTAGGGAAGCTAATTTGATTGTCTAAAATTGTTCTACATTTTAGACTCTAATTTTATTTTTATCCTAATTAAATCAAATCTTGGATTCCCCCTAGCTACTGTACCAGGCCTATGCAATATGTCCGTGACAAAATAACCATAATTTTGATCTAGAACTCCAGTTAAATTCATTTAAAATTTAATAGAAAAATAATTAAATTTTCTACAACTTTCAAAATATTAACCATTAATTCAATGTTGTGCTAGGCAAACTTGACTTGGAAAGTCTGACTGTCTACTGAGTTGTAGCAAAATAAGGGCATATATCATGTTCATGTATATATCGCTTGATTATGGTATGATACACATATACACATATTCAATCACTCTTACTATTACTGATGCATGATCATCTTAGACCTGTTATAGCTCATATTTAAGCATACATACGATATTTACGCATATGTCACTGATACAAGATATGATATATATGAACACATATTTATTTTTGCATGTTATTTTTTATACATGTTATTCTTACTTGGAAATGATACCTTACGTATGTGAATATGCCCTATAACTCCTGTACCTATTAATATTACTCTTATATTTACTAGTATTTTCGTACATGTTATTTTATATTCACTGGCTATTGATAAATGTACCTTTATTGCATATGTCATGTTGATACTTGGAACACACTACATTTTAGAAATGGAAGAAATGAATGGTGGAATAAAAACGTACTTTTGGAGTCTTATTTCGTTTAAATGTATTTGTCGATCTGTGTACTGGCGCTATCAGTTTTCATGCTTGTTTTCTTAGTAGCGTGCCATCTAGTTTGTACTGAAATCGGTATTTGGACAGCGGTACCGGGCATGTATGGTATACTCTTCGAACACGTGAATACTCCCACCATTTAGTTCCAAATTAGTAGGATAGAATGTGCATTATATACTTCATGATTCATATGCATGACCATATTATATTATACATATCATATACTTCAAGATTCATAATATATTATGCATACTATATACTTCATAAGCCATGTGCATACACCTCTTATATTGTCTCCTATTAGTATACTACAAATGTTTTATGTGTTTTCCATAGTATTACATGAGCTTCGATTTGTATTCTTATTTTGGTTCTAACCCCTGCAATTATTACACTGTAGGTCCAACAACCGTATCCATGATGCATGAGAAGGATGACCTGCCCTCGAGGATCCTACTTCCAGAGTAGGCTGAGTACCAATACCTTGCCTCTCGTAGGATCTTCATCCTTTTGCATATATATATATATATATATATATATATATATATATGAATATCTTTGTATGTGTGTGTGTGTATATATATATATATAACATTTTAGTCTGTATGTACATATATATCCTGCCTCCTAGTTTTGTCCGTAGTATCCGGACACTCTTGTATATATTCAATAGTTATAGTGCTCTATTTTGATACTATACTTGATTCTATTTGAGCAACATTTTGATGTACATATTGTTTATCCTTTTTAATATATATTTTTGAATATTATTATATTCATACATGTGATATTGTGCTAGATAAATTCAGACCAATGGTTGTTGGCCATAAAAATTGTAAATGATGCTTTATTGCAATATTTCAGTAAAGGATTACAATTCCAACGGTTTTTCGTCTATAGAAGATGAGGAAAATAGCTTCCCTCTTTGTTTAAAGTAGGGTTCTGAGGTAGCTGTAAAGGACGATCTTGCTCTCCTTGACGCTCCACACAAACTCTTTCAATTGGAAGGAAAAGAAGGCTCTGGACTTCTGATTACAAGGGGTAATTCAAGAAGAAGATGATCGATCCCTTCTCTTTCATTTTTTCACTTTTTATAGGGGTTCTAGGGCAACGTCCCCATCTCATTCATTCGACTGTTAGCCCCCACTACTCAAGAAGTGCCATCATATTCGCTAGGTAGTTACTCCCACGATCGAAATAATACCGCTGCATTCGTTTGGCAGTTGGCTTCACGATTCGGGGTGGCAACTCCCCTGTTCGGGTCAGGTGACTTTATATTAAACCCCTCCCCAGAAGCTATGGGTGTTATCGCGAATCTCAATTTTAGATTTACGAACCTATTCTGTCGTAGCTGGGTCGCGAACCTCGAACTTTAGGCTCGCGGATATTCTGAGTTGCAGATCTCCAACCCTAAATTCATGGATTTGCTTTATTTTGACAGATGACTCAAAATTTTTTCACCGACAAAATACCCTCCAAAGTTTTCAAAACTCTCACAATTCTCTGAGGTGTTTTGGAATACTTTGGATATAATATTATGTATTAGAATCTCCATTTTTCATATTTTTGAGAGTACAATTATGTGTTAGAACTTCCTTCAATTGAGTGCAGTATGATTCTATCTCAATATCTTGAACTCCCATTTTGAAAGAAACATGATTCTGTATTAGCACTGTGAGGTTGCTGCTTTTGAAGGAAAATGCGACTCTATGTTAGGGTCACAATTTTCAATTCTTGAAAGAAAATACGACTCTGTATTAGGGTCGCAAATTTTCATTTTGGAAGGCACACGACTCTGTATAAGGGGTGCAAATTTTCATTTTGGAGAAGAAGAATATTAGGGTCGTAAACTTTCATTTTGGAAGGCACATGACTCTGTATTAGGGGAGCGAACTTTTATTTTGGAGAAGAAAACGACTCTGTATTAGGGTCGTGAACTTTCATTTTGGAGAAGAAGACGACTCTATATTAGGGTCGCGAACTTTTATTTTGGAGAAGAAGACGACTCTGTATTAGGGTCGCGAACTTTCATTTTGGAGAATAAAACGACTCTGTATTAGGGTTGCAAATTTTCAGTTTGGAAGGAGCACGACTCTGTATTAGTGTTGCGAACTTTCATTTTGGAGAAGAAGACGACACTGTATTAGGGTTGTAAACTTTCATTTTGGAGAAGAAGATGGCTCTGTACTAGGCTCGCAAACTTTCATTTTGGAAGGAACATGACTATGTATTAGAGTCGCGAACTTTCATTTTGGTTGAGGAAAATTTGGAAGGTGGTCTCTTTATACGGCGTCGGAATTGAAATATTCTCTGAGCCGTATTAATGAAAAGGTGCTCATGAGATTTGGGCCAGAGATCACGTCCATCCGAAGATCTCGGCCGTCAAATCATCTGCTATATAACCTTGATTAAACACCGTCGATCCCTGGCAACGGCGCCAAAAACTTGATGTGATAATTTAACTGCAAGTACACAGTATCGGTTGTAGTGCTATACAGGTCATCCCATAGTGATCTCATGTGTTTTACGATTCTTACTATTTTTTTAGTTCTAGTGGATTAACAAACAATTCTAAGTTGGAAGGATGATTTTTAAATTCTAGAGATTAGCCTAGGATTTAGAATCCATTAGAATAATAGCCTAACAATAAATTATCTTTTTCTTCCTATCTTTTGAATTATGCACGGTTAAGTAACATATTAAAAAAGTGATCTTTCAATTTGGTTTTAATCAAGTGCTCCTAAGTATGACCTATCAAGTGATGTGCAAGTATAGACCATCTAAGATAACACATTTCTCAAAAAAAAATCATATCACGTAGAAAATCTCATAAACAAAATAAAAAAAGTAAACTTCAAACCCTAATCTAAGCATAGGCTATCAAAAAATCAAACTTAAGTATAATCTATCAAAGAAATTAGATTTACAAGTTTATTCAAGTCAATATATTTATAGGAAAATCTTTATTGATAATTCTAGAAATAAACAAAGAATATGAATTCCAAATCTCATCTAAGTATAGATTATCAACGCATTAATTAAGCATAATCTATCAAAAAATTATTATTTATGAACACTATATTTTATTTATTTATAGAAAAATCATAATTTTATTTTCTTTTTAGGAAGAAGATGAGATAAATTCATATTAGATCTATTAAACCAACTTCATCTACATCCTAGAGCTAAAGAAAATTAGCTACTCATATTTTTAATAAGCAAAATCAAGTTTTTATTCATGAATATGGTTAACTAAAATCTAGAAAGTAATAAAATCTAAACTAGAAAGCAATTAACTCTATCTAGAAAACAAATAAAAATTAGAAAGCAATGGCGTACCACTGGAGCACAGTATTGTGGCCGTCACCTCTTCAGTAAAACCTTAATTTTATTAATGAAAAAAAACGAGTACAAAACTTACAGGATTCTCCTAAAATATAAGGATATGGCCAATATATAGGTTTTGGAAAACCAAACCCAATTCTAATACAATTCTGAAACTACAAAATAACAACGAAGCCATAAGAGAAAAATCGGATAGTGGGGCCCACTTTGGGCCGCTATTTAGCGGTAAATACCACTAATTAGTAGTAAAATTAATTAATTAATTTTTTATTTTTCTTCCCCTCTAGTATTTTCTCCTTTTGAGTTTATTTTGATGATTGTATTGCACTTTGACTCTCTGCAGCATCGTAGTCTCGTAGTTTTGCCCATTTTAGAAACTTTTTGGATTTTGATTTCCTATTCCAACTCTGATTTCATGTCATCTCCTTATACGAATAAAATTCTAAAAAAACATACTAAAAATATCCGAGTAACATTATTTATAAATAAAAATAAGTAATATGAAGACTATAAATTTGCAATATATGGCACTCATTAGTTGCGAACTTTCATTTTGGTTGAGGAAAATCGGGAAGGCGGTCGCTTTATACGGCGTAGGAATTGACACGTTCTCTTAGCCACATTAATGAAAAGATACTCACGATATTTGGGCCAGAGATCTCGTCCATCCGAAGATTTCGACCGTCAAATCATCTGCTATATAACCTTGATTAAACACCGTCGATCCCCCGGCAACGGCACCAAAAACTTGATGTGATAATTCAACTGCAAGCGCACAGTATCGGTTGTAGCGCTATACAGGTCATCCCACAGAGATCTCATGTGTTTTGTGATTCTTACTATTTCTTTAGTTCTAGTAGATTAACAAAGAATTATAAGTTGGAAGGATGAGTTTTAAATTCTAGAGATTAGCCTAGGATTTTGAATCCATTAGAATAATAGCCTAATAATAAATTATCTCTTTCTTCCTATCTTTTTAATTATGCCCAGTTAAGTAACATATTAAAAAGGTGATAT
The DNA here is from genome assembly GCA_036321105.1 of Dracaena cambodiana. Taxonomy (NCBI): domain Eukaryota; kingdom Viridiplantae; phylum Streptophyta; class Magnoliopsida; order Asparagales; family Asparagaceae; genus Dracaena; species Dracaena cambodiana. Next base: position 12,418,098 of record JAYEPQ010000017.1, read on the forward strand.
TTCAATTTGATTTTAATCAAGTGCTCCTAAATATGACTTATCAAGTAATGTGCAAGTATAGACCATTAAAAATAACACCTTTCTAAAAAATAAATCATATTAAGTAGAAAATCTCATAAACAGAAGAAAAGAAGTAAAGTTTAAACTATAATCTAAGCATAGACTATCAAAAGACTGAACTTAAATATAACCTATCAAAGAAATTAGATTTATAAGTTTATTCAAGTCAATTTATTTATAGGAAAATCTTTATTGATAATTCTAGAAATAAACAAAGAATATGAATTCCAAATCTCATCTAAGAATAGATTATCAAAACATTAATTAAGCATAATCTATCAAAGAATTATGATTTATGAACACTAGATTTTATTTATTTATAGAAAAATAATAACTTTATTTCTTTTTATGAAAAAGATGAATAAATTCACATTAGATCTATTAAACTAACTTCATCTACATCCTAGGGCTAAAGAAAATCAGCTACTCATATTTTTAATAAGCAAAATCAAGTTTTTATTCGTGAATATGGTTAACTCTAATCTAAAAAGCAATAAAACCTAAACTGGAAGCAATTAACTTTATCTAGAAAGCAAATAAAGATTAGAAAGTAATGGCGTACCTCTGGAGCACGGTATTGTGGCCATCACCCCTTCAGCAAAATTCTAATTTTATTAATGAAAAAAAGAGTACAAAACTTATAGGATTCTCCTAGAATACAAGGATATGGCCAATATATAGGCTTCGAAAAACCAAACCCAATTCTAATACAATTGTGAAACTACAAAATTACAACGAAGCCACGAGAGAAAAATCGGATAGTGGAGCCCACTTTGGGCCGCTATTTAGCGGTAAATACCACTAATTAGCAGTAAAATTGATTAATTAATTTTTGATTTTTCTTCCCCTCAAGTATTTTCTCCTTTTGAGTTTATTTTGATGACTGTATTACACTTTGACTCTCTGCAGTATTGTAGTCTCGTAATCTTACCCATTTTAGAAACTTTTTGGATTTTGATTTCCTACTCCAACTCTGATTTCATGCTATCTCCCTGTGCAAATAAAATTCCTGAAAAACATACTAAAAATACCTGAGTAGCATTATTTATATACAAAAATAGGTAATATGAAGGCTATAAATATACAATATATGACACTCACCAGTCACGAACTTTCATTTTGGTTGAGGAAAATCCGGAAGGCGGTCGCTTTATACAGCGTAGGAATTGAGACATTCTCTGAGCCGCATTAATGAAAAGGTACTCACGAGATTTGGGCCAGAGATTACGTCCATCTGTAGATCTCGACCGTCAAATCATCTGCTATATAACCTCAATTTCATGAGGGAGGCCTTTCCTATCTCAAGAAATTTGAACTTAAAGTTTTATTTTTAGGATTTTTAAGACTCCTCATCTTCGGCCTCCCTTAGCTTTCGATTCTTCTCGTGATGGATTTCCTTAATACGACAAGATGTCGAAGAAAGGTTCCGCCTCTGATGCTTCTGCCAGTGGCCATCAAGATCTTCAAGCAACCTCCAGTTCGATAGTGATTCGGCAGGAACCTTTGATTGGAGGTAATTTTCTCAACACACTTTCGAAAAGCAATCCCTTTCTTAATTTTTGTCTTGAAACTGAATGTTTCGTTTGCAGTTGATTACGCTTTGAATCTTTTGCCTAAGGATCATTATTTTGGATACTCGGGTGGCTATGACGGGAAGAAAGAGTTCAGATTTGGTCAAGTTTTTCAGTATTGTACAGTATCAGTTAGCCAAGAGAGGGAAAACAAAATTCTACACCCTACTCACTCAATATTGTGAGAGCTGATGACCAATGCTCTTTTTGAAGGAGATAATCAATCCTTACTGAGTAAACTTGCTTTTTTGTTCGGGGACCACGTTTCGGTGCCCGATAGTGGTTTGGAAGAAGGAGATTACAAGTGGCTTCATCAAGTTGAAGGTCACTACTTGTTTCTCCCCAAGATGGAGAGGTCCTATCCATTCCTATTCCTCCAATCCCTTTCTATACCCAGACGAACGGACTGGCACTTAAACAGGCCACAAGACGGTGTCTTATTGGGAGGATTTAGATCACAGGGTGCTTTCCCCCATACTAGTGGGAAACACTTTTGTGGATTGTTCCCGGGGTCCTTTAAACAAGACTTCCCTATAGATGAAACACCCATAGTCGCACAGACTTTCTTACATCAATTTGTCAATGCACAAGGGGAGTTTCCTGTTCAAGACTTTCGTCCCCCTGGATGGGTTCACTGCTCTTTGAAAGAAGAGTGGACAATCCCGACTGACTTCTTTTTTAACGCTTTCAGAGATCAGCTTCATCATGCGAAGCTGTATCGCGGTATCCAGGCTGTTCAGCACAATATTCCTGCTAGCATGTTTCATTTTTTTGCTTTACTGGAGTTGTACAATCCTGATATTTGTACAATCTTTTTTCCTCGTGGCGAATTGGATTTCACCCTTCATGAGATGTATGAAATTTTGGGACTACCCATGGGAGACATCCCATACGAAGAGTATGTCCCTACTGAGGAAGAACTCCATCTGTTGAAGACCCAGGACTCTTTTGTCTATGACACCTATTGAGAGTTGCTCTGCCATTATCATATTTACACCCACATGTCCAGCACTCATACTTTGAAGCCGAAGAAGTGGTTGCAATATCTTTTGCCCAACTTTTCAAAGAATAATTCTAATTTCACTCGCCTTCCTCCAGCTTCTGGAAAGGAGGTTGAGAGAAAAATTGCAAGTCTCGAGACATATGTTTACATTGCCGAATCTGACGAGGATGTTTTCAAGGCTGGAACGTCCTTTGGAAGCTCTCATACCAAGCTCTCCAACCTTTATTTGATCCGGTTTTCTTGACAGGCTACTTGATGGTATGATTGAAGAAATGTGTTATTCCTTCACAGGAAAGCATACCCGTCAGGGCCGTATATCCAGCTGTCTTACTTGCATTCGGTAGGCGGCTCAGTCTGCTGCACTCGATGGTGTGCAGTATCCAAAGCAGACTGAGGAGATTGGCTGACAAATCTGTAATGTGAAGAAGGATCAGAGAAAGAAAGGAGAACCAATTATTATGACTCCTAACCCGCGTGTAGAACTCCCTTATACCTATTTGATAGCCCAGTTAGTTCTACATTGCCCCATTTTGATGAGTCCTGCTGATTCGCAGATAGACTTAAGTGCTCCCAAAGTGCAGCACTATGAGAGGTTGCAATGGAAAGGGGGCTACATGGCCGCGATTCGCAAGACCCTTCGTCACTTCGTTAATTTCAAGTTATTCAGATGTTTTCCGTACTTTCCAAATGTTGGGTACAGAGAGGAATTCGTGGACATTGCTGGTACTGATAAGTTCACAGTTCTGTCTCCGGGGTGCTTCTGGTGGTTGATAAATATTCGCGTAGGACATTTGGTTCTTGTTTAGGGAACCATTGCTACATAGATGTAACAACCCAAAAATTTAAAACCTAAAACCAATAATAAACAAATCATTATCCTTAAAAAAAATAATAATAATAAATAAACATGATATTTATCTAACAAATCTGATTTGTTTTACTACCATAATGACAGATTTGGTTGTTTAGATTTGATCCTATGAAATATTACCTTAAACTAAAAATCTAAGCAAAATAATAATAATAATAATAAGGACAGAGGAGGAAGACTTTAGGGGTTGAATGCAGAAAGAGAGAGACAGAGAGAGAGAGACAGAGAGAGAGAGAGAAAGTTGAAGAAAAATAGGATCTCACAGTAAATTTTCGAAGCGGCATTCTTGAGGCAAGTACTAATTCTACGTTTGATTTGCTCAGTAACTTTATACAAAAGAAAGAAAATTATGTTGTATTACATACAAATGCAAATGCAAGTACTTTACTATTTCATACTTTGTTTTTGTATCCTCTTGATCAACATTTTCACAGCAATAAATAATTTTTTATTTTTTTATTTTTTTTATTTTATGTGTTGGCTCCTTTATGAGTTGGCCCTAAATTTCTTGCTGAGGAAAAATGAGCGATATAGGCCCTACTGTAGAAACCTAGAAACCATTGGATAGGTAGGCTCTAAATTTCTTCCTGAGAGATTAATTGTAAAGCTATTCAAAGAGATTAATTAAGCTTTCCAAGAGGTTAATTATAAAGTTGTTCAAACTCGTTACAAACTTTAATGTCAGATATTGCAACAAGACTCAAATTTCATACAACTCATACTGTCAACTAGAACCCTTTTGTTTCATTTGATGGTGGCAGATTAATACACACTTAGTAATTTTGGCATGATCTTTCTTGTGAGTTAAACTTTTCTTACTTTAGTCTGACTAACCGTATGACTCAGCTGTGAACATTTAATTTCTGTGTGGGATTAAACTTTAGCTGAAACTTGCATGAAGGTCCGATATTTCCAAGGTTCTACTAGTTATTTGTGTTTTTAATTAGTTAGAGAAGTTTAATGCTGAACGCATATTCTTAATACTTTGGATTAGGTCAAATGTTCTATATAATTTCACATATGGCACCTGTGGTCTTGCTTTGTTTTCATTACATATATGTGTTTGTTGTCTTGCTTTGGTTTTCATTACGCATATGGCTGGGAACTTGAACATCCGCAGAAGTGTTTTATTAGAAATGCTTTTCATACGCATGTGATTGGAGTAATCTTGTTGTTCATGGCCTGACAATTTCTTTCTATAAGTAGAATACCTGCAGAACTGCAGAAAATGGATATTGATGCATGAAATAGAAACAGTGCTCAAGCAGCTACAGGCTAGGCAACCACCTGACTTCCCCCTCCCCCTCTTCTCCTCCTGAAATGCTACTTATAACATACTAACATTAGATTTAACTATTTTAACACACGGATCAAAGTTATGAATGGTTGTAATCTGTTCTTCCCTTCTTATTATTCAATGATGCATTTGAGCCTAATTGTATGCATCCTTGGTCCATCTTATTTCTATTACAATGAGTTTATGGACTTTTACTCATCTATTGATCAAATGTTCAACTAATTACTACTGCTCAAATTCTATCACAGCCACCTTAAACCAATTAAGCTTCCATGTAGTCTGGAACTCCTCAATGCCTTTATTTTGTAAAGTAGCCATTTTACTCCTTTTTGGACTACTCCATAGAACCTTCCTGTCATCTTTGCCACTTGATATATTTACCATGGCACAAGAATCATAGCCTTATACACCTGATTTTTCACTATGTTTAACCCACTCAGTTTTTAACTCTCATTTCCACTACACTGCTTATATTTATACATTATGGGCCATGACAGAATCTGATGGTACAAGATTTTAAACATAGTTCCCATTCTGGTCTACATACCAAAAGCTCCCATGTACGTTAATACACACCAGGTCCTACATGATACTTTTCTGTGTCATTTGCCATCTCATACATACTATTATAGATTGTTAGGTGTCTGGTGTGTCATATTGTATACCATGGAACAGGAAGAAGTGCCAAAGGAGGCCATATAATAGATATCAAAATATCATCAAATGAATAAAGTCCTTGTTCCAAAAGCTAATTAAAAGATAACTTCACGATAGGTGATAGCATTATATTTCAAATCATGACACGAAATTATAAGTTATGTCATAATATACAATATAGTATATCAATTTGCTGGAAATAGTAAGCAGTAGCAATGAAAGAAAGTATATCTTAGTTTACTAAACCAGAAAATAAAGTGTTGCCACAGCTATCATAAAGTAATTTTATTTAGTGCATGTATGAAATGTTGACAGTCTAATAGTTAAAACAAAACATAACTTATGTTACATATCATTTTAAAATCATAAAAAAAAATGAATTAATGGGGTGATGGGGGAACTTGAAGAAAGAACTATACACATATTTTATGAGTTTTACATTCTTGGGGTTATACAACCGAATTTAGGGATCCAACCATGGGGGTTCTGGATGATTACTGGATCACCATCAGTATATAGGGCTGCGCGCCTGGAGCTTATGCTCATCAGAGTTCATGTTCAATAATACCTAGCGGTATGTCTTGGGGCAGTACCAGGAATCATGGCCGTGTTACCGGGTATGCACGGGATACTTGTAAAACATGTGTCACACTACTTCTGACAGTTCCAAATAAATAAACAAAAATAATAATAATATACTATGCATGTTCATTTATTATATTGGTCTCTGTTATAAGATTATTCATGACATGTAAGACATATGTACTTCCTAACTAATATCATGTTCAAAATATCTATAGTAAATTCATGTTCTATTCCGTTCTAAAGACTTATACTTCATCAATCTTATCATGACTTTTAGTATTTTTAATTAGTTTCATGCTTTGCTTACACACACACACACACACACATATATATAAATATATATATATATATATATATACACTTATATACATAGCGTGCCTGTATATCATTATGTTCCTCTTGTAGTACTTGCTAGGTCGTTCTAACGATCCTAGTTTGGCACGCCCAGATAATTTGCAGGATACTGAAGGAGAGAATCCACCACAGCTGGAGTAGCATTTTATAGAGTTAGCAGACAGTTAGTTGTGTTTTCATTATTTAGGAGTTCCTTTATTTATTTTTTATTCTTTCAAACTTTTCCTTCTACCTTGTTTTGTTGTTTCTAAAACTCAAATTTGAAGTTGTAATAAGTGTTACCCTTTTTTGAATCTTTTGTTGATCCATTTAATATCTGGTTGGAATAAAAAGAGTTTGTTTATTGTCTTCCTATTTTTCTCTCAGTGCATATGTATATGGTTTAGTGGCGGTCACATTTAGTTTATTTAAAAGTACTTTAGGCTTGGCGTATTTATTTATAATACGTCGCCGAACGTTACCCGCATGTTGGGTGCGGGGCGTTACAGTTAGTATCAAAGCCAGGTTCGACGTTAGCTTTTGACTAGACGACTCAAACTAGGATGACTGCCACATATGCATATGCATAAATTGCAAGTTACTTTTGATTCTTATACTTGTCCTATTCTTTGGTTCCTTATATCCTATCATTCCTTTTATCCTTTATTTCTCGATCTAATCCAAATCCTTCATCTTTCAGAAGAATGACTAGTCGTCGCATCACTTCCTCAAGTACCACTCCCCAAGTAGAAGATCCCAACACAATGGATTGCTTAGGGGGATCATTGAGAACTAACAACAACAAACTAAGATGTTACGACAGGAGTTGGTGGCTGGAAAACAGAAAACGGGCAGTATTTCGGACTTTAGAAAGTTGAACCCATCACAATTTTATGGAACTGAAGAACCTATGAAGGCAGAACAGTGGTTGGTGGATACTGAGAACCTGCTGGGTGCAGCACGAGTAGTGGATGAAGACCGTGTAGAGGTGATCAAAATACAATTCATGGATATTGCTTGCACATGGTGGTTGGCCGAGGAGAATCGGTTGGCAAAACCGATAACATGGGAGGCCTTTAAGGAGAGCTTCTATACGAGGTTCTTTTCCCAGACGGCACAGTGGGATCTGGAGCAGCAATTTATCCATTTGAAGCAACGAAATCAGACGGTAGATGATTACGGGGCAGAATTTGTCAGATTGAGTAGATTTGCCCCATTGTTGGTGGCTCAAGAAATAGATAGGGCCCGAAGGTTCCAAAATGGGTTAAACTTTGAAATTCAGGAATGCGTAGCCACCCCACAGTTCGAAACCTATGCCCAGATTTTGAATGCTGCTAGAGTGCAAGAACAGATAGCAAATAGGAAGAGAAGGATTCATATGGGGTCCCAGAAGAGGAGTTTGGATCAGATGACAGGAAGTTCTGACAAGGGTAGTCTAGCGGCACCACAGAAGCGTCATGTTACACAACAGGATCACAATGTGGTCTGCAACTATTGTTTTCGACCTGGGCATACTCAAAAAGACTGCAGACGAGCCCACAACTTGTGCCTGGTATGTGGCTCGGCGAATCATCAGATTGGAGGTTGTCCATGGCGACGAGAGATAGGTGACATTACCAAAGCACCAGCACTACAGCAACAATAGCAGAGACTTCCAGCAGCCCCTCAATAGCAAAGGTTACCTGCGCCGCCTCAGCAGAGACCTACGGGACCTAACCCGAGAAGTTCCGCACTCATCACTCGACAACAGGCTTTCCAAAGGGCTCAGATAGGAGAGAATCAGAGACAAGGACATGCACTTCACACTGACAACAAAACAAACCGGTGAAGGCGGCGATGCGATAATAGGGACTATTTTGGTTTAAAACTATACTACATTCTATCTGGTTTCGTACCCCCTTATTTGCTTTATTCAATTGTTTCATTAACTTCTCACTAAATATAGAGACCTTCTATTTTGTGGGAGTTGACTAATTTTCGCAACCTTATTTTTTAAAACAAAAGTGCACAACGAAACTTGTAGACTTTTTTTTTTATGCATGTATTTTCTTATTAATATCAACATCCTTGTTTTGCATTAAGTTAAATTTCGAGGACGAAATTTTCTTCTAAGGTGGATAGATTGTAACAACCCAAAAATTTAAAACCTAAAACCAATAATAAACAAATTATTATCCTTAAAAAAATAATAATAATAAATAAACATGATATTTGTCTAACAAATCTGATTTGTTTTACTACCTAACTAGATAATGACAGATTTGGTTGTTTAAATTTGATCCTATGAAATATTACCTTAAACTAAAAATCTAAACAAAATAATAATAATAATAATAATAAGGATAGAGGAGGAAGACTTCAGGGGTTGAATGCAGAGAGAGAGAGAGAGAGAGAGAGAGAGAGAAAGTTGCAGAAAAAGAGGATCTCGCAGTAAATTTTCGAAGCAGCATTCTTGAGGCAAGTACTAATTCTACGTTTTATTTGCTCAGTAACTTAATACAAAAGAAAGAAAATTATGTTGTATTACATACAAATGCAAATGCAAGTACTTTACTATTTCATACTTTTTTTTGTATCCTCTTGATCAACATTTTCACAGCAATAAATAATTTTTTATTTTTTTATTTTTTTTATTTTATGTGTTGGCTCCTTTATGAGTTGGCCCTAAATTTCTTGCTGAGGAAAAATGAGCGATATAGGCCCTACTGTAGAAACCTAGAAACCATTGGATAGGTAGGCTCTAAATTTCTTCCTGAGAGATTAATTGTAAAGCTATTCAAAGAGATTAATTAAGCTTTCCAAGAGGTTAATTATAAAGTTGTTCAAACTCGTTACAAACTTTAATGTTAGATATTGCAACAAGACTCAAATTTCATACAACTCATACTGTCAACTAGAACCCTTTTGTTTCATTTGATGGTGGCAGATTAATACACACTTAGTAATTTTGGCATGATCCTTCTTGTGAGTTGAACTTTTCTTACTTTAGTCTGACTAACCGTATGACTCAGCTGTGAACATTTAATTTCTGTGTGGGATTAAACTTTAGCTGAAACTTGCATGAAGGTCCGATATTTCCGAGGTTCTACTAGTTATTTGTCTTTTTAATTAGTTAGAGAAGTTTAATGCTGAACGCATATTCTTAATACTTTGGATTAGGTCAAAGGTTCTATGTAATTTCACATATGGCACTTGTGGTCATGCTTTGTTTTCATTACATATATGTGTTTGTTGTCTTGCTTTGGTTTTCGTACGCATATGGCTGGGAACTTGAATATCCGCAGAAGTGATTTATTAGAAATGCTTTTCATACGCATGTGATTGGAGTAATCTTGTTGTTCATGGCCTGACAATTTCTTTCTATAAGTAGAATACCTGCAGAACTGCAGAAAATGGATATTGATGCATGAAATAGAAACAGTGCTCAAGCAGCTACAGGCTAGGCAACCACCTGACTGCCCCCTCCCCCTCTTCTCCTCCTGAAATGCTACTTATAACAAACTAACATTAGATTTAACTATTTTAACACACGGATCAAAGTTATGAATGGTTGTAATCTGTTCTTCCCTTCTTATTATTCAATGACGCATTTGAGCCTAATTGTATGCATCCTTGGTCCATCTTATTTCTATTACAATGAGTTTATGGACTTTTACTCATCTATTGATCAAATGTTCAACTAATTACTACTGCTCAAATTCTATCACAGCCACCTTAAACCAATTAAGCTTCCATGTAGTCTGGAACTCCTCAATGCCTTTATTTTGTAAAGTAGCCTTTTTACTCCTTTTTGGACTACTCCATAGAACCTTCCTGTCATCTTTGCCACTTGATATATTTACCATGGCACAAGAATCATAGCCTTATACACCTGATTTTTCACTATGTTTAACCCACTCAGTTTTTAACACTCATTTCCACTACACTGCTTATATTTATACATTATGGGCCATGACAGAATCAGATGGTACAAGATTTTAAACATAGTTCTCATTCTGGTCTACATACCAAAAGCTCCCATGTAAGTTAATACATACTAGGTCCTACATGATACTTTTTTGTGTCATTTGCCATCTCATACATACTATTATAGATTGTTAGGTGTCTGGTGTGTCATATTGTATACCATGGAACGGGAAGAAGTGCCAAAGGAAGCCATATAATATATATCAAAATATCATCAAATGAATAAAGTCCTTGTTCCAAAAGCTAATTAAAAGATAACTTCACGATAAGTGATAGCATTATATTTCAAATCATGACACGAAATTATAAGTTATGTCATAATATACAATATGGTATATCAATTTGCTGGAAATAGTAAGCAGTAGCAATGAACGAAAGTATATCTTAGTTTACTAAACCAGAAAATAAAGTGTTGCCACAGCTATCATAAAGTAATTTTATTTAGTGCATGTATGAAATTTTGACAGTCTCATAGTTAAAACAAAATATAACTTATGTTACATATCATTTTAAAATCATAAAAAAAAATGAATTCATGGGGTGATGGGGGAACTTGAAGAAATAACTGTACACATGTTTTATGAGTTTTACATTCTTGGGGTTGTACAACCGAATTTAGAGACCCAACCATGGGGGTTCTGGGTGATTACTGGATCACCATCAGTATATAGGGCTGCGCGCCTGGAGTTTATACTCATCAGAGTTCATATTCAATAGTACCTAGCGGTATGTCCTAGGGCAGTACTAAGAATCATGGCCGTGTTCCCGGGTATGCACGGGATACTTGTAAAACATGTGTCACACTACTTCTGACAGTTCCAAATAAATAAACAAAAATAATAATAACATACTATGCATGTTCATTTATTATATTGGTCTCTGTTACAAGATTATTCATGACATGTAAGACAGATGTACTTCCTAAATAATATCATATTCAAAATATCTATAGTAAATTCATATTCTATTCCGTTCTAAAGACTTATACTTCATCAATCTTATCATGACTTTTAGTATTTTTAATTAGTTTCATGCTATGCTTACACAGATATATATATATATATATATATATATATATATATATATATATATATATAAATATATATATATATCCATTATATACATAGCGTGCCTGTATATCATTATGTTCCTCTTGTAATACTTGCTAAGTCGTTCTAACGACCCTGATTTGGCACACTCAGATAATTTGCAGGATACTGAAGGAGAGAATCCACCACAGCTGGAGCAGCATTTCATAGAGTTAGCAGACAGTTAGTTGTATTTTCATTATTTTGGAGTTCCTTTATTTATTTTTTATTCTTTCAAACTTTTCCTTCTACCTTGTTTTGTTGTTTCCAAAACTCAAATTTGAAGTTGTAATATGTGTTACCCTTCTTTGAATCTTTTGTTGATCCATTTAATATCTGGTTGGAATAAAAATAGTTTGTTTATTGTCTTTCTATTTTTCTCTCAGTGCATATGTATGTGGTTTAGTGGCGGTCACATTTAGTTTATTTAAAAGTACTTTAGGCTTGGCGTATTTATTTATAATACGTCGCCGAACGTTACCCGCATGTTGGGTGCGGGGCGTTACAATAGAACCTTATTACCCGAGCCGTTTTGCTTGACAGCACGGGTATGATCAACTCTATGTTGGTAATCCCAACAGGGAGATAAGTTTTGTTGGGAATGCTCTTGAAGGAGCTCGAGCTTTGTTCCACTTCGTCGCAGGCGGAACCCAGGCTAAATTTGATCTCCCACTCAAGACCCCAAGCTCGTATATGAGTTTCAGCTTCTGCAAATAGTTCGCGGATGCTAATTCCGCTCCCCATAACTTCAATGTAAATCTTGCTTGTTTAAGAGAGATCAGAGCCTAGTATTCTCAGAAGAAGAAGGCTAGCAACACGAAAGTGGCAGGGATGGAAGATTTTGGGGCAGAAGGTGCCTCTAATGATTCGGAACTGGCAACTCAATAGGGGGAGGAGGATAATAGCGCATTGGCATTATAAACTCAGCCTGCCTCCCTTGATGTTTCTCCACTCCCAGCTTTAAAAAAGACTTCTCCTCAACCACAGTCTCCTCCCAAGAAGATTTTGCATAAGTGGAATAGACTAAGATGTCTTAGTGATTTGCCTACCAATCCGCAGGACACCTCATCTGAAGCCGGTACTGTGGCACCTAGTTTGGTTTCTAAGACCCTCGCGAAGGAACTTGAGGAAGATGAGGACGACTCATCTTTAACTCTCCATTCCTTAAGAGGCGTCGGAGTCAAGGACCCATTTTTCACAGCGATCCTACTCCTGCTATTCCAGAGGATTCTGCGACTCTCACTCACCAGGCTGTTGTTGAAATAGCTGCTCCTTCTACTGCACAAGAGGATCCTGCAGCCCTTGTTCATCAAGCTACCGCGGATGATGAAGTACAAATAATTGGAGAGATCTGTGCATCAGGTTCTCCGAAGGTAGCACCTCCTTCAGGAGATCAAGATGACTGGGGAGATGATTATGATGTCAGCAATGGAAATCTTCGATCTTCCACCCCTCCATCGGACCATGGTAAGTACGTCTATTTGAGCAAAGACGTTCGGGCCGAGGTGTACGGGCCTGAGGTGTTCCAACCAGAGGTGTACGGACCTAGAGAATCCAATGTTCAACCTTCAGGTTCGTCTTTTATATTTTATCCATCTTTTTCTTTAAATTTCGCCATTATTGAATGATACCGTAACATTCAACTGTCAACTTCTTCCTTTTTACCAGCTCTTGCTTTGACTCCAGCTTCAGAATGCATGGCCGTGAAGGTAACTCCGCTGGATGATATCATCGCGGAAGCTGATGCTGATAAAGTGACCGAAGTCTCTACTTCTACTATTAATACTGCAGGGGTAGTGGCTTCCGAGATTACTATGTCGACAGTCACCGTCGTAGCTGCTCCGGCTGGCACCTTGGTTCAGGATGTTGCAGCCAGTAGCTCTACTGAGGCCACAAGAAGTCCTGCTCCTCTTGACATTGGTGTTGTCATTTCTGTGCAGCAGAGTACAGCTCAGACTGTCTCTGCCTCAGCCAGTGTTGATCCCTCTCATGCAGAGGTTGATACTTTTGAAGTTGATTTATTGAAGGAAACGATGGAAAGTTTCCTCCACTTCCTCGATCGTTACATTGACAAGATACAGAAGGGGGCTTCTTTTGCTTCGCTCGCCAATGTCCTCAATATTTACTTGACTGGCATAGTCAGTATTGGCGGAGAAGGGAAAGCTGCTCCTTTTAGGCTTATGATAACTCAACTTCAAAAGCATGCCGAGTCTTTATCAAAGTTTAGGAGTGCCGACAAATCTGAAGCAGTTGAAGCCATTTTCCAGAAGTTGAAAGAGGAACAACTTAGGTTCCAAAGGGAGGCCCAAGAGAAAGTCAATACTTAGCCTTGCAGGTGGAGGCTGCTGCTTCAATTGTCAAGGACCATAACCAGGCTGTCGTCAGGACTCAAGAGTCCATCGCCCGAGCTCAAGCTTTCTTGGCTAAGATCACTAGGGAACGTAACAAGTCAATGAAGACTCACTAACTTATCCCGATAGCGGGACAATACATTCAGAGATCTTTAGGCGATACAAGCTGAATTAGATATGTTAGAGGCTGCTGCAGTACAGAATGTCATCACCAGTGACGAGGAATTGCATCGCCAAGCTGATGTTCAAGCTTATGAGGTCATCCAGCAAAAAATTGGCAATGCTGAGGAGAGGATAAAAGCCCTCCTGAACTATTGAATTGGCAATGCTGAGGAGAGGATAAAAGCCCTCCTGAACTATTGAATTATAAAGACTCTCCTCCTTAGGGTTCGAGAAGCTCTTTTTCTTTCTTGTAGCGAACTTGATTCTGTACTTTTAAATCATGACTTTGTTTTTGTCTTCAAAGGTTTGCAATAAACTCGCCATCTTAAATTTTGAAATTCGCGAGTTTTCATCCCATTCTAGTACCTATGTATCTGGCATGTGATTTTCATGAGTCTTTGTCAGATTCGCAATTCTACCTCTAATTAAACTCGTGATCTTGAATCCCGAGGGTCGTGAGTTTTAGGTTTGTGACTTTCTTCCTGGAAGTGCGCGGAATAACCCAAAATTCTTCAGAATTTGTAGAGACTTCTGCGAGTCTGGGGATGAGGCCGTCAAGCGTGGAATCCCAAGTGTTATAAGTCTTCATTAATGACGAGATCTCTAGGCCATGAGATCTAAACGTCCCATGCAATAATAATCAATTCTGTTAAGATTTGAGCAGTGAATCTTAATCGAAGATTTTGACTTTATCATTTTTCCAGCCGAAGATCATAATTACGAAACCGTCTATATAAGACACTTGACTTCTGTAATACCCCAAAATTTGAACTATCTGTATTGTTTTTCTTTAGACCAGTGGTGCCGAATAAGTTAACCAAAGTTAATTTTGGACAACAAAATAACTTTCGGTTAACGTAACTTTAAATCCAAAAATCCAAATGACATTCGGTCTTTGCGATTATTATTTTTGTAATATTTAGGATTTTTGGAGATTTTTCTTACGAGGCCGAAAAATACTTCCAAAATTCCTAATTTAATAATATTAAGATTATCCTTCTAATTACTTCGGAATTTCGTTTTATTTATTCCGGACATCGAAACAACAAACGGATAATTTTATAGTGTTCCCCTCATCGAGCACTATGTCCAATATAAATTTGATAGTATTTTGAGAATGTTATACGAAACCAAAATTATTAAATTATTAAATAAATAAATAAATTAATTAAAATAAATGAGCTATCAGATTATGAAGAGGGTGGCAGACCATTAGGGTGTACTGTCGAGTGGAAAAAAGGGTGGCATTGAAATAAAATTTTCACCTTTAAAAAACCCACACCCTACCATACCCTTTCTGTATCACTCTCTTCTTCTTCTCTTATCCTCGGCAGAAGCCTGCAGCAAAGAGAGAAAAAAAGAGAGAGAGAAAGAGAAAGAAAAATCAAACCGAACCGAGAATTCAAACTAAGGATTCGAGATCAAACCGAGGCAAGTAATACTGCTATATTTTCGTTCAATTTTTTTATTGAATTTGTATATTTCTTTATTTAATTTGTATTTAATTTATATGTATATACATGATTTATTTTGCAAAAATATTTGGTTCATATTTTGATCTATTACATGATATTGAAAACTAAACCTAGTTAGTATGTTAATTTTGATATATATAAATATCATGATATTTGTTTAATTTTTTTTATATATTTGCAAAAATAATTCGGTTGCATGTAAGACAACTTTGCATGCAACCCATGCAAAATAGAAAGAAAGAAAAAAATACAAAAGGGAGAGCTTGGGCTGGGCGAGAGATTAGAAAAAAAAAAAAGGAAACAAATAAGGGGAACTGGGCATGGCCCAGCCCAGAAAAAGAAAAAGAAAAGCGAAAAGAAAAAAGAAAATGGGGATCTGGGACTGGCCCAGCCCAGGAGAAAATAAAGAAAAAAAAAAAAGAGGGAGAGAGGGATCTTGGGCCTGGGTTGCAGAAAAAAGAGAGAAATTAATAATAATAGTGGGCCTGGGCTGCAGAAAAAAGAGAGAAATTAATAATAATAGTGGGCCTGGCCCGACCCAAAGAAAATAACGGAAAAAAAGGAAAGAGAGAGAGAAAGAAAGATCATGGGCCTAGGCTGCAGAAAAAAAAAGAAAATAAAACTGGGCTTGATGGACTTGTGCTAGGAAAGAAAAAAAAAATAATAACAGTGGGCTCGGCCCTGTCTTGTAAAAGAAAAAAAATAAAATAAAAATAAAATTGAAGGAAGAAATGGTTTTGGGTAAGGAAAGAAAAGACATAAAAATAATAGTAACAGTGGGTTTGGGCCTGACAGAAAAGAAAAAATAAAATAAAAATAAGTAAGAATTTAGTAGGATTGGGCTTGGGCGTAGTTTGGATTAATTGGAAATAATTAATAGGTAGAAATTATTATTACATGATTTACTTGATTCCAAATTGGGTTATTGATTGGTATTAAAAATTGAACCAATTGTGCACTAATATTTATCATGCTACATGTCATGTACTTTGATATTACAAGTCATGTGTTTTACATTTCATGTGCTTTGATATTACAAGTCATGTGTTTTACATTTCATGTGCTTTGATATTACAAGTCATGTGTTTAAATATTACAGATCATTTGTTATGATACTACATGTCATGCACAGTCATGGAAATGCAAGCATGTTATCATAAAAAAAATTAAACAAGGGTTATTAAAATTTTTATGTGCATAATTCATTACGAACACGGGGACGAGATAAACTATATGATAGATAAGAGCCTTGCCGTATAAGGATGATTGTATTGTTAGGGCCAGGATTCTTTTATTGCACCAGCCTAGGTGATGACTGGATCACCAATTGATATTTATCCAGAGTGGTATGTCCGTTACTGTATAAAGTACGGAATTAATTGTAGTGCCTAGCGTCATGTCATGGTTCAGCACCATGAATATTATGGCCGGGTCCCGGGTATGCACGGTCACTTATACGACAATGGAGAATAGCACTATCTTATCCATTAATACAGTTTTTATAATTAAATTGGATGATAACTGAGACCAATAGAATATATGTTTAAATAGATAGAGTAGTTATTGTCATGTTTATTTATTTATGCTTGCCTTCATATTTATTTATATGCACACAAACAATACTGACATAAATATGTTCATGCACACTGATATTCCCATACTATGATAGTACACAATTTCTCTTTTAAATGTATTACTTGCTGGGTTTAATCCTTTGGGTTTTGAACCCAGATCTGGAACGTGAAGAAGGGGATCTAGTCTTAATTGAGGACCCGTACTTCGTTGGACAGATTAAGTGATAATAGTCAAGCGAAGTACCCCTGGAGAACTTTTGTTTATTTTATTTATATTTCCCTTTGTCTGGGCATTGCTTTTCTCTTTGACTCTTTTGTGTTCATATTGCAGCAGTGTGCCATTTTATGTAATGAACTATTTGTATAAATGAAATCATTTCAGTTTTAGACATATTATTTATTCATCTTATTATGGCAGTAGTTACGGTTTTCCAAGATCCGGTGACTGTGGGGTTGTCTAGTGCAAGTAATAAGTAACGTCCTCCGTTTTGGAAAGCAACTGAAAAACGGGGGCATTGCAGGGTGGTATCAGAGCCTAGATTTAGGTGGAAGACCATATGACTACTGCCACATAAGAGCATGTCTGTGACTTATTCGTAAATATTGTTTCTTACTCTTTGATACCTATCAGATATAGTATCGTGCTTATCCTATCGTTTCCTATTTGTTTAAGATATCTATTTTCAACTCTTTTTTATTGATTATTATCTGGTCCGTTGCAGAATAATATCGACCTGATCTCCTGCGAGTACGAGTGTAAGTCCGATAGATGATACGTCCGATCTTAGGAGCCTAGTGCAAAGAGTAGCACAGACGCAGGAGACATGACAATGATATTAAAAAGAATGTTGCAGTCTAAAGAAGTAGAAAGGATCGGAATGGTATTGGACTCTCAGAGACTACACCCATCAGTATTTTCTGGGACAGAGGGACCATTGAAGGCTGAACAGTGGATTGTGGACATGGAGAATCTTCTAAGGGCTGCAAGAATTCCAAAAGAAAATTGAGTAGAGGTAGTATGTATACAATTGACTGATATAACCAGTACGTGGTGGCTTGCTGAAGAAGTAAAATATCAGGAACCCCTAACCTAGGAGAAGTTTGTAGAGGTATTTCTCGCTAGGTTTTTCCACGCATCAGCCAGACAGGAAATGAGGAAGAAATTTCTGACACTACAGCAAGGAGATCAGACTGTAAACACCTATGCTGCAGAGTTCGTGAGGCTCAGTCGATTTGGTTCAAACCTAGTAGCTGATGAAGAGGAGTGAGCACATATGTTCCAACAAGGATTGAGGTATCATCTAAGGGAGCATCTAGCAGGTCATAACAATATGACTTACTCGGAGATGTTTGAAGCAGTGTGTCGCCTGGAGCAAGTAGCCAAAGAAGGGAGGCCGGTGGCATTTAAAAGGCCATTTAATCAGGGAGCAAATTCTTTCCAGAGATTTGGAGGCCCTCCAGCAAAGCGACAAGCAGTGGTTAATAAAGAAGGTCCTTTAGTATGCAATTTATGCAATAAGCTGGGGCATGTTCAGAAGCAGTGTAGAAGAGTTTTGGGGCTATGTCTGATATGTGGATCAGCAGATTATCAGATAACTAATTGTCCAAGAGCACAATTAAGGTAACAACCAGCAGGCGGAGTTCCTTATCAGCCAGCATTGAGACTAGCTGCTGTGGGACCACAGAATCGGGGGACTGAAGGACCGAACCAGTAGAGATCCTTGGAGATACAACAACAAGCCTATACCAGAGTCCAAAGGAGAGCAGGACAGAGACAGGGACATGTTAGACTAATGAATGCTGAGCAGGCTCAGACCACTGGGAGAGTCATGGCAGGTACGATTTTGGTTGGCAATTGCAGACAATTCTAGGAAAATAAAGGTCTATAGTGATACTTCAAAATAAGGATTGGGATGTGTATTAACACAGAATGGAAGAGTAATTGAGTTTGCATCAAAACAGTTGAGATCCCATGAGAGAAATTATCCAACTCATGACTTGAAGCTAGTAGCGGTGATTCATGCTTTGAAGATTTGGAGATATTACTTGCTGGGACAGAAGGTAGAGGTATATACTAATTATAAAAGTTTGAAGTATAATTTCACTCAAAAGGAACTTAATATGAGGCAGAGACGATGGTTGGAGTTAGTAGCAGATTATGACTTGGAGATTAAATATCATCCAGAGAGGATTAATATTGTACCAGATGCACTGAGTAGGAAACCTGCAGTGGAGAGATTAACTCAGCAAAAGGAATTTTTAATGGAGATGTAAAGAATGGAATTGGAGGTAATTTTACCAGAAGTGACAACACAATTTATGGAGATACAATTATAGTCACCATTGATAGAACAGATTAAGCAAAGTTGGAGATGGAGATTTTTAGAAACTAAAGAACAAAATGGAAGCAGGTAAAAGAGCAGAAATGAAAATGTACTCAGATGGAGTTATTAGATTTAAGAAAAGATTATGGGTGTCAAAAGGGAAAGTAAGAGATAGAGTTTTACAGGAAGCTCATAGATCAATATATTCTATTCATCCAGGGAGTAATAAGATGTACAAGGATATGAAAAAGTATTTCTGGTGGCCAGGCATGAAGAAAGAGATTGCTAGATATGTATCTAGATGTTCTACTTGCCAGCAAGTGAAGGCTGAGTATCAAAGGACAGCTGGATTGCTCCAACCATTAGCAATACCGGAGTGGAAGTGGGAACAAATATCGATGAACTTTGTTACAGGCTTACCTAGGGGCACCAAGGGCAATAATGCAATTTGAGTAATTGTGGACCAACCGACTAAATCTGCTCATTTTATTCCATTTAGAGCTGGTCAGTCAACAGAAATACTAACCAGAAAATTTATGCAAGAAATAGTGAGATTGCATGGAGTCCCATCCATGATTGTGTCAGATCGAGATTTAAGGTTCAGATAACACTATTAGGAGAAATTAATGGATATTCTGGGAACACATTTGGATTTATCTTCAGTTTACCATCCACAAACAGATTGTCAATTAGAACGGACTATCCAAGTACTTGAAGATATGCTTAGGGCATACGTGTTGGATTTTAGTGGATCTTGGGAAGACTATTTATATATAGTGGAATTTTCTTACAATAATAGTTATCAGGAGAGTATCAAAATGGCACTATTTGAAGCTTTGCATGGGCAAAAATGTAGATCTCCATTATGTTGGGATGAGGTTGGAGAACGAAGTATTTTGGGGCCAGAGTTGATTACTCATGCAACAGAGCAGGTGAAGTTTATCAGAGAACACATGAAAGCGGCACAAGACAGACAAAAGAAATGGTTAGATCAACGTAGAAAATCACTGGAGTTTGAAGAAGGAGATAAAGTATTTATTAAGATATCCCCGATGAATCGTGTGATTAGATTTGGCAAGAAAGAAAAGCCCAGTCCAAGATACATCGGGCCATTTGAGATTGTGGAGAGGATTGGAAGTCTTGCCTACCGATTATCATTACCAGTAGAGATGGAAACTGTTCATGATGTGTTCCATGTATAACAACTGAGAAAATATTTGGGTGAAAAGTACAAAGTAGTGGATCTATCCGAGGTAAATTTGAAATCAGATCTAAAGTATGAGAAGCATCCCATAGCAATTATTAACCGACGGGAGAAGGTCCGTAAGAATAAAGTGATACCGTTGGTTCTTATTTTCTGAGACACACAATCGCCAAGAGATTCAACTTGTGAGCTTAAAAGAGACATCAAAACAAAGTACCCATACCTTTTCTCATGATCAGGTATGTTAACTGAATTTATTTTTATATCAGTAGGTACCCATGAATATAAGCACGTCTTCTAATTTGAAATTTCGAGGACGAAATTTCTTTTGTTAGGTGGGTAGGATGTAATACCCAAAAACTCGAGCTATCTGTATTGCTTTTTTTTTTTAGACCATTGGTGCCGAATAAGTTAACTGAAATTAATTTTGGACACCGAAATAATTTTCGGTTAACGTAACTTTAAATCCATAAACCCAAATGACATTCAGTTTTCGCGATTATTAGTTTTGTAATATTTAGGATTTTTGAAGATTTTTCTTACGAGGCCGAAAAATACTTCCAAAATTTCTAATTTAATAATATTAAAATTATCCATCTAATTACTTCAAAATTTTGTTTCATTTATTCCGAACATTGAAACAATAAACGGATAATTTTGTAGTGTTTCCCTCATCGAGCACTACGTTCTACATAAATTTGATAGTACTTGGAGAATGTTACACGAAACCAAAATTATTAAATTATTAAATAAATAAATAAATGATTTGTTAGATTATGAAGAGGGTGGCAGACCATTTGGGTAACATTGAAATAAAATTTTCACCCTTTTAAAAAATCCACACCCTGCCACACCCTCTTTGTATCTTTCTCTTCTTCTTCTCTTCTCCTCACCAGAAGCCTGCAGCAAAGAGAGAAAAAAAAAGAGAGAGAAAAAGAAAGAAAAATCAAACCGAACCGAGGATTCAAACTGAGAATTCGAGATCAAATCGAGGCAAGTAATACTGCTATATTTTCGTTCAATTTTTTTTATTGAATTTGTATATTTCTTTATTTAATCTGTATTTACTTTATATGTGTATACGTGATTTATTTTGCAAAATTATTTGGTTCATATTTTGATCTATTAAATGATATTGAAAACTTAACCAGGTTAGTATGTTAATTTTGATATATATAAATATCATGATATTTATTTAATTTTTTTACATATTTGCAAAAATAATTGAGTTGCATGCAAAACAACTTTGCAAGCAACCCGTGCAAAATAGAAGGAAAGAAAAAAAAAATACAGAAGGGAGAGCTTGGGCTGGGCGAGAGATTAGAAAGAAAAAAAAAAGAAAAAAAAGCGGGGGTTCTGGGCATGGCCCAGCCCAGAAAAAAAAGAAAAGAGAAAAGAAAAAAGAAAATGGGAATCTGGGCCTGCCCCAGACCAAGAGAAAATAAAGAAAAAAAGAGAGAGAGAGGAATCTTGGGTCTGGACTGCAGAAAAAAAAAGAGAATAAAAAAAACAGTGGGCCTGGCCCGACCCGAAGAAAATAACGAGAAGAAAAAGAGAGAGAGAGAGAGAGAGAGAGAGAGAGAGAGATCATGGGCCTTAGCTGTAGAAAAAAAGGAAAATAAAACTGGGCTTGATGGACTTGGGGTAGGAAAGAAAAAAATAATAATAATAACAGTGGGCCCGGCCAAGTCTTGTAAAAGAAAAAAATAAAATAAAAATAAGTGGGAATTTAGTGGGATTGAGCTTGGGCTTAGTTTGGATTAATTGGAAATAATTGATAGGTAGAAATTATTATTACATAATTCACTTGATTCCCAAATTGGGTTATTGATTGGTATTAAGAATTGAACCAATTGTGCACTAATATTTATCATGTTACATGTCACGTGCTTTGATATTGCAAGTCATATGTTTAAATATTACAGATCATGTGTTGTGATACATGTCATGTACAGTCATGGAAATGTAAGTATGTTATCATGAAAAAAAAATAATTAAAGAAGGGTTATTAAAATTTTCATATGCATAATTCATTATGAACACCGGGACGGGAGAAACCATATGATGGAAAAGTGCCTTGCCGTATAAGGATTGATTGTATTGTTAGAGCCGAGATTATTTTACTGCAGCGGCCTGAGTAATTACTGGATCACCAATTGATATTTACCCAGAGTGGTATATTCGTTATTGTATATAGTACGGAAATTTATTGTAGTGCCTAGTGGTATGTCATGGTTCAGCGTCATGAATATTGTGGCCGGGTCCCGGGTATGTACGGGCACTTATACGACAATGGAGAATAGCTCTATCTTATCCATTAATATGGTTTCTATAATTAAATTGGACGATGACTAAGACCAATAGAATGTATGATTAAATAGATAGAGTAGTTATTGTGATGTTTATTTATTTGTGCATTTATTTATGCTTGCCTTCATGTTAATTTATATGCATACAAACAACACTGACATAAACATGCTCATGCACACTGATATTCCTGTACTATGATAGTACACAATTTCTCTTTTTAAATGTATTACTTGCTTGGTTTAATCCTCTGGGTTTTGAACCCATATCTGGTACATGAAGAAGGGGATCCAGCCCCAGTTAAAGACTCGTACTTCTTTGGAAAGATTGAGTGACAATAGGCAAGCGAAGTACCCCTGGAGAACTTTTGTATATTATGTTTATATTTCTTTTTGTCTGGACACTGCTTTTCTTTTTGACTCTTTTGTTTTCATATTTACAGCAGTATGCCGTTTTATGTAATGAACTCTTTGCATAAATGAAATCATTTCAGTTTCAGACATGTAATTTATTCATCTGATTGTGACAGTAGTTACGGTTATTCCAAGATCCTATGACTGTGGGGTTGTCTAGTGCAGCTAATATGTAATGTTCTCCGTTTTGGGAAGCAGTTGAAAAACGGGGGCGTTACAACTTCTTCCATGAAGGATCATTCTGACGTGAGAAAAGTTTCTTCTCGCTTATCTTCTTTTTCTTTTCTTTTGTTGTTGATTTATTCTTCCAGACATATTTTCTTCTTTTCCAACTGAGGCGATGGATAGGAGTTGGCATGTTACAAGACCTCCAGACTATATCAATCCAGAGGGGTATTCTACCGAAAAGATTCTTTTGGCTGTAGTCATTTTTCTTAACTAAGGTAAACTTCTTCTTCTGATTAATATCATCCTCCCTCTTCTCTTCTTTCTTTTTTAACAAAAATTTGAATTGGCTGTAGGAGATAACCGTAGTCATTCTCCATAACAATGACCCAGACCCGATGGACTTGTAATTGCTTCCAATACTTCTAGGTCTCATGCATTTTTCATGAGAGAAAAGATTTCGGGTCTGTGGCATTGTTTTATTTCTTGCCTAGCATCTCACAAGGCTGGGGTGCTAATGACTAGGGCATTGAATTTGTGCAACCCCTCACGTTATACGTTTGGGGTGTGCATTTGGTACACCTTGTTTTGAACTAATCAAGTTATTAGCATCATTGATCATAACTGGGCAAACCAACTTAGAGGTCCCCAACCATTGTCGGAAAGAAGAAACAAGTCTGTTCCCTTAAGTCGTCCTTGAAGAGAAGACTACAGAAGCAAACTCGCTATTTCAAAAGAAGAGGCTATAGGAGCAAACTTTTTGATCTGAGCCATGCAGAAAGAGAAGGCTACAGAAGCAAGTTCTTCATCCTAGAAGAAGAGTCTACGGAGCAAACTTTTTGATTTGAGCCATGCTAAAAGAGAAAGCTACAGAAGCAAGTTCGTCATTCTAGAAGAAGAGCCTGCAGGAGTAGACCACTGCCTTTAAGCCGTGCCTGGAAGAGGAGGCTACAGAAGCAAACATCAGTGATTTGTATTCATTCTTGTTGATTGTATAGTACTAAGGAACTCTCTGTTATTTTCATCTGATAATGAATAAAGAAGCTCTTTCTTTTTGCATAACTAAAAGTAACTGATGGATGATTTTGATGTTGACTACTAGAGGTAACTGTTAACTTGATAATCTTAAAATCACTCAAAATTTTCCAAGCACCCGAAATTGCTGCAAATGAAAGTCCTTCTTGTTAACTTCGCTGATCAGATTGAAACTCACACTATCTAGTGACTTTTAGTATAAAGATTTTGATTAGGCAGAGGTATTTTTAACTTGGAAAGAAAGAAACTTTGATTTTCCAGAGGTTTTTTTAACTTGGCAAATTTGAAAGAAAGGAAATTTCGATCCGCGATCTAAAGATCTTTAGTTGGAACCACAAATCTGATTATAGACAAGCTATTATTCATCATTTGCATTGTATTATCCAGATCACATTACAACTAGTATTCCACAGTTTTACTAAGAATAATATTTCTTCAGAAATTGCCATTGATTGGCATCATGATCTTATCACCATTCAGTTTTGCCAACCGATATGTGTCGTTGGAGTACACTGTATCAATGACAAAAGGTCCCTCCCACTTTGGCAGGAATTTACCTCTATGCTTTTGGCTAGTTATGATCGGTCTTCTTACTGAAAAGACCAGATCACCCTTTTTGAAAGTTCTTCGTCTGGCATTTTTGTTAAAAGTCTTAGGGGTTTGCGCCTACTATAGTTCAATACTCTGCTGAGCTTCCAACCGCTTATCATCCAAAACTTCTAATTCTTGGAGTCTTTGCTGATCTCTTTCTTCTTGTGTCATCCTAGTCGTTAACGCGACTCGCAATGATGGAATTTGAATTTCCAAAGATATGACCTCTTCAAATCCGTATACCAAAGAAAAGGGCGTGACATTAGTGGAGGTTCGGACTGTGGTGCGATATGCCCATAGATATTCTCCGAGCTTTTCATCCCAGTCCCTTTGATTGGATAACATAAATATTTTGAGAAGTTTAACAATGGTCTTATTGAATGTTTTTGCTAGACCATTGGCTGCAGGATAATATGGTGATGAAGCTACGTCTTCAATCCTGCATTTGTTATAGAATCTGAAATATACTTGCTCACGAACTGAGACCCATTGTCATCAATGATTCTCTTGGGCACTCCAAAGCCATAAAGCACATGGTGTTTGATGAATTTAATAACATTTGATGTCTTTACTTCGGTTAGAGAAATGACTTCAGTTCATTTTGAAAAGTAATCTGTTATAGCTAGAATGAACCGGTGTCGTCTCGTTGATGGCGGAGAAATTGACCCAATAATGTCCATACCCCATTGCTCAAATGGCCACGATGTAGCCATTGGGTGGAGATATTATGGAGTTTGATGTATAAAATCTGCATGTATTTGGCAGGCCCTACACTTCTTGGCGTAATTAACCGCTTCTGTCATCATCTTAGGCAAATAATATCCCATCCTTTGGATTATATTCTAGAGTTTCGGCCCTGGCTGGTGTGCTCCGCAGATGCCAGCATGATCTTCTTCAAGCACTTTTCGAGCTTCGCAGTAAGAGAGACGCGAAGTAAGATTCCATCATAAGATTTCTTGTACAATGTCTGCAGCTCCGCATTATAGTAGAACTGAATAGCGCTTCTCTGGATTGCCCTGGCTTCTTTTGGATCTTCAGGTAATATACCATAAAGAACATAATCTATATAGGGGAAGTGCCAGTCCCTTGGTTCTAGACTTGACTCGAAAACATCAGCTTCGTCTTCTTGTGGTTACCTCATTTCCTGTTTGAGTTCATCTTTTGGATAAAATAATTCCTTGCTCCCTACCGTAATTTTCTTTCTAGCATACTTGGGCAAGGCTAATATAACAGCTAAAGAAGCTAGTGAATCTGAGCTGTTTCGGTGGCACTTTACGTGGCTGACATAGAAACCAATGAAACCATCTGCTATCTTAGTTACTGCGTCGTAATATGGCAAAAGGTCTTCAATTTTGACCTCATATTCCCCTTTTTCTTGATTTACAATAAGTTCAGAATCTCCATATGCCTCCAAATATTTAGCCCCCAGTTGTTTAGCTATTTTTAAGCCGATTAGGAGGGCGTTATACTCCGCAACATTGTTGGAGCACGAATTTTTTAATGAGTAGGCTCGAGAAATGGTGTGGTTGTGAGGAGAGACGAAAACAACTCCTACCTCTACTGTCATTCTTCCTTCGGATCCCATTCGGGAGGCGCCATCGAAGAAAAGTTGCCATACATCTTTCGCGACTGTATTTGCCTCCGGAGGCTCTTGCGAGTTGTCTGCTTTTGAAATCTGGCTCCATTCACCCAACTCTCAAGGCATTTGTTTGTATAACTTCGAAGATGCCGGGACTGGATGTTCGGCTAGGAAGTCGGCTACAGCCTGTTCTTTAATAGATTTTTGCAAGACAAAATGCATATCATATTGTGATAGCAAAATAACCCAATTGGATAGCCTCGAATTCAACGATCCGGGTTTAGTCATTAGTATTCTCAGGGGTTAATTCTTGATATAATGTGGATGGTTTGTCCAACTAAATAGTATCGCATTTTCTGCACTGCAAACACTAAAGCTAAATATTCCTTCTCCACTGGGTTATACTGGTGTTCCGCCCCGATCATCACTCTGTTTAGGTAATAAATAGCTTGTTTATGACCCGACTCATTCTTCTGTGATAATATGGCTCCCAAGGAGTGGTCCATAGCCCTTATGTATAGCAGGAAAGGTATTCCCGTGACTGGGGCCACGAGCACTGGCGGTTTCATGAGCTATTGTTTGACCTCTTCAAAAACCCTTTGGCATGCATCATCCCAAACAAATGACACCCCATTCCTCATTAACCTTTTAAATGGCTGACATTTACCGGATAAATTTGATATGAATCTACGGATGTATGCCAGCCTTCCTTGCAGTCCCCTTAACTCTTTGAGGTTACGTGGAGATGGCATATTTTGGATAGCCTTAATTTTATCCGGGTTGAGATAAATCCCTCTGGAAGTTACGACAAAGCCGTGGAACTTTCCACTGGAGACCCCCAAAAAAGATTTAGTCAGGTTCACCTTGAGCTGGTATTTTCTCATGAGGTCAAACACCGTCTTCAAATCTTTCAAGTGATCACCTTATTCTTGCTTTTAATTGCTAGGTCATCCACGTAACACTCCACTATCTTTCGGAGATGCTCTTGGAATATTACGTTCATGACACGTTGATATGTGGCACCCGCATTTTTCAGGCCAAAAGGCATAACTGTATAGCAGTATACCCCGAGTGGTGTTCTGAAAGACGTATGCTTCTTATCATTAGGGTACATCTTTATTTGATTATACCCTGAGAAACCATCCATGAATGTTATACGTTCATACCCGCAAGTATTATCTATCATACCATCTGTGATGGGTAACGGGAGTTATGAGGAGATGGCAGGCCTCATTCAAATCCTTGAAATCAATGCAAATTCGGATTTTTCCATTCTTCTTGGTTATAGGAACTATATTCGCGACCTAATCATGTTGTTGTTCCTCGCGATTAAAGCCTGACTCAATAAACATTTTGATTTCAACTTCAATAGCCTCTATGATCTCTGGGCGGAATCTTCGTTGCTATTGCTTTACTGGCTTAGCATTTGGTCGAATGTTCAGTTTATGAACTGTGACACTTGGGTCTAATCCTGGCATCTCTGCATAACTCCAAGAGAAAATGTCGATGTACTCGCGAATGAGGGATATCAATTCCTCTCTCCCTTCTGAGAATAGGTTTTTACTTATAAATATAGGTTTAGGATTCTTTTCATCCCTCATATTTATTTGGATTACCTTGTCTTTGGTTGGAGGCTCTCGCTTTTCAAACTGAATCTCCCACTTCACGTTAAGATGCTCGGCCCAGGGGTCATCTTTTATCGGCGAAGTTTCCTCTGGGTCTATCTTCTTGGATCGTGGAGGTCATGTTCGTGAACACTTCGCAGAAAATCATGCCAACACTGACATTTGAGTCCCAGTAGGACAATTATGATGAATGATCGAATTGCCTTTCTTCGGTTCTCTCACCTAAGGAACGTTCGAGAGTGGTGACATATCCCAACCCGTGCCGGTTTTCTAATAATAATTTGACATTTTTCCCTCTGGGACAAAGGGTCGGAGGATTGCTCTTCTGCCTTTTTCAAAGTTCAACCCCTTTCCTTTGGCCTGATTATATCTTATTTTCTTTATTAGTTTATGAGAATTTTGATCATAATGGTAGAACTCAGGATTTCCCTGTTCTTCTTTAGAATCTAAGCACTTCTCTTTGCTTTTGTGACATGCCTTTCCGAATATTATGGATTTCTGAGTTCCGTCCTTGGAAGGAACCTCAAAAATGACCTTGTTGGCATCTTCGTCATCATCACTTAGTTCGTGAAAGGACGATCAGATAAGTGCTTGGAAAGAAGCCAAAGAGCATATTTTATCTAAACAATCACTGAACGCATTAGTGCTGGAACTTGAAGGTTCAGAATCAACACCAGAAGAATAAACAAACTCTAAACTTTCCTTTATCACCTATTCACCATCAGAGTGAACAGTATTATTTACATCAAGGCCTTCAAGGCTTATAACAGTGGGCTCACCGTCCCATATTACATCATCAGATTCTGAATGTTTGGATCTTGATTTTGTGTCGGTCTCTTCACCGCTATCAGAGTCTTCTAGAGCAGGCTGATCCGAGACATCGAACGCATCTTAATATAGTAATGCATCAGTAAAATAGTTTTCAACTCCTTTAAAGGGTTGCTTTTCCGTGATCAGTGTTCTTACGTTCCCGTCTTTATCCACATACTTTATGCATTAATGTAATGTGGACGACACAATGATATTGTTATGGATCCAAGGCTACCCAGTAGCAGGTTGTACGACGTGTCCGCATCTATCACATAGCATGTGACTTTCGTCTTGAGGTCACCGATTTGGCACTTAAGTTTTATCTTACCCAACGGTCTACTACCATTAGCAATGAATCCAAAGATTGTAGTGTTGGTTGCTGCTAATCTGTTCATCGGGAATCCCAGGTATCGTAGCATCCCCCATGGCATGATGCTTAAGACCGAGCCTAGATCAACTTGAATGCGATCAATCTCTGCAGATCCTATGTACCCTTTGTAATACAAAGGGCGGTGATGCTTATTGCTTCGAACTTGCATGTCTTTCGGAGAGAAAGTGATGCAAGGGATATTCTTACCAGAGACATGGTAACATGTCATGCAAAAAGATTCTTCCTTCTCAATCATTTCTGGTATCTACGCCAAAAATACCTCTGAATATTGTAGAGGTTTTCTTAAAGCTTCCCTCGTAGATTTAGAAAGCTTCAGGAGTTCATACAAGATTATTCTTGTGGTATATTAGCCAATTGTGTTAAGATGTCGAATTGAAACGACTTCTGTAAATCTTCCGCAGGCTTTTTTCCTTTTTTCTTCAGAACTTTATCAAACTTAAGCTCTTTTTCTTTGATCTTCTGTGGAGATAGCCGAGAATCTGCGGCCTGGCCATAGCTTTTCAAGTATTCTTTTCCCGAATGGGTCCTCGAGGGAGGAGGATCTGCATCAGCCACCAGAGAGTCTCCAATTTCTTCTTCCGAATTTGTTAGAGTAGGAATACCTCTGTCATCTTTGGAAATTATGGAGACGACATTAGAAGTAAGGATCTTTCTTTTTTGCCTTCTTCCAGATGAATTAGAAGTCCATTGGTCATCACTAAGGAGATCTGGGTGCACCCACATTATCTCCCCCTTATCAGTTTCGAAGGGGGAAAATTCACGACCTCCATCATGCCTCTAGGAATGGCTTGCACTCCATCTTAAACTGTTGACTTTATCCAGTCAGATGTTTTACCGAACTTGACAGTCACTATGTTCGCGGTCACCTTTTTCTTATGCTCTTGGAGCTTGATGACCATGGCATCCATTAAGGCTTAAATTTTATCGGATGAAACAATTATGGGTAGGGTGGTTAATAATCCTATGGTAGACACAGTAAGAAGGATCATTGACTCTCCCTGCTTCTTCCGGATGTTTAGATTCTGGCAGCTTGAGCATTTTCTTACTCATGAGGAGGTTGAAGATGGTTTTTGTATGCTCGTCCTTGAAACAATATTGTTTTTGAGGCATACATGCTTGAGGAGGGAGCTTCGGGGAAGACTTTGCAGGTTGCGGAGTATTAGCCATCATTGTCTCTTTCCCCTTATATCCCTGAGATTGGGACCTATGGTTGTTGTCGTTATTTTGCCTCTGTTTCTCTTCGTCTCCTTCTTCAAATCTTTGCATGATTTCCTCATCCTCCTCAGCTTGTAGGACGAGATCCTTCCAAGTTGAGGATTTCACTGCTCCATCCTGGCTAGAACCTTAGTCGAGAGATTACGTCGACAGGTTTCTACCAAAATCTTTTCTGCCATCCCATGTAGGCATATGAGAGAATCATTCTAGAACCTTTTAATGAAGTCTCGGGCCGATTAATCTTTCTTCTACTTAGTGGCTAGAAGAGCCGGCATTGACACCTCCATATCTTCTTCATAGAACCTAGTCAGGAAGCTTTTTCCATGTCGTTCCATGAATTTATGGTTCCCGGTTCTAGCCTCCGGAATCATTCAAATGCTAGTCTTGTCAAGGTATTAACAAATACCCACGTAATGATGCAGTCATTTCCTGCTAAATGCCCGATTTGCGACTTAAAATAGTAACGGTGCTGATTCGGCGACCCTTTACCATCAAAAGATTTGTGCTTCAATGGCTTGTAGCATTTCGGGAACGGCATGCTTTCACATTCCACGGCATATGGCCTTACACGCCCAGCTCTTGCAAATTACTCTTATGCATGAGGGCATTCAGTTGATTTTGGAAGCTTTCCATCCAGACAACATTCGCGTTCCCTTCCTAATGCGTGGAGCGATTGTTATCATCCTCATGATGTTCTGTTTCTTCTTTATTATTGTGAAGAATATGACCTTCTTCCGCCTTCTTTCCCTTGTCAGTTTTTGGGTTATGGGGTGGTGTCTACGAAGATGTATTCTTCAACCTAGTCTTTTTCAGTTCCAGCAGAACATGCAGCATGTCTTTAAATTCACTGATGGAGTTTTGCTGTTGCTGGATATTTTTGTCTTGTTCATCCATCCTCCGCATGAACTCTTCCGAGGTACTGTTTTGGGCTATATATGCGGAGGTGGAGTCTTCCAAGAACGAATCAGACATTTGCGACTCAGTCATAATAGATTTGGCCGTGTCTTCCTCATTGGAGGAGTCTCCTGCCATTTGTCTATAATTCATCGGGATTGCCATCTCACTTTTAAGTCGAGTGTTTTGGAAAACTCCTCGCTCTTCATTGAGTACATCTTTCAGGCCCGAAGAGAGCTCTGAGTCAGAAGCACCTCCATCGAAGACTTTCTTCGTCTTCTTTTACTTCTTCTTTTCCCCGACACTTATCATATTGGATGACACTTTAGGGTATTCGGGCTCAGAAAGCTCGAGCCTATTTCGTCGTTTCCTCTTCGCCGGTTGGGATGAGGATGTTGATGGTGTTGACAGTCGATGGAACACCGACGGTCTAGTATGGGCTGAACAATGACAAAGAGATAGTACTGCATTAATTAGTCGTTCACAATAGCAGTGAGATGCGTGGGATTCTTCCCTCTTTCTGCTCAGAAGTTCCCGAATATTTCCTGCATTTGAACTCTTGGTAACGGCATCACTTGTGAAAGATAGCCTTGGGACTGGCATCCCTCTTTTGTCGAAAGCTTTTGGAGCAAGTCTCACTCTTGCTGGGACAGTAAGTGAGATAGTCTTAAGAGATAGGCTCCCTAGTAATCGCACATCTTCTGCGAATTTGAGGTTCGCGGGCTCCTTCAATTACGCGATCATGCTCCCCCCCGGAACACGAAGGACGTGGATGTAGGCTCCGCGTTTGTAGTTATAGATAACTTTGGTGGATTTACTTTTTTTTTGTAAGAAATGCGAGTAAATCCTTTTGCGTCTTGATCTTTTGTATCCTCGCATTTTGGCTCCACACTTGTACAGTAGGCCTTTGCGATGATGAGTTGGCGGTTTCCTTTTGCTGTGCAGTTCTGCGAAGGGCACGAGTTTTGCTTCTTCTTAGATTCCTTCTCATTGTACGAGTGAAAGTAACCTCCTTCTCTGCGTCATAGATCTGTAGAGTAGGTAGTGGTTGTTTCCCCTTGTTGAAGTGGAGACCTTGATCCACTTTGCTTGAGAGATCAGGAGTCTTAGTCGAAACCAGTTTAGAGCTCAATGTTGGTGAAGAAGAGGGTTTTGGACTAGTTTGGTCCACTGATTCCCCCGGTTGAGTTATTGCCCTTGAAGTCTCCTTGGAGATTGATCCTTTGGAGACCTTACGATACCCCCGTACGGATGTAGGGCTCTTGGAGCCGGAAGATAGGAATTCTTCGTACTTTCCTGGTCAACCTCGATGGTGAGCGAATTGATCAGGCTGCCAACCGGAATGTTGTTGGATTGAGCTACTACCAAAGCACCGGAGGTGATGGCAGTCCCTAGAGGAGTCGCCAATCTTTGTCCGCTCTATTGAGATATTTCAATAAAGGATTACAATTCTAACGGTTTCCCATTTATGGAAGATAAGGAAAATAGATTCTCTCTTTTTTAAAGCTGGGTTCTGAGATAGCTGTGGAGGACGATCTTGATTTCCGTTGACACTCTGCACAAACTCTTTCAATTGACAGGAAAGAAGACTCTGGACTTCTGATCACAAGAGGTAATTTAAGAAGAAGATGATTGATCCCTTCTCTTTCGTTTTCCCGCTTCTTATAGGGGTTCTAGGCCCACGTCTCCGTCTCATTCGTTTGACCGTTATCCCCCACTACTCGAGAAGTGCCATCATATTCTCTAGGTAGTTACTCCCACGATCGAAATAATATCGCTGCATTCGTTTGGCAGTTGGCTTCACGATCCGAGGTGGCAATTCTCCTGTTCGGGTCGGGTGACTTTGTATTAAACCTCTCCCCGGAAGCTATGGGTGTTATCGCAAATCTCAATTTTAGATTTGCAAACCTGTTCTGTCGCAGCTGGGTAGCGAACCTCGAACTTCCGGTTCGCGGATCTGCTAAGTTGTGGATCTCCAACCCTAAATTTGTGGATCTGCTTTATTTTTACAGATGATTCTAGAATTTTTCGCCGACAGTGATATGTATCTCATATTTGTGCACTGTAATATCTTTTGCTTGTGTTTGAAAAAGAAAAAAAAGTACCTCGTTCACTCCGGTATTGAGAAAGCCTGTCAGTGACACCCTACCCATTGTTGGGACATAACTTAAACCCACCAATATATTCTCCATTTATAATGATATATTTGAGATAACTGCTGTAATAAAATTAAGAAGTAGAAAAGTGCTTGATAAGCTCATTTCAAAATGAAATATTGAGAAGAAACAGGGCAATGATTCAGCACGACAATCTAAAAATTATAATTCTAAACAACTTACTTCCACAGATTATAAATTACCTTTACCGTTTTCTCAAAGATTAAAAGCTAAAAATATTAATGCATCTTATGCTGATATTTTGAAAATTTTCAAACAGGTACAGATGAATATACCTCTGCTAGAAGTAATTAAACAAATTTTCTTATATGCAAAATTCTTGAAGGACTTGTGCACCATCAAAAAATATCACAACGTATAGAAGAAAATATTTCTCATAGAATAGGTAAGTGCATTATTCCATTCTGGAATGTCTCTTAAATACAAGGATCATGGATGTCCTACTATTTCTTATGTGATAGGTCAATATGATATCGAAAATGATTTGCGTGTCCCGAGAACTGCTGCATGTCTTACTGACTGCATTACAAATAGTACTTGGATGCCTAGCTACCTCGAGGACTTCTGCATGTCCCAATGTCACTTCCTCCTATTAGACAATCAGCTATGGTATCTTCTCTTTGACGATTCGTGATATAAACCGAGAGCCGATCCGGGCGCGTAGTGCTTCACGTCCAGATGCCACATCTTTGGCCGTACAATTTTGAGGAAAGCAGTAGAACAAGGCACTCCGTCAGTTTTCTGAGTCGTGTCCCTGCATCTTGATCTCGAAGCGAAGTAGTGATGATCATCCAAAGATTCTCTCTAGGTATGATCAAAGTCCCCAGCCTCCGGTATTTTGTCGAGGAGGCGGCTGACTACTGCAAGCCCCCAGAGTGAAGGAGGCACCGGACTATCGCTAAAATGTCTCAAAGAGACTTGGGGAGGCCTATCTCTCCATGTACGGGGGTAGTTCTCGATTATAGGCTGGAACGCCTTTTTTTGATATCGGAATAAAAGGACAGACTGGTAGTGCGATATCTTGAGGAAGTGAAAAAAGTCCGAGATGATGAGTTGCAGTGACCAAGACCCGCATGGTGGCTTTGTATCCCATCCCAGACTTAGGGTTCTGTTCTTGATACGTGATTGACGTGAGGAAAGGTTTGACAGGTCTCGCATTGACATAGGGTTCTCTCTCCTATTCGAGGCAGGAATAGGCCACCCCGTTGTGCGAGTACATACCAAACAGCTCAAAATCATGCGGAAACTACCGATATGAGTCATATCTCAGCTTCCGCTATATGGTTGGCAAACTAGGCTTTCTTATCTGTCGGGGGGGAGGGGTTTTGGAGAGTAAAAAAGAATAGGTCAGTGAGTTTGATTTTCGCGGTGACGGTTTCCTTGTTCTTCTCCACTTGTGTGTTTTGATAGGTGCATATCATATCAATGGGCATTTCGTACCAATAGGTGTATGAGCGATGCTTAGGTTTCCAAGTCAATGCTACACTACTTTTGCATAAATTCCTTCCCTCTTTCATCCACTTCCTCGAGAATAATCAGAATCATTTGACGTCAAATGCCAAAACCTGTTGAAAATAAGGAAGAAGTCAGAAGGGAGCTTTTCACTCATGAAATAAGTAACCACTCAGGCAAGAGCACGGCTGGCTCTCAAGTCAAATGAAGGGTCTTCCCCATAAGGAGATCTCTGTAGTGGAAAGTGAAGATGAAAGAAGGGTTGAAACAAAGCAAAAACCCTCTATTGGGGTAGACAAAAGATGAGCAATCCGTGGGAATAGCAAATGGGGAACCTATCTCTTGAAAATAAGAGGATATCTCGGTCCATGAGCTGAAACAGGGAAGTTCTTATTCATTAAGTAGGAGTTTACCCACGAGAGTCAGAGGCAGTATCAGCAACAAAGAAAGTAGGTTCCGGTGCAGTCGCATTCGATCGAGAGCTGAATACACCAACCAGTCGGAAAGACGGAGCGCCTAGAATAGACTTACCAAGAAAAGGGACAGTTGAGCAAAAAGTCAGCCCATATAGTAGTAGGTAGCGCCACAAATCTCTAGAGCTTGCAATTTTTCAGAGAGAGTAAAGCTTCCCCAGAATAAGGAACTTTTCCCCGATCTGCCGCTAAGGCGTCGTGGGATTGACGTGAGAGGGTAGGGATGGCTATATTGCTAGGAGCAAACTCCAGACGTGAGATGAAGCGAATGGGTCTGATGTTATGCGTCGGAATGAAAGAAATTCCGAATTCGCTTTGTCTATTAATGACGGATGCTATGACGTAATGCAACTATGAATCTCATGGAGAGTTTGATCCTGGCTCGGGATCAAAAGCGACTTCAGTCACTTGCAAAGCACGTTGAAAATCTTCTCAAGTCTCATTCCAACTTTGACACGATATGTCCAACCTTGACACGCGCATGCAAAATCTTATGAAAGTGTCAACTAATTTTATTCAAAGTACAGGTCAACAACTGCTTGTAAACTCTCAATCTATTAAGAATATAGAGTAACAGGTTGGACAATTAGTGAATTAGATGATGAACGTACCTAGGGTACTTTTCCAAGTCAACCCATAACGAACTCTAATGCTCTATGTGATGTTTTACTGCAAGCGCATAGTATCGATGTAGCGCTGTACAGGTGGTCCCACAGAGATTTAAGGTGTTTTTGCATTCCTTACTTTTTCCTCAGTCTAACGGACTAATCAAAGATTTTAGTTGAAGTCGGATTAATCTAAATAGTCTAGAATCTAGAATCCACTAGTTTCCAACCATGTTCTTATTTCTATTATTTTCTTCTATCATAAAAATTTGATCTTTTTAGTTTAATCTTTACTCTAGAAAGCAGTAAAACTTAAACTAGAAAGCAATTAAATCTATCTAGAAAGCAAATAAAGAATAATGGTTTACCTCTAGAGCACGGTATTGTGGCCACCACCCCTTCAGTAAAACCCTAATTTTATTAAATTAACAAGTACAAAACTTCAGGATTCTCTTAGAATATAAGGATAGGCCAATATATAGGGTTCGGAAATCAAACCCTAATTCTAGTATAACTGAAATACTACAAAATTAAATCGAAGCCATGGGAAAACTCTCGGCACATGGGGCCCATAATTTGCCGCTAAATGGCGGTAAACACCGCTAAATAGCGGCTAAATTACACCACATAATATGAAACTTTTTCCTCGTGAATGTATTGCCTTGTATATTTAATATTCCTGACTGTATGCGACTTTGGGTCTTTGTAGTATCGTAGTCTCGTAGTTTTGCTCACTTTAGAAACTTTTCTGCCTTAATTTCCTACTCCAACTTTGATTTCATACCATCCCCTTGTACGAATCGGATTACCTGAAAAAGACACTAAAAATACCCGAGTAGTATTTATTTATATACAAAAATAGATAAAGTACGAGAGGAAAAAATACAATATGTGATATTCATCACACCCCCACACCTATCTTTTGCTAGTTCTTGAGCAAAACCTAAACCTAAAAAGAAAAATAAAAATCCTAACTCACTTTCGTAGGAGTCGCGATTGCACTTAGCACGTGCAATAAGCCTTTAAACTCCTAGGTTACCCTAGTGGACGAGTTGTGTCTCGTGAGGGTTTGCAGTGAATATACCCACAAAATTGAAGAAGAAAATAGATTAAGGAATAAATTAAAAAAAAATAAAGATAACCGAAAATCAAGAAAAATAGAAATTTTATACAAAGGAAAGAAAAAAATCTTTTTTATGATATTTTTATCAATTAATCTCACTAATATACAAACTCAAGAACGCATTTAGATTATCAATTTTCAAATCGAGGGTCATATCAGATACACTTATCATTTTAATCAAAAATTTAAATCCTATCTTTCAATACCCACTAACAGATAATTCATTGGCTTCTACACAACTATGTGCACGTGTGATAGTTTATTTCGGTTTTGGACTCCAATTCTAACTCATGATTCATCTCCTCTCTCATAACATTTTTTTCTTTTTCTTTTTTTTTCTTTTTTTCATTTTTTTAATTTTTTTAAAGAATATTTCACCTTTCATGCGAATATTCACGCTTGCTTAGGCGTAACATACCCGATTACTCGGTTCATACTCTTTTCTCTTCTTTTTAGAATATTTCACCTTTCATGCGAATATTCACTCTTACTTAGGTGTAATGTATCCGATTACTCAGATCATACTCTCTTTTTTCACTCTTGAGGCTATTGCCTTAATACCAGGTGCACCCCATTATTTTATCACTCTCGAGACTATTGCCTTAGGCTCACCCTATTATTTTATTCTCACTTTTTTTTTGTTTAGAGAGGGAAGACTTACTCAATCGTTATCATCTTTGTCCTTAACCTAATAAACTATTATGAAGTGAAAAAATAGATGTATACTTGCCTCAAAACTAATATTAATGGTATTTATTTTTCGGATTTTAATCTTTTTCATAAAATTCAAAGTGTATCGTCCAATCTACTCTCCTATCCAATTTCAAATCTAAATTTGTTCCTTTATCTGCAATTAGTTTGATCTATTGATAAAAATAAATAATTTTTTTAATTTTTTTTAGTTTTTTTTGAGTTAGTTACCCTAAAAACAACCCAAAGTGTAAAAAAAAGAAACCCAAAAAATAAAAATAAAATCCTAAAAAATAAAAATAAAATCCTAAAAATCCTAAAAATATAAAAATACCCTAAAAACTACCCCCACACCTAAAATTGTGTATGCCCTCATGCACAAACAGAGGGTGGTAAAATAAATAAGAAAACTATTACACAAATACAAATAATAAAAGTCGTAAAAAGTTACGATCTCAATATCCTCACCCTATTAACGCATGTAAAGCGGTTACGACCTCTCGATCGCTTCCCACTTTCATAATGTGTTTGTTTTAAACGTGAAGTGGGTGCATTATTATATCTCATCAAGCTCTTACAAGTCACGAAATTACTTATCTGCTTCTTATGTCGTCCTCGCTTTTTCTTTGTCCACATGTAAGCATTAACAATTGCATTAAAGAATTCTTTATTATAAACCTAACAATCATCGTTAGTAACAAACATACATGTAGAGATATCATGAGGTCAGAAGAGTATAATATGATCAAGTGAACATGGTGGTGGCTCTTCTAACTCATGAAGTAATGCAAGCTCCTCTGCAAAGAAATCCTCAAAAGTTTGCTCATAATTCAATGGCACACTTGCACAAGTATCATCATATATAAAATCAGTATGTGTCAATTCTTCTAATAGTATGAGCTCGTCTTTGAATATTTGCTCAAATGAGGGTTCATTATTAGTGCAAGAGGTCGAATGAGAGTGCAAACCGTGAATCATGTTGGTCTCAATGAGGGAGCTCATTGCGTGCTCATCAATATTAAGTATGTTCAATGCCACAGTCATATTCCCACATGATAACTTCATGAGGCTACTCCTGCAATCAATTAATGCATTTGATGTTGCAAGGAATGGTCTACCTAAGATAACGGGAATTTGATTCCGCGGATTAGAGATTGGCTCAGTTTATAAGACAATGAAGTCTACAGGAAAGATAAACTCGCCAACCTTAATGAGCACATCTTCAACCATACCAAGTGGTCTCTTAATTGAACGATCAGCTAGCTGTAATGTGACCTTGACAGGCTGAATTTTTCCTAACCCCAGTTTCTGATAAACAGTGTAAGGAAGCAAGTTAACACTTGCCCCTAAATCAAGCAATGCCCTATCAAATATAGTGCTCCCAATGGTGCATGAGATTGTAGGGGAAGTTGGATCTTTGTACTTGATAGGCAAGGAGTTAGAGAGGATATGTGATATATTTGCAGCAAGAAAAACTTTCTCAGAAACATTTCTTGCTCGTTTCTTAGTGCACAAATCCTTGAGGAACTTAGCATAAGTAGGAACCTGTTATATAATATCAAGAAGTGGAATATTAACCTTCACATGCTGAAATATTTCAAGAATCTTTTCTACTTGCGGTGAAGGCTTCCTAAGCCGATTTGGATATGGTGCTTTCGGCTCAGAAACAGGTTCTTCCAATTGAGTACGTGACGGTGATGGAGGTGATGGAGATGGTTGTGGAGAAAGGGGCGGAAGAGGTGATGTAGCATGTGAGATAGTAGGAGTGGGATCACGAGGCATGGCTACATTATTGTCTACTTGCTTGCCAGATCTAAGCGCGTGAATGGCATTGCATTGGTGGACAGGCGACTGAATGGGGTTTGATGAACTGGCATTAGGGTTCGTTATGGGTTGACTTGGAAAGATACTCTGGCCACGTTCACTCATCTAACTCGCTAATTGTCCAGCCTGCTACTCTATATTCTTTATAGATTGAGAGTTCACGAGCAGTTGCTGACCTGTATTTTGAATAAAGTCAGTTGACACTTTCTTAAGATTTTGCATATGTGTGTCAAGGTTGGATATATGTGTGTCAAATTTGGAATGAGACTTGAGAAGATTTTCAACGTGCTTCCCAAGTGACTGAAGTCGCTTTTCTTGTTCATTATTAGACCCTTGTTGTGAATATGAGTGGTTTTGCACAGGTAGTTTATTCTGGTTGTTCTCATGATTTGAAGCGCTTGGGTGTTGATAAGCACCCACATTTGGTCTTGGGAATTGACCACTGGTTGGAGGTTGCATGTTAGGGTTAGGGGCCCCCTGATATTGCCCTTGACCCCATGATAGATTTGGATGGTTCCTCCGGCCAGGATTGTATGTAGGAGCGTAAGGATTGTTTCTGGGTTGTTGATACAAGGTGTTAGCCTGCTCAAGTGTGGGACCCATGGAATTCATTAATAATAGACACTCCTCCATAACATGATTCAGAGTTCCGCAATTAAAGCATGTGGGTCCTTGAATTTGATTTATCTGACTCACCGGTGGAGCACTAGGAGTCTCCAATACCTCAATTCTTCTCATAAGGGCTGCAATCTTAGCTCCGGCAGCTATATAGCTATCAATGTTATGGATCCCACCCTTATGCGCAGAAGTTGATGCGCTGGGCTTCTCAGTGGGACTCTTCCACTGCATAGTCTTCCACGATAGGTCCTCAAGAAAGTACCATGCTTCATTCTCATTCTTTCTCATGAACTCCCCCTGACACATGGACTCAAGAAGAGTTTTGGTGTGTAATCGAGTCCTTCGTACACGATTTGACACAAACGCCACTTTTCTATTGCATGATGGGGGCACTGAGCTAATAAATCCTTGAACCGCTCCAAATATTTCCAGAAGGGTTCTCCCGGCACTTGACGGAATTGATTAATTTGATTTCATATCCTTGCCGTCTTATGCGTGGGATAATACTTCTTAAGAAACATCGTAACGAATTCATCCCAAGTAGTGATTGAATCAGTAGGCATACTGTACAATCACTTCTTGGCATTATCCTTGAGTGCAAACGGGATGAAGCGGAGCTTAATTGCATCCTCCGATAAGTGCTGCTGTTTTATCATTACGCATACTTCCTGAAATTTACTGTTAAAGAGATATGCATCTTCTGAATCAGAACCAGTGAATTTAGAAAGCATATTAATGTACTGCGGCTTCAACTCATAGTGATTCCCCGCTGCGTGTGGAAGCTTAATGCATGATGGAAGTGATGTGCACAACGGG
Organism: Dracaena cambodiana; assembly: GCA_036321105.1. Lineage (NCBI taxonomy): Eukaryota > Viridiplantae > Streptophyta > Magnoliopsida > Asparagales > Asparagaceae > Dracaena > Dracaena cambodiana. The sequence continues at coordinate 12,459,422 of JAYEPQ010000017.1, forward strand.
TAACATCGATCCTGAAGGATCGGGATCAGCTGGTCCATCTTGGCTCTCATGAACAAATCTAATCTCACAAGTCGACCAAATTGATCACGTGTCCAATGTGGTATGAACCAGCGACCGTGAGTGTGTGCGTGAAATTCCTAAACTAATGCAAGAAGTGGGGTATGGTGGAGATAAAAATGGTGAAATAGATATGATTAAATAAAATTGTGATTCCTACTGTTCTAATTTTTTTTTAGATTTTTTTACAAAACCAGGAAACCAAAATACAGAACTGGAGAAAATTAGAGACTCAAATTTACCTTTATGGCAGCTAAATAGCGGTTTTGGCCGCTAAATAGGGGCCAAACCAGAGAGTCTGACTATCTGGTTTCTGCTACGCAGATCTGAGGCTTATTCGATCCTTTTTGTCTTCTTGTATCGGCAATTTTATGTTCCCTGCACACTCAACACACACTGTTAACCCGTAAAACGTCAGAAAAGCAAGAAAAACATCATCGATCCCCGGCAACGGCACCAAAAACTTGATGTGATATTTTATTGTAAGCGCACAATATCGATGTAGCGCTGTACAGGTCGTCCCACAGGGATCTAAGGTGTTTTTACTTTCCTTACTTTTTCCTCAGTCTAACGGACTAACCAAAGATTTTAGTTGAACTCGGATTAATCTAAATAGTCTAGGATCTAGAATCCACTAGTTTCCAACCATGTTCTTATTTCTATTATTTTCTTCTATTATAAAAATTTGATCTTTTCAGTTTAATCTTTACTTCAAGTGCCCTAAGTAGGAACTATCAAGTTGTGTGCAAGTATAACTGATCAAAAATACTACTTTCATAAACACAAACTAAATCTTTAGATAGTTCGATGAAAAAGATAAAATCAACAACCCCAAACCCTAACTAAGTATAGGCTATCAAGAAAGCTAATTCAAGTATAACCTATCAAAGTCTTAATCTTCGAGTTCTTCTATTTTAATCTTTTTATAGAAAATTCATATCTTTATTAATTTTATTTAAGAAGAAAAATATTAGAAAGTAATTACATGGTGGATCTTAACTTCATTTACATTCTAGGGCTAAAGAAATTAGCTACTCATATTTTTAATAAGCAAAATCAAGTTTTTATTCATGAAAGCAATAAAATCTAATCTAGAAAACAGTAAAACCTAAACTAGAAAGCAATTAAATCTATCTAGAAAGTAAATAAAGATCTAAAAACAATGGCTTACCTCTAGAAAACGGTATTGTGGCCGCCACCCCTTCAGCCAAACCCTAATTTTATTAAATTAAAACGAGTACAAAACTTCAGGATTCTCTTAGAATACAAGGATAGGCCAATATATAGGTTTCGGAAATCAAACCCTAATTCTAGCATAACTGAAAAACTACAAAATTAAATCGAAGCCACGGGAAAACTCTCGATGCATGGGGCCCATAGTTTGCAGCTAAATGGCAGTAAAAACAGCTAAATAGCGGCTAAATTACGCTACAAAATCATGAAACATTTTCTTCGTGAACATCTTGTCTTGTGTATTTAATATTTCTGACTGTATTCGACTTTGGGTCTCTGTAGTATCGTAGTCTCGTAGTTTTGCTCACTTTAGAAACTTTTCTGGCTTAATTTCCTACTCCAACTTTGATTTCATGCCATCTCCTTATACGAATCGGATTACCTGAAAAAGACACTAAAAATACCCGAGTAGTATTTATTTATATATAAAAATAGATAAAGTATGAGAGGAAGAAAATATAATATATGATATTAATCACAAGTTACTCAAACTCCAATCAGTCGCATGTTTACCAATGCAATGTCATTCACACACTTAGTTCTGGCAAGCAAGCTGACAATAATGTAGCCATACCCCTTGATCCACTACTACTATTCTGCAGGCTGCACCATCCCCATCACCTCCATCACCGTCACATGATCATTTAGAAGAACCTGTTCCTGAGCCGAAAGTACCATATCCCATTTGGTTTAGAAAGCCTTCACTGCAAGTAGAAAAGATTCTTAAGACATTTCAGCAGGTGGAGGTTAATATTCCACTCCTTGATATTATACAATAGGTTCCTACTTATGCTAAGTTTCTCAAGGATTTGTGTACTAAGAAATGAGCATGAAACGTTCCTGAAAAAAAATTTCTTGTTGCAAATATATCACAAATCCTCTCTAACTCCTTACCTATCAAGTACAAAGATACAGGTTCCCCTATAATCTCATGCACCATTGGGAACACTACATTTGATAGGGCGTTGCTTGATTTAGGGGCAAGTGTCAACTTGCTTCCTTACACTATTTATCAGTAATTGGGGTTAGAAAAATTTCAACCTACCAAGGTCATATTACAGTTAGCTGATTGTTCAATCAAGAGACCACTTGGTATGGTTGAAGATGTGCTCATTAAGGTCAGCAGGTTTATCTTTCCTATAGACTTCATTGTCTTAGAAATTGAGCTGATTTCCAATCCACGGAATCAAATTGATGTGCTCATTAAGACCATTCCTTACAACATCATAATTGATTGCAGGAGTGGCCTCATGAAGTTATAATTTGGGAATATGACTGTGGTATTGAATATATTCAATATGGATGAGCACACAATGAGCTCCCTCATTGAGGTAAACTTGATTCATAGTTTGCACTCTCATTTGACCTCTTACACTGATGATGAACGAGCAAATGTTCAAAAATGAAATCATATTATTAGATGAATTAGCACATACTGATTCTATGTATGATGATACTTGTGCAAGTGTGCCATCGAATTATGAGCAAATTTTTGAGGATTTGTTTGTAGAGTAGCTCGCATTACTTCGTGAGTTAGAAGAGTCACCATCACATTCACTTGATCCTATAGCACTCTTCTCACCTCACGATATTTCAACAAGTTTGCTTGTTACTAACGATGATTGGCAGGTTTATAATAAAGAATTCTTTAACCCAATTGTTAATATTTACATGTGAACAAAGAAAAAACGAGGGCGACATAAGCTACAGATAGGTAATTTCATGATTTGTAGGAGGCTGATGAGATATAATAATGCACCCACTTCACATTTAAATCGCACACACTGTGAATGTGGGAAGCGATCAAGAGGTCGTAACCACTTTTCATGCGTTAATAGGGTGATGATATTGAGATTGTAACTTTTACGACTCTCATTATTTGTACAGTACTTGTATAATAGTTTTCATATTTATTTTACCACACTTGGTTTGTGTATGAGGGCATACACGAGTTTAGGTGTGGGGGAGTGGGTTAGGATTTTTTCTTTATATTTTTCTAAGATTTTTGTTTTTTTAGAGTTTTTATTTTATTTTTAGATGATTTTTGGGTTTCTTGATTTTGCACTTTAGGTAATTTTTAGGGTAACTAACTAAAAAAAACTGAAATAAAAAAACCATTGATTTTATATATTTTCATCAGTAGATTAACCTAATTACAGATAAATGAACAAATTTAGATTTGAAATTGGATATGAGAGTAGATTGGACGATACACTTTGAATTTTATAAAAAAAGATTAAAACCCTTAAAATAAATCCCGCTAACAGTAGTTTTGAGACAAGTATACATCTATTTTTTACTTCACAATTGTTTATTAGCTTAAGGATAAAGATGATAACGATTGAGTAAGTATTCTCGCTCTGAACATAAAAAATAAGTGAAAATAAAATAATGGGTTGAGCATGGTATTAAAGCAATAGTCTCGAGAGCGATAAAATAATGGAGTGTGCCTAGTATTAAAGTAATAGCCTCAAGAGTGGGAAAAAGAGGATGATCTGAGTAATCGGGTACTTTGCGCCTAAGCAAGTGTGAATATTCGCATGAAAAGTGAAATATTCTAAAAAAAAGAAGAAGAAATAGAAAAGAGTATGAACCGAGTAATTGGGTACTTTGTGCCTAAAAAAGCGTGAATATTCGAATGAAATATAAAATATTTTTAAAAAGAAAAAAATTGTTATGAGAGAGGAGATGAATCATGAGTTAGAGTTGGAATTCAAAGCCAAAGTAGACTATCACACGTGCATGTAGATGTATAGGAGCCAATAGATTATCTGTTAGTAGGTATTGAAAGATATGATTTGAATTTTTGATTAAAATGATAAGTGTATCTGATATGACTCTCGATTTGAAAATTAATAATCTAAATACGATCTTGAGTTTGTATATTAGTGAGATTAAATGGTGAAAATATTATAAAAAAGATTTTTTTCTTTCTTTTGTATAAAATTTTTATTTTTCTTGTTTTTTGATTATTCTTATTTTCCTTTTCTTTATTCCTTAGTCTATTTTCTTCATGAATTTTGTGGGTATATTAACTGCAAAGTCTCACAAGACAACACTCGTTCACTAGGGTAATCTAGCGGTTTAAAGACTTGTTGCACGTGCTAAGTGCAATCGCTAATACTGCAAAAGTGAGCTAAAATTTTTCTTTTTCATGTTAGGATTAGGTTTTGCTAGAGGACTAGTAAAAGATAGGTATGGGGGTGTGATGAGTATCATATATTGTATTTTCCTCCCATATTTTATCTATTTTTGTATATAAATAAATGATACTCGGGTATTTTTAGTATCTTTTTCAGGTAATCCGATTCCTACAAGGAGATGGTATGAAATCAGAGCCGGATTAGGAAACAAAACCCATAAAGAGTTCTAAAAGAGCAAAACTACAAAATTAAAATATGTCAGAGAGTCAACATGCAATACAGTCAAGAAAACTAAGCGTACAAGGCAAGAGACTCATGTGGAAGAAATTTCAATAAATTTTCTCAAAGTAGGGAAGCTAAATAGAGGGATTTACCACCATTTAGCGGCTCTATAGTGGGTCCACGGGCTTATTTTTCTTCGGTCGTTTCATTATAATTTTGTAGTTTTTCAATTATGTTAGAATTAGAGTTTGATTTCCGAAGCCTATATATTGGCCGTATCCTTGTATTCTAAGAGAATCTGGTAAAATTTTGTACTCGTTTTCTCATTAATAAAATTAGGATTTTGTTGAAGGGTGACGACCACAACACTATGCTCTAGAGGTAAGCCACTGTTTTGAGATCTTTACTTGCTTTCTAGATAAGGTTAATTGCTTTCTACTTTAGGTTTTATTGTTTTCTAGATTAGGGTTAACCATATTCATGAATAAAAACTTGATTTTGCTTATTAAAAATATGAGTAGCTAATTAATTTAGCTCTAGGATGTAGATGAAAGTAGGATCCACCATGTAATTACTTTCTAATATTTTTCTTCTTAAATAAAATAATAAAGATATGATTTTTCCATAAAAAGATTAAAATACAAGAACTCAAAGATTAAGACTTTGATATGTTATACTTGAATTAGGTTTCTTGATAGCCTATGCTTAGTTAGGGTTTAGAGTTGTTGATTTTATCTTTTTCATTGAATTATCTAAAAATTTAGTTTGTTTTTATGAAAAGTAGTATCATTGATGAGTTATACTTGCATATCATTTGATAGCTCATGCTTAGGGCACTTGAAGTAAAGATTAAACCAAAAAGATCAAATTTTTATGATAGAAGAAGATAATAAAAGTAAGAACATGGTTGGAAACTAGTAGATTCTAGATCCTAGGCTATTTAGATAGTAACAAATCAATGTGTGTTGAGTGTGCAGAGAGTAGGAATTACATATACAGGAAGATATAAAGGATCATAAGATCTTCGTGACTAAGCAGCAGAAACCAGAGAGTCCAATTCTCTGGTTTAGCCGCTATTCAGCAGTCCAAACTGCCAATTTGCGGCTTAAAAGGTATATTTTGATCTCTAATTTTCTCTAGTTCTGTATTTTGGTTCTTTGGTTCTGTAAAAAAACAAAAATATTAGGCAATGTAGGAATCACATTTGCTATTTGATCACATCTATTTCACCGTTTTATCTCTCCACAGCACCCCACTTCTTGCATTAGTTTAGGAAATTCACGCATACACTCACGGTCGCTGATTCAAGCCACATTGGACCTATGATCAATTTGGTTGACTAGCGAGATCAGATTTGCTCATGGATGTCAAGATGAACCAACTGATCCCGATCCTTCAGGATCGATGTTACCCATTGCGCACATCACTTCCATCATACATAAAACTTCCACATGCAGCAGGTAATCACTATGAGTTTAAGCCGTAGTACATCAGTATGTTTTCTAAATTCACTAGTTCTGATTCAGAAGATGCATATTTCTTTATAATTGAATTTCAGGAAATATGCGTTATGATAAAATTGCACACTTATCGGAGGACTAATTAAGCTCCGCTTCATCCACTTTGCACTCAAGGATAATGCCAAGAAGTGGTTGTACAGTATGCCTTCTGATTCAATCACTACTTGGGATGAATTCGGTGCAGTATTTCTCAAGAAGTATTATCCAACGCATAAGACGGTAAGGATTAGAAATCAAATCAATCAATTCCGTCAAATGTCGGGAGAACCCTTCTAGAAATACTTGGAACGGTTCAAAAATCTTTTAGCTGAGTGCTCCCACCATGCGATAGAAATGTGGCAGTTGTGTCAAATCATGTACGAAGGACTCGATTACAGATCCAAAACTCTTCTTGAGTCCATGTGTCAGGGAGAGTTTATAAGGAAAAATGAGGATAAAGAATGGGACTTTCTTGAGGACCTATCGTGGAAGACTATGCAGTGGGAGAGTCCCACTGAGAAGTCCAGTGCATCAACTTCTACGCATAAGGGTAGGATCCATAGCGTCGACAGCTCTATAGTTGCCAAAGCTAAAATTGCAACTCTTATGAGGTGAATTGAGGCATTGGAGACCACTCGTGCTCCATAGGTAGGTCAGGTAAATCAAGTACAAATTTCCGTATGCAATAATTGTGGAAATCTGAATTATGTTATGGAGGAGTATCCATTATTAACGAATCTCAAGGGTCCCACATTTGAACAGGCTAACGCCTTGTATCAACAACCCATGAACAATCCTTACACTCCTACATATAATGTTGGCTGGAGGAGCCATCCAAATCTATCATAGGGTCAAGGGTAATATTAGGAGGCCCCTAACCCTAACATACAACCTCCAGCCAATGATCAGTTCCCAAGACTAAATGTGGGTGCTTATCAGCACCCAAATGCATCAAATTATGGGAACAAGCAGAATAGATCACCTGTACAAAACCACTCTCATTCACAACAGAGGTCTAATAATGAACAAGAATATACTTTCTAAGCCGCCAATTGGCAACCATGTTCTTACTTCTATTATCTTCTATCATAAAAATTTTATCTTTTTCGTTTAATCTTTACGTCAAGTGCCCTAAGCATGAGCTATCAAGTGATGTGAAAGTATAACTCATTAAATATGCTACTTTTCATAAAAAAACTAAATCTTTAGATAATTCAATAAAAAGATAAAATCAACAACCCCAAACCCTAACTAAGTATAGGCTATCAAGAAACCTAATTCAAGTATAAACTATCAAAGTCTTAATCTTCGAGTTCTTATATTTTAATATTTTCATAGAAAAATCATATCTTTATTATTTTATTTAAGAAGAAAAATATTATAAAGCAATTACATGGTGGATCCTAACTTCACCTACATCCTAGAGCTAAATTAATTAGCTCCTCATATTTTAATAAGCAAAATCAGGTTTTTATTCATGAATATGGTTAACCCTAATCTAGAAAACAATAAAACCTAAACTAGAAAACAATTAACTCTATCTAGAAAGCAAGTAAAGATCTCAAAATAATGGCTTACCTCTAGAGCACGGTGTTGTGGCCGTTACTCTTCAGAAAAATCCTAATTTTATTAATGAGAAAACGAGTACAAAATTTTACTGGATTCTCTTAGAATATATGCATATGGCCAATATATAGGCTTCAGAAATCAAACCCTAATTCGAACAGATCTGAAAAACTACAAAATTACAATGAAATCACCAAAGAAAAATCAACCAATGGGCCCACTATAGAGCTGCTAAATGGCAGTAAATAATGCTATTTAGCTGCCATATTTTGAGAAAATTTCTTGAAATTTCTTCCACATGAGTCTCTTGCCTCGTACACTTAATTTTCTTGATTGTATTGCATGTGGACTCTCTGAAGTATTTTAATCTTGTAGTTTTACACTTTTGAACTCCTTTTCGGGCTTTATAGGAATCGGATTACTTGAAAAAGGTACTAAAAATACCCGAGTAGTATTTATTTATATACACAAATAGATAAAATATAGAAAAAAAATACAATATATGATACCCATCATGAGGCATGCTGGAAACATGCAAGTCGGATGGGAAGTGGTGTTTTTAGTGGTCGACGGGTGAGTAACGCATAAGAACCTCCCTGTCGGGAGGGGAACAACAACTGAAAATGGTTGCAAAGACCCCTTTTGCAGGATGAGGAGTAAAAGGAGAAATCCGCCTGAGGAGGGGCTCGTGTCTGGGGTTACCATTGGTGAGGCAATAGCTTACCAATGGCGATGATCAGTAGCTGGTCCGAGAGGAGGATTAGCCACACTGGGACTGAGACACAGCCCGGCCTCCTACAGGAAGCAGTAGTGGGGAATTTTCCGTAATGGGTAAAAGCCTGACGGAGCAATGCCACGTGGAGGTAGAAGGCCCACGGGTTATGAAGTTCTTTTCTTGGAGAAGAAGTAATGACGGTATCTGATGAATAAGTATCGGCTAATTCTGTGCTAGCAACCATGGTAAGATAGAGGATTCAAGTATTATCTGGAATGATTGGGCATAAAGGGGATTCAAAAAATTGAAAATGGTTTCCGGCCACCTCGTACCGGCGGTCGACAAAAGAATGCATTTAAAAGGTAAGGCACGGAAATGAGATCCATTGATTTCATTGTTTTTCATTGTTCATTGCACCATATTCAAATCTTTATCTCTATGCTGGACTGTTTGAACAAGCCTTATTACTACAACGTCGTTACTAAAGAAAGAATGCCATATGAGAGAAGCGAGATGAAGCAAGTGATGGGAAGAGTTCAGACAAAGCAGTTGATCCAATCAAGTTGAGACCGATATATTGAGTAGGACCAATACGGAAAGGGGACATAGGACATATTTCCTTACAGGAATCGACAGACAGAATGAAAATCCCGAAGAAAGATGAAGACTTTCCAATCGACAAAGCCACTTTCCATCAAACACAATATGAATTGTAGTACAACACCCGAGAAAAAGGTAGGCCTAGATGTAGTGTTTGTAAGAATTATAGTTCAGTTTGATTGTAAATATCTTTCAGGTCTCTCTCACTTGATTAAAAGTGCCATCCAGAGTTTACTCAGCTAGAGAAGGGGATAGAAGGTGACGGTTGTTAGGATACTCTACTCAAAGATAGAGGAAAATGTATAGAAATGGTATAATACATTGGTGGGGTACGTATTCAGGTATGACAAGTTTCCATATGCAACGTCAAAAACTGCATGCAGAACTATGGAGGACAAAATGCTCACTACAGATAGTCTCAACAGGAGAATTTATACTTCTTCTTCAACGTTTACAGAAAAGGAAGAGTGTGACAGAGTACTTCAGTAAGGACCGCCGGATCAGTTGATGGTAGTTGATCATTCTAAAGTGGGTGATCAGCAAGGTAGAAAGTCTTGTTGGAGTTCCTTTGTACATGGCAGCTACAGGAGAAACCACCGCTTTTGCAAGGTGCTTTTAGTATAGGTGTCTGCAGCGAAACTACTTTCGAAGACTATTAATCTGAAGCTGGAAGATTAGCTCATAGGTAGAGCAGCCAGTAAGTCAAGTACGAATGGGTTCCCCCAGTGTGCAGCAAATGCTACTCTTTTGGACATCGTTGAGGAAGAGTGCACTCCCCGAGAGAAGGGGTTATAGAAGGAGAAAGAAGGAGCAAATAATAGACGTCTTATAAAAAGACTACGAGCATAGAGCGAGGAGTACGGGCACGTCATTCACAATAGAATAGAGGAGAGACTCCGCTCACGACACATAGTGATGAGTGCCATATATTGCATATTTATAGCCTTCATATTACCTATTTTTGTATATAAATAATGCTACTCGGGTATTGTTAGTGTGTTTTTCAGGAATTTTATTCGTACAAGGGGATGGCATAAAATCAGAGTTGGAGTAGGAAATAAAGTCTGAAAAGTTTCTAAAGTGGGTAAGACTACGAGATTACGATGCTGCAGAGACTTAAAGTCAAATATAGTCAGGAATATTAAACGTACAAGACAAGTGTTTCACGTGAAAAAAATTTCACGAATTTACCACATATTTGAGCTGCGTATTGGCGGCTTTCCCCGCCAAATAGCTGCCCAAAGTGGGCTCCAGTAGCCGAGTTATCTCCCGTGGCTTCTTTGTAATCTTTTAGTTTCACAATTGTATTAGAATTGGATTTGGTTTTCTGAAGCCTATATATTGGTCGTATCCTTGTATTCTAAAGGATCCAGTAAGTTTTGAACTCGTTTTAATTTAATAAAATTAGGATTTTGCTGAATAGGTGACGACCACAATACCGTGCTCCAGAGATAAGCCATTGCTTTTAATTCTTTATTTGCTTTTTTATAATTGCTTTCTAGTATAGATTTATTCGCTTTCTAGATTGATTTAATTGCTTTCTAGATTCATGTATAGCTAATTTAGTTTAGCTCTAGGATGTAGATAAAACTAGAATCTGTCATGTTATTGCTCTCTAGTATTTTTCTTCCTAATTAAAATAAATAAAGATATGATCTTTCCCTGAAAAATTAAAATATAAGAACTCATAGATGAATACTTTGATAGGTTATACTTGAGTTAAATTTCTTGATAGCCTATACTTAGTTAGGATTTGGAGTTGTTGCTTTTCATCTTTATTATATATTTATCTAATGATTTAGTTTATTTTTATGAAAATTAGTATCTTTGATGAGTTATACTTGCACACCACTTGATAACTCATGCTTAGGGCACTTTAAATAAAGATTAAACTAAAAGATCACTTTTTATATAAAAGAAGAAGATAATAGAAGTAAATACATGGTTGGAAACTAGTCAATTCTAGATTCTAGGCTAATTAGAACAACCAAAGTTCAACATAAAATCCTTTGTTAATCCGCTAGACTATAGAATTAGCAAGAATTGCAAAAATACCTGAAATCTTTGTGGAACGACCTGTATAACGCTACAACCGATACTGTGCGCTTGCAGTAATTTATCACATCAAGTTTTTGGTGTCGTTGCCGGGATCGACAGTGTTTTTCTTCCTTTTTCTAACGTTTTACTGGTTAACAGTGTGTGTTGAGTGTGCAGGGACTATAAAGTGCAGATATAGGAAGATAAAAAGGGTCAAAAGAGCCTCTGAACTAATCAGTCAAAACCAGAGAGTCAAATCTTCTGGTTTGGCTGCTATTCATCGATGAAAATAGCAAATTGGCGTCTATCAAGGTGAGTTCTGATCTCTTCTTTTCTCCAGTTATGTATTTTGGTTACTTGGTTTTGTAAAAAAAATAAAAAAATCAAAATATACAACATATTAGGCACTGTAGTAATCATAGTTTCTATTTGATCATATCTATTCTACCGTTTTTCTCTCCACCACTCCCCACTTCTTTCATTAGTTTAGAAAATTCACGCATACACTCACGGTCGCTGGTTAATGCCACATTGGATTCGTGATCAATTTGGTCGACTAGTGAGATCAGATTTGCTCATGGGTGCAAAGATGGATCGATGTTACCCGTTGCGCACATCATTACCGTCATGCATCAAACTTCCACAGGCAGCGGGTAATAACTATGATTTGAAGCCGTAGTACGTTAATATGCTTCCTAAATTCACTAGTTCTAATTCATAAGATACATATATCTTTATTAGTGAATTTCAAGAAGTATGCGTAATGATTAAACTGCAGCACTTATCGGATGACGCAATTAAACTCCGCTTCATCCCCTTTGCACTTGAAGATAATGCCAAGAAGTGGTTGTACAGTATGCCTACTGATTCAATAACTACTTGAGATGAATTCGTTACGGTGTTTCTTAAGAAGTATTATCCCACGCATAAGACGGCAAGAATACGAAATCAAATTAATCAATTTCGTCAAGTGCCGGGAGAACCCTTCTGGAAATATTTGGAACGGTTCAAGAATTTATTAGCTTAGTGCCCCCACCATGCGACGTTGTGTCAAATCATGTATGATGGACTTGATTACATATCCAAAAATCATATGAGTCCATGTGTCAGGGAGAGCTTATTAGAAAGAATGAGGATGAAGAATGGGACTTTCTTGAGGACTTATCGTGGAAGACTATGCAGTGGGAGAGTCCCACTGAGAAGCCCAGTGCATCAACTTCTGCACATAAGAGTGGGATCCATAGCATCGACAACTCTATAGCTGCCAAAGCTAAGATTGCAGCCCTTATGAGGAGAATTGAGGCATTGGAGACTCCTAGTGCTCCACCAGTAGGTCAGGTAAATCAAATTCAAGTTTTCACATTCTTTAATTGCGAAACTTCAAATCATGTTATGGAGGAGTGTCCATTATTAACAAATCTTATGGGTCCCATACTTGAACAGGCTAACGCCTTGTATCAACAACCCATGAACAATTTTTACGCTTCTACATACAATCCTGGCTGGAGCAACCATCCAAATCTATCATGGGGTAAGTGCAATATCAGGGGGCCCCTAACCCTAACATGCAACCTCCAGCCACTGGTCAGTTTCCAAGACCAAATATAGATACTTATCAACACCCAAATGCATTAAATTATGGGAACAACTAAAATAGACCACCTACACAAAACCAATGACATCCACAATAGGGGTCTAATAATGAACAAGAAAGCGACTTCAGTCACTTGAGAAGCACGTTGAAAATCTTCTCAAGTCTCATTCCTAGTTTGACACACATATGTCCAATCTTGACATGCATATGCAAAATCTTATGAAAGTGTCAATTGATTTTATTCAAAGTACAGGTCAGCAACTGCTCTGAACTCTCAATCTATTAAGAATGTAGAGCAGCAGGTTGGACAATTAGCAAGTCAAATGAGTGAATATAGCAAGGGAACTTTTCCAAGTCAACCCATAACGAATCCCAATGCTAGTTCCTCAAACTCCAATCAGTCGCATATCCACCAACGCAATGCCATTCACACGCTTAGATCTGGCAAGCAAGTGGACAATAATGTAGCCATGCCTCTTGATTCCACTCCTATTATTTGGCAGGCAACATCATCTCTTCCACCCCTTTCTTCACAACCATCTCCATCACTTCCATCACCATCACATTCTCATTTGGAAGAACATGTTCCTAAGCCGAAATCACCATATCCCAATCGGCTTAGGAAGCCTTCACAGCAAGTAAAAAAGATTCTTGAAATATTTCAGCAGGTGAAGGTTAATATTTTACTCTTTGACATTATACAACAGGTTCCTACTTATGCTAAGTTCCTCAAGGATTTGTGTACTAAGAAGCGAGCAAGAAACATTTCAGAGAAAGTTTTTCTTGCTGCAAATATATCACATAACCTCTCTAACTCCTTACCTATCAAGTACAAAGATCCAGGTTCCCTTACAATCTCATGCACCATTGGGAATACTACATTTGATAGGGCATTGCTTGATTTAGGGGCAAGTATCAACTTGCTTCCTTAAAGTGTTTATCAGCAACCGGGGTTAGAAAAACTTCAACCTACCAAAGTCACATTTTAGCTAGCTAATCGTTCGATCAAGAGATCACTTGGTATGATTGAAGATGTGCTCATTAAGGTCGACGAGTTTATCTTTCCTGTAGATTTCATTGTCTTAGAAACTGAGCCGATCTCCAATCCACGGAATCAAATTCCCATTATCTTGGGTAGACTATTCCTTGCAACTCAAATGAATTAATTGATTACAAGAGTGGCCTCGTGAAGTTATCGTTTGGGAATATGACTGTGGCATTGAACATATTTAATATGGATGAGCACATAACGAGCTCTCTCATTGAGGTCAACATGATTCACAGTTTGCACTCTCATTTGACCTCTTGCACCGATGATGAACCCTCATTTGGGCAAATTTTCAAAGATGAGCTCATATTATTAGATGAATTGGCACATACTGTTTCTATGTATGATGAAACTTATGCAAGTGTGCCATCGAATTATGAGCAAATTTTTGAGGATTTGTTCGTAGAGGAGCTCGCATTACTTCGTGAGTTAGAATAGCCACTACTACATTCACTTGATCATATTGCACTCTTTTCACCTCACGATATTTCTACATGTATGCTTGTTACTAACGATGATTGGCAGGTTTATAATAAATAATTCTTTAACCCAATTATTAATGCTTACATGTGGATAAAGAAAAAGCGAGGACGGTATAAGAAGCAGACAGGTAATTTCGTGACTCATAAGAGAATGATGAGATATAATAATGCACCCACTGCACGTTTAAAACGCACACACTATGAAAGTGGGAAGCAATCGAGAAGTTGTAACTGGTTTCCCTGTGTTAATAAGATGATGATATTGAGATCGTAACTTTTATGACTCTCATTATTTGTATAGTATTTGTATAATAGTTTTCATATTTATTTTACCACCCTTTATTTGTGTATGAGGGCATACATGAGTTTTGGTGTGGGAGAGTGGGTTAGTATATTTTCTTCGTGTTTTTCTTGGATTTTTAGTTCTTTTCAGAATCTTTATTTTATTTTTAGATTTTTTGGTTTTTTTTATTTTACACTTTATGTAGTTTTTAGGGTAACTAACTGAAAAAAATTAAAAACAAAACTGAAAAAACACTAAAAATAAATAAATTTAATAACAAATTTATGTATTTTTATCAATAGATCAACCTAATTACAGATAAAGGAACAAATTTAGATTCGAAATTGAATAGGAGTGTAGATTGGACGATACACTTTGAATTTTATGAAAAATATTAAAATCCAAAAAATAAATACCGCTAGCAGAAGTTTTGAAGAGAGTATATATCTATTTTTCATTTCACAATAGTTTATTAGGTTAAGGATAAAAATGATAACGATTGAGTAAGTCTTCTCCTTCTAAACAAAAAAAAAAGAAGTCAGAACAAAATAATGGTGTGAGCCTGATATTGAGGGAGAGTGATAAAATAATAGGGTGCGCCTAGTATTAAGGTAATAGTCTCAAGAGTGAAAAAAGAGTATGATCCAAGTAATTGGGTACTTTGCGCCTAAGTAAGCGTGAATATTCGCATGAAAGGTGAAATATTCTAAAAAAAGAGAAAAAGAAAAGAGTATGAACTGAGTAATCGGGTATGTTACGCCTAAGCAAGCATGAATATTCTCATGAAAGGTGAAATATTCTTAAAAAAAGGAAAGAAAAGAAATGCTATGAGAGAAGAGATGAATCATGAGTTAGAGTTGGAGTCCAAAACCGAAGTAGACTATCACACGTGGACGTAGATGTATAGGAGCTAATGGATTATCTGTTAGTGGGTATTAAAAGATAAGATTTAAATTTTTGATTAAAATGATAAGTGTATTTGATATGACGTTCGATTTGAAAATTGATAATCTAAATGCATTCTTGAGTTTGTATATTAGTGAGATTAATTAATGAAAATATCAAAAAATAAAAAAAAAGATTTTTCTTTCTTTTGTATAAAATTTTTATTTTTCTTGATTTTTGGTTGTCTTTATTTTTCTTTTCTTTATTCTTTAATCTATATTCTTCATGAATTTTGTGGGTATATTCACTGCAAAACTTCACGAGACAACGGTCGTCTACTAGGATAACCTAGGGGTTTAAAGGCTAGTTGAATATACTAAGTGCAATCGCGATTCCTGCGAAAGTGAGTTAGGATTTTTATTTTTCTTTTTAGGTTTAGCTTTTGCTCGAGGACTAGCAAAAGATAGGTGTGGGTGTGTGATGAGTGTCATATATTGCATATTTATAGCCTTCATATTACCTATTTTTGTATATAAATAATGCTACTCAGGTGTTGTTAGTGTGTTTTTCAGGAATTGTATTCGTACAAGGAGATGGCATAAAATCAGAGTTGGAAAAGGAAATCAAGTCCGAAATGTTTCTTAAGTGGGCAAGACTACGAGACTACGATACTGCAGAGATTCAAAGTCGAATACAATCAGGAATCTTAAACGTACAAGACAAGAGTTTCACGTGGAAATAATTTCATGAATTTATCACATATTTGAGCCACCAATTAGCGGTATTGCTCGCCAAATAGCGGCCCAACATGGGCCCAATAGCAGAGTTTTCTCCCATGGCTTCGTTGTAATTTTGTTGTTTCCCAATTGTATTAGAATTGGATTTGGTTTTCCGAAGCCTATATATTGGCCGCATCCTTGTATTCTAAAGGATCCAGTAAGTTTTGTACTCGTTTTTAATTTAATAAAATTAGGGTTTTACTGAAGGGGTGACGGCCACAATACCGTGCTCCAGAGGTAAGCCATTGCTTTTAATTCTTTATTTGCATTTTTTAATTGCTTTCTAGTATAGATTTATTCGCTTTCTAGATTAGATTTAATTGCTTTCTACAATCATGTGTAGCTAATTTAGTTTAGCTCCAGGATGTAGATGAAACTAGAATCCACCATGTAATTGCTCTCTTGTATTTTTCGTCCTAATTAAAATAAATAAAGATATGATTTTTCCATGAAAAGATTAAAATACAAGAACTCGTAGATTAATATTTTGATAGGTTATACTTGAATTAAATTTCTGATAGCCTATGCTTAGTTAGGGTTTGGAGTTGTTGGTTTTCATCTTTATCATAGATTTTCTAATGATTTAATTTATTTTTATGAAAAGTCATATTTTTGATGAGTTATGCTTGAACACTACTTTATAGCTCATGCTTAGGGCACTTTAAATAAAGATTAAATTAAAAGATCACCTTTTTATAAAAAAAAGAAGATACTAGAAGTAAATACATGGTTGGAAACTAGTGGATTCTAGATCCTAGGCTAATTAGAATAACCAAACTTCAACATTGAATACTTTGTTAATCCGCTAGACTATAGAATCAGTAAGAATTACAAAAACACCTGAGATCTCTGTGGGACGACCTCTATAGCGCTACAACTGACACTGTGCGCTTGCAGTAATTTATCACATCACAAAGCCTTTAATCGGAATAGAGGAATAAGACGACAAAGACAAGCAAAGACAGGCATGACGTACTCAAACAAGCAAAACAACGATGGTATCCGGGGGGACACAACCCGAACAACCAGAGATTATATGTCAGAAATGAATCTGAGATATCCCCTTTTATATGTCCAAAGAAAGAGATTTGGCATATGTGAAGTCTGACGTATAGGAAAGCAAGCAGGAGACCGAGCAAGCAGGAGGAGGACCATCAGTAGAGAAATGATGATCAAGAATAGATGAATTCCCGAAGAAATGTAGATTGCGTTCGAGTGTGGCAAGAGGGGCCACTTTGCTTGTGATTCGTCGGTCAAAGAAGAAAGCGGACAAAGGTAAGTCAGCATCCTCCCCTCACCAAAACAAAGATAGTGAAGATGAGTGGGAAAGGCTGATGAAGCAGGGGGCAAAGACTCTCGTTCAAAATACCTAAATCATCTCATGGGATGCTTTGTCATTAAAATAGTGAAGAAGACAATGAAAAGTAGAACATGTTCTATAAGCTCGACCAGGCGAGATCAAAATATATTGGAAAAACAAGGAATTTCCCTATTTTGCCAAAAATATCAGGCGCTGACTGACCTATGACCTGTCGATCCTATGAACCGATTCACTTCACTTTGTGGGCCTTGTCCCTCCCTACTCTATGATGGATAGGCCGTCACTTCTTTTACTTGTTCTTTAGCCAATGCGTCCAAGCCTCCATTATCACGTCATTCGCGGAATTCTTCTGTTGCTTCGTCGACTTCTATTTTTGTGTTGTGCCTTTTCCCTTGGATTTCCTGCCAAGGCCGTCGTATTCATAGTACCATACCGGCGGAAGACTGATTTCGCTGCCAAGTGACGTCTGCATATCTGGTTCTTCGGAGAAAAAAAAGTCAAGCTATCGACGTCGGACACGCTAACCTAATGAAAAGGCTCCCCTATTTCTTGCCGCTAGGAGTTTGTCGAGTAAACTCCCATTAGTTCTTCAAACCAATATACCACTTTTAGTTGAATCCGTCGAAGCGACGATCGATGTTCTCTTGCTTCTCCTATTGGATCTCGAAATGAGTACCTCTTTTTTCTTGAAGGAGATCTGTTGTAAGATGTGAAACGAGTACCTCTTTCTAAGAGTAAGTTACATGAAGGAAATGGAAACTTTCCACCCCTTTCTCATTTCACGTGGTACCCTTATCTTTTCTAAATGAACTTTCTCGTAATGTCGACGATCATGAGTCCAATCTGATCCTACCGGAGAGTAGGACTTTATTACACTTTTCTTGGTAGACTTCTTCTTTTGTTGGAGTCGAAATATGGGACCACTTAACAAGGATAACTTTTCCTCGCTACTGACATGCATTGGGATTGGCCTTTTCCTATCACTTGGCATCATGGTCAAGCTTCTGCGATGTCAAATTACCTTGCAGGCGGAGGGTCATCGCCTCTTCCCTTTCCTTTACCAACTTTTGGAGAGTCACCTTTCGTGGTCCTCCAGCGCTTCGGTTTGTACACAATGGCCTCTTCTTTCTACGCGATAGGAACCTAGGTCAGTTTGGACTTCTTATCAATCTCCGGTTCTTTCTTTTAACATTGGAATTTCATTTGGTCTAGTTTCGACATATCGATTGGAGAGAGAAAGACTGGAAATGCTCTATAAGACAATATGAAGAAGCACATGACGAAAAAAGAATCTTTCATCTATATACACTATAACTTGTTCCACTATTCTCTCCAAAAGTCCCTTTCGTCACTTTACTGGATGAGCGTAACCTATAACCCCTTTACTTGACGCGGCCTTTTACGTCGCTTTCCTCAACTGCTGGTCGAGTAAGCAAATGATTTCCCTTAGTCTCAAGTGTGAGTCTGGAGTTTCTATTTCGGGATTTTCTATGGTTTTTACTAGTCCTCTTCGTTGCTTTATAGCGTCAGGTAGGAACTAACCTAAGACTCCAGGCTTCGTTTTCCCAGTTCCGATGCACCAGATAGTAAATCTAATCTTCAAAGGAAGATTGTCTTTCCTTCTTCACAGAATTAGAATAGAATGGTTACCTTCCTCTCATCACTTAGTCTCCCTTCTTTCCATCCCAATCGATGAAAGGAATGTTGCCTGAACTAGACAGACAAAAAAAAAATAGAAAGATGGGAGTTGATTTAACTCACTACCAGTGTTACCGCACCGGAAAAGGGAAGAGGAATGTAATGCGATTAACCACAGACGAAACGGAGAGGACAAGAAGAAACGAAAGAAACTCTTTTTGAAGACCCAAAAAAAGAGGTTAAACTATGATAATTGGATTGGGCTTTCAGTCGGTCTTTCTCCTCTCCAGCGGATTTGGCAAATGGCCGTCGAAGGACATCGTAGAGAAAACTAAAACAATGGCTTCCTTCCTTTCTTTTACTTCACCTTATCGGTGCCGATTGGCCATCTCATTTTGGCAAAGTGTAGGAAGACCGACATATAGGGACATATACTGGAGAGAGAGGAGATTGACATGCGAGCTGCTAATCAGAGACAGGCGATGGGAGCACTGACCATAGTGACTGACGGTGGATGACACGAAACTCTCCGGTAAGCCCATCCCTCTTCGAAAGTGAAAACAAACGATCAATCAATGCCATTGACAAGTGAAGTCTTCAGCACCCTTATCTCAACCACGAGCACCTGAATCTATCTCCGTAGTGCCCGACTGGCTTATAGTAGTGTCCAACCAGCCTCTTCTCTTACTCTTTCCCCACGGCTTTTGCTACGGGTGATTCGAAAAACTTTCTGTAGTTTTTTTGTTACTCACCTTTTTACTGGAAGGCTTTCAGAAAGTTTAAAATGCACCTTTAAACTTCTTTTTTCATGCTCTTATAACCGGCCCAGTTGGAACTTGAACTGGCTCCTTTGTAGTCATACCATTATTTGCATCATTTCCCTCCTCTTGAAAAAGATTTGCCCTCAAATCATCACCTACATCAAAAGGACTCAAATCAGTAACATTAAAAGTTTATACATTGATGACCCTGGGACTCAAATCAGAGAGAACTGCTGTATGAGGGTGTTTCTCATATACTATTGACTACCTTGTCGATCCAGAATGAGCCAAACATACTACCCCGACGTCAAAGGACAAAAAGCGGTGGAATGCTTGGCCTATAGGTTGAGCACAACATAGGCGCTACTATTGACCTATACGATATGGTTGGGCTCACTGACTCCATTGACTTCATCGATCTGGAACGGAGAAAGAGACATGCTCGATCACATTTTTTGACTTTCATAGTTTTGCGTTATTTCTATTTATTCTTCATTGATATTGATATAGATCAATTCCGAGTTGACCGAATACAAAAATGACTAGACTTGAACGAAGAGCGAGTCAAATGGTGAGTTTACTGTTTACATGCCCGGGTAGTTTTGTCGATGGGAATAGCGAGCAGGGTGTCCTATGCGAGGTGACAAAGCGCTTTCTCTTTTTGTTTCCACTTTTGTCCAATCCTGAGAATCTAATGATCCAAATTGAACATGGATGGCAAAGATGATATTCTCCCACGCATAGATGATTTGTACATAATTTTGGCTTGTTCTAACACTTTCATTTGGTAGGGTGAAGTTTGAAAATCCAACTGTGTTTTGACACTTTATCAAGCTCTTCCTATTTAGATGAAGTAGACAAAAGGGTGAATCTAACAATGTTCTATCATAAGCTTGCAGGCGTTGCTCGCTTGCTACCACTCCCAACAGAGAACTGATGAGATGAGCAGGACACATAGACCATAGAAAAATGCTCCGCCCTAGCGATCTGAGGAGCCTTCACCAACGAGGGATTTGACAAAGGAACGTCTTTTCTTTTATAAAGTGATTTTCATTTGATAATTCGGGTCCCGAGTGAACTCGGCGACCCACTTCTTTGATGCTCTTCCAAAGGGCGAAGACTGCCTTGTAACTTGCTGTCTGATGTGTGTCCCACCAATTGATTAGCGCGTTGACCAATTGTCATTCCTCTCCTTTTTCTTTCGGAACACAGCGTCGGCTTTCCTCCATCCCGGGGATCGACGAATGCCGTCGAAAGCAAGAAACTATCTAACCATCTCAATCGTTCACTCAAAAACATCGCCCCCGCACTCCCACTACCAATGAGAGGACTGAAAGCAGCCTGCAAAAGTCGAGAATAGCTCTGTCGACTTTGCTTGCATCGTGTCGATAGATTGATTGACTGGACTGACAGGACTGAGATCGTTTACTCCTTTCTCTCTTTTGGTTCGCTTGGAATGTCTATGAAAGGCTTTGTACTGGCTTAGACAGACCAGACCGGATTTCTAACTAGACATGGGAGTGAAAAAAAGTCAGAGCAACAACCTTGAAACCCACCGCGATTACGAAATCCCCTGCCACCAACCAATATGGCCGTACCCATCAGAAGTTGTTGGACTAGCGAGACTTTGCCGAGGTTCCAGTATTTTACTTGTCGAAAGGAACTCTTTCGAAGGCTATTCGAAAGCAGATAACCATTGATACGCATATTGCTTCCAACTCTAACTCATGGATTTGAGATAAACCTCACTGTCCACAAAAATGATATCCTCAGATGTTTAGTCACTTTTCACTGCCCTACTTTCGAGATTCAACCCATCATGAGAAAGCCCCATCAATGAGTCATAGTTGGTCTTTTCGCTCAGGGTAAAAGCACACAGCTGGTGGATCTAGGAAGTTGAATTATTTGTCTCTCATAATCGACTGCGGCCGGGCAGAACCACAAGACGTATTTAAGACAGGAAAGTATCCATACAGACAGATACCTCTTTTTGACAAATAGAGTCTTGTCGTCGTTGTCGAGCTGTCTTGGAACTATTTAAACATGACCTTTTCCGGGGCTCTAAAAAGAGAGTTCCAATGAATCCGAAGAAAAGAGCACATTATGGCCATGACCAACAAAAGATCACTGTCATCTCACGAATAGGATTCGAACCAATATCGTCGCTACTTGCTCGTCGGGGAGATCATGAGTGAATGGGCTGTCTCTTTCTTTTTCGTTCAACTGATGGAAAGCAGATTCCGTCTATTCAGGTTTTGCATAGCTTCACGATGTGCCCTTCTACTCAATGATTTTTTTTGGGGTTCTGAAAGGCAGAGTAGTTTCAGCATCGAGCAGAGGATGGGATTTGATGGGGAGCAGTTTGTCGAGGAGTTTTCTTCAGGTATTCGACCTATGAAAGAAAATAAATGCGATGAAGGGCAGAGTGCAAAAGAGATGTAGTAGCAAAAGCAATATCCCGAAAAAACCCTAAAATGAATTTCGCCTATCGAAAGAGTTTTTTTTCAAAAGTGGATTGATGATAAGAGAGCGAGTGGGAAGGTCACCCTTTGGCGGAGAAGCCTTCTTCCGCATGTCAAGAAGAAAGAAAACTTTTATTCGCTTTCATTGAGTAAAAAGTAATAATTCATTCATTCTACGTGAATATTTTATTTCGGCAGAAAGGGTTTCAGTTTGACCTAGAGAATAGGGAAATGAAAGACTAGTCATCGACAACAAACGGAGCTACGCGAAGTGAGAACTAGAGTATCGAGGTGGAAGGAGCCGGTGGGAACGGCACGTGCTGTATGAACAGATATGGCTCATGCCAAGCCGTCACACCATTACTTTTGTTATCAACTAGGATAGCCTATAAGACGTCGTGGAGAGATGGAAATGAACCATAGGCTCAACAACAGTACTATAACCTTAGAGATGGTGGTAAAATCGTCGATCTTTGCCTATCGCCGGGACGTGTGGTGCAGAGGTTTCCATTCCGATGGACTGACTGGGAAGTATTAGGAAGTCTAAATGCTTCCCCTGTCCACCTCGAGTCATCACTCTTGATAAAAATCCTAAAAAACCTTTTCACTCCCAATGTAGCCTGATCGCTTGCATTCAGCCATTGTAAGTGTGCATTATTAGGGTTGGCCGAAGTGAGTCTAAGTTGGGAATGCGCCATCACCAAATGGATTTTTATTGGATGGATTTGTCACATGTGACTCATCTATATTGACGTTGAATCACTAGTGGATCACAGATGAACGAGCAAAAAAATCCCATCGCCCGCTGTGATGACCTGCGAGATGCAATGAGTTCCATCGATCCTGTGCTTGGACATAACTGTGACAGGGAAACCTTCTCTCAGGTGGAAAAGCCCTGGCTTTCTTCGTTAAGGAGAGATTGTAACATAGGCCAACATGAACAATTTATTGGTTACGATTGAGATATTTGAGAGACGTCCGACTCTATCAACCTTCTCCGACGAACGGTAACGCAGCAATCAGTCCCTCCCGAAAAATGAAAACGGCGCAAACAGCTTCTTCTATTCCTTCACGTCCCCCATCTCGCTTCCTAGAAACCCATTTGTCACATTTGGGATACCATTTATCCCTGACGATCGTCGACATCTGTACACTCTTTTGTCGAAAGTCATCAGGCCAAGTCACGAGGATATGGTGGAAAAGAGACAAGGGGAATTTGTCCAATCCTCTTCTTCCTGAAAAGGGAGCGGAGCGAAGTCACTTCGGGAATATTTCTCTTGCCAGGCCAGGAGTTAATGCAAAGGAAAAGGCCTTCTTCTTACAATAGACAGTTCGATCAAAGAGTGCAGCTGGCTAAGCCGCATCTTCTACTTGGGATTGGGAGGGAGTGCGTCGAAAGTGTCTGTCTTCACTTAGTCCAAAGAGAGGGACAAATCGTCTTCCGTCACTAGCCATTTCTCTTCCTACTCTCGTCTCAAAGAGTAATAGTCGTATGCTGCAAATCCTATGTTTAAAGCTAGGATGGATGGGCAATTTTGACGCGTCGAAGGCGACGCTTCATATGCACAACATCCAAAGAGGGGATTGGCACAGCGGATTCAAGAGCAGCTTCGTGGCCTTCTCCTAGTCCTTGCCTTCCATCTTTCCTATGTGGATTCTAAACCATCACCTTCCCTAGCTTGTTCTCTGTCCGTGGTTACCCTATTATAGAAGAAAGCCTATGTCAATTTGTACGGAAAGGACCAGGACAGGTCCTTCTGGGCATATGATGTGATATTTACTGCAAGCGTACAGTGTCAATTGTAGATCTTAACAGGTCGTTCCCACTGAGATCTCAGGTGTTTTGCAAGTCTTACTATTTCTTTAGTTCTAATAGATTAACTAAGAGTTTCTAGATTGAGGGAAGATTGGTTCTAAGTTCTAAATATTAGCCTAGGATTTCGAATCCATTAGAATAATAGCCTAACAACAAATTATCTCTTTCTTCCTAACTTTTTAATTATTCACGGTTAAGTAATATATTAAAAAGGTGATCTTTTTAATTTGATTTTAATTAAGTGCCCATAAATATGACCTATCAAGTGATGTGCAAGTATAGACCATAAAAAATAATACCTTTCTTAAAAATAAATTATATCAAGTAGAAAATTGTATAAACAAAAGCAAAGAAATAAACTTCAAACCCTAATCTAAGCATAGGCTATCAAAAGACCGAACTTATGTATAACCTATCAAAGTAATCATATTTGCAAGTTTATTCAATTCTATTTATTTATAGAAAAATCTTGTTAATAATTCTAGAAATAAATAAGAAAAAATATGAATTCCAAATCTCATCTAAGTAAAAATTATCAAAATATTAATTAAGCATAATCAATTAAAGAATTTTGATTTTCAAACTCTATCTTTTATTTATTTATAGAAAAATCATAACTTTATTTCTTTTTAGAAAGAAGATGAGATAAATCCATATTAGATCTATTAAACTAACTTCATCTACATCCGAGGGCTAAAGAAAATTAGTTACACATAATTCTAGTAAGAAAAATCCTATTTTTATTCATGAATGCACTAAAATCTAATCTAGAAAGCGATAATAACCTAAAATAAAAAGTAATTAATTCTATCTAAAAAGCAAATAAAAACTTGAAAGCAATGCCTTACATCTGGAGTACGGTATTGTGGCCGTCACTCCTTCAGCAAAACCCTAATTTAATTAATAAAAAATAAGTAAAAAAATTATAGGATTCTCCTAAAATATAAGCATATGACCAATATATAGGCTTCGGAACTCAAACCCTAATTCTAACAGAATTGAAAAACCACAAAATTACATCGAAGACCTTGGAGAAAAATTAGCATGTGGGGCCCACTTTGAGCCGCCATTTGCTGGTTTTTCTTCTGCACGAGTCTCTTGTCTTTTACACTTGATTCTCCTGACTGTATTTGATTTTGACTCTTTGCAGTATTTTAATCTTGTAGTTTTACTCTCTTTGAGCTCTTTTCTGGACTTGTTTCCCAATTCGGCACTGATTTCATGCCATCTCCTTGTACGAATTGGATTACCTGAAAAACAAACTAAAAATATCCGAGTAGCATTTATTTATATATAAAAATAAATAAAGTATGGGAGGAAAAATACAATATATGATACTCATCAGCATATGACATCAGACTATTGATAAAAACAACCTATTCGTCGAGCAACATATTCGTATAATGACAAAGAAAAAGTTGTGTCAGTTCCTTGTCCAATTCGTCATACTATTCAACCTCCCTTGACGCCCTAGTTTAATATCGGGATGCAATCCAAATAGGATATTAACCTTACGAAAGCAGAAACCTAGATGCTACAAAAACAAAAGAGGCAAGGAAGCAAAGGTTGGGCTCCGAACTCATTCCCCAAAGAAGCTGACGAGCCCATTCTATGTGTGTGGATATGTGGAATATTGAATTCAATTGTTGATGAGTGCTAGGCACCTTTCCAACGAAATATCCTGGAAAGGGAAAAAGGGCAAAAATATGATTTGTCCAATCATTCCCTCCCTCAGAGCTGATTCAATAGTATTGGATGGAGTCGCCACGGGATATCCTGCCATGAGTAAAGTAATGGTGGAAAGCACTATTCATGAGCATTCGATTCCGAAAGACTGGATTCAATAGCTGCAGATTCTCTTGCAGCAATAGCACATTCGAGAACACTGTGACGCTCCTCCTCAGAGCACTGATGCCCGTCAGAGAGGCATATTCATGTACACAGGTAAGAATAAAAGCATTCTTCTACTGCTACTAGTCTTAACAAAGAGTGGTAATACCCCATCTATTCTAGCAAACCGACGGGAGAGACCTAACGCAGCAAGAACGATGGAGGGATCTTGCCAATTTTGATTAAAAACCACATCTTCCTCATCGATGGGATCAATAAGCATAAGCCTTTTCTTGGGGCATCCCATCAGTGTCGAACCAACCCGTCGGCGTCGGTCTTCCGCTTCTGATTCAATTGCCAAAAAACTCTTCGTGGCAAAGAACCTTTTCTCTCTATCCCATAGCTCCTTACAGAACACTTACTACTGTGGCCTAAATGCTATGCACCTTCTACGAGGATATCCTAGAACGTGCTACTTTATAAAAGACTGGGATGTCGGGGCAAATGAGTAAATACACTTGTCCCCTTCCTCCTAAAGTCGAGCAAATAATGCCTATTTAAGCACCCGTGAATATTTTCTCAAAAGCGACGAGTGGATACACAAACAAAGTCAAGTCGGAAAGCAGGAGAGGGGAAAAGGATATTCATGAGATTACAAAAAGAGGATCATTATTTCCCTCGATGTCGATAGCCAGCACTAGTAGAGTAATATCCTAACATCGGCTACCTCTCCCACTCATCAAGGCAGAACATGACAAAATTCCAAGGGAGACCTGGTAGTTCAGAGAAAGATTCTCCTTTCGTACTCCCGTAACGATTCCGTTAAGCAGCACAAGTACAGGCACTTGTCAGGTAGTCACCTATCTATGTCTTTCAGGTGATTTAAAGCCTACAGTAGGAACTCCGACATGAGTCAGAAACATGTTTAGCTCAGGTAGTTGAGAATCAAATCCTTCTTGCTCTAGTTATGGCAGTAGATTCATTCGGTATTTTCTTCTCTTGCTAGGCGCTACCAGTTGGTCAACGAATGAATTTGCTTAAACTAAGACTTCTGAATCTCCCCTCGGAATAGTTTCAGGAAGTCGCTTTCCATTTTGAACCACTTTCGACGTCACATAGTCCACTACACTCGCTTATAAAGGGAGCTCATACTAGATCATCGTTGTGATGGTTATTTGCTACTCTTTCATTGCTCCTATTTAGTTCCTTCATAACCATCGAACGTTGTTCAAGCTCAATTGGCTTTGAACTTTGTTCGGTTGTTTCAGGTAGGCCAGAGAGAAGGGCCAGTGGTTGATTGCAAAAGGAGAGGGAAATCAAAGCGAAAAGCACTTTCTATGCAAGCAAAGCCTCACTCAATTCCGTCTTTTGATGCCTGACAGTCTGACTTCATACTGCGGTAGTACTAGAAGTTTGGGTAGGCATGTAGTTCATCCTAAAGTTCATTCTGTTTAGCACGTCTATCTAGATCCATGTCAGGTGCCGCCCTTCTCAGGTAGGTCCCGTGCTATATCTCAGGTGAACGATAACGAACTCAGATTGAATTTCTTTCTACTTCCTGTCAGGTTGGAGGGGAGATTGACAAGCAGGAAATCGGATGGTCAAAGAGAAAGTTGTTGGCTTAGCTATTCCTGGTAGCTTTGAACTTTACTATCCCGACTTGAAAAATGCTTCATTGCTCTTGTTGCCTTTCACTAAAACCGTTTGTGAAAGCGATGGTGACTGCTAGGCGAAGGTGACTTTTATGGAGCATTCCACGAGTACTCGTAGAATTCTTGTATTTTCGGTAGCCAGTTCCAGACGAAGTTGACTTTGATCAAACAATCGTTTCGGGCATCGAAATGGTAGGTTACAAAAAATCTTTGTGTTCTGAATATCAGTTCAAGCGGTAGTCCAGTTATAGGGCAGGCTAGTGCAAGCACAGGAACTCGAGGTCAAACAAATTCTATTCCTTCTGCGAGGGGATGCGTGCATCGGAAGGTTTCGACAATGGTAGCTTGGAATGCTTTCACCAAAAGTCGTGCAAGATAATTGGAATTCTCCTACTGGTATGAGACCGTCACAAATAGAAAGTCGTAGAGAGGACAAGAGGGAAGGTGAAACTAAGACTACTGCGTAGTGCGCCTACCGATGCCTAGGGAACTGTCACATCAAGCCAGGACTAACGAGTAGGACAAGAAAGAAAGATGGAAGATTTCCTTTTCTAGAAGTATCCTCAGAGAAAGGAAAACGTACTCTATTCTAGTAGAAATTGTGATTGAATCCATCTTTTGAAAGTCTCTCTCCCATCATCGGAATAAAGCGGGGATGGTCTAGTTCAATCGTAAAAAAGAAAGAAAAGCTCGCAACTGATGCTATTGCCTTACCTTCTTTCCCTATAGAATAGTAAAGGAAGACTGTCTCATGGTTCTTTCCTTTGTTGTGAACTCAACTCCTCGTCCATTTCTTTATGCCAATGCGGAAGAAGAGATCGGAGTCGATAGGATTGAGACTGATGAAAAGAAGAAAGAGAAGTGTGATAATCATGAAGACGAAGAAAAGGTTGACAAAGACGGAGAGAGTACTTGCAGTTAGCCTAAGATTCAGCAGGATCAACATCTTTAGAAGGAGAAGTAAGCCCGGGCATAGGAGAGGGGCTCGGCTTCCATATACTCGAAAGGAATGTGCTGCAAGCAATAGAAAAAGGGAGGAGAAAGACTCCCAAAATAGAGGATAAGGCGAGATAGTCAGTTTCTTTTTCCAGGATAGGGAATTCAGGGGTGGAGTCTCATGCTCTTCCCCCTCATTCAAACACGGGAGATGCCAAAATCTTCCTGGTATCTTTTGTCATCACCGAAAAGGACGTCACTTACCCCAGTGACGCTTCAAAACGGATGCGTTGACTAGATTGTGCAACCCCTTCAGCCTCGGCTCCTTTCCTTACTCTCCGCACTATTCGTTCCGTCAGTTGTGGTATCCCGATATCCTTGTCACCTTCCTTTTGTCTAGGCTGTGTGGTTCGTCCCTCCACCTATCAGGCACTTTCAGCATTGCATGTGTTGAATAATTCCTCCTCATATGATGCAGCCAACTTCGATACAAAACTAGCATATGGGAGTTTGCTTGACGGATATCAGAGATTATGAGAATGACATAAAAAAAAATATCCGAATCCGCCATCATATCATAAATGAGAACCTGCAATCATGAAAGACAGATCGAAATGCTGATAGGTTTCCCATCGACAGAGTTGTTTCACTCATCAATTACAACAACTCATTATGCATAAACACAGGACTCCTCGATGCAATAGGCTTGTGCCGACTCTCTGAAAGGAGCTTCCAGTCTCTCATCCAGCTTCCTGAGGTAGAGGGTGGTCTACGATCACCCCACCCGTTAGCGATAGGGGCGTCAAACCCTGCCCGGCCTACCGTAGCATCTTTTTTTACTTCGCTGAGATGGGCTTTTCCCTCTTTCTAGAGGTCATTTTCCTTTTTTGGCCTGGAGGTGAGTCGTACGTCGATATATGTGGCTGCTGCTTTTTTTCATCGCATCTTTTATCGCCCACTCCAATTCCCTTATTTCTTTTCTCTTTATCCCTTTTAGCCAGGGCGTGATCGTAACGAATATCGCTTTGACTTCCTTTGGCTCGTCGGACGTCGTACTGGCTAGTTGCGCAGTCTTTGTATCCCTTCTTCCAAATCGAAAGAAAAGGGCATCGACTGCAGCTTACCGATAGCCTGCAGGTATCGAATCCGATGCTTAGACTGAAACAAGGGGATTGCAACGAAGCACCCATGCCCGAGTAGAAAAGTAGGACGGATACGAGGAAAGGTCAACGATGCATGTACAGACACTCAAATGACAAAGCACAGAGGAATAAAGGCCAGGCCAGCCAGAGTACGGGATGCATACACAAACGATACGAGCTATGAGAATGATCCCGATTCTAGTTTCATAAAGCCTTTTGCATAAGCTGTAGACTATAAACACGAGGACGAAGCGACAGTAGCAGAGGATTTAGTAAACCAATCCCAGCTGATGATTAGAAATTGTCCATTGCAAAAAGTAAGGTCGGTGTAGGTCTTGAACAAACGGGGCTTTCCAGAAAAAACCTCGCTATAGGGAAATCCCCCATCCCTGGTCCTGTCTGAATTAGGAATCTTCCAACCATGATGTCAAAATGATGGACTCACCTAAACAAGATAGATCAATGTGTAAATTGCCATAAAGATGTCGATACCGCCTAAATAACCGGGGGTGTCTCCATTTGTAAACGTCTACCAACACATTGATGGTTTCTCAGAGGTGAAAGATGAACCCCAACATTGTCGATATTTTAAGAGCAGGCTTTCCAAAATGCTATGTCATCTTTCTCTCCATTCCGGCCACCAAAGCTTTATGAAAAAGCACTTGAGATCGTCGGCGCCCCATCATCCCCATTTTTCCTTTTTTGTCATCTCCAGGCACAACGAGCCTACTACGGAATTCACCCACTCGTTTGCCTTCCGTCACGTTGCATGCTTTGGAAGGATGGCCAAATGACTTGTCAGACACTGACATGGGCCGTCTACAGAACGTGTCTCCACACAACTGGGGCAGTCCCGTCCTGCCCATCACTTTGCAAAATGGGGAATTGATCGAAACACAGGCACCCAGTAGGAAGCTCAACCTGTGTTTCAGTCGAGGTTTTGTAGCCTGGTTTTGAACGAGAGGATATAGCCAACTTTCAACTACAACTGATGGGATGCCACAGGGATAGTAAGCTAGCTCATAAGCGACATCAAGAGGAAGGCACTCATCAATTGTCCTTCCTCCGAGCACCTATTTCACATTTACGCCTAGGCCCTCAATTTTCCTCTAGCCTTACTCCCACCTTTCCCCATAGGATGCCCTTTTTTGATGCCCGTGAGTCTTTCCCTTGCGGCTGGATTGATCAAAACTGCCTTGACTACTGCCTCAGGTGCTTTGGCCAATAGTAGAAGCCTAGTCCTGCTTGTATACCTGGTGTTCCATTTCTGTCTGATCTGTATCGAGCTAGTGAACAATTTGATAGACTAGGGACCTGGGATTAGGTTGCCTCTTTACGGGTTTGGCCGATTGAAGACAACCCCCATCAAGATGAAATGTCTCCCACAAGTGCTGAAGAAAGCGCTATTGGTCTTCTCCCTTGGCAATACCTCAAAAGGTCAACAAGGACTGATTGACTCAATCAAGGGCAAGTGAATCAACTCCTATTTTAGTACGTTGGCTGCGCTTATACATTTGCTGTTTCGGGTATTGGAAGACCTAACTCTGGTGAAAGAAGGGATCTTAGTGAAGAAGGGACAGTTGTATAGCAATCATCCAAAGGAAAGGAAGAGTTGCAAAGCCAATCATCCTCCTTCTTGTCATCTTAGGGAGAATAACTGATTTCGAAAATCATCTCAAGTTTCCTTGAGTAGTAAACTAGCCTGAGCCAGGAATAAAAGGTAATGGGCTGAGCTGTGAGGGAATAGTACTACATAAATAAGGCTTTTAGAAGATAGTTGAGTTGTCGAAGCCCCGCCATGAAGGAAAACGGGAGGAGTGATGCCTAACGATCTCATCTTTCCTTGATCGATAAATGAGGCCAGGTGGTCGTTAATGATGAAGGTCTTTCATAAAAAAAAATGAGAGTCGTCGTGTGCAATCCCACTAGAAAGTCAAAGAGAAAGTATGCTCCACATAAAGTGGAACAAAATCTCTGTTTGGTTACGAAGAAAAACCGTCGGTGAGCAATAAAATACCCTAGGCGTAGTGGTGGATCAAGTCGAATCACAGATTCCATCCCATTAGTGATCAAAGCAGTGGTAGGAAGCTCGATAAGTAAGCCTTTCCTCTACATAAGGAAAGGCAGAAAGTGAATCTCGATAGTCTATTAATTTTCAGACTAAATGCGACGTGCCTTTTTTTACTGGGCGGGCTACTCTTCTTTGACACGTTAGATGCATTATCTAGGAGGAAATATTGGGATTAATAAAAAATAAAATGTTTTTCTATATCGATTGAGCCCTGTGAATAAAGAAAAGAACGGACTTCCCATGATGACACATGACGTTCACTTGAAGAAGGAAGGAAGGGCAGCTACAAGACAATGTTGGATAAGACAATCTCATAATTGTTTGCTTACTAGGGGAAACACAAAGGATAGGAAGAGAAGCATACAATCATAAAACTATTCTCAAGATTGTCTTCTTCATTCACAGAGGGTAAGAAAAACTTGACCATAGGAAAGAAGACGAGACAGAGTTTTGATTTCACCTTACTAACCTGGTAACTGTTCGCCCACTGAAGGGTGAAAAGCAAGAATGAAGAACAACGAAGCCCTTACAAGCGTCCTTCCTTACAAGAGGTACGAGGGTAACGTCTAATAGTTTTCTGTAGTTGCTCTAGACTCCTCTTTGTCTTCTCAATCTCCTATCTATCAGACTGATTTTTTTTTTTTGATTCTTTTTTTATCTTGTGACATAATCTTTTCTCTAGGTGAATATCACTATGGAATGCGTTAGGATCCCTTCTATCTCTCCCTCTTTTTCTTCCTCATATAGTCAGTATTGGATTAGGTAGCTAGGATAAGTCATTCTATCCTTTCTAGTTTCTATATTCTATGGATTGACAGCTCCATCATAGCAGCTTGTAGTCCTATCTTATCTACCAGACGATGTGCATTCTCGTCCGTATATATCTAACATCATCCTTTTCTGATTCTATCACTCAATACTGTAATTAGCACCCATTAGAATGCATTATATGCAGCAATCTTTCTCCTGCCTTTAGGAATGAATGGACTTAGTTCTTAGGGTCTCTCTTTTTTATACCAGTACTAGGACTTTAACTTCTTTCTTTTAGATTGATCCCTCATATAGTCAGTCAAGTAATATGGAGCTAGCATACCTCCTTCTGTCCTCACTTCTAGTGGGCTTGAGTGAATGTACGGGCATTCTAACCTTCATTCTGCCAGAACTATTCTCTATCTTTCTATTGTCCTTCTCCTGTGGGTTTATAACAATTAGGAGAGATCAACAGCTCCTACTATCTTCCTATATATGCATTGTCGCTTCCGCTGTGTAGAAGATATTGGATGAAAAGAGGTCGGCCCTTCTCCTATTCCTTCCACAAGCCCCTCATAAATAAGAAAAACCTTCTCACTGTTAGATCATCTTTGAATCTTAAAAAATATCTGAGAGTGTGTGCATCTTACAAGCTCATGAAGACTAGTTGTGACTTCGTATCCCCTGCAAATCTTGCTAATCAGTAGCCAAAGTTATCTAATTAGAAGAAGAAGGCCTAGGGGTGTGGTCAATTCATCTTGCCTTGGGGTTGAGGTCAAGACCAGAAACTCGTAGACTATTCTTTTAGATCATCTTATCTTAGAACCTGGAGTTCTTTGTTAGCACCTTCTCGCACCTCTAAGTTCAAAGAAAGTGGATCCTAGGTATAGCCTAACAAACCTGACACCGACTTTATATAGAATATATTACCCAAAAATCAAGAGTGCTTAGTGCTTGGTCACAGATAGCAGCTCCTGATAAACAACCTGGCTAGGCACGACTGCAGACAGACACAAATGGGGTATGAAGTCGCTTGCCTTAGCGAGCTCCCCAAAGAGGAAAGGGAGGACGCTTTTGCACAAGAACAAAGGTGGAGTCATAGGGGATTACTTGAGGAAGGCCCACATACCATTCCAAAAGAATGGAGTAGAGGCACCGTTAAGATAGATGTATACAGACATAGAATAGTTGTTACGATGAACCATAATGCCATCTCTAGTGGCTATGTGTCTTATTGCGTTAGATTACTTCGGAAAGATGCTTCATAAAGCTCCCATGCCTATAGGCACTGATACAGCGCTTGGGATGTTAGCGTTTTATTTGAATTCCATTTGAGTCTCATCATGTTTTAATGGAAGCCTTATTTAAAGGAGACATCTATGGCAACAAAAACCACTTTCTCAAGTAGATCGAGAGGCTATCATAGCAATGGAGATGGGTAACATGAAGTACACACAACTACGCCTGTGAACTTTGCTAGCCTTTCAGCATTCCTTTCATCTGCCCTAGGCAACTTTCTTTCTTATCTTAAGATATTCTATATCGAGTTACCGTCGCATCAATAGGAAGCACTGGTTATGAGAGCTTTCTAAGCAAGAGCATCTGATTGAATAAAAGCCATTCTTGAACAACGGCTATAGCACCAACTTCCCCCTGATCTAAATAATCTTTCCCATTTTTCCATAATTATTAGATGCGGATTACCGATCTGTGAGATAATAGCTCGTCACTTACCTGAAAGCCAATAGTGAGAAATGCTTAGAATATATTGTGCTAGAATCTCCTCTTCCTTTACAATTGAAGAAGAAGATACTCAGGGTGGAAGGTTCAAGACAGAAGCAAAGGAAATAGAATAAGATAAGATGCCACAGAATGGGATGGATGGACATGTGAGATTCA
Source organism: Dracaena cambodiana (assembly GCA_036321105.1). Taxonomy (NCBI): domain Eukaryota; kingdom Viridiplantae; phylum Streptophyta; class Magnoliopsida; order Asparagales; family Asparagaceae; genus Dracaena; species Dracaena cambodiana. Next base: position 12,493,843 of record JAYEPQ010000017.1, read on the forward strand.
TTTCCCAATGAATGCCTGATTTAACTCCATAGGAACGGAACATATACCTAGTATGCTATTCACTAGATGAGGCAGTAGAGATCTTGTTTTCCTGCTTTAGGAGAGGCACCCCGGTATGGATTCCTAAAGGGTGACGAGCCTAGTCTCTTTATTCCCTTACCTAGCTGCCTTTTCTATTCCGAAAGGCTAAAGACCAATTTGTCGGACTTACGACTGTTTAGGGAATTCCATATCAATTAGGATTTGGTTACGCCCGGTGACTGGTATCAACTAACTATTGATTCTTCCTCCTATGTCGTGGTATTCCCACATTGGTCTATAAATTCCTTTTTCATAATAGGGAATAGTGTAATAAGGAAATAAAAGAAAGTAAAAAAGGTAATCCAGTGACAAAAGGCATGGCAAAAAAGGACAATCAGTCCTTCCCTAACCCTGACTAGACTAGCTACTTTCTCTAAGGTGCACCCTTTTCTGTCCATGTCCATCTCAGAGCCTATCACATCACGGGGAAGAAAGACCTATTTACTTCGAAAAAAGCCTATTTGGGACATGAATGTCCATCCTCTTAGTCTAGTTGTGCAATTCCTCGAAATCATATAATTTAGCATTTTTTGCTAATGGTAACCAAAATTGTTGAGGGATGAAGGTTTTTTGAATAAGGCTAGTTTCTGCTCCTGAATCTCAAAGAGTATGAATAGTAAAGCATTAGTGTTCGTCAGAAAGTGATATAGTCATAGGAAGATAAATATGTAATTGAGATTTTGTTTTAAGATCCAACATTTGAAAGTCCAAAAGAACTAGTTGGTAAGCGTATAATATTTTGTTCTTGAATCCTTCGTTGTTGATCAAGATTTTTTGTGTTCTTCCTTCTAAAGGAGTATTTTCTAGATTATCTATTATAAAAGAACTTGGTCTACTTGGTTCTAAATGTAGAGTAGTATTACTGAAGTCAGTAGAACTTAGACTTCGAGGAATAGTTAGATTTATAAATGTTGTGGAAATAGTATTTCCAGAGGCAATAAAAGTTTCTATGGGAAGTTGTGTTTTTGGTTTTAATGTTTTAAAAACACTTGCATTTCATTGTCATATCTTAGATGTTTAATATTGACTAATTTTGGTTGGATAATTTTTCCATTACCAACTTCATAAAGTTTGATAAATTGAGATGGTGTAACTGATCTAAATGTAGACGTTTCGTTTAGTGCCAAGCAATGTTCCCATTGGATTCCCAAAACTTTTGATCCAGGGAGCATCTCTATTCCTTTAAGATTTATAAATAGAGTGCATGCCTTTTCTATATTGATGTCATTTAGACTGATACAAAAATCTGAATGTATGTTAACACCAATTATTATGTTGGCTAAATTTGATTTTGCTCCTCCCAATATACTATTTAGAGGATTATTGATAATTCTTTCATCGCAACAAATTATCATAACAGGTGTATCAATTCCTGATCTAAATAAACCAGTTATCTTTATTTGTATTAATCCAATATGTAAATATTTCTTTTTTGGATTCTTTGTTTTAATTTTCTATTTGTGTAAGATTTAGTATTTTTATAGAAGTGAAATCTTCGTCTCTTTTTAATTCTATATTTCCTTGCGTACGTTCAAAAATATATGTATTTTATTTGACCATAATGATTTAAATTTTGATTGTGGATTATATACTTCATTTGGTTTTGCATGAGATTTTGAAAGTTTTAATCTTTCAATATCTTCATCTGTAATTTCATATTGTTCACCTTGACTATTGTCGATACTTGTTTTATGAGTTTCAAGGGGGTCTATTTCTGATAGTGTATTCATGTATACTCTGTATTCAAACATAGATTCTCTAGAAGTTTGGCCATGAGTTATTTCAGGACTTAATGGAGGAGAAGTTGAAAGTAATAGATCTTGTTCAATTTTAACCAAAGGTAAATCTTCATACTTATGTATTATTAATATTCCAATTGGGGTTCCCAAAGGAATTTGGTAAGGGTGATTTTCCAAGCTTGTACTCTTCATTGTGATACAAGTATTTTGGTCTGTCATTGATTCTATCAATCCATAAGTTATAAAGATATTTCTTATAGTATGATATCTTAAGTTTTGGACTTCTCCATAATATCCATAGGGTATTTTTATAATTAAATCTAGGTATATTTCAGTGGTTTGATATCTCTGTAGACTATAATTTTTATTTGCGTAGAGTATATGGCCTGGAAATTTTAAAGATTCCCTTTTCGGTAACATCACAGTTTTAGATAAAGGTATAACTTGTACAGAATGATATGTTTTGTTAATAGTCATTATAATTATACCTAAATCTTCTATTTCGGAAGATGAAGGAGAGCTTTCGTCATATACAGTTTCTACTTCGTATATGGTAGAAGTTTCACTAGGAATTTCTTCAATAGTTCCTAAATGTATCATATGATTCTAAATCTTGTAACCATACCGTTTTTATATTGACAGTACATTCATAAGAATAATGGCCTTCTTTTCCTCATTTAAAACATTTACAATTCTTCTTGGGATTGAAATTATTACTTTTGATAAACTTTCGTTTTTTATATTTTTTTGACCTTTTGTATTTTTCTTTGTATTCTGGTTTCCATTTTTTCATAGAAACCTTGTATCTTTTTCTTTTATATTTTGGTTTATAGTCCTGTTTATACTTATGTTTCTTATAATGTTTTTTATGCCTTTTTTTATAAGGAAAATAAAATTTATTGTATCCATAAGTTGAGGATAACCGAATTGGTAATTAATATCTGGGTCATATTTGGGACAACAAGATGTCGTTATATCTGATTTATGTATATATTTTATGAGATGATTATTTGCCTTTTGTAATTGGCAAGTTTGTTTTATTGTTTCCATACAAGCCTTTTTTAAAACTCCTGTAATGTGTGGAATGCCTCCTGCTCTAAGGTTATTATATTTTTTCTCAATCATGGTATCCCAAGACATTAGTAATTTTGAAAAGAAAGCAGTTACCCAAAATTCTTTCTTTTCTAAAGTATTTAATTTAAATATATAACTTATATATTGATTTGTAAATTCCTCAAGATAGCATATATTACATAGTTTCATTTTTAATAACATATTTTCATCTATTCCTTCGGCTGTAATATCATCGCCTGTTAAATCGGCATATAATAATTTGCAAATACTATGTAAATCATCTTTTCTAGTATTATGACTATTTAAAGCTAATATTTCAGTAGGACATAATTTTTCATATTGTGTTAACCATCTTAGGGCTATTCCTTACCATTATCCACAAGAAAGTAATACGAAGTCTTTATGTGTTACAGAATCAGGTATTAATGTAGATGTTCCTACCATTAATTGTTCCCAATTTACTATGTAATCTCTTAATTCGTTTGCTGGTACATAATCTATATTAAATATTAAATTTATTGTTGATCCAGGATGTCTTTTACTTTGTTTAAATATATAAGAATCAACATAAGATTCAACAACATCTCTATGATACATATTATCATCTGTACCTTCCTGTGGTTGGTGTGGAGGTGGAGGATTTCGCCTCCCATGATGAGTAATTATGGAAGATTCTTCATGTTTCATATTTATATATAATTCTTCCTCGCTAGAGGATAAATATTGTTTCTCGCTAGAGGATATGTTTGTCTCCTCGTTAGAGGGTAAGTATGTCTCCTCGTTAGAGGGTAAGTATGTCTCCTCGTTAGAGGGTATAGACAACTCATCATCAAAAGAACTTTCAACAGAAGCAAAGCTATCATCAGAAAAGGATTTTTCAGAAGATCTTTCAGTAGAAAAGAATTTTATAGAAGCAGAATATTTTTCATAAAAATCAAAAAGTTCTAATTCTTTGTATTGCAAGAGTTTATACTGCAAATAATTTTGATGGTCGATTTCTTCTGGATCAATATTTTTTAAAGATTTTGAAGAGGTTTTTATCATACGAACAGATCCAAATTTTTCTTTAGAAGAGAAAATAGGAAAACTTAAAAACGTTTGTAAAGTAGATAATTTTTGAGAAACAAGATATAATTGATCACTTAAATAATTTAACATACTATTTTGTTGTTCAGTAGAACCATTAAATGGAAGATGTATACTATGTTCATGCGAATTTAAATTGAAAGGGCATTCATAACTTTCAGGTAAAACTAAAGATCTGGACATGCTTGAAAAGATTATAAACTAGACACGGTATTCTCTTTCTTTCTTTAGTTAGCTAGATATCAGTATCGCTTTGATCCTGTTCTTTCCGGCACATATAACCTCTAAGAGTGGCTTTCATCTTAGGGTTCAGCTGCAAGGACCTATCAGTCATTCACAGACTAAGTCCACCACGAGCCTATTACATGGCTTCAGAGAGAGAGAGCACAGCCATGATTCGTTTCCTACCTCATGGCGTAAGATGCTAATCTCTATTTACACTAAAGAAATTAAGAAAATAACATATCTAAATTGTTTAGCCAGTCATGGCTGAGAGAGAACTACTTACAAAAAAGAAGAAGATCGATGCACAAGGCTCTGATACCAGCTCGCAGGCGCAGACTTTTCACAGGCTATTCACAGCTCGCAGACTATTCACAAAGAGAACAAAGAGAAAACTAAAGCACTCAGATAACAAGAGAGATTAAAAAAGAAGGTTGGAAAAGCTCTATGCCTCCGCCCTTCAACTAAGTCTTTATTTATAGCCATTCGTAGTACAGTAGGATAAGAAGAAATCTTAGTACAGGAATACACAATAATAGCGGCTACAGTAAGGAGTACAATAATTGCCACTAGCATAGTAATAAATGGTACAATAATGCAAAAAGTTGTTGGCTGAGTTGTTTGGCGGGTAGTGTCGGCTGCTGGTCCGTGAGTGATAAGGATGAATCTTCTTCTTGTACCATTTATTGTAATAAATGGTACAATAATGCAAAAAGTTGTTGTACCATTTATTGTAATAAATGGTACAATAATACAAAAAGTTGTTGGCTGAGTTGTTTGGCGGGTAGTATCGGCTGCTGGTCCATGAGTGATAAGGATGAATCTTCTTCTGGTGGTGTCGGCAAGCATGGTCCCACCACGCTTTAATCCTACATAATGTTTTGAAGGGCTTCTTCATCCATATCTTCACGGATATCATTCTGATTATTGTCAGTTCCCCCAAAATCTTCATCTTCAAGTCTTTCTAGGTCTTCATAAAATTCGTCTTTAGCTTTAGACCCATGCTTCCCCAATTGTAGACTGGAAAGTAAAGCTAAGACTTTTGGAATGCAGGTTTCACTGGCTTCGAATGATCTGATGAAATCAAATAGAAGGATATTGTTGTCAATTGTAATAGAATGAGCTCCGATTAAGGCCTTCTGATATGCTTCATGAAAGAACTCTTTTGCAGCTTTCTTGATTTCTTCTGGTAAATCAAGAACTGGTAGTGTATTGCAGATTTCTAAAGGGATATAACTATCCCTGTGTAATTCCCACATTTGCACAGAAGGAAATAGCTTTAAGTATTTACGCTCTTCCCAAATGCACCAAATGCGGCAGAAAAAGCTGGCCTGATATTTTGTTGCATAGGCCTTTATTCTGTTGACACAGAGAGGTGGTAGCACATCTTCATATTCTTCTAGATGATTTGAATTTATAAAGATTTCGTGTACCAAACCGGCGGTGATGGCTTTGCTGCAATTTTTAATATCCTAAAAATAAGTAATGATCCGAGGGGATCTATTATTGTTTAGGATCAAATCATGAGCTTGAAGGAGAGCTATTATATCAGTGGCTTCAAGCTTTTTGAAGAAGTCTTTCAGCTGAGAGTCTTCTATCATCTGTTGCTGATTCAGATTTATCATCTTCTGAACCATCAATTATGCTTTAAGTTGTCGAGCCTTTTCACTACGTAGTTGGCATTGCTCAAGTAAATAGCAAAACTCAGGGATAGGTAGGCTGACTAGATCGGAGAGCTCCATATCTTGAATAATGTTCCTGAGGTGTTGTTGATCTTGAGAGGCTCCTGTGAACCAGTCTCCCATTCTTTGACTCAAAGCTGAACTTTGAGTTGTCACAGAATAATTGCATAATTCTGCAACAATCTTTGTAATTATCTTTGATCTTTCTTTCTCCTGATTATAACGAGAAAACATAGATAGAACCATCTGTTCTATCTGGGCTAGCCAGTATTTAGAAGAAGGAAAGTCATTGGATTGGATGGTGCAATAGCACCCATTTAATTTATTGTAAATGTATTCATTAGAACCTTTGAGCTCTAAATTATTCCAATCTCTTACCACCACTGCTGCGAATGGTTTGGACTCCTGTTGTAATCTTTGTTGGACTGCTGTAATGTTGTTGTATGATTGTGAAGAAGTTGATGGAGAGGTTACTGGCAAAGCTGTCATGCCAGGTGGTGGAAATGATTTTTCTCCCATCTCTGGGGTTTGAGTAGCTCCTGTTGTTGTAGTATTGGATCCTACCATTGCTGGAGTATGTGAATTTTCTCCCTTTGCAGGGGTACCTCCCAATTTTGGGGTCTTGGCTTCTGCCTTGGGCTTTTTAGTTGTAGCTTGCCAAACTTTGTCTTGGCGTGATTTGGCCTTCTCAACCATTTGTTTTAACTTTTGAATTCTTTCTTCGTCCACCAGGGACGAGTGAGAAGATCTGCAAGAATATTAGTGTAGCCAGGAATATATTTAACATCATATTGGTATATTTCAAGATATAAAGCAATTCTTATTCTTCTAATATTTTTTTCAGGATTGTTTATAGTTCTTTTTTTCAAGAATTGTGCTACAGCTTTGTTATCAGTTTCAATCATAAAGCTACGATTTAATAAATAAATTTTTAAGCTTTTTATAGCTAATTTAATGGCTAATAACTCTTTGTCATAAGCAGAATAGTTTTGTTGTAGTTTTGTAAATTTACCCAAAGTATAGGCAACTATTTCTTTTTGTTTTGCTATTAAGACTCCTGCCCAAAATTGGTCAGAAGCATCTGTTTGGAGAGTTACTAGTTCTTCATTTTTAGGAAAATACAATATAAACTGATTTGTAATCATTTGTTTAATTTGCTCAATTTCCTTTTCTTCAGCTAAAGATAGCTGAATACTTATTTTATCTGTATTCCATTTTCTAGGTTGTTCACCATGTTCTACTTTATACTTTGACTGTTCTATTGATAGTTTTTCTTGTAGGTTTTAACTAGCTTTGATAAGTAAGGAATAAATTTTCTCTCGTAATTTAGTAATACTAAAAAACTCTGTAATTGCTTTAGAGTTTTAAAGGTTTTAGGAAATTCTTTTATCTTTGAATATATGTGTTGTTGTAATTCTATCTGTCCTTCTTTTATATATTTTCCAAGGAATTAAACTTCTTTTTTAAATAAACATATCTTTTTTGGACTTAAGATAATTTCATTATCAAGTAGTAATTTTGCAACTTTTGTAAATGTTGTTTATGTTCTTCCAAAGTCAGCAAAAAAATTAGAATGTCATCTACATAAACTACTACGAATGGTTATAGAGTTCATCCATTTTTGAAATATTTGTGGTGCATTTTTTAAACCAAAGGGCATCACTAACCATTCATAATGTCCTTAAGGGCAACTAAATACTGTTAATTCTATAGATTCTGTATTGGCTAGTTTTATCTGCCAGAAACCAGATTTCGCATCAAATTTACGATAGTATTTTGATCCTTGTATTTGTTTTATTAATTGTTCAGCAGAAGGTATAAAATAACCATCAAATTTTGTACAGCTATTTAACTTTCTATAGTTTATAACCATTCTACCTTTTTCTCTCTTTTGTTCTGCATGGTTTCTTACCAAAAATACAGGAGAAGAGTGTGGACTAGTGCTTGGTCGTATTAACTTGAGCTCTAATAATTCTTTGATTTGTTCAGAAAATTCTTTTTTGTCTGAAGGTGATACCATAATGCTATTTACTCTTATTTTAGTGTCTCTGTATTGTTCTAAGATTTTTAAAGAACAATATCGAGGTGCTTTGTCAAGGTGTAATAAAGGATTGTTTGAATATAAGGGTTTTAAGAGACTATGTACAATAGTTTCCGTATCATATGTGGTTGAAATGGGATATGTATAAAATGTATTAGCTTCATCACCATGCTGTGCTGGCGTGAAAGAGGGGGATAAAGGTATAGGGAAATGCACACGAGGGATAGGATGATTGTCAAAAGTAAAGTAATGTGTATTAAAAGGAGCATAATGTCTAAGGTTATTCATACCGACTAAGCAATCAATGTCGAAATCAATAGGTAATAAGGCGAATTCAAAGATATAGTGATGATGTTGATTGTCAATATCAGGGAAAGATACTGATAATTTTGCTTTATGTGTGACGACAACAGGTCTACCCTGTGTTACAGAATCAGGTATTAATGTAGATGTTCCTACCATTAATTGTTCCCAATTTACTATGTAATCTCTTAATTCGTTTGCTGGTACATAATCTATATTAAATATTAAATTTACTGTTAATCTAGGATGTCTTTTACTTTGTTTAAATATATAAGAATCAACATAAGATTCAGCAGTATCTCTATGATACATATTATCATCTATACCTTCCTGTGGTTGGTGTGGAGGTGGAGGATTTCGCCTCCCATGATGAGTAATTATGGAAGATTCTCCATGTTCCATATTTATATATAATTCTTCTTCGCTAGAGGATAAATATTGTTCCTCGTTAGAGGATATGTTTGTCTCCTCGTTAGAGGGTAAGTATGTCTCCTCGTTGGAGGGTAAGCATGTCTCCTCGTTAGAGGGTATAGACAACTCATCATCAAAAGAACTTTCAACAGAAGCAAAGCTATCATCAGAAAAGGATTTCAGAAGATCTTTCAGTAGAAAAGAATTTTATAGAAACAGAATATTTTTCATAAAAATCAAAAAGTTCTTTAGAATCAATTTTTCCATTTAATTCTTTGTATTGCAAGAGTTTATACTGCAAATAATTCTGATAGTCGATTTCTTCTGGATCAATACTTTTTAAAGATTTTGAAGAGGTTTTTATCATACGAGCAGATCCAAATCTTTTTTTAGAAGAGAAAGTAGGAAAACTTAAAAACGTTTGTAAAGTAGATAATTTTTGAGAAACAAGATATAATTGATCACTTAAATAATTTAATATACTATTTTGTTGTTCAGTAGAACCATTACATGGAAGATGTATGCTATGTCCATGCGAATTTAAATTGAAAGGGCATTCATAACTTTCAGGTAAAACTAAAGATCTGGACATGCTTGAAGAGATTATAAACTAGACACGCTATTTTCTTTCTTTCTTTAGTTAGCTAGATATCAGTCTCGCTTTGACCCTGTTCTTTCTGGCACATATAACCTCTAAGAGTGGCTTTCATCTAGGGTTTAGCTGCAAGGACCTATCAGTCATTCACAGACTAAGTCCACCACGAGCCTATTACATGGCTTCAGAGAGAGAGAGCACATTTGCTGAGGTCATGTCTTAATCGGAACAACCAGACATCATCTACATCTAAACTAGAATTTGACTCCGAAGAGAGAGAACTCACTTTTTCATAATCACCAGACAAGTCGAATCCATATCATCAGAATAGAAGGCATGGTGCTCTTTGCCCTACTATGAATTAGGATCAAAAAAGGTTGGCTCATAACATAAACTCAAAGACACTGGAAAAGCACACTTAATGCAATCCATCAGGTGTTCAGAGGCTCCTTCATTTCCCACCCACCACCCTCCTTCAACATATCAGTTGTCATTAATTAGGAACTTCTTTCTCTTAACGAGCTTTTGTCTTTGTGTCCTCTGTGAAAAGCTTGCTAAATGCACGATAAAAGCTCTTTTTTCACCCTTATCGAGTCAGTTTGTTGCTACTTTAGGAATGCACTGAAAAACTCAATGTGCTCGTATCTAGGTTGGGGTAATTCAACTATATAAGCAAGGCTCGGGATATGGATTTCACTGTCACGGGGTATAGGCTAAAATAGCAACAGGCAACCAAGACTTATGAAGTGCATTCAAACTCACTTTAAACTAAAAAAATGGGTACCCCAGTTACGAAATATATGGCTATCAAAAAAGCTAGAAATAGAACTCAACTTAGTTGCTCAGTCTCTAGGAATTCCCAAGCATTAGCGAAGAAAGAAGCCTACTTGAAGAAGGCTACCAAGACGAGCAAGTCTACATCGTGTAAGTTGACTCACTTTATCTTATGTAAAGAGTTCGCTTCGCTATTACAGCCCAGTTCTTCCATGAGCGAAGGCCTGTCAAAATGGTCTCGAAGATTTTCAAGGAAACCCAACCCCTTCCTCTCTTACCCCCCCTTCTATCCAAAGTAATTTTCCAAGCTGTAGTAGCTGTTCTCATCCCTTCCATTGATTGAGCTTTCTCTCACTTAATTCAATAGGGCCTTAGTAGATCAGTTTGAATTCGACAACTCAATCACTTCATCCTTTGCTGGAATTGCCATCTTTGCTGCTCTCAGTTTCTAAATTTGCATGCCAGTCTAGAATTTCTAATGTTGTAAAAGGGAATGAAGGGAGGGATTGGACGACATACATGTTGGTTGGTCCCAATTGTTTGGGTAAATAAAGAGAATTGTCTTAGCTATGATCTATGATGCAAGATAAGATGGGAGAGGGCCCTCAATTTGGAATTTGAGTTTAAGAGAATGTAATCAAGGTTATGAGAGTTAGTGGAGTTGGGCGAACTGCTCTCTAGGGCCTCTTTCATATTCCGAGTAGTGCGTTAATGTTACGACTGATGAGCGAGTGCACTTTAGGAAGAGAGTGCTCATTCCGTTAGCCCTAAAATATAATACCAAGAAGTGGTTATATAGCATGCCTACTAATTCAATCACTAATTGGGATGAATTTATGACAATATTTCTCAGTACTATCCCACACACAAGTTGATTAAAATAAAAAATGCTATCAATCAGTTTCGTCAAATGAAAAAACTCTTCTGATAGTATCTTGAACGATTCATGAACTTGCTAGTATAGTGCCTCTACCATGCGATAGAAAAATGACAGTTGTATTAAGTTCATACATGAAGGATTTGATTACACTTCCAAAACTCTTCTTGAGTCTATGTATAGGGAGAATTTATGAGGAAAAATGAGGATGAAGCATGGAAATTCTTGGAAGACCTAGCATGGAAAACTGTAGCAGGATCTATAACGTCGATAACTCTATAGCTGCTAAAGTTAAGATTGCAGCCCTTATGAGAAGCATCGAGACATTGGAAACTCCTAGTACTATATAGATAGGCCAAGTCAATCATGCACACTCATGCTTTATTTGCGGAACTCCGAATCACGTTGTGGAGGAGTGTCTACTCTTAATAAATTCTAGGGGTTCGATATCTAAGCAGGCGAATGCCTTATATCAACGGCTCATGAACAATCCAAACAATTCTGGATCGAGGAATCACCCAAACCTTTCATGGAGTCAAGAGTATTATCAGGGACCCCCTAACTCCAACATACAAGCTCCACCCAATGGTTAATTCTTGAGACGTAATGTGAGTGTCTATCAACACTCAAATGCCACGAACCATGGGAACAAGCAGAATAGACCACTTGTACCTAATTAATCCTATCCACAATAGGGGTCTAACGCTTATCACGATAGATGGCTAACGTCACATGAGAGGAGCATGGATAATCTTCTCAGGTCAACGTCCAACTTAGACATGAATATATAAAATCTAACAAAAGTTTCTACTGATTTTATACCTCGTGGCGTAAGATAACTTACCTGAAAGCCAATAGTGGGACATGCTTAGAATCTATTGTGCTAGAATCTCCTCTTCCTTTGCAATTGAAGAGGAAGATACTGAGGGTGGAAGGTTCAAGACAGAAGCAAAGGAAATAGAATAAGATAAGATGCCACAGAATGGGATGGATGGACATGTGAGATTCATTTCCCAACGAATACCTGATTTAACTCCATAGGAACGGAACATATACCTAGTATGCTATTCACTAGATGAGGCACTAGAGATTGTTTTCCTGCTTTAGGAGAGGCACCCTGGCATGGATTCCTAAAGGCTGATGAGCCTAGTCTATTTATTCCCTTACCTAGCTGCTTTTTCTATTCCGAAAGGCTAAAGACCAATTTGTCGGACTTACGACTATTTAGGGAATTCCATATCAATTAGGATTTGGCTACGCCCGGTGACTGGTATCAACTAACTATTGATTCTTCCTCCTATGCCTCTTAGAGGAACTATGTCGTGGTATTCCCACATTGGTCTATAAATTCCTTTTTCATAATAGGGAATAGTGTAATCAGGAAATCCCCAAATGGAAATAAAAGAAAGTAAAAAAGGTAATCCAGTGACAAAAGGCATGGCAAAAAAGGACAATCAGTCCTTCCCTAACCCTAACGAGGACAAGACTAGCTACTTTCTCTAAGGTGCAACCTTTTCTGTCCATGTCCATCTCAGAGCCTATACCATCACGGGGAAGAAAGACTTATTTACTTCGAAAAAAGCCTATTTGGGGCATGAATGTCCATCCTCTTAGTCTAGTTGTGCAATTCCTCCTTTTGAATGCCAAATGCCATAGGATCTGATTCAATTTCCACGAAAGGAAAGAACATTTAGTCTTATTGGAATAAGTGTTGTGAATGAATTCGTAGTAAGGATATCCCCAAATAGGACAAATGCTATCGAACAGACTTTGAATGCCCTCTTTGGACGAATAGGAACCCCTTAAAAAGGAATTAGACTTCACCTATCTCTTGTTTTTGCTTAGTAACATTGGCCTATCAAAAGATTACTCTATATTATGCATAACCCTCCCTCACAGCACTTTCACTTGCGAAACCTATTCTTGCGGCATTAAGACAGTTTCCGTCTCTCAAAACAAAGCCTGACCCAAACCCTTAGGATGAATTAGTTTGATGCATAGAACTTAACACTCGACGCTCTCTTATGAATTATAATTTTTCAAAAAATGAGTATGAAAACCCTATCTCTTACCTTACCGGAACGAGAAAGGGCTCTCTTGCTTTGCTTGTTTGCTTTATTCCTCATAGCATTATGTCAAGTTCTCTTTTCATTGGTCTAGGGTGAAGTATCTGTTATAAGCGAATCTTTCCTTCCGTCAGAGGATAGTGGCATACTCTCTTTTGGCCTATCCATGGGCAACTTCTTATTCTAAAAAAAGAGAAGGGGTGATAGCTTTCAATAATCCTTCTCTCATTCGGAGGTGCCAGAAAAGACTTGAAGAATAAGGAGATAGAGCTAGAATTACGATTCAATCTCTATCTAACTATTGGCCTATCCATGGGAGCCAGCTTTAGCATCTTCTTACTCATGAGGAGATTGAAGATAGTCTTCGTGTGCTCATCCTTAAAGGAGTATTGCTTTTGCGGCATTCATGTCTGAGGAGGGAGCTTCGGGTAAGTTTTCGCGGGTTGTGGCGTATCAGTGACCATTGTCTCCTTTCCCTTATATCCTCAGGGTTGGTTCTTATAGTTGTTATGGCCACTTCGCTTCTCCTCGCCTCCTTATTCTTCAAGTGTTTGCGCAATTTTTTCAGCTTGTAGGGCGAGATCCTTCCAACTTGAGGACTTCACTGCTCCCATTCTGGCTAGAACCCGAATCGATAAATTATGTCGACAGGTTTTAACCAAGGTCTTTTCTGGCATCCCATGCGGATATCTTTCTTTTATATATTTTCCAAGAAATTCAACTTCTGTTTTAAATAAACATATCTTTTTTGGACTTAAGATAATTCCATTATCAAGTAGTAATTTTGCAACTTGTAGTAAATATTGTTTATGCTCTTCTAAGGTGAGAGAAAAGATTAGAATGTCATCTATATAAACTACTACAAATGGTAGATATCCAAATATCGAGTTCATCCATTTTTGAAATATTTGTGGTGTATTTTTTAAACCAAAGGGCATTACTAACCATTCGTACTGTCCTTGAGGGCAACTAAATGCTGTTAATTCTATAGATTCTGTATTGGCTAGTTTTATTTGCCAGAAGCCAGATTTAGCATCAAATTTACTATAGTATTTTGATCCTTGTATTTATTTTATTAATTATTCCGCAGAAGGTATAAAATAGCCATCAAATTTTGTGTAGCTATTTAGCTTTCTATAGTTTATAACCATTCTAGCTTTTCCTCTCTTTTGTTCTGCATGGTTTCTCACCAAAAATGCAGGAGAAGAGTGTGAACTGGTGCTTGGTCTTATTAACTTAAGGTCTAATAGTTCTTTGATTTGTACAGAAAATTCTTTTTTGTCTAGGGGTGATACCATAATACTATTTACTCTTATTTTATTGTCTCTATATTGTTCTAAGATTTTTAAAGAACAATATCGTGGTGCTTTGTCAAAATGTAATAAAGGGTCGTTTGAATATAAGGGTTTTAAAAGACTATGTACGATGATTCCAAATATTTATTGACTAGCTAGCAAATAGTGCTAGTCCGGTAAAAGCAATAAGAGCATTGAGGTTGATCTACGATCAGGGAGTGAAAAGGTTAAAGCTAAAGCAGCAAGAGATGGATGGGGCGATCAACCCCACTAGAAGGTTATTCTCGGTTATGGGGAAAGGAAGAATAATCAAATATATTTAGAAAGTTTGGGTCACTATGATGGAAATCCATCGATTGGTTCCCCATGAAAGATAGGCAAGAAATAGAAAGATCCTTCCCCAGGGCAGGCCCCGAGTCAAATTCCACCAATACCAGAATTTCATTACTTCAGTTTTACCTTTCCACTCTTAACTGACTGATTCCAGGACCTGCCCTTATATACTATACAACCATCTTCCTTTAGTTGCTACCCTATGGTTGAGTGCTTTGTTTTGCTAGATACCTTAGACAATCATCCTACAATTAATGGTAAGAACATCTACTTTAATACCAGATTCTGTAACACATAAAAACTTCGTATTACTTGCTTGTGGTTATTGGCAAGGAATAGCCCTAAGATGGTTAACACAATATGAAAAATTATGCCCTACTGAAATATTAGCTTTAAATAGTAATAATACTAGAAAAGATGCTCTACATAGTATTTGTAAATTATTATATGCTGATTTAACAGGCAATGATATTACAGACGAAGGAATAGATGAAAATATGTTATTAAAAATGAAATTATGTAATATATGCTATTTTGAAGAATTTACAAATCAATATATAAGTTATATATTTAAACTAAATACTTTAGAAAAGAAAGAATTTTGGATAACTGCTTTCTTTTCAAAATTACCATTACCTTGGGATACCATGATTAAGAAAAAATATAATAACCTTAGAGCAGGAGGCATTCCACACAATACAGGAGCCTTAAAAAAGGCTTGTATGAAAACAGTAAAAAAGACTTGCCAACTACAAAAGGCAAATAATCATCTCTTAAAATATATACATAAATCAGACAAGACAACATCCTGTTGTCCTAAATATGACCCAGATATTAATTACCAATTCGGTTGTCCTCCAACTTATGGATATAATAAATCTTATTTTCCTTATAAGAAAAGGCATAAAAAGCATTATAAGAAACATAAGTATAAACAGGACTATAAACCAAAATATAAAAGAAAGAGATGCAAGGTTTCTAAGAAAAAATGGAAACCAGAATGCAAAGAAAAATACAAAAAATGTCAAAAAAATATAAAAAACGAAAGTTTATTAAAAGTAATAAATTCAATCCTAAAAAGAATTGTAAGTGTTTTAAATGCGGAAAAGAAGGCCATTATTCTTATGAATGTACTGTTAATATTAAAACAGTATAGTTACAAGATTTAGAATCATACGATATACATTTAGGAACTATTGAAGAAATACCTAGTGAAACTTCTACCATATACGAAGTAGAAATTATATATGACAAAAGCACTCCTTCATCCTCTGAAATAGAAGATTTAGGTATAAATATGATGACTATTAACAAAACATATCATTCTGTACAAATAATACCATTATCTAAAACTGTAATGTTACCAAAAAGGGAATCTTTAAAATTTCCAGGTCATATACTCTATACAAATAAAAATTATAGCCTACAGAGATATCAAACTATAGAAATATATCTAGACTTACTTATAAAAATACCCTATGGATATTATGAAGAAGTCCAAAACTTAAGATATCATACTATAAGAAATATCTTTATAACTTATGGATTGATAGAATCAACGACAGACTAAAATATTTGTATCACAATGAAAAGTACAATCTTAGAAAATCATCCTTATCAAATTCCTTTAGGAACTCCAATTGGGATATTAATAATACATAAGTAAGAAGATTTACCATTGGTTAAAGTTGAACAAGATCCATTACTTTCAACTTCTCCTCCAATAAGTCTAGAAATGACTCCTGGACAAACTTCTAAAGAATCTATGTTTGAATACAGAGTATATATGAATACACTATCAGAAATAGAACCCCTTGAAACTCATAATACAAGTATAGACAGTAGTCAAGGTGAACAATATGAAATTACAGACGAAGATATTGAAAGATTAAAACTTTCAATACCTCACGCAAAACCTAATGAAGTATATAATTCTCAATCAAAACTTAAATCATTATGGTCTCACAAAAATACATATATTTTTGAACGAATGCATGGCAATATAGAATTAAAAGGTGATGAAGATTTCACTTCTATAAAAATACTAAATCTTACACAAATTGAAAAATTAAAACAAAAATATCCATAAAAGAAATATTTACATATTGGATTAATACAAATAAAGATAACTGGTCTATTTAGATCAGGAATTGATACACCTGTTATGATAATCTGTTGTGATGAAAGAATTATCAATAATCCTCTAAATAGTATATTAGGAGGAGCAAAATCAAACTTAGCCAACAGAATATTTTGTGTTAATATACATCCAGATTTTTGTATCAGTCTAAATGACATCAATATAGAAAAGGCATGCACTCTATCTATAAATCTTAAAGGAATAGAGATGCTCCATGGATCAAAAGTTTTGGGAATCCAATGGGAACACTGCTTGGCACTAAACTAAACGTCTACATTTAGATCAGTTACACCATCCCATTTTATCAAACTTTATGAAGTTGATAATGGAAAAATTATCCAACCAAAATTAGTCAATATTAAACATCTAAGATATGACAATTAAATGCAAGTGTTTTTAAAAACATTCAAACCAAAAACACAACTTCCCATAGAAACTTTTATTGCCTCTGGAAATACTATTTCTACAACATTGATAAATCCAACTATTCCTCGGAGTCTAAGTTCTACTAATTTCAGAAATACTACTCTATATTTAGAACCAAGTAGACCAAGTACTTCTATAATCGATAATCTAGAAAATACACCTTTAGAGGGAAGAACACAAAAAATCTTGGATCAACAAAGAAGTATTCAAGAACAAAATATTATACGCCTACCAACTAGTTCTTTTGGACTTTCAAATGTTGGATCTTGAAACAAAATCCTAATTACACATTTATCTGCCTATGACTATATCACTTTCTGACAAACACCAACGCTTTACTATTCACACGCTGTTAGATTAAGGAGCAGAAACTAGCCTTATTCAAAAAACATTCATCCCTCAACAATTTTGGCTACCATTAGCAAAAAAATGCTAAATTACATGATTTCATGGGTAGACCTGTTTTAGTCACCCATAAAGCAAAACTTTCAGTCTCTTTCCCTGACATTGACAATCAATATCATCACTATATCTTTGAATTCGCCTTATTACCTATTGATTTCGACATAGATTGCTTAGTCGGTATGAATAATCTCAGACATTATGCTCCTTTTAATACACATTACTTTACCTTTGATAATCATCCTATCCCTCGGGTGCATTTCCCCATACCTTTAGCCCCCTCCTTTGCGCCAGCACAGCGTGGTGAACTAGTTGATCAAACTTTTTATACATATCCTATTTCAACAACTTCCGATACAGAAACCATCGTACATAGTCTTTTAAAACCCTTATATTCAAACGACCCTTTATTACATTTTGACAAAGCACCACGATATTGTTCTTTAAAAATCTTAGAGCAATATAGAGACACTAAAATAAGAGTAAATAGTATTATGGTATCACCCCTAGACAAAAAAGAATTCTCTGTATAAATCAAAGAACTATTAGACCTTAAGTTAATAAGACCAAGCACCAGTTCACACTCTTCTCCTGCATTTTTGGTGAGAAACCATTCAGAACAAAAGAGAGGAAAAGCTAGAATGGTTATAAATTATAGAAAGCTAAATAGCTACACAAAATTTGATGGCTATTTTATACTTTCTGCGGAACAATTAATAAAACAAATACAAAGATCAAAATACTATAGTAAATTTGATGCTAAATCTGGCTTCTGGCAAATAAAACTAGCCAATACAGAATCTATAGAATTACAGCATTTAGTTGCCCTCAAGGACATTACGAATGTTTAGTAATGCCCTTTGGTTTAGAAAATGCACCACAAATATTTCAAAAATGGATGAACTCGATATTTGGACATCTACCATTTGTAGTAGTTTATATAGATGACATTCTAATCTTTTCTCTCACCTTAGAAGAGCATAAACAACATTTACTACATGTTGCAAAATTACTACTTGATAATGGAATTATCTTAAGTCCAAAAAAGATATGTTTATTTAAAACAGAAGTTGAATTACTTGAAAAATATATAAAAAAAAAGACAGATAGAATTACAACAACACATATAATCAAAGATAAAAGAATTTCCTAAAACCTTTAAAACTCTAAAGCAATTACAGAGTTTTTTAGGATTACTAAATTACGGGAGGAAATTTATTCCTCACTTATCTCAGTTAGTTCAAAACCTACAAGAAAAACTTACAATAGAACAGTCAAAGTATAAAGTAGAACACGGTGAACAACCTAGAAAATGGAATACAGATAAAATAAATATTCAGCTATCTTCAGCTGAAGAAAAGGAAATAGAGCTAATCAAACAAATGATTACAAATCAGTTTATACTATATTTTCCTAAAGACGAAGAACTAGTAACTCTTCAAACAGATGCTTCTGAACAGTTTTGGGCAGGAGTCTTAATAGTAAAACAAAAAGAAATAATTGCCTATACTTCGGGTAAATTTACAAAACCACAACAAAACTGTTCTGCTTATGACAAAGAGTTATTAGCCATTAAATTAGCAATAAAAAGCTTAAAAATTTACTTGTTAAATCGTAGCTTTATGATTGAAACTGATAATAAAGCTGTAGCACAATTCTTGAAAAAAAGAACTATAAACAATCCTGAAGAAAATATTTGAAGAATAAGAATTGCTTTATATCTTGAAATATATCAATATGATGTTAAATATATTCCTGGCTACACTAATATTCTTGCAGATTTATTAACCCGTCCTGACAATGGACGAAGAACGCCTGAAAAGGCTCCGGTCCATGGCTGAACAAGCCAAATGGATCACTATCAACAACACCAAGAAGACCCCGCAACTGGGAGACAACACCAAAGAAAACAAGCAAAAGACCCCTGAAAAGGGAGAAAGTTCAAAAACCCAGGAAACTTGAGGACACTCTAGAGGACACACCTCAGCACCCACAACATCCGCCTCTACCGAAGCCAAGCCATTTCCACCACCAGGCATGACTGCACTACCAGTCCAATCTCCCTCATCTACACCATCATATAGCAACATCGCAGCAACCCAGAGAAGACTACAGCCCAACAAGCCTACAGCAGCAGCAGTAGTTCGAGATTGGTACAATCTTGAACTCAAAACTCCCAATCCACATAAAGGTCGAGTGGTTGCTATAGCGCCCTTCAGTCTAATGATTTTTCATCTTCAAAGTACTGGCTTTCTCAAATAGAGCAACTGGTACTTTCCATGCTTTCACACTATACTCAGGAGAAATCCGAGAAGCAAGCCATAGTGAAAAGCCACAACAGACCTGTGCAACTACACTTTGACAACACAGAGTCCCGACCTTACTCAAAGGATTGGAACATGGTTCCAGGGCACTTCCCAAGATCAATAATATCGGAGGGAAGTAGTACAGGATATGGAGATAGCCGACCAGGTATATCATCCACTCCCTGAATTCTATAAACTTCTTGATCTTTGCAAGATTGAGAATGAAAAGGCCAGAGAGTTAGCAGCAGAATTGACTGTCCACAAAATGATCGGCCTTAATCAGCAAAATATGATTGGAGATACTTAACTAAAGAATTTTTCAGAACATTGGAGGCCACAGACATTATCTCCATTCTTCAATAATATGATCTAATTTGGAATAAGAATAATTCTCTCCAAATTATTACTGCTTTCCAAGATATTAGTAATTGCATAAAGGCCATTCAACTTGGCCTAGTTCATGAAATTTTTATTAACACTACTCATCCAGAAGAATATCAAGACTGTCTTCCCAGCTTTGTGTCAAAAGCTCAAAAGCATATTCTACCAGATACCAGACCAGCTTTTTCTTCAGAGTCTGGAGTTCATGGGAAGAAAGAAAATATTTGAAGCTCTATCCATCAGTTCAATTATGGGAACTTCATTCTTTCAATTATGCTCCTTCTTCTGTATGTGACAATCTTCCAGTTTTAGATCTGGAAGCTGAGACAAAAAAGGCGGCCAGAGAATTCTTTGATGAAGCTTATGCCAAAGCACTTATCGGAGCTCATTCTATTAAAATTGAAAATAATATCATGCTCTATGATTATGTTGGAGCCTTTGAGAATTCAGAGGTTCGAGTTCCGAAAGCTCTGGAATTCCTAGCCAGACTACAGCTTGGAAAACAGAGTATGAAGGCAAAGGAAGAATTCTTCCAAGACTTAGAAAAGGTAGAAGATGAAGACTTGGGAGGAGAAGATAATCAAGATAATGATATCCGAGATGATATGGATGACGAAGCTCTACAGAATATTATGCAAGATTAAAGCATGCTCCCACACTTGCTCCCAAACTATTCACAGCTGACTATTCACAAAAAATAAAGGAAAAACTGGAAAAGCTTTAAGAACTTCAAGAAGAACAAGAGAGGTTAAAAAAAGGAAGGCAAGAAAGCTCGATGCCCCTGCCATTCTCCTTCAGCCTTTATTTATAACCTTTCTTCATACAGTGAGATAAGAAGGAATCTTAGTACAGGAATACGCAATAATTGTGGCTACAGGAAGAAGTACAATAATTGCCACTAGAATAGTAATGAAGGGTACAATAATTGAACAAGTTGTCTGCTGAGTTGTTTGGAGGATAGTGTCGGCTGCTACTGCTTAGTCAGTGATGATAAGGATTAATCTGATGGTGGTGTCGGCAAGTGTGGTCTTGCTCCCACACTTGCTCCCAAACTATTCACAGCTGACTATTCACAAAAATTAAAGGAAAAACTGGAAAAGCTTTAAGAACTTCAAGAAGAACAAGAGAGGTTAAAAAAAGTGAAGGCAAGAAAGTTCGATGCCCCTGCCATTCTCCTTCAGTCTTTATTTATAGCCTTTCTTCATACAGTGAGATAAGAAAGAATCTTAGTACAGGAATACGCAATAATTGTGGCTACAGCAAGAAGTACAATAATTGCCACTAGAATAGTAATGAAGGGTACAATAATTGAAAAAGTTGTCTGCTTAGTTGTTTGGAGGATAGTGTCGGCTGCTACTACTCAGTGAGTGATGATAAGGATGAATCTGATGGTGGTGTCGGCAAGCATGGTCCCACCACGCTTTAATCCTGCATAATATTCTGTAGAGCTTCGTCATCCATATCATCTCGGATATCATTATCTTGATTATCTTCTCCTCCCAAGTCTTCATCTTCTACCTTTTCTAACCTGGTAGAATTCTTCCTTTGCCTTCATACTCTGTTTTCCAAGCTGTAGACTGGCTAGGAATTCCAGAGCTTTCGGAACTCGAACCTATGAATTCTCAAAGGCTCCAACATAATCATAGAGCATGATATTATTTTCAATTTTAATAGAATGAGCTCCGATAAGTGCTTTGGTTTATTCATCAAAGAATTCTCTAGCCGCTTTTTTTGTCTCAGCTTCCAGATCTAAAACTGGAAGATTGTCACATACTGAAGAAGGAGCATAATTGAAAGAATGAAGTTCCCATAATTGGACTGATGGATAGAGCTTCAAATATTTTCTTTCTTCCCATGAACTCCAGACTCTGAAGAAAAAGCTGGTCTGGTATCTGGTAGAATGTGCTTTTGCACTTTTGACGCAAAGCTGGGGAAGACAGTCTTGATATTCATCTGGATGAGTAGTGTTAATAAAAATTTCATGAATTAGGCCAAGTTGAGTGGCCTTTATGCAATTACTAATATCTTGGAAAGCAGTAATAATTCGGGGAGAATTATTCTTATTTCAAATTAGATCATGTTGTTGAAGAATGGAGATAATGTCTGTGGCCTCCAATGTTCTGAAAAATTCTTTTAGTTGAGTATCTCCAATCATATTTTGCTGATTAAGGCCGATCATTTTGTGGACAGTTAATTCTGCTGCTAACCGTTTGGCCTTTTCATTCTCAATCTTGCAAAGATCAAGAAGTTTATAGAATTCATGGAGTGGATGATATACCTAGTCGGCTATCTCCATATCCTGTACTACTTCCCTCAGATATTGTTGATCTTGGGAAGTGCCCTGGAACCATGTTCCAATCCTTTGAGTAAGGTCGGGACTCTGTGTTGTCAAATTGTAGTTGCACAGGTCTATTGTGGCTTTCACTATGGCTTGCTTCTCGGATTTCTCCTGAGTATAGGGTGAAAGCATGGAAAGTACCAGTTGCTCTATCTGAGAAAGCCAGCACTTTGAAGATGAAAAATCATTAGACTGAAGGGCGCGGTATCAACCATTCAACCTTTCATAAATATGTGGATTGGCACTTTTGAGTTCAAGATTGTACCAATCTCGAACTACTGCTGCTGCTGTAGGCTTGTTGGGCTGTAGTCTTCTCTGGACTGCTCCGATGTTGCTATATGATGGTGTAGATGAGGGAGACTGGACTGGTAGTGCAGTCATGCCTGGTGGTGGAAATGGCTTGGCTTCGGTAGAATCAGAAGTTGTGGGTGCTGAGGTGTGTCCTCCAGAGTGTCCTCAAGTTTCCTGGGTTTTTGAACTTTCTCCCTTTTCAGGGGTCTTTTACTTGTTTTCTTTGGTGCTGTCTCCCGGTTGAGAGGTCTTCTTGGTGTTGTTGATAGTGATCCATTTGGCTTGTTCAACCATGGACCGGAGCCTTTTCAGGCGTTCTTCGTCCATTATCAGGACGGGTTAATAAATCTGCAAGAATATTAGTGTAGCCAGGAATATGTTTAACATCATATTGATATATTTTAAGATATAAAGCAATTCTTATTCTTCTAATATTTTCTTCAGGATTGTTTATATTTTTTTTCAATAATTGTGCTACAGCTTTATTATCAGTTTCAATCATAAAGCTACGATTTAATAAGTAAATTTTTAAGCTTTTTATTGCTAATTTAATGGCTAATAACTCTTTGTCATAGCAGAATAGTTTTGTTGTGGTTTTGTAAATTTACCCGAAGTATAGGCAATTATTTTTTTTTGTTTTGCTATTAAGACTCCTGCCCAAAACTGGTCAGAAGCATCTGTTTGAAAAGTTACTAGTTCTTCGTCTTTAGGAAAATATAGTATAAACTGATTTGTAATCATTTGTTTGATTAGCTCTATTTCCTTTTCTTCAGCTGAAGATAGCTAAATACATATTTTATCTGTATTCCATTTTCTAGGTTGTTCATCGTATTCTACTTTATACTTTGACTGTTCTATTGTAAGTTTTTCTTGTAGGTATTGAACTAACTGAGATAAGTGAGGAATAAATTTCCTCCCGTAATTTAGTAATCCTAAAAAACTCTGTAATTGCTTTATAGTTTTAAAGGTTTTAGGAAATTCTTTTATCTTTGAATATATGTGTTGTTGTAATTCTATCTATCCTTCTTTTATATATTTTCCAAGGAATTCAACTTTTGTTTTAAATAAACATATCTTTTTTGGATTTAAGATAATTCCATTATCAAGTAGTAATTTTGCAACTTATAGTAAATGTTGTTTATGCTCTTCTAAGGTGAGAGAAAAGATTAGAATGTCATCTATATAAACTACTACAAATGGTAGATGTCCAAATATCGAGTTCATCCATTTTTGAAATATTTGCATTTTTTAAACCAAAGGGCATTACTAACCATTCGTAATATCGTTGAGGGCAACTAAATGCTGTTAATTCTATAGATTCTGTATTGGCTAGTTTTATTTGCCAGAAGCCAGATTTAGCATCAAATTTACTATAGTATTTTGATCCTTGTATTTGTTTTATTAATTGTTCCGCAGAAGGTATAAAATAGCCATCAAATTTTGTGTAGCTATTTAGCTTTCTATAGTTTATAACCATTCTAGCTCTATCTCCTCTCTTCCGAATGAGAGAAGGATTTGCTATCAAACTATTCACAGGCCAAAAGGGATATGTTTCTGGTCCCTTGGTGAGTTCTTGGTAAATTGTTACTGAAATTTTGAATATTGTTCGAATAGTTTCAAAAGAACTGAAAGAGAATTATTGAGTGGAAAAAGGTAAGAGCGGTGAACATATTAGAGGGTAAAAGCCGATTATACTTCATGAAACACTAGTGGAATAGAGTGAATCATTCTTTAAGTGAAACACGTGAGGGAGTGTGTGAGATCTTTTTCCTTTTTTTTTGTTTTCTAACTTTGATTTGCAGCAATCATGTGTCACAACAGTGAAAAGAGCATCGTCGAAGGTGCTACAGGGATGGCTGACCCAAAGTTGCCCATGGAGGCCATGATGAGTGAGATGAGGCGTGTGATGAGGTTAGAGTTGGAGCAAGTACATGAGCGGATTGATCGGATGGAGAATACACGTTTGGAGTAGCCACAAAGCACTCATAAAGTGCATAGGAGGGAAAGAGTTTAACATCGGGGAGTGAGAGATGAATATGGAGAGTATTATGGGGCTGGTTTAGATGAAGAAGAAGATCGGGGTTCAGTTGTTGGTAATAGGAGATATGTAGGGCGGTTTAGAGGAGATGGAATCAGAAAGATAACAACTTGGGTAGTATCAAGATGAAAATTTTAGCGTTTCAAGGAAGAAACGATCCCGAGACTTATCTTGAGTGGGAGAAAACGGTGGAGTTAGTGTTCGATTGCCACAACTACTCTGAGATGAAAAAGGTAAAACTTACTGCCATTAAGTTTTCTGACTGTGCTATTATATGGTGGGATTAATTAGTGTTGAACAGGCGGCGAAATAGGGAACAACTGGTTGAGACGTGAGAAGAGATAAAAATAGTGATGAGGAAGCGGTTTGTGCCCAGCCATTACCACCAGGAGTTGTGCAATAAATTACAAATGCTCTGACAAGGTAACCGGAGTATGGAGGATTATCATCAAGAGATGGAGATTGCTATGATCCAGGCAAATATTGAAGAAGACCAAGAGGCTACTATGGTTGGGTTCTTGAATGGCTTAAATAAAGAAATTCATGATAGGGTGGAGATGCAGCATTATGTGGAGTTAGAGGATATGGTGCACATGGCCATCAAGGTGGAGCAACAACTCAAGAGGAGAGGCGGTACACGTGCATCCCTTAATTCGGATTTTTCCCAATAAAAACTGAGTCATGTGAAGAAAGAGGAGAAACTAGCTGCAAAACCTAAATTTGAGTAAAAACAAGAGACAACCAATCATGGCACTCAAGGTAAATCTGACACTTTCACTTCTCGAAATCGTGACATTAAGTGTTTTAAATGTCAAGACAGGGGTCATATAGCAAGTCAACGCCCGAAAAAAAGAATCATGGTGATAAGGGGTAATGGAGAGATCGAAACCAACGACGAGTCTGATACCGACTGTATGCCCCCATTGGAGGACGTGGATGATGAAGAATATGCGGTTCAAGGTAAATTATTGGTGTCAAGAAAACTCCTAAGCTTGCAAGCAAAAGAAGTTGAAGAAGTGCAGCGAGAGAATATCGTTCATACTAGGTGCTACGTCAAGTTTTAAAACCCTTATATTCAAACGACCTTTTATTACATTTTTACAAAGCACCACGATAATGTTCTTTAAAAATCTCAGAACAATATAGAGACACTAAAATAAGAGTAAATAGTATTATGGTATCACCCATAGACAAAAAAGAATTCTCTGTACAAATCAAAGAACTATTATACCTTAAGTTAATAAGACCAAGCACCAGTTCACACTCTTCTCCTGCATTTTTGGTGAAAAACCATGCAGAACAAAAGAGAGGAAAAGCTAGAATGGTTATAAACTACAGAAAGCTAAATAGCTACACAAAATTTAATGGCTATTTTATACCTTCTGCGGAACAATTAATAAAACAAATACAAGGATCAAAATACTATAGTAAATTTGATGCTAAATCTAGCTTCTAGCAAATAAAACTAGCCAATACAGAATCTATAGAATTAACAGCATTTAGTTGCCCTCAAGGACATTACGAATGGTTAGTAATGCCCTTTGGTTTAAAAAATGCACCACAAATATTTCAAAAATGGATGAACTCGATATTTGGACATCTACCATTTGTAGTAGTTTGTATGGATGATATTCTAATCTTTTCTCTAACCTTAGAAGAGTATAAACAACATTTACTACAAGTTGCAAAATTACTACTTGATAATGGAATTATTTTAAGTCCAAAAAAGATATGTTTATTTAAAACAAAAGTTGAATTCCTTGGAAAATATATAAAATATGGACAGATAGAATTACAACAACACATATATTCAAAGATAAAAGAATTTCCGAAAACCTTTAAAACTCTAAAGCAATTACAGAGGAGCAAGTGTGGAAAGAAAGATATGTTTTCTCTAACCTTAGAAGAGTATAAACAACATTTACTACAAGTTGCAAAATTACTACTTGATAATGGAATTATTTTAAGTCCAAAAAAGATATGTTTATTTAAAACAAAAGTTGAATTCCTTGGAAAATATATAAAATATGGACAGATAGAATTACAACAACACATATATTCAAAGATAAAAGAATTTCCGAAAACCTTTAAAACTCTAAAGCAATTACAGAGGAGCACGTGCTAAATAAACGCATTCTAGAAGCCTCTGGCAGTTGAATTGGTGATCAGCTGGTAGTCATATGCTTTCGTCATGCCTTTGGAGTGCCTAAAGACAAGTGAACGAAGTGGCCCTTTGGTAAGGGACACGAGTGAACGGATTCGACGGGAAAGTTGAAACCGCTTCCCCGTGAATGAGGAGGGAAACCAGCCTTGTTCAGCGCGAAATAGCATCTATATAGAATAGAAGTTCCACATCGTTGTGACTCCTAGACAACAGTTCTCTCTTAATCTCCGGAAAGAGGTGTGGATGTCTTTGGGGTGAAGCATGAAAGGAGGATTTATGAGAAGCGGCTCTTTTGGAGGGCTGGGCTACTCAGAATGTACCGACGCAACCGTTGCATCGGTTTCTAGAGATGAAAGGGAACATATCAGGCTAGGACGCGAGCGTCAAGTCAAAGTCGTCGGAGACTTCTCACTCAACCCAAACTGTCATTCTGAGACTTCGGAATGGCAAGCAACAGAAAGAGGGGTTGCTGGTTCGGGAAAGGAGTTGAGTCACGGTAAGCCAACGTCATCCGCCAGCGGGTCGACGAAAGAGACAAAACGTCGAGCGAGGAACGGGCTTAGCCCTAGTTCAGATGGGTAGTGCAAGTCCATTACTAAGAGTGTTTACCTCTCTCTTTCGGGTGAATTTCTTCCGTCGCATGGCGGGGAGAACGAGGTGATGCTCGGGACTTCCACTAATGGCTTTGTCTCCAATTATTCGAAAGACCTTTACCTCAGGATGAAATTATCAGCTATCCCACCAGTAGCAGATTGAAACCGTCGGTAACTTGTGTTTCATGATGTCCTTTTATCTCCCTAATTGGCTTATTCATCATGAGGAGTTGTTGGTCGGATGCTGACTTTCTGGCTCCTGCCTATTGGTATGTGGCTCATATAAGGACATTGCCTGTTCAAACGACCGCTCTAAAGACGACTACAACAACTCTTCCTCTTCAAGCCGACGTGCTGCCTGTCCATATGATGGGCTCGACAGCCCGGACTATGGAATCTGATTCCTTTGCGGTCCCCTGTGCCATCATTCATCCGAAGGACCAAAAATTAGTGCTTTGATCCGGGAATCCAAGAGTTTTGAAGTTGTATTTGACTTTGTCTGTGTGAACCCTCGTCGGGACTGTCACCGTCAGACGGAGCTAGTCTCAGAGAATGATCATAATTATAGCGATGAAGCGTCGCTACGAGACGAACCAGGTCAAAAGCTGTTGCGACGCGACGATTTCTTTCATCCGATTCTTTAGATTTTCTGTGAGAAAGGTACATCAGTGTACCGAAACTCCCCTTTTCCATTGAAAAGAGACGGGTGCATGCCACGGAAGAAGAAAAGCCCATTTCCATCCATGAAAGGAAGGTGATTGGTTTGCTGATCCATCAGGAATGAGTGAGTCAGCCTTCTTTGAATCCAAATCTAACAAAGTCTAAAGCACAAGGTCTGACTAATTCCCTTTAGTCTCTTTACCGAGATCCAAGGGATTGACTGACGCGTGGCCTTACTAGAAGTGGTTGACGACACAAATCCGCTCGTTTCGTGCAAGGATGATCGGATAGGTGCTTGGAAGGAAGTCAGAGAATATATCTCATTTACACAGTTGCTGAATGCATTGTGCTAGTGCTTGAGGGCTCAGAATCAATACCAGAAGAATAAGCAAACTCTAAATTTTCATTTACCACCCATTCACCATCAGAGTGAACGGCATTATTTACATCAAGGCCTTCGAGGCTTATTACAATAGGCTCAGCGTCCCAAATTACATCATCGGATTCCAAATTTTCGGATCCTGATTCTGTATCAGCCTCCTCGCTGCTATCAGAGTCATCTGGAATAGGCTGATTTGAAACACCGAACACATCTTGATATAGCAACGCATCAGTAAAGTAATTTTCAACTCCTTTAAATGGTTGCTTTTCTGCGATCAGCATTCTTATGTTCCCGTCTTTGTCCACATATTTCATGCATTGGTGTAACATTGAGGGCACAATGAGATTGCTATGGATCCAAGGTCTCCCCAATAGTAGATTGTATGATGTGTCTGCATCTATCACATAACACGTGATTTCCGTATTCAGGTTGCCGATTTGATACTTGAGCTTTATCTTACCTAACAGTCTATTACCGTTAGCATTGAATCCGAAGATAGTGGTATTAGTCACTGCTAATCTATTCATCGGCACTCCAAGATATCGTAGCATCCTTCGTGGTATGATGCTCAAGGCCAAGCCTGGATCAGCTTGAATGGATCAATCTCTGTAGACCCTATGTATCCCTTGTAATACAAAAGGCGGTGATGCTTGTTGCTCTTGACTTGAATATCTTCTGGAGAGAAAGTGATGTAGGGAACGGTCTTACTAGAGACTTGGTGACAAGTTGCGCAAAGAGATTCTTCCTCAATCATCTCTGGTATCTGTACCAAGAATACTTCTGAATCTTGCAGAGCTTTTCTTAAAACTTCTCTAGTAGATTTAGAGAGTTTCAAGAGCTCGTACAAGGTTATCCTTGCAGGAATATTGGCCAACTGTGTTAGAATGTCAAACTGGAATGACTTCCGCGAGTCCTCCGCAGGCTCTTTTCCCTTCTTCAGTACTTTATCAAACTTAAGCTATTTTTGTTTGACTTTCTCTAGAGGTGGTCAAGAATCCGTTGTCTGGCCGTAGTTCTTCAAGTAATTTTTTCCTAAACGGATTCCCGCGGGAGGAGGATCCGCGTCAGCCACCAAAGAATTTCCGATTTTCTCTTCCGAATTGGTCAAAGCAGGAATGACTCCGTCATCTTCAGGAATCATGGAGATGACATTAGAGGTAAAGGTTTTCCCTCTTCGCCTCTTTCCAGATGAACTGGAAGTTCATTGTTCATCACTTATGAATTGGATGCACTCACAGTATCTCTCCCCTAGCAGTTTCAAAGAGGAACAGTCCTTTCTTTTGCTGTTGGTACGGATCAAAATTTACGACCTGCATCGTGCCTTTAGGGATGGGTTGCACTCCATCTTGAACTGTTGACTCTATCCAGTTGGGCGCGAGACTGAAAGTTTTGCTTTATGGCTGACTAAAACAGGTCTACTCATGAAATCATGTAATTTAGCATTTTTTGCTAACGATAGCCAAAATTGTTGAAGGATGAATATTTTTAAATAAGGCTAGTTTCTGCTCTTGAATCTAAGAGCGTGTGAATAGTTTGGGAGCAAGTGTGGGAGCAACTAGTATCAGAGCCTTATGCATAGATCTTCTTCTTCTTTTTTGTAAGTAATTCTCTTATAGCCATGACTGGCTAAACAGTTTAGACATGTTATTTTCTTAATTTCTTTAGTGAAATTAGATATTAGTATCTTACGCCATGAGGTAGGAAACGAATCATGGCTGTGCTCTCTCTCTCTGAAGCCATGTAATAGGCTCGTGGTGGACTGAGTCCTTTATGGACAAATAGGTCCTTGCAGCCTAACCCTATGATGAAAGCCACTCTTAGAGGTTATATGTGCCGGAGAGAACAGGGTCAAAGCGATACTGATATCTAGCTAATTAAAGAAAGAAAGAAAGAAAATAACGTGTCTAGCTTATAAAAATTTTAAACATGTCTAGATCTTTAGTATTACCAGAAAGTTATGAATGTCCTTTCAATTTAGATTCGCATGAACATAGTAAACATCTTCGTTGTAATGGTACTACTGAACAACAAAATAGTATGTTAAATTATTTAAGCGATCAATTATATCTTGTTTCTCAGAAATTATCTACTTTACAAACATTTTTAAGTTTTCCTACTTTTTCTTCCAAAGAAAGATTTGGATCAGTTCGTATGATAAAAACCTCTTCTGATGATAGCTTCGTTTCTGTTGAAAGCTCTTTTGATGATGAGTTGTCTATACCCTCTAACGAGGAGACATACTTACCCTCTAACGAGGAGACATACATACCCTCTAACGAGGAACAATACATACCCTCTAACGAGGAGACAAATATAGCCTCTAACGAGGAACAATATTTATCCTCTAGCGAGGAAGAATTATATATAAATATGGAACATGGAGATCTTCCATAATTACTCATCACGGGAGGCGAAATCCTCCACATCATCCACAAAATCCTCCTAATCAACCACAGGAAGGTACAGATGATAATATGTATCATAGAGACACCAATAAAAATTATATAGATTCTTATATATTTAGACAAAGTAAAAGGCATCCTGGATCAACAGTAAATTTGATACTTAATATAGATTATGTACCAGCAAATGAATTAAGAGATTACATGGTAAATTGGGAACAATTAATGGTAGGAACAACTACTTTAATACCAGATTCTGTAACACATAAAGACTTCGTATTACTTGCTTGCGGTTATTGGTAAGGAATAGCCCTAAGATGGTTAAACACAATATGAAAAATTATGCCCTACTGAAATATTAGCTTTAAATAGTCATAATACTAGAAAAGATGCTTTATATAGTATTTATAAATTATTATATGCTGATTTAACCTGCGATGATATTACAGCCGATGGAATAGATGAAAATATGTTATTAAAAATGAAATTATGTAATATGTGCTATCTTGAAGAATTTACAAATCAATATATAAGTTATATATTTAAACTAAATACTTTAGAAAAGAAAAATTTTTGGATAACTGCTTTCTTTTCAAAATTACCATTACCTTGGGATACCATGATTGAGAAAAAATATAACAACCTTAGAGCAGGAGGCATTCCACACAATACAGGAGCCTTAAAAAAGACTTGTATGGAAACAGTAAAAAAGACTTGCCAACTACAAAAGGCAAATAATCATCTCTTAAAATATATACACAAATCAGATATAACAACATCCTGTTGTCCTAAACATGACCCAGATATTAATTACCAATTCGATTGTCCTCCAACTTATGGATATAATAAATCTTATTTTCCTTATAAGAAAAGGCATAAAAAGCATTATAAGAAACATAAGTATAAACAGGACTATAAACCAAAATATAAAAGAAAGAGATACAAGGTTTCTAAGAAAAAATGGAAACCGGAATACAAAGAAAAATACAAAAGGTCAAAAAAATATAAAAAATGAAAGTTTATTAAAAGTAATAAATTCAATCCTAAAAAGAATTTTAAATGTTTTAAATGCGGAAAAGAAGGCCATTATTCTTATGAATGTACTGTTAATATAAAAACAATATGGTTACAAGATTTAGATTCATACGATATACATTTAGGAACTATTGAAGAAATACCGAGTGAAACTTCTACCATATACGAAGTAGAAACCATATATGACAAAAGCTCTCCTTCATCCTCTGAAATAGAAGATTTAGGTATAAATATAATGACTATTAACAAAACATATCATTTTGTACAAATAATACCATTATCTAAAACTGTAATGTTACCAAAAAGGGAATATTTAAAATTTCTAGGTCATATACTCTATGCAAATAAAAATTATAGTCTACAGAGATATCAAACTACAGAAATATACCTAGACTTACTTATAAAAATACCCTATGGATATTATGGAGAAGTCCAAAACTTAAGATATCATAATATAAGAAATATCTTTATAACTTATGGATTGATAGAATCAATGACAGACAAAAATACTTGTATCACAATGAAAAGTACAAGCTTAGAAAATCATCCTTATCAAATTCCTTTAGGAACTCCAATTGGGATATTAATAATATATAAGTATGAAGATTTACCATTGGTTAAAGTTGAACAAGATCCATTACTTTCAACTTCTCCTCCATTAAGTCCAGAAATGACTCCTGGACAAACTTCTAAAGAATCTATGTTTGAATACAGAGTATATATGAATACACTATCAGAAATAGAACCCCTTAAAATTCATAATACAAGTATAGACAATAGTCAAGGTGAACAATATGAAATTACAGACGAAGATATTGAAAGATTAAAATTTTCAATACCTCACGCAAAATCTAATGAAGTATATAATCCTCAATCAAAACTTAAATCATTATGGTCTCACAAAAATACATATATTTTTGAACGAATGCAAGGCAATATAGAATTAAAAGGTGATGAAAATTTCACTTCTATAAAAACACTAAATCTTACACATATTGAAAAATTAAAAATAAAAATATCCAAAAAAGAAATATTTACATATTGGATTAATACACAGGAATAGTAGCCATCACACCGGAGACTCTTTGTACAGACTGCAAACCCCTACCGCCCAAAAGGAACGTCCTCCCGGGCTCTGATACCAGGAATAATATACACACTACTACTGCTGCAGTGCAGCTGAAGCAGAAGAAGAAGAAAATACAAAGGAAAATATACTCAGGCACACTTAATTATACATATAGGTGGTGGAGAACTGCAAGCTGTTGGTGGTCTGATCGGCAGGCATAAACCAGGCAAGACGGATGGGGGAGGATGAGAGGGTGAGAGAGGATTGTGATGAAGAAGAAGGCGTTGAGAAACTTAAAAGGTGTTGGAGAAACTTGCTGATATTTTTGCCGAATTGCCGATGTCTTCCTCATCCGTCGGAGGCCTCCTTTTATAGTCGTCCTATCCTTGCACGAGAAACCTCTTAAGAATCTTGCTGTGGAAGCCTCGTCACGAGTCTTCACTGTTGACGTCTTGTCTCTATCAGGGATCTTCACTGTTGACGTCTTGTCTGTACTGTTGTTGTCAGGAATCTTCACTGTTGACGTCTTGTCAGGAATCTGTACTGTTGCTGTCAGGAATCTCCAATGTTGACGTTTTACACGAGAAGCCTCTGGAGAATCTTGCTGTGGAAGCCTCGTTAATGAGTTTTCACTGTCTGACGTCTGTAATCTTACCGTAGAAGTCTTTGTCACGAATCTTGTACTGTTGATGTCAGTTGTAGGAGTCGAATCTTTGATGCCTGTTGTCTGGTGAAGCCTTGGATGATCCAAAGTTTTGGATTTGAGGGAGTCTTTTTTTTTTTTTTTTTTTACAAAAATTTAATAAAATTGTCGAATACTGAAGCTTCTTGGGATGCAAGATTTATCCATCCATTTGTGGATATGTTAGCGTCGTCCTATCCTGTTGGTGTAATTGTTGCCTCTAATATTCCTTGTTGGTTCAGATATGATTTTGGGACTAATTTTTTCATTTTTAGTTTTCCGTATAGAACATAGTATTCGAACTTTCCAGATTCTTCTCCAAGTAACCCAACTGCTGGGTTGCCTTCTTCGAATAGTTGTTTTAGAAGTCCTTGTACTGAGACTCCCCTGCTGAGGGCTTCTTCGGTTACGTCGATTTCCACTTCGGCCTCGACATCCGCGTCTATCTCCTCTTCGCCTTGCTGTGCTTGTGGTCCTTTTGGTGTTGTATTCTCAGACTGCGGCGCTTTCTCTGATTTGTTTGTTGTAGCGGGGCTAGGTAACTCTTGTTCTAAATATTTACCCATGTTTTTCAGAGCTTCAGCCTGTCTAGGGGTTGCTCCCCTAATAGTTCCCTCATTAAGGGTTGTTATATAAGCCGAGCAGACCTTTTTCAAGGCCTTGAGTTCTGATTCTTGTTTTATTACAAGATTTGCTAAGTTTCCCATGTGCTTGCGGAAAGCGCGTCGAGTTCCAATTCCCATATTTGCTCTCTGGTGGGCTCGCCATGCTCCATTTATTTCGGAGTAAAATGGGGGTGGGATTTCTAATTTGGGAAAGCTCGCTACTTTTGGCTCGAGTATGTAATGGGTGAGATTTCGAATTTCTTCTCCTAAATATGGGTTCTGCCGTGACATTTCCCAAGCTAGGATGGCATCTTTTTTGGAGTAGTAATGTCTACAACAGGATCCGTTAAAATCGAATATCTGCTCATAGCATTTTTTTCAGTTTGTGTAGATGCCTGGCTGGTATCCCATGAATACAACAAATGATGCTGGAACAGGAATACTATTTGCTATAGCTTTCCCTTTATCACGTCTCTGCAAAAAATAGATTTATAAGTTACTTTACTTAGTAATTATTAGGTCGGCTTAGGTAATCCGCAATAAAATTATCCTTTCCTTTAACATGCTCGATTTCGAAAGAGTATTGGGCTATCTCGTTATACCATTGCATGCGTTTCCCAGAGGTTTTTCTTGTATTTACTAAAAAAATCCCTAACGGCTTTATTATATGTTCTAATTATAAAATATTCTGGTGCAAGAAATATTTGAAATTTCTGTAGAGCTAATTTTATAGTGTATAGTTCCTTTTCAAATATTATCCACTTTAGTTCATTTGGTTTGAATTTTCCAGAATTATACCCACAAAGTCTCTCATATTTTAATATCTTTTGTGGTATGCTTCTTTTCCTGAGTCTGATTCCGTTCTGGGACAGAGGTGGATCTTCTTCGTCCCAGTTTTCTTTCGGAATTACTTTTAGTGCACATCCCCAATATTCTTCTGACGCATCTGTGTCCAAAATTAGTTTATCTCCAAGTTTTGGTAGGTAGACTTCTGGTGCCTTCTTGGCGAGTTGCTTAATTTGCCTCAGGACGTTTTTATCTTTATCTGTCCAGATGAAATCTTGATTTTTATTTAGTTTCTTTAGTAGGGTATTTCTTCTTTCGTGAGTTCTCATAGAAAATTTCTCCCGTAATTCAATAGCCCTAGCAGGCTTTGTAGTTGTTTTTTATCTTTTATTTCTTCGGGAAATTCCTTGATTTTTGAAATGATGTGCTTCTGTAGCTGAATTCCATCTTTATCTAGAATAATTCCAAGAAATTCTATTGACTCTTTTTCGATTTCGATCTTTTTTGGAGAGAGTATTATCCCGTATTTTCTAAAGATGTCACTAATGATTTTTAAATGTCTCTTGTGTTCTTCTTTTGTTTTTGCAAAGACCAGGATGTCATCAATATATACGACACAGAAATCTTTTAAACTATTAAAGATTGAGTCCATCCATCTTTGAAATATCTGGGGTGCAGTGTTTAACCCAAATGGCATGATATTCCAGTGAAAGTGTCCTCGTGGCGTACTAAAAGTTGTTAGTGGTTTCAATTCTTCCGTCATTTTTAGTTGCCAGAAACCAGATTTACAGTCGAATTTGCTGAATACTCTAGATCTTTTTGTTAAGTTTATTAGGACTTCCTTCCTAGGGATAAAATAACCATCGAATTTTAGATTTTGATTTAGTCTCTTGTAATTGATTACCATTCGTGGCTTTTTTCTTTTTACTTCGTTAAGATTTCTGACCATAAATGCTGGACTAGAGTGGGGGCTGGTGGTTTTCTCTATTAGACCTGTGTTTATCAGTTCATTTATCTGGTTGTCGAATTCGTCTATATCTTACCTAGTATATCTTACCTAGTATAGAGCATGGGTTTTACCCTAATGATTACGTTGTCGTCTCTTAATTGAATTTTACAAAACCTTGGGCTTCGATTCCATAACTTTAATGGGTTCTCACTAAAATTTTCACTAAGTGTTTTGTAAAGCCAGTGGGTCTGTTCTAACTCTTGAATTGTTTCGCATCTTTTCAATGAGTTTTCACTGTCTGGGGTACCTTTTGGGGGAGAAAAATTTTCTGTATATTTATATCTAGGTCCTTCCAAAAGTGGCATGTCAACCCTTCGGGTTTGATTTCCTTCTTGTTGATGTAAAGACACCATTTGTTTTTCTACGATCATGGGTAGGTATTCTCCGATAAAATTGTTTCCTAAAACCATGTCCCCATTCATATGTGGAAAGCATAAAAGTTTTGGTATAATGAATTTTTTCTCATTAAGCGAAATTTTCACGTTCTTGGCTTTGCTTTGGATAGTTGTTTTATGTGCACTGATCCCTGTTATTTTAATTAGATATTTCATTGGTTCCCATTTTTCTAGTGGTATAGCATTTTCTCGGCAAGAGGAGACTGTGGCCCCTGTATCTAGTAAATAGAATGCAGGAAACCTACCAATAAAATAAGGAGCTGCTACACCATTTTAATTTTGATCCCGAAGTATATAACGTAGAAAGTAAAGAAGAGCCAGGAAGCACCACAGATTCAGATAACGAGGACTATGGGATGACTATACACGATGAATACGGGTCTGAACACGAGATAGGATTTGATTCTGATAGTGAAATAATACATGTAGGGGAAGATAGCAAAACGGCAATAGATTTAAACAAACCACAAGTAGGAGGGAGTTTGAGGATCGACGATCTAATAAAAAGTAGCGTATCCCAGAGAGGAACCTATCTAGATCTATCCAATATACATTTCAAGGATAAACAAAAGGTTATACATGATTGGGCACAATCTCTAGCCGTCGTAATCACAAGTCATGAAGGATCATGGGACAATGAAAGATTTGTCGATTACATTACAGGAACTTTACAAGGAGATGTCTTGTAGTGGATGAAACAATGGATAAACTCAGAAGAAGGAAAAAGTAAGCGGAATGAGTGGGGAGAAAGCGATAAGTTCGCAAGTTTTGAAAAAATTCTCAATGATTTCATAAAGATCATTAAAGAAAATTTATGTGGGTATATAGATGAGAAGTCTCAAGAAGAAGAAGTTTTATATGCACTATCTAAAATCGAATTATGCGAGATATGTGAATTCGAAGAATACTGCAAAATATTTTCGAAATACTTCTACAAATTAGATTACGATAAGGCATAGAATTGGCTTGATCCTTTCTTCCACAAACTTCCTAGTCCATGGGATACCAAAACAAGAAACGGATACCCAGACTATTTAAAGCGAATTGAGAAAAAGGATAATTTAGGACACCGAATACACTATGCGCTTAAGATTATACAAGACGACTTTCTTAATATAAAATCCTACAAAAAAATGAAAAACACAATAAGTAACTCCTCTAAAGGAAGAAGGTTCTGCGAAAAAATAATTGGCAAAAAATGGAAAATAGGGAGTGAGAAAACGACAAAAACAACATTTAGAAAAAGGTTTCGAAGGAAACCATGGACA
The DNA here is from genome assembly GCA_036321105.1 of Dracaena cambodiana. NCBI lineage: Eukaryota > Viridiplantae > Streptophyta > Magnoliopsida > Asparagales > Asparagaceae > Dracaena > Dracaena cambodiana. The sequence goes on from JAYEPQ010000017.1 coordinate 12,531,794, forward strand.
AGGAGTAGAGGGTTTGTCAGAAATAATAAATATATTAGAAAGAAAGATGAGTCGTCCACACCTAGAGAACCCCCTGCACAAAAGGACAAAAAGAATTGCATTTTGTATGCGATGAAGAAGGACATTTTTCTAGGGATTGTCCTAGGAGAGGAAAGAACGCTCAAAAAATGATAAAATATATGGAAGAACAGGAACTTGAAATCTGTTTGGGTGAAGAAATCATGCCAACAGATGTAATACTTTATGAACTAGAGGTCGAAAATGATTCAGATGACGAACTAGTTTTCATGATAAATGAAGATTTAGGTCCAATAATACTCCCAGTATCAGAATTAGACAATATAACATTAGGAAATGTAGTTGGAAAAGAAATAGTTTTTAATCCAGAAGATATCGATAGAATGAAGAAACATCAACTACTAAAGAAAACAGAAATTTACAAAATTTCACGGTTCAATTTCTTCTCTAGAAGAATAATCGAAAACTTTAACGGAAACACAACAGCGAATCTATCAGCCAGAGGAAGAGTAGATATTCCCATCTTTAGTCGTGAAAAGGTACGAAGATGGAAAAAGAAGTACCCAGAAATTTGCTATATCCACGTTGGCCTGATTCAAATTAAAATTAATGCGCTATTTAGAGCTGGCAAAGATATACCGATAATAATACTCGTAATGGACAATCGATTCACTAATTGCCATCAGGCTCTAATAGGAGGATTTCAATCTAATCTAGTTAACCAAACCGTATGGTTCAATATTCGACCCAACTATTTCATCTCTATATCTGACCCAAACATAATAGATACTGTACTACTGAAAATCAAGACCCAAGGAATGAACATGGAGACCAACTCACACGATCTGGCCATAGAATATACAATGATTCATGAATTAACCCAGACCACAGAGGCAAGAACAGTTTCAAACCAACCAGAAATAATCGAAATATTTGAACCAAAACCTTTCGAGGAAGAAATCAAGCCCCGACTAATGAATATAAAAGATCTCACGGTACCTAGACAATGGTTCCTTGAAGATTTAATCCAGACCGAAGAACCAAAACACTTTGGAGGGATAGAGATAAAAAGTTCCGGAAATAGCCTATATATTAAAAATAAGTCAAAACAACCTTTACTTACAAGAAGTCATAGTGAAAGACAAACCAGAGAGGTGGCTAGGAGATCAATTACCAGGGAAGGAATGAAAGAACCAGTACTGTCACAATTATTAGGAGGAAATCAAAAATTAAGCCCGAAAGAAATAACCCAAAAGCTCAGTATACCTCTCATGCCAGGATCGACATCTCGGCAAGAGGCTATCGAAGGAGCTGTCGAGTTTAGTTATTAATAGTAATTTTTCGTAAATAGATAATTATGTACTAACTATCTTACAGGAAAAATCGAAGAAAGGAAAGGAAGTGATTATGTCAGAAAAGACAAAAAGAAGACATATTCTCGAGGAAGCTAGACAAGTATTTCCTGAAGATATTTTCCTGAGTATCAAAATAATGACGCTCGATCACGAAGAAAATATAAGAGGAATCTTATCAAGAAATAGAACAGATATTGTCCTAGCCCAGAATAACTATCCAAAGCTTTTCAAATTCATGAAAGAAGGAATGTGGGACATCCAAGGAGTCGAATGGGGGCTTGTAAGCCAACCGTGCTACAGACTACGAGGAGAACATGAATGGTGCAAATTACCAGCAATACTAAGGTTCTTCAGCCACAAACTAGCCACCAGCATTATTTATCATCATTTGTTCACCTTCCAAATAATTAGCATGGTTGGATGGAGAGAAGAGACTAAATTTTTCCAGCCATATCAAATATGGATATTCGGCTACCCAGAGCAATGGCAGAAATTTGACCCAAAATACAATATTGAAGGAGTCAATTACAATTATTTATGGTACAGTAGTTTTATTGAGCTAGTTAACAGAGTGAGAAAGCTCATCAAAAATATCAGCAACTACTCAGTCATGACAGATGGAAGAAGAATAATCGCCACGAAAGACTTTAATGCAAAATTTAGTTTTCCAAAGGGGCAAAAGCACGAGGCAATAAAGTTGTTACAAGATATAGCTTTCAACCAGAGAAATTTAGATATCCTAATAGAGTTCAAGTGGATATGCAATAACAATATATGAAAAAAAAAAAGGGGGGCTCCCTCAAATCCAAAACATTAGATCATCCAAGGCTTCACCAGACAACAGGCATCAAAGCAAAGATTCCTGGCAATTGACTCAACAGTACAAGATTCGTGACAAAGACTTCTACGGTAAGATTACAGACGTCAGACAGTGAAAAACTCATGACGAGGCTTCCACAGCAAGATTCTCCAGAGGCTTCTCGTGCAAGACGTCAACAGTGGAGATTCCTGACAGCAACAGTACAGATTCCTGACAAGACGTCAACAGTAAAGATTCCTGATAACAACAGTACAGACAAGACGACAACAATGAAGATCCCTGACAGAGACAAGATGTCAACAGTGAAGACTCGTGACGAGGCTTCCACAACAAGATTCTCAAGAGGCTTCTCGTGCAAGGAAGGACGTCTATAAAAGGAGACCTCCGACGGATGAGGAAGACATCGGCAATTCGGCAAAAACATCAGCAAGCTTCTCCAACACCTTTTAAGTTCCTCAATGCCTTCTTCTTCATCACCATCCTCTCTCACCCTTCATCCTCCCCCATCCGTCTTGCCTGGTTTATGCCTGTCGATCAGACCACCAACAGCTTGTAGTTCTCCACCACCTATATGTATAATTAAGTGTGTCATAGTGTATTTTCCTTTGTATTTTCTTCTTCTTCTACTACTTCAGTTGCACTGCAGCAGTAGTAGTGTGTGTATTATTCCTGGTATCAGAGCCCAGGGGACGTTCCTTTTAGGCGGTAGGGGTCTGCAGTCTGTACAAAGAGTCTCCGATGTGATGGCTACTGTTCCGGTATGTACCGTTTGTTTTTGAAGTTATTCAAGCTATCTGTTTTTATTAATAATTCTCTATGTTTGTAGAAAAAATCATTAAAAATTCAGAAAAATGTTACTGCAGCAATATCAAGTAAGAAGCAGAAAAACTAAGGAAAATTGGGGAAGGATTTATAGCACATATCGCACTTATACGGTATCAAATAGAATATAATTTTGACCTATACTTTCACAATCTGTATCATTACTGTCCTAATTGTACTCTAAGTATCCCTTACTATAACTGAATAATCTTAAAGCCCAGATTCCTAAAGTAAACCCTTTATTGCCGCGGATAGACGTTTGTAGGGTGACCCTTAGGAGACGGTTTTAGGCACCATAAGCTACTCGGAGCTAGTTTTCCACCGATATCTTAGATGACTACCGGCATATTGTGTAATTGCGAGATATGTAGAACAAGTTGTAGTAAATATGACACCATGTATAATGATATATATGGTATAATGAATATCCCCAATTATTCCAAAAAAAAAATTGATGAGATAGTTCTACGAATAAAAAGATTAAAAGAAAAGGATAAAAATCCCGACTTAACTCTAGAAGCCAAAGAAGATCTGACCCAACAACTTAAAGAAATCCATAAAAAATTTAAGGGTCTATTAAGTCATTATGGATATAATCCCAATCAATAAAAAACTAAACCCACTATCATAGACAAAACTAGAGAGGACGAAAAGGAAGATAATGTTGATAATCCAGAAAAAAAGGAAGGTAGTGAAGAGGAAACAACAAAAAACAGCTCAATTAAGGATAAAGAAAATAATAGCCAAAATAATGATGTAGGAAGAACAGTTGAAGAGATCATCCTAAATTCCGAAGAACCCCTTAACAAAGAGGAAGAATACACGATAAGATTTGACGAGATAATCTTCGCACCAAAACAAGGAAGAAGGTTTAATTATGTTAAAGGAACATTTAGGTTCAAGGGCTATAAACAATACTCGTTACATGCATTACTAGATACAGGGGCCACAGTCTCCTCTTGCCGAGAAAATGCCATACCAGTAGAAAAATAGGAACTAATGAAATATCCAATTAAAATAACAGGGATCAGTGCACATAAAACAACTATCCAAAGCAAAGCCAAGAACGTGGAAATTTGGCTTAATGAGAAAAAATTCATTATGCCAAAACTCTTATGCTTTCCACATATGAATGGGGACATGGTTTTAGGAAACAATTTTATCGGAGAATACCTACCCATGATCGTAGAAAAACAAATGGTGTCTTTACATCAACAAGAAGGAAATCAAACCCGAAGGGTTGACATGCCACTTTTGGAAGGACCTAGATATAAATGTACAGAAAATTTTTCTCCCCCAAAAGGTACCCCAGACAGTGAAAACTCACTGAAAAGATACGAAACAATTCAAGAGTTAGAACAGACCCACTGGCTTTACAAAACACTTAGTGAAAATTTTAGTGAGAACCCATTAAAGTTATGGGATCGAAGCCCAAGGTTTTGTAAAATTTAATTAAGAGACGACAACGTAATCATTAGGGTAAAACCCATGCTCTATACTAGGCAAGATATAGACGAGTTCGACAACCAGATAAATGAACTGATAAACACAGGTCTAATAGAGAAAACCACCAGCCCCCACTCTAGTCCAGCATTTATGGTCAGAAATCTTAACGAAGTAAAAAGAAAAAGGCCACGAATGGTAATCAATTACAAGAGACTAAATGAAAATCTAAATTTCGATGGTTATTTTATCCCTAGGAAGGAAGTCCTGATAAACTTAACAAAAGGATCTAGAGTATTCAGCAAATTCTACTGTAAATCTGGTTTCTGGCAACTAAAAATGACGGAAGAATCGAAACCACTAACAGCTTTTAGTACGCCACGAGGACACTTTCACTGGAATGTCATGCCATTTGGGTTAAACACTGCAGCCCAGATATTTCAAAGATGGATGGACTCAATGTTTAATAGTTTAAAAGATTTCTGTGTCGTATATATTGATGACATCCTGGTCTTTTCAAAAACAAAAGAAGAACACAAGAGACATTTAAAAATCATTAGTGACATCTTTAGAAAACACGGGATAATATTCTCTCCAAAAAAGATCGAAATCGAAAAGGAGTCAATAGAATTTCTTGGAATTATTCTAGATAAAGATAGAATTCAGCTACAGAAGCACATCATTTCAAAAATTAGGGAGTTTCCCGAAGAAATAAAAGATAAATAACAACTACAAAGCCTGCTAGGGATATTGAATTACGGGAGAAATTTTCTACGAGAACTCACGAAAGAAGAAATACCTTTATTAAACAAACTAAATAAAAATCAAGATTTCATCTGGACAGATAAAGATAAAAACGTCCTGAGGCAAATTAAGCAACTCGCCTAGAAGGCACCAGAAGTCTACCTACCAAAACTTGGAGATAAACTAATTTTGGACACAGATGCGTCAGAAGAATATTGGGGATGTGCACTAAAAGCAATTCCGAAAGAAAATTGGGACGAAGAAGATCCACCTCTGTCCCAGAACGGAATCAGACTTAGGAAAAGAAGCATACCACAAAAGATATTAAAATATGAGAGACTTTGTGGGTATAATTCTGGAAAATTCAAACCAAATGAACTAAAGTGGATAATATTTGAAAAGGAACTATACACTATAAAATTAGCTCTACAGAAATTTCAAATATTTCTTGCACCAGAATATTTTATAATTAGAACAGATAATAAAGCCGTTAGGGATTTTTTAGTAAATACAAGAAAAACCTCTGGGAAACGCATGCAATGGTATAACGAGATAGCCCAATACTCCTTCGAAATCGAGCATGTTAAAGGAAAGGATAATTTTATTGCGGATTACCTAAGCCGACCTAATAATTACTAAGTAAAGTAACTTATAAATCTATTTTTTGCAGAGAGGTGATAAAGGGAAAGCTATAGCAAATAGTATTCCTATTCCAGCAGCGTTTGTTGTATTCGTGGGATACCAGCCAGGCATCTACACAAACTGGGAAAAGTGCTATGAGCAGATATTCGATTTTAACGGATCCTGTTGCAGACATTACTACTCCAAAGAAGATGCCATCCTAGCCTGGGAAATATCACGGCAGAACCCATACTTAGGAGAAGAAATTCGAGACCTCACCCATTACATACTCGAGCCAAAAGTAGCGAACTTTCCCAAATTAGAAATCCCACCCCCATTTTACTCCGAAATAAATGGAGCATGGCGAGCCCACCAGAGAGCAAATCTAGGAATTGGAACTCGACGCGCTTTCCGCAAGCACATGGGAAACTTAGCAAATCTTGTAATGAAACAAGAATCAGAACTCAAGGCCTTGAAAAAGGTCTGCTCGGATTATATAAACACCCTTAATGAGGGAACTATTAGGGGAGCAACCCCTAGACAGGCTGAAGCTCTGAAAAATATGGGTAAACTTTTAGAACAAGAGTTACCCAGCCCCGCTACAACAAACAAATCAGAGAAAGTGTCGCAGTTCGAGAATACAACACCAGAAGGATCACAAGTATGCAACAACACACAACAAGGCGAAGAGGAGATAGACGCGAATGTCGAGGCCGAAGTGGAAATCGACGTAACCGAAGAAGCCTTCAGCAGGGGAGTCTTAGTACAAGGACTTCTAAAATAACTATTCGAAGAAGGCAACCCAGCAGCTGGGTTACTAGGAGAAGGATCTGGAAAGTTCGAATACTATGTTCTATATGGAAAACTAAGAATGAATAAATTAGTCCCAAGATCATATCTGAACCAACAAGGAATATTAGAGGCAACAATTACACCAACAGGATGGGACGACGCTGACATATCCACAAATGGATGGATAAATCTTGCATCTCCAGAAGCTTCAGTATCCGACAATTTTATTAAATTTTTGTAAAAAACAAAAAAAAAAAAAAGGAGGCTCCCTCAAATCCTAAACATTAGATCCAAGGCTTCAGCAACAAAGAAAACAAACAGCAGGCTTCTACAGCAAAGATTCCTAGCGCCAACAATACAAGATTCGCGACAGGACTCCCACAGTAAGATTCCAATACGGATCCTGACATCAATAGTACAGACAAGATGTCAAACAAAGGCTTCCACAGCAAGATTCTCCAGAGGCTTCTCGTGCAAGACGTCAACAGTGGAGATTCCTGACAGCAATAGTACAGATTCTTGACAAGACGTCAACAGTGAAGATTCCTGACAACAACAGTACAGACAAGACGTCAACAGTGAAGATCTCTGACAGAGACAAGACGTCATTAGTGAAGACTCGTGACGAGGCTTCCACAGCAAGATTCTCAAGAGGCTTCTCGTGCAAGGATAGGACGTATATAAAGGAGGCCTCCGACGGATGAGGAAGACATCGGCAATTCGGCAAAAATATCAGCAAACTTCTCCAACACATTTTAAGTTCCTCAACGCCTTCTTCTTCATCACCATCCTCTCTCACCCTCTCATCCTCCCCCATCCGTCTTGCCTGGTTTATGCCTGCCGATCAGACCACCAACAGTTTGTAGTTCTCCACCATCTATATGTATAATTAAGTGTACCTGAGTGTATTTCCCTTTGTATTTTCTTCTTCTTCTGCTTCAGCTGCACTGCAGCAGTCATAGTGTGTAATTTAACTGGTATCAGAGCCCGGGGGGGACGTTCCTTTTGGGCGGTAGGGGTCTGCAGTCTGTACAAAGAGTCTCCGGTGTGATGGCTACTGTTCCGGTATGTACCGTTTGTTTATGAAGTTATTCAAGTTATCTGTTTTTGAATTGACTATAATACCATCTCTCAACTTGCGTGATTATTATCCTAGTTTCAGTCTAAGTATCCCCTGTTAGATTTGAGTAACCTTAAAGCCCAGATTCCTAAAATAATCCCTTTGTTGCCACGAGTAGGCGTTTATAGGGTGACCCTCAGGAGACGGTTTTAGGCACCATAGGCTACTCAGAGCTAGCTACCAAGCGATATCCTAGATGGCTAGTGATATACCATGCATATATGAGAACTGTAGAAGGGATTATAGTCACTTAGAACATTTCTCGGTAGCAACAGATAAAAATCTAACAAATATTACAAGTTTTCTCAACACCCTATTTGATTATGAAGTCTGTAGGTTTGGTAGGATAGAGAAAAAAATAGATAAGGTAACAGAACAAAATGAAATATATATTTCTAAGTTCTGTAAAACTGCTCGAGATAATCCCTCAGAACAATTTGACAAAGAAATAACAAAATTCGACAAAGAAGTAAGAGAAATATTAGGAAGATTAGATCGAATTGATGGTCTAGGAACAAGCTTAAGACAAAAGAAACAGAGCGAACAGATAAACATGATGCAAGTAAATAGAAAATACTCCAGAAAAGAGCATGACTCGATTGTGGAGCTAATTAACTGTTGAAAAGAGCTATATCAGGATCCATGTAATACTGCTCAGGAAAGAGACCATTTAGTAAATAGAATGCAGGAAACCTACCAACAAAATAAGAAGCTGTTACACCATTTTAATTTTGATCCCGAAGTATATAACATAGAAAGTGAAGAAGAGCCAGAAAACACCACAAATTCAGATAACGAGGACTATGGGATGACTATACACGATGAATATGGGTCTGAACACGAAATAGGATTTGATTCTGATAGTGAAATAATACATGTGGGGGAAGATAGCAAAACGGCAATAGATTTAAACAAACCACAAGTAGGAGGGAGTTTGAGAATCGACGATCTAATAAAAAGGAGCGTATCCCAGGGAGGAACCTATCTAGATCTATCCAATATACATTTCAAGGATAAACAAAAGGTTATAGATGATTGGGCGCAATCTCTAGCCGTCGTAATCACAAATCATGAAGGATCATGGGACAACGAAAGATTTGTCGATTACATTACAGGAACTTTACAAGGAGATGTCTTGCAGTGGATGAAACAATGGATAAACTCAGAAGAAGGAAAAAGTAAACGGAATGAGTGGGGGAGAAAGCGATAAGTTTGCAAGTTTTGAAAAAATTCTCAATGATTTCATAAAGATCATTAAAGAAAATTTATGCGGGTATATAGATGAGAAGTCTCAAGAAGAAGAAGTTTTATATGCACTATCAAAAATCGAATTATGCGAGATATGTGAATTCGAAGAATACTGCAAAATATTTTCAAAATACTTCTACAAATTAGATCACGATAAGGCATAGAATTGGCTTGATCCTTTCTTCCACAAACTTCCGAGTCCATGGGCTACCAAAACAAGAAACGGATACCTAGACTATTTAAAGTGAATTGAGAAAAAGGATAATTTAGGACACCGAATACAATATGCACTTAAGATTATACAAGACGACTGTCTTAATATAAAATCCTACAAAAAAATGAAAAACACAATAAGTAACTCCTCTAAAGGAAGAAGGTGCTGCGAAAAAATAATTGGCGAAAAATGGAAAATAGGGAGTGAGAAAACGACAAAAACAACATTTAGGAAAAGGTTTCGATGGAAACCATGGACAAGGAGTAGAGGGTTTGACAGAAATAATAAATATATTAGAAAGAAAGATGAGTCATCCACACATAGAGAACCCCCTGCACAAAAGGACAAAAAGAATTGCAGGTGCTTTGTATGTGATGAAGAAGGACATTTTGCTAGGGATTGTCCTAGGAGAGGAAAGAACGCTTAAAAAATGATAAAGTATATGGAAGAACAGGAATTTTAATTCTGTTTGGGTGAAGAAATCGTGCCAACAGATGTAATACTTTATGAACTAGAGGTCGAAAATGATTCAGATGACGAACTAGTTTTTATGATAAATGAAGATTTAGGTCCAATAACACCCCCAGTATCAGAATTAGACAATATAACATTAGGGGATGTAGTTGGAAAAGAAACAGTTTTTAGTCCAGAAGATATCGATAGAATGAAAAAACATCAACTAATAAAGAAAACAGAAATTTACAAAATTTCACGGTTCAATTTCTTCTCTAGAAGAATAATCGAAAACTTTAACGGAAACACAACAGCAAATCTATCAGCCGGAGGAAGAGTAGATATTCCCATCTTTAGTCGTGAAAAGGTACGAAGATGGAAAAAGAAGTACCCAGAAATTCGCTATATCCACGTTGGCCTGATTCAAATTAAAATTAATGTGCTATTTAGAGCTGGCATAGATATACCGATAATAACACTCGTAATGGATAATCGATTCACCAATTACCATCAGGCTCTAATAGAAGGATTTCAATCCAATCTAGTTAACCAAACCGTATGGTTCAATATTCGACCCAACTATTTCATCTCTATATCTTGTTTGCCCAAAAATTGCATTTTTGATTCCATTGCAAAATTGATTGATTATAAGGAAATTGAGATTACAAAAAAAAAATAGGATCGTTACAAGAACGGGAATATTAATGGATTCCCTTTTTAAGTGGGTTCGGGTAGCGGTGGAGTCTTGTTGCTGCCTCCGTTGACCGTCCGACCAGGAGAAGATGGCTCTGCTCTTTTCCTTGATCTCAAGAGCTCGCCCGTAATCGTCCCAAAATCTCCCAATCCCAAAAGTCCCTTCTCCAGTTAAATTCCTGTGTTTTATAAACCGAAGAAGCTCCAAATCCGGCTCAATTCTCTCCTGAAAAATTGGATCACGGATTATCAGTCCAAAAATAGGAAATAAATAATCGGAAAACAACGGAAAACAACTTGCGGGTTGGCACCTGCGGGATCGCTCCCGCGGGTGGCAACCCGCGGGATCGTTCCCGCGGGTGGCAACGCGCGGGATCGCCCCCCACCCGCGGGGTTGCAACCCGCGGGATGCAACCCGCAGGTGTGCCCACTTAGCAAATATATATATATATATATTTTTGGTATCTACATAACCCCCTCCAAAGTTTTCGAAGTTCTATATTGAACCGTACTGAATTTCGAAATACTTTGGATTCTTTAATTTTTGTTATAGACGTTTTAAAAGATTTGGTCGATAGAGATAACTGTTAACATATTCATTTATTCAATGACAAGCAGAGGTATGATTTTAACATGCTTATTTTAGGTCAAGCAGAGGTATAATATTAACGTGCTTATTTTAATCCTAACCGTTCAGTGACATCTAGTATGACGAATCAGGAAAAGACAGAGGTGACATTAAACGTGTTTTGGAGCTTAACCTATTCAGAGGATCTGGTCGTGATAGGGACAAGCTGACTAAACAGAGATGAAAGTTAACGTATTTAGTTTTGGAATCGGACTATCAGAGGTAACTGTTAACTTGATAGGGAGATGATTTTCGTCAGAGGTGATTTTCAACTTAACGATATCAAAAGCACGTTCATCAGAGGTTGTAATGTTGGACTTGATGAAGTGTGAATTTTCTTTTCTGTTAGAGGTGAAATCTTAACGTGACAGGGGATCGATTTAATTAGGATTTTATCTCTTTTTGATTTTGAATTATGATGTCAGAGGTATGATTTTAACTTGACAAATATTTTGGAGTGTCGCTTGCTCTGTTAGAGCAAAATGACAAGAAAAGTTTTGCTGTCAGAGATGAAATCTTAACGTGACAGGAGATTTATCTGATTAGGATTTTTAGCAAACCCCCAGCTATCAACGGATTTGATTAGCCTTTATCAACTACCGTTTGATTTGGGCTAGCCATACTATTCCCCTCAGCATGGTGAGTTGTCAAGGATTTCGTTTGGGCTTAAATGCCAAATTTTTTCTCTTCCCTTTGCCTTAGCAGCTTAGGGCAGTGATGTATTCTTATATTCGGATAAGAATACTGTTGTGACAGATTTGTCATGAATTTTTAGCAAATCCCCAGCTATCAACGGATTTGATTTTGCCTTTACCAACTACCGTTTGAGTTGGGCTAGCCATGCTATTATCCTCAGCATAGTGAGTTGTCGAGGGTTTTGTTTGGGTTTAAATACCAAACTTTTCCTCTTACCTTTGCCTTAGCGGCGTTGGGCAATTCATACTTTTACCCCCAGTATGGTGGGGTTGACGAGAAATTTATTCTCTTCCCATAGCCTTATCGGCGTTGGGCAATTCATACCTTTTACCTCCAGTATGGTGGGGTTGGCGAGAAATTTATTCTCTCCCCGTAGCTTTGTCGGCGTTGGGTAATTCATACTTTTTACCCCCAGTATGGTGGGGTTGGCGAGAAATTTATTCTCTCCCCGTAGCCTTGTCGGCGTTGAGTAATTCATACTTTTTATCCCCAGTATGGTGGGGTTGGCGAGAAATTTATTCTCTCCCCGTAGCCTTGTCGGTGTTGGGTAATTCATACTTTTTACCCCCTTATGATGGGTTGACGAGAAATTTATTCTCTCCCCGTAGCCTTGTTGGCGTTGGGTGATTCCTTTTTTGTTTATATATATATGGGGGTTTAAATTAACCGCCCTGAGCCCATTTTTTTTGGAATTGTTGTGAGCCCAAGTGGTACCATTAGACCACACACATTAGATGTGTCGGAGTTAGCTCTAACTCCTTTTTTGTTCAGCTTTGAGCTGAACGGCTCCAGTGTCAATCAACGTTTGAATTTTATCTTTCAAGATAAAACAATTTTTTGTGGGGTGACCTACAATCCGATGGTATAGGCAGTAATTCGGATCATTAGTCTTCCCAATTTCTTCAGGCCTCTTGCTTTCCGACAAGTTGAGCATCTTGCGTTTGCTGAGCAGGTTGAACATAGTAGCAGTATGTTCATCCTTGAACGAATACTGCTTTTGAAGTCTGGGTGACTTTGCTGTGTTGCTTGTAGTTGGCCATCTTTTCTGCTTTGGTGTACTTTCTACCGCCATTGCCGTTATGTCTTTCCCTTTTGAATGGGAAAACTGGAATGGAGGTTCATTTGTACCGTCTCCGGTTGCAGACTGTTGTTCTTCGAGACGTCGAAGTATTTCTTCGGCCTGTTCACCTTGCTTAAGCAGATCTTTCCATGATTTGGATTCGACCGAGCCCATCTTGTCTAAGATATTGGTCAACAAGTTGTGTCTGCAAGTTTTCACAAGCGTGTCCTGCGTCATGCCATGTGAGCATCGAACAGAAAGTTCTCGGAACCGCTCGACATAAGTTTTGACCGTTTCGCCTTCTTCTTGCTTCACCGCTAGCAAGGATAATATGGAGACTTCTGTATCATCTTCAAAGAATCGGGCTAGGAACTCACGTTCTACATCAGCCCAAGATTTAATTGTTCCCTGGGGTAGCGCATGAACAAGGTAAATGCGGGCCCCCGTAAAGTACTCGCAAATATCTTAGTCATGGTCGGATCATTCCCCATGAGATGTCCTGTCTGCGAGAGGAAGTAGAAGATGTGCTGTTGTGGCGAACCTTTACCGTCGAATGACTGAAGGTTCAACGGTTTGTATTTTGTAGGGTAAGGCACGGTCTCCCATTCTATGGGATAAGGACGGACTACCCCCACCTCTTGCAGTTTCTTTCGATGAAGAAGAGCTTGTAGTTGATTCTCCATCTTCTCTATTTTTTCCACGTGAGGGTTAATGATAACCTTCACTTCCTCTTCTTCTCTTGAATGAGGAGGCACTTCTTCATCCTCGTCCTTGCTGTCTTCATTTATTTGGAAGAGTCGTTTTCCTTTCTGCCGACCAGAAATGGACGACGAGGATTGGTTCCTCCTAGTTTGAGCCAGCAACTCAATTAAAAATTGTTTCATTTCTTCTATGGTCTCCTCTTGCTGTTCGAGACGTTTTTCTTATCTCTCAAGCCTTTCAGAGACTTCTTCTAGAAGCGCGCCCTCTGGTTCGATAGAAACTCTTTTTGATCCTGAAGTGATTTTCTTATCCGAAAGGTTACTTCCGACCACCTTTTTGCCTTTATTAACCATATATGATGAGGCGGAAGGTAGATCGGTTTCAGAGCACACCCTCTTTACCATCCGTATTCTTTTTGATTCGGTGATCCGCTCAAAAACGGACCGTCTCGGATGGCACTCGCAGTTTGATAGAACAGTTGAGATTAACTGTTCGCATTGGCATTGAGGAGTATTCTGTGCAGAGTTCTTCCAATTGAGGTATTATCTCAAGTCTTGAGATACTTCTTTATCTCTATTTGCAACCTGACACCGCTTGCATCGCAAACTTGGTTCATAATACTGGAGAGTTTGCAATATTTCAGGGTTGGGCTCTTTTCCCGAATCAGATTGTTCTCCAACCCTTCTGCGGATTCTTCTGGAGTGTGTGCTGGCCTGCGCAGTTGTACGGGCCTCGCATGCATCTGACTTGTTCTTCGGGATTTGGAGGATTCTATCATGAATATATTCATCCGAAGAGAAATTTGAAGACCTATCCTCAGGTGAGTTCATGAGCACATCCTTATATTTGTTTGTAGAGGAACGGGATGGTACACCTGAGAGAGTAACCAAAAGGTTAGACGTGCGCTGTGTGCTCACTGCGCGTGTGCCCGAATAGACACCAGAACTAACCTTTGATTTTTCCTGCGGAGTGCAACCCACGGGTTGCAACCTGCGGTGTGCAACCCGCGGTTGGAACCGCGGGTTTTCACCCGCAGTTGCAACCGCGAGGTTGCACCCGCCGGGTGCAACCCCCGGTTGGAACCACGGGTTTGCACCCGCAATTGCAACCGCGGGGTTGCACCCGCGGTTGGAACCGAGGGTTTGCACCCGCGGTTGCAACCGCGGGGTTGCCCCCGTACGGTGCAACCCGCAGTTCCGCCCGCGGATTTTCATTTTTGGAATTTTTTCTTCCCGATGTTTCCTGATCTGGATTTTCTGACCGCAATTTTCCAGAGGCACTGTTGAGGCGGGCCCGCTGGGCCTTACGCCTCAGGTTTCTCTTCTGAGAGCGGGTCAGAGACTGGTTTGACTTTTGGCTTGACTTTGGAACGGGCGATAACGCCTCGTAAATTTCAACGGGCGATGACGCCTCGTAAATTTTCATAGGCGATGACGTCTTTTGATTTCCAGTGGGCGATGACGCCTCACCTTTTTTCATCGCCACCCGGCGATGACGCCTAGGCTCCGAATCAGAGGAGGAAAGAAATTCATCATATTTTTACTGGTCAACTTCTATGACCAGCGTCTCAACCATTGAGCCAATCGGCACCAGGTCGGACTGCGCCACCAGATTTTCTGTGGTAAACAGAGGGGCTCCCACTGTGGTCGCCAGTTCTTGTTTGCCCAAAAATTGCATCTTTGATTCCATTGCAAAATTGATTGATTACAAGGAAATTGAGATAACAAAAAGAAAATAGGATCGTTACAAGAACGGGAATATTAATGGATTCCGTTTTTAAGTGGGTTCGGGTGGCGGTGGAGTCTTGTTGCGGCCTCCGTTGACCGTCCGACCAGGAGAAGATGGCTCTGCTCTTTTCCTTGATCTCAAGAGCTCGCCCGTAATTGTCCCAAAATCTCCCAATCCCAAAATTCTCTTCTCCAATTAAATTCCGGTATTTTATAAACCGAAGAAGCTCCAAATCCGGCTCAATTCTCTCCTGAAAAATCGGATCACGGATTATCAGTCCAAAAATAGGAAATAAATAATCGGAAAATAACGGAAAACAACCCGCGGGTTGGCACCTGCGGGATCGCTCCCGCGGGTGGCAACCCGCGGGATCGCCCCGCGGGTTTCAACCCGCGGGATCGCCCCGCGGGTTTCAACCCGCGGGAATCCTCCCGCGGGATGCAACCCGCGGGTGCTCCGGCGGGTTGCAACCCGTGGGTGTGCTCACTTAGCAAATTTTTTTTTTTTTTTTGGGTATCTACATATCTGACCCAAACATAATAGATACTGTACTACTGAAAATCAAGACCCAAGAAATGAACATGAAAACCAACTCACACGATCTGGCCATAGAATATAAAACGATTCTTGAATTAACCCAGACCACAGAGGCAAGGACAGTTTCAAACCAACGAGAAATAATCGAAATATTCGAACCAAAACCTTTTGAGGAAGAAATCAAGCCCCGACTAATGAATATAAAAGATCTCACGGTACCTAGACAATGGTTCCTTGAAGATTTAATCCAGACCGAAGAACCAAAACACTTTGGAGGGATAGAAATACAAAGCTTCGGAAATAGCCTATATATGAAAAATAATTCAAGACAACCTTTACTTACAAGAAGCAATAGTGAAAGACAAACCAGAGAGGTGGCTAGGAGATCAATTACCAGGGAAGGAATGAGAGAACCAGTACTGCCATAATTATTAGGAGGAAATCAAAAATTAAGCCCAAAAGAAATAACCCAAAAGCTCAGTATACCTCTCATGCCAGGATCGACATCTCGGCAAGAGGCTATCGAAGGAGCTGTCGAGTTCAGTTATTAAGAGTAATTTTTCGTAAATAGATAATATGTACTATCTTACAGGAAAAATCGAAGAAAGGAAAAAAAGTGATTATGTCAGATAAAACAAAAAGAAGACATACTCTCGAGGAAGCTAGACAAGCATTCCCTGAAGATATTTTCCTGAGTATCAAAACAATGACGCTCGATCACAAAGAAAATATAAGAGAAATCTTATCAAGAAATAGAACAGATATTGTCCTAGCCCGGAATAACTATCCAAAGCTTTTCAAATTCATGAAAGAAGGAATGTGGGACATCCAAGGAGTCGAATGGGGGCTTGTAAGCCAACTGTGCTACAGACTACGAGGAGAACATGAATGGTGCAAATTACGAGCAATACTAAGGTTCTTCAGCCACAAACTAGCCACCAGCATTAATTATCATCATTTGTTCACCTTCCAAATATTTAGCATGGTTGGATGGAGGGAAGAAACAAATTTTTTCCAGCCATATCAAATATGGATATTCGGCTATCCTGAGCAATGGCAGAAATTTGACCCAAAATACAACATTGAAGGAGTCAATTACAATTATTTATGGTACAGTAGTTTTATTGAGCTAGTTGACAGAGCGAGAAAGCTCATCAAAAATATCAGCAACTACTCAGTCATGACAGATGGAAGAAGAATAATCGCCACGAAAGACTATAATGCAAAATTTAGTTTTCCAAAGGGGCAAAAGCACGAGGCGATAAAGTTGTTACAAGATATAGCTTTCAACCAGAAAAATTTAGATATCCCAACAGAGTTCAAGTGGATATGCAATAATAATATATGAAAAAAAAAAGGGGGCTCCCTCAAAATCCTAAACATTGGATCCTCAAAGGCTTCACCAGACAACAGGCATAAAAGATTCGACTCCTACAGCAAAGATTCCTGGCAACTGACATTAACAATACAAGATTCTCCAGAGACTTCTCGTGCAAGACGTTAACAGTAGAGATTCCTGACAGCAACAGTACAGATTCCTGACAAGACGTCAACAGTGGAGATTCCTGACAGCAACAGTACAGATTCCTGACAAGACGTCAACAGTGAAGATTCCTGACAACAACAGTACAGACAAGACGTCAACAGTGAAGATCCCTGACAGAGACAAGACGTCAACAGTGAAGACTCATGACGAGGCTTCCACGGCAAGATTCTCAAGAGGCTTCTCGTGCAAGGATAGGACGTCTATAAAGGAGGCCTCCGACGGATGAGGAAGACATCGGCAATTCGGCAAAAACGTCAGCAAGCTTCTCCACACCTTTTAAGTTCCTCAACGCCTTCTTCTTCATCACCATCCTCTCTCACCCTCTCCTCCCCCATCCGTCTTGCTTGGTTTATGCCTGCCGATCAGACCACCAACAGTTTGTAGTTCTCCACCACCTATATGTATAATTAAGTGTGCCTGAGTGTATTTCCCTTTGTATTTTCTTCTTCTTCTGCTTCAGCTGCACTGCAGCAGTAGTAGTGTGTAATTTAACTGGTATAAGAGCCCGGGGGGACGTTCCTTTTGGGCGGTAGGGGTCTGCAGTCTGTACAAAGAGTCTCCGGTGTGATGGCTACTGTTCCGGTATGTACCGTTTGTTTCTAAAGTTATTCAAGCTATCTGTTTTTATTAAATAATTCTCTATGTTTGTAGAAAAAGTCATAAAAAATTCAGAAATTAGAAAATGTTACTGTAGCAAAATCAAGTAAGAAGCAGAAAAACCAAGGAAAATTGGGGAAGGATTTATACCACATATAGCACTTATACGGTATCAAATAAACTATAATTTTGATCTATACTTTCACAATCTGTATCATTACTGTCCTAGTCGCACTCTAAGTGTCCCTTACTAGAATTGAGTAATTTAAAGCCCAGATTTCTAAAGTAAACCCTTTGTTGCCACGGATAGGCGTTTGTAGGTTGACCCTTAGGAGACGGTTTTAGGCACCATAGGTTACTCGGAGCTAATTTTCCACTGATATCTTAGATGGCTACCGGCATATTGTGCGATTGCGAGATATGTAGGACAAGTTGTAGTAAATATGACACCATGTATAATGATATATATGATATAATGAACATCCCCAGTTATTCCAAAAAAAAATTTGATGAGGTAGTTCTAAGAATAGAAAGATTAAAATAAAAGGATAGAAGTCCCGACCTAACTCTAGAAGCCAGAGAGGATCTGACCCAACAACTCAAAGAAATCCATAAAAATTTAAGGCTCTATTAAGTCATTATGGATATAATTCCAATCAAGAAAAAGCTGGACCCAGTATCATAGACAGAACTAGAGAGGACGGAAAGGAAGATAATGATGATAATCCAGAAAAAGAGGAAGGTAGTGAAGAGGAAACAACAAAAAACAGCTCAATTAAGGATAAAGAAAATAATAGCCAAAATGATGATGTAGGAAGAACAGTTGAAAAGATTATCTTAGAACCCTCCAACGGGAAAGAGACGTGTACGATAGGAAACAATGAAGTAGTTCGAAAGACAAAAGAAGCAGTGAGAAGGACAAATCATATTGGCAGACTAGGAACTAGTCCAAGACAACCAATTGACATAATGCAAACTAAGAAAATATACTCCAGACAAGAATACAACTCAATACTTAATTAATTGCTGGAAAGAGTTGTATAAAGATCAAAACAGCACTACTCAAGAAAAAAACTATCTGGCCAAGAAAATACAAGGCACATACCTCCAGCATAGGAGCTTGTTACGCTATTTTAGGTTTGACCTTGGGATATACAACCTAGTTAAAAATCAAAATAAGAGCAGAGTGTCCCGAGATGATGAGTACCGAACAGAATCAAAAGATAATAGCAGATCTAACAAAAGGACGATATGTGTTAAAAAAGGGTTTAGCGCACTACAAATAAAGATATAAGGAATAATAACTCGAAAATTATACCACGGAATAAAGACTATTTAAAACTACCTAGAGTTAGGCAAAAGGTCATAATATTCACGAAGAACAAAAAAACATATGATAAAAAAGAATTTGCAAATCACGTAACAAGGACCCTTCAAGGAAATATGCTTTTTCGCCATAAACAAAATTTATACACAGAAAAGCATATTGAATACTTTTTTCATAAAAAATTAAGAAGATCAATAATAGGATAAGATAGAAATAGTACAGAATTCTTAGAACCTCCTGTCAAAGAAAGAGTAAAGACAAAAGGAACGACTAGGTATGCAAACAAAGAATTCGATCGAAAAAATCCAGAGATAACCAATACATATCAACTATGCAGTATAGCGATTAATAAACTAATGAAAAGGAAATTATGTGAATGGACAAAATTCATAGATCCTAGATACGGACCAAAACTTGAGCATGTATTATTTAGACTAATTCTTTGGTGTTTAAATTTGCAGATGAATTCCAGAGAGTTCATGAGATTTGGAGATATATATCTCAAGCAGTATGCCACTCAGAGTAAAGAGTCATTCAGAATCACTGAATTTCAGGTAGATTTAGTACAACAATATCTATTAGATAATTTGTGTAATCTAAGATTAGATCAGCCAAAAGAGAAGGTTAAAGTAATCAAAGCACTAGCCTATTATTTTAAAGGTATTATTCAGGCACCCAATCACGGAGTTTTATATGCTACGTCATACTTAGAGAACATCAAATAGGAATTTACAAAAATTGGAACATAGTTAGAAGGTTAGTCTCAAACTATGATAACCCAGTGTTTAAAGGGTTTTATAATGTTAAAGAAGCTATAGAGTATGCAAAAAATAATATTTCAACCTACTGGCATTTCGACGAAAGCCTTAGAGAATTTATGCCTCAAGAAAATCAACAGAGTACAAGCGAGTCAGAACTATCAACAGAATGTAAAGATTGTCAAGTTATTATGAAGCACTTTAAAAATCTAAAAATATAAAAGGAAAGGTTGGTTGAAGATCTCTGTCAACAAAAACAGTTAACTGAGAGCTTGCAGAAAGAAAAAGAAAAAGGAAAAAAAACGGAGCGCCTCACTAACAAGAGTGAAACAGAATCAAGTACAATAGAAAGAAGACAGAGTCTCCAAAATATGAGAGATACGGAAGCCATGCAAGCCAGACTATTTTTTAAAACAAATGATGAATTATCTGTTTTTCCAGAAGAAATCAGACAGAAGATTCACCAGAAAGTTCAGGACAACTTCTATCGAAAAGCCAGAGATATGCAACAGATACTCAAAGAAATTCAAAAAGGAGAGAGAAGATGCAGAGGAGTAACTGTAGACCAGGTAATACATTATGCCAACACCAATAAATGCATCAATAACAATATCTGCAACATCATGGACCTCTCACAACTAAAATACCAATGTGAGTTAGCTTATAGCATCTACAGACTGAAAATACAATTAGGACAAATAAAAACGGAAAAGCTCCATGGAACAGATTATAGTTGGAAAGACTTCTTAGATATGGGATTTGTTTCACAAATAATCATTAGCCATCCAGGTCATACAGAGTTACTCCCAGATTCTTTAGCATTTCCAGTTTCAGAAGCTTTCATAGGAAAAAGGCCACAGCTCAAGATAGAATTCGATTCCATAATTGCGGAATACATAAATGGAGTATAGTATCCTACAAAACACAGTACATGGATTACACACAAACTAGCCCATCCCCTACATCCAGATAAAGAAGAAAGAGGAGTAATTTGTGACAGAGAGATCCCTAGACAAATCAGACACTGGAGAGCAAAAACCATAGCATATGAATTCAACTGGCAAAAATATAGCGGAAATAGATTCAGAGTAGCCACAGAAACTGAAATTTACAGAGTCTATATAGACAAAGAAATAAATTATAAAGTCCCAAAATTTATCAGGTCCGCCCATGAGGAATTAATTCAATATTATAGACAAAAGAAAATGGTAGAAGACAGAATACTTCAGCAAGACATGGCAGATTGGGCAGAAGAATACACGCCATCGGATCTGCTAAGACAAATGGGAGATGAAGGCATACAAAATCTCGACAACATGGGCGACTAGTCAGATTAAAAAAAAAAAAAAAAGGAGGCTCCCTCAAAATCCTAAATATTGGATCCCCCAAGGCTCCACAAAGAAGACAGCAGCAAAAAGAAAACAACGGCAAAAGAAAAACAGGCATCAAAGATTCCTGACAACAACAGTACAGACAAGACGATAACAGTGAAGATCCCTGACAGAGACAAGACGTCAACAGTGAAGACTCGTGACGAGACTTCCACAGCAAGATTCTCTAGAGGCTTCTCGTACAAGACATCAACAGTGGAGATTCCTGACAGCAACAGCACAGATTCCTGACAAGACATCAACAGTGAAGATTCCTGACAGCAACAGTTCAGATTCCTGACAAGACGTCAATAGTGAAGATTCCTGACAACAACAGTACAGACAAGACGATCCCTGACAGAGACAAGACGTCAACAGTGAAGACTCGTGACGAGGCTTCCACAGCAAGATTCTCAAGAGGCTTCTCGTGCAAGGATAGGACTTCTATAAAGGAGGCCTCCGACGAATGAGGAAGACATCGGCAATTCGACAAAAACATCAGCAAGCTTCTCCAACACCTTTTAAGTTCCTCAATGCCTTCTTCTTCATCACCATCCTCTCTCACCCTCTCATCCTCCCCCATCCGTCTTGCCTAGTTTATGCCTGCCGATCAGACCACCAACAGTTTGTAGTTCTTCACCACCTATATGTATAATTAAGTGTGTCTGAGTGTATTTTCCTTTGTATTTTCTTCTTCTTCCGCTTCAGCTGCACTGCAGCAGTAGTAGCGTGTAATTTAACTGGTAGCAGTAGTAGTGTGTAATTTAACTGGTATCAGAGCCCGGGGGGGACGTTCATTTTGGACGGTAGGGGTCTGCAGTCTGTACAAAGAGTCTCCGGTGTGATGGCTACTGTTTTGGTATGTACCGTTTGTTTCTGAAGTTATTCAAGTTATCTGTTTTTGAATTGACTATAATACCATCTCTCAACTTGCGTGATTATTATCCTAGTTTCAGTCTAAGTATCCCATGTTAGATTTGAGTAACCTTAAAGCCCAGATTCCTAAAGTAATCCCTTTGTTGCCACGAGTAGGCGTTTATAGGGTGACCCTCAGGAGACGGTTTTAGGCACCATAGGCTACTCAGAGCTAGCTACCAAGCGATATCCTAGATGGCTAGTGATATACCATGCATATATGAGAACTGTAGAAGGGATTATAGTCACTTAGAACATTTCTCGGTAGCAAAAGATAAAAATCTAACAAATATTACAAGTTTTCTCAACACCCTATTTGATTATGAAGTCTGTAGGTTTGGTAGGATAGAGAAAAAAATAGATAAGGTAATAGAACAAAATGAAATATATATTTCTAAGTTTTGTAAAACTGCTCGAGATAATCCCTAAGAACAATTTGACAAAGAAATAACAAAATTCGACAAAGAAGTAAGAGAAATATTAGGAAGATTAGATCGAATTGATGGTCTAGGAACATGCTTAAGACAAAAGAAACAGAGAGAACAGATAAACATGATGCAAGTAAATAGGAAATACTCTAGAAAAGAGCATGACTCGATTGTGGAGCTAATTAACTGTTGAAAAGAGCTATATCAGGATCCATGTAATACTGCTCAGGAAAGAGACCATTTAGTAAATAGAATGCAGGAAACCTACCAACAAAATAAGGAGCTGTTACACCATTTTAATTTTGATCCCGAAGTATATAACATAGAAAGTGAAGAAGAGCCAGAAAGCACCACAGATTCAGATAACGAGGACTATGGGATGACTATACACGATGAATATGGGTCTGAACACGAAATAGGATTTGATTCTGATAGTGAAATAATACATGTGGGGGAAGATAGCAAAACGGCAACCAAACCACAAGTAGGAGGGAGTTTGAGAATCGACGATCTAATAAAAAGGAGCGTATCCCAGGGAGGAACCTATCTAGATCTATCCAATATACATTTCAAGGATAAACAAAAGGTTATAGATGATTGGGCGCAATCTCTAACCGTCGTAATCACAAATCATGAAGGATCATGGGACAACGAAAGATTTGTCGATTACATTACAGGAACTTTACAAGGAGATGTGATACTTTATGGAAGAACAGGAACTTGAAATCTGTTTGGGTGAAGAAATCGTGCCAACAGATGTAATACTTTATGAACTAGAGGTCGAAAATGATTCAGATGACGAATTAGTTTTCATGATAAATGAAGATTTAGGTCCAATAACACCCCCAGTATCAGAATTAGACAATATAACATTAGGGGATGTAGTTGGAAAAGAAACAGATTTTAGTCCAGAAGATATCGATAGAATGAAAAAACATCAACTAATAAAGAAAACAGAAATTTACAAAATTTCACGGTTCAATTTCTTCTCTAGAAGAATAATCGAAAACTTTAACGGAAACACAATAGCAAATCTATCAGTCGGAAGAAGAGTAGATATTCCCATCTTTAGTCGTGAAAAGATACGAAGATGGAAAAAGAAGTACCCAGAAATTTGCTATATCCACGTTGGCCTGATTCAAATTAAAATTAATGCGCTATTTAGAGCTGGCATAGATATACCGATAATAACACGCGTAATGGACAATCGATTCACCAATTGCCATCAGGCTCTAATAGGAGGATTTCAATCCAATCTAGTTAACCAAACCGTATGGTTCAATATTCGACCCAACTATTTCATCTCTATATCTGACCCAAACATAATAGATACTGTACGACTGAAAATCAAGACCCAAGGGATGAACATGAAAACCAACTCACATTATCTGGCCATAGAATATACAACGATTCATGAATTAACCCAGACCACAGAGGCAAGGACAGTTTCAAACCAACGAGAAATAATCGAAATATTCGAACCAAAACCTTTCGAGGAAGAAATCAAGCCCTGACTAATGAATATAAAAGATCTCACGGTACCTAGAAAATGGTTCCTTGAAGATTTAATCCCGACCGAAGAACTAAAACACTTTGGAGGGATAGAAATACAAAGCTCCGGAAATAGCCTATATATTAAAAATAATTCAAAACAACCTTTACTTACAAGAAGCAATAGTGAAAGACAAACCAGAGAGGTGGCTAGGAGATCAATTACCAGGAAAGGAATGAGAGAACCAGTACTGCCACAATTATTAGGAGGAAATCAAAAATTAAGCCCGAAAGAAATAACCCAAAAGCTCAGTATACCTCTCATGCCAGGATCGACATCTCGGCAAGAGGCTATCGAAGGATCTGTCGAGTTCAGTTATTAAGAGTAATTTTTCGTAAATAGATAATTATGTACTATCTTACAGGAAAAATCGAAGAAAGAAAAAGAAGTGATTATGTCAGAAAAGACAAAAAGAAGACATACTCTCGAGGAAGCTAGACAAGCATTCCCTAAAGATATTTTTCTGAGTATCAAAACAATGACGCTCGATCACAAAGAAAATATAAGAGGAATCTTATCAAGAAATAGAACAGATATTGTCCTAGCCCGGAATAACTATTCAAAGCTTTTCAAATTCATGAAAGAAGGAATGTGGGACATCTAAGGAGTCGAATGGGGGCTTGTAAGCCAACTGTGCTACAGACTACGAGGAGAACATGAATGGTGCAAATTACCAGCAATACTAAGGTTTTTCAGCCACAAACTAGCCACCAGCATTAATTATCATCATTTGTTCACCTTCCAAATATTTAGCATGGTTGGATGGAGGGAAGAAACAAATTTTTTCCAGCCATATCAAATATGGATATTCGGCTACCCTGAGCAATGGCAGAAATTTGACCCAAAATACAACATTGAAGGAGTCAATTACAATTATTTATGGTACAGTAGTTTTATTGAGCTAGTTGACAGAGCGAGAAAGCTCATCAAAAATATCAGCAACTACTCAGTCATGACAGATGGAAGAAGAATAATCGCCACGAAAGACTATAATGCAAAATTTAGTTTTCCAAAGGGGCAAAAGCACGAGGCGATAAAGTTGTTACAAGATATAGCTTTCAACCAGAAAAATTTAGATATCCCAACAGAGTTCAAGTGGATATGCAATAATAATATATGAAAAAAAAAAGGGGGCTCCCTCAAAATCCTAAACATTGGATCCTCAAAGGTTTCACCAGACAACAGGCATAAAAGATTCGACTCCTACAGCAAAGATTCCTGGCAACTGACATTAACAATACAAGATTCTCCAGAGACTTCTCGTGCAAGACGTTAACAGTAGAGATTCCTGACAGCAACAGTACAGATTCCTGACAAGACGTCAACAGTGGAGATTCCTGACAGCAACAGTACAGATTCCTGACAAGACGTCAACAGTGAAGATTTCTGACAACAACAGTACAGACAAGACGTCAACAGTGAAGATCCCTGACAGAGACAAGACGTCAACAGTGAAGACTCGTGACGAGGCTTCCACAGCAAGATTCTCAAGAGGCTTCTCGTGCAAGGATAGGACGTCTATAAAAGAGGCCTCCGAGGGATGAGGAAGACATCGGCAATTCGGCAAAAACATCAGCAAGCTTCTCCAACACCTTTTAAGTTCCTCAACGCCTTCTTCTTCATCACCATCCTCTCTCACCCTCTCATCCTCCCCCATCCGTCTTCCCTGGTTTATGCCTACCGATCAGGCCACCAACAGTTTGTAGTTCTCCACCACCTATATGTATAATTAAGTGTGCCTGAGTGTATTTTCCTTTGTATTTTCTTCTTCTTCTTCTGCTTCAGCTGCACTGCAGCAGTAGTAGTGTGTAATTTAACTGGTATCAGAGTCCGGGGGGGACGTTCCATTTGGGCGGTGGGGGTCTGCAGTCTGTACAAAGAGTCTTCGGTGTGATGGCTACTATTCCGGTATGTACCGTTTGTTTCTGAAGTTATTCAAGCTATCTGTTTTTATTAATAATTCTCTATGTTTGTAGAAAAAAAATCATTAAAAATTCAGAAAAATGTTACTGTAGCAAAATCAAGTAAGAAGCAGAAAAACCAAGTAAAATTGGGGAAGGATTTATAACACATATAGCACTTATACGGTATCAAATAGACTATAATTTTGACCTATACTTTCACAATCCGTATCATTACTGTCCTAGTTGCACTCTAAGTATCCCTTACTAGAATTGAGTAATTTTAAAGCCCAGATTCCTAAAGTAAATTCTTTATTACCACGGATAGGCGTTTGTAGGGTGACCCTTAGGAGACGGTTTTAGGCACCATAGGCTACTCAGAGCTAGTTTTCCACCGATATCTTAGATGGCTACCGGCATATTGTGCAATTGCGAGATATGTAGGATAAGTTGTAGTAAATATGACACCATGTATAATGATATATATAGTATAATGAACATCCCCAGTTATTCCAAAAAAATATTTGTTGAGGTAATTCTCCGAATAGAAAGATTAAAAGAAAAGGATAATAGACCCGACCTAACTCCAGAAGCCAAAGAGGATCTGACCCAACAACTCAAAGAAATCCATAAAAAATTTAAGGGTCTATTAAGTCATTATGGATATAATCCCAATCAAGAAAAAGCTGGACCCAGTATCATAGACAGAACTAGAGAGGACGAAAAGAAAGATAATGATGATAATCCAGAGAAAAAGGAAGGTAGTGAAGAGAAAACAACAAAAAACAGCTCAATTAAGGATAAAAAAAATAATAGCCAAAATAATGATGTAGGAAGAACAGTTGAGGAGATCATCCTAAATTCCGAAGAACCCCTTAACAAAGAGGAAGAATACACGATAAGATTTGACGAGATAATCTTTGCACCAAAACAAGGAAGAAGGTTTAATTATGTTAAAGGAACATTTAGGTTCAAGGGCTATAAACAATACTCGTTACATGCATTACTAGATACAGGGGCCACAGTCTCCTCTTGCCGAGAAAATGCCATACCACTAGAAAAATGGGAACCAATGAAATATCCAATTAAAATAACAGGGATCAGTGCACATAAAATAACTATCCAAAGCAAAGCCAAGAACATGGAAATTTGGCTTAATGAGAAAAAATTCATTATACCAAAACTCTTATGCTTTCCACATATGAATGGGGACATGGTTTTAGGAAACAATTTTATCGGAGAATAGCTACCCATGATCGTAGAAAAACAAATGGTGTCTTTACATCAACAAGAAGAAAATCAAACCCGAAGGGTTGACATGCCACTTTGGGAAGGACCTAGATATAAATGTACAGAAGATTTTTCTCCCAATACACTATTTAAGCTGTTGGAGAATAAAAGCTCCGAGATGATACGCTATTTTTTCACATACCTCCAACATAAAAGCTTGTTACGCTATTTTAGGTTTGACCCTGAGATATACAACCTAATTAAAAATCAAAACAAGAGCAGAGTGTCCCGAGATGATGAGTACAGAACAGAATCAAAAGATAATAGCAGATCTAACAAAAGAACGATATGTGTTAAAAAAAGGGTTTAGAGCACCAAGTGATAGTTTACAAATAAAGAAGAATATAAGGAATAATAACTCGAAAATTATACCACGGAATAAAGACTATTTAAAACTACCTAAATACCTTAGAGTTAGGCAAAAGGTCATAATATTCACGAAGAACAAAAAAATATGATGAAAAAGAATTTGCAAATCACGTAACAAGGACCCTTCAAGGAAACATGCTTTTTCGCCATAAACAAAATTTATACACAGAAAAGCATAATGAATACTTTTTTCATAAAAAATTAAGAAGATCAATAATAGAATCAGATAGAAATAGTACAGAATTCTTAGGTCATAAAATAGAACCTCCCGTCAAAGAAAGAGTAAAGATAAAAGGAACGACTAGGTATGCGAACAAAGAATTCGATCAAAAAATTCCAGAGATAACCAATACATATCGACTATACAGTATAGCGATTAATAAACTAATGAAAAAGAAATTATGTGAATGGACAAAGTTCATAGATCCTAGATATGGAACAAAACTTAAGCATGTATTATCTAGACTAATTCTTTGGTGTTTAAATTTGCAAATGAATTCCAGAGAGTTCATGAGATTTGGATATATATATCTCAAGCAGTATGCCACTCAGAGTAAAAAGTCATTCAGAATCACTGAATTTCAGGTAGATTTAGTACAACAATGTATATTAGATAATTTGTGGAATTTAAGATTAGATCAGCCAAAAGAGAAGGTTAAAGTAATCAAAGCACTAGCCTATTATTTTAAAGGTATTATTCAGACACCCCAATCACGGAGTTTTATATGCTACGTCATACTTAGAGGACATCAAATAGGAATTTACAAAAATTGGAACACAGTTAGAAGGTTAGTCTCAAACTATGATAACCCAGTGTTTAAAGGGTTTTATAATGTTAAAGAAGCTATAGAGTATGCAAAAAATTATATTTCAACCTACTGGCATTTCGACGAAAGCCTTAGAGAATTTATGCCTCAAGAAAATCAACAGAGTACAAGTGAGTCAGAACTATCAACAGAATGTAAAGATTGTCAAGTTATTATGAAGTACTTTAAAAATCTAAAAATACAAAAGGAAAGGTTGGTTGAAGATCTCTGTCAACAAAAACAGTTAAATGAGAGCTTGCAGAAAGAAAAAGAAAAAGAAAAAAAAAGGAGCGCCTCACAAACAAGAGTGAAACAGAATCGAGTACAATAGAAAGAAGACAGAGTCTCCAAAATATGAGAGATACAGAAGCCATGCAAGCCAGACTATTTTTTAAAACAAATGATGAATTATCTTTTCTTCCAGAAGAAATTAGACAGAAGATTCACCAGAAAGTTCAGGACAACTTCTATCGAAAAGCCAAAGATATGCAACAGATACTCAAAGAAATTCAAAAAAAAGAGAGAAGATGCAGATGAGTAACTGTAGACCAGGTAATACATTATGCCAACACCAATAAATACATCAATAACAATATCTGCAACATCATGGACCTCTCACAACCAAAATGCCAATGTGAGTTAGCTTATAGCATGTACAGACTGAAAATACAATTAGGACAAATAAAAACGGAAAAGCTACATGGAACAGATTATAGTTGGAAAGACTTCTTAGATATGGGATTTATTTCAGAAATAATCATTAGCCATCCAGGTCATACAGAGTTACTCCCAGAGTCTTTAGCATTCCCAGTTTCAGAAGCTTTCATAGGAAAAAGGCCACAACTCAAGATAGAATTCGATTCCATAATAGCAGAATACATAGATGGAGTATGGTATCCTACAAAATACAGTGCATGGATTACACACAAACTAGCCCATCCCCTACATCCAGATAAAGAAGAAAGAGGAGTAATTTGTGACAGAGAGATCCCTAGACAAATCAGACACTGGAGAGCAAAAACCATAGCATATGAATTCAACCGGCAAAAATATAGCGGAAATAGATTCAGAGTAGCCACAGAAACTGAAATTTACAGAGTCTATATAGACAAAAAAATAAATTGTAAAGTCCCAAAATTTATCAGGTCAGCCTATGAGGAATTAATTCAATATTATAGACAAAAGAAAATGGTAGAAGACAGAATACTTCAGCAAGACATGGCAGAAGAATACATGCCATCGGATCTGCTAAGACAAATGGGAGATGAAGGCATACAAAATCTCGACAACATGGGCGACTAGTCAGATTAAAAAAAAAAAAAAAAAAAAGGAGGCTCCCTCAAAATCCTAAACATTGGATCCCCCAAGACTCCACAAAGAAGACAACAGCAAAAAGAAAACAACCGTAAAAGAAAAACAGGCATCAAAGATTCCTGGCATCAACAGTACAAGATTCGCGATAAGACTCCCACAGTGAGATTTCAATACGGATCCTGACAACAACAGTACAGACAAGACGACAACAGTGAAGATCCCTGACAGAGACAACACGTCAACAGTGAAGACTAGTGACGAGGCTTCCACAGTAAGATTCTCCAGAGGCTTCTCGTGCAAGACATCAACAGTGGAGATTCCTGACAGCAACAGTACAGATTCCTAACAAGACGTCAACAGTAAAGATTCCTGACAACAACAGTACAGACAAGACGACAACAGTGAAGATCCCTGACAGAGACAAGACGTCGACAGTGAAGCCTCGTGACGAGGCTTTCACAGCAAGATTCTCAAGAGGCTTCTCGTACAAGGATATGACGTCTACAAAAGGAGACCTCCGACGGATGAGGAAGACATCGACAATCCGGCAAAAACATCAGCAAACTTCTCCAACACCTTTTAAGTTCCTCAATGCCTTCTTCTTCATCACCATCCTCTCTCATCCTCTCATCCTCCCCCATCCGTCTTGCCTGGTTTATGCCTGCCGATCAGACCACCAACAGCTTGTAGTTCTCCACCACCTATATGTATAATTAAGTGTGCCTGAGTGTATTTCCCTTTGTATTTTCTTCTTCTTCTGCTTCAGCTTTACTGCAGCAGTAGTAGTGTGTGTAATATTCCTGGTATCTATTATACCAAAACTCTTATGATTTCCACATATGAATGGGGACATGGTTTTAGGAAACACTTTTATCGGAGAATACCTACCCATATCAGAGAGTCTCCGGTGTCTGGTATCAGAGCCTGGGGGGGACGTTCCGTTTGGGCGGTAGGGGTCTGCAGTCTGTACAATGAGTCTCCGGTGTGATGGCTACTGTTCCGGTATGTACCGTTTGTTTCTAAAGTTATTCAAGCTATCTGTTTTTATTAAATAATTCTCTATGTTTGTAGAAAAAGTCATAAAAAATTCAGAAATTAGAAAATGTTACTGTAGCAAAATCAAGTAAGAAGCAGAAAAACCAAGGAAAATTGGGGAAGGATTTATAGCACATATAGCACTTATACGGTATCAAAAAAACTATAATTTTGATCTATACTTTCACAATCCGTATCATTACTGCCCTAGTCGCACTCTAAGTGTCTCTTACTAGAATTGAGTAATCTTAAAGCCCAGATTCCTAAAGTAAACCCTTTGTTGCCGCAGATAGGCGTTTGTAGGTTGACCCTCAGGAGATGGTTTTAGGCACCATAGGCTACTCGGAGCTAGTTTTCCACCGATATCTTAGATGGCTACCGGCATATTGTGCGATTGCGAGATATGTAGGACAAGTTGTAGTAAATATGACACCATGTATAAGATATATATGGTATAATAAACATCCCCAGTTATTCAAAAAAAAAATTTGATGAGGTAGTTCTCCGAATAGAAAGATTAAAAGAAAAGGATAAGTCCCGACCTAACTCTAGAAGCCAAAGAGGATCTGACCCAACAACTCAAAGAAATCCATAAAAAATTTAAGGGTCTATTAAGTCATTATGGATATAATTCCAATCAAGAAAAAGCTGGACCCAGTATCATAGACAGAACTAGAGAGGACGGAAAGGAAGATAATGATGATAATTCAGAGGGTAGTGAAGAGGAAACAACAAAAAACAGCTCAATTAAGGATAAAGAAAATAATAGCCAAAATAATGATGTAGGAAAAACAGTTAAGGAGATCATCCTAAATTCCCAAGAACCCCTTAACAAAGAGGAAGAATACACGATAAGATTTGACGAGATAATCTTCGCACAAAAACAAGGAAGAAAGTTTAATTATGTTAAAGGAACATTTAGATTCAAGGGCTATAAACAATACTCGTTACATGCACTACTAGATACAGGGGCCACAGTCTCCTCTTTCCAAGAAAATGCCATACCACTATAAAATTGGGAACCAATGAAATATCCAATTAAAATAACAGGGATCAGTGCACATAAAACAACTATCCAAAGTAAAGCCAAGAACGTGGAAATTTGGCTTAATGAGAAAAAATTCATTATACCAAAACTCTTATGCTTTCCACATATGAATGGGGACATGGTTTTAGGAAACAATTTTATCGGAGAATACCTACCCATGATCGTAGAAAAACAAATGGTGTCTTTACATCAACAAGAAGGAAATCAAACCCGAAGGGTTGACATGCCACTTTTGGAAGGACCTAGATATAAATGTACAGAAAATTTTTCTCCCCCAAAATGTACCCCAGACAGTGAAAACTCACTGAAAAGATGCGAAACAATTCAAGAGTTAGAGCAGACCCACTGGCTTTACAAAACACTTAGTGAAAATTTTAGTGAGAACCCATTAAAGTTATGGGATCGAAGCCCAAGGTTTTGTAAAATTCAATTAAGAGACGACAACGTAATCATTAGGGTAAAACCCATGCTCTATACTAGGCAAGATATAGACGAGTTTGACAACCAGATAAATGAACTGATAAACACAAATCTAATAGACAAAACCACCAGCCCCACTCTAGTCCAGCATTTATGGTCAGAAATCTTAACGAAGTAAAAAGAAAAAAGCCACGAATGGTAATCAATTACAAGAGACTAAATTAAAATCTAAAATTCGATGGTTATTTTATCCCTAGGAAGGAAGTCCTGATAAACTTAACAAAAGGATCTAGAGTATTCAGCAAATTTGACTGTAAATCTGGTTTCTGGCAACTAAAAATGACGGAAGAATCGAAACCACTAACAGCTTTTAGTACGCCACGAGGACACTTTCACTGGAATGTCATGCCATTTGGGTTAAACACTGCACCCCAGATATTTCAAAGATGAACGGACTCAATCTTTAATAGTTTAATAGATTTCTGTGTCGTATATATTGATGACATCCTGGTCTTTTCAAAAATAAAAGAAGAACACAAGAGACATTTAAAAATCATTAGTGACATCTTTAGAAAACACGGGATAATACTCTCTCCAAAAAAGATCGAAATTGAAAAAGAGTCAATAGAATTTCATGGAATTATTCTAGATAAAGATGGAATTCAGCTACAGAAGCACATCATTTCAAAAATCACGGAATTTCCCGAAGAAATAAAAGATAAAAAACAACTACAAAGCCTGCTAGGGCTATTGAATTACGGGAGAAATTTTCTACAAGAACTCACGAAAGAAGAAATACCTTTACTAAAGAAACTAAATAAAAATCAAGATTTCATCTGGACAGATAAAGATAAAAACGTCCTGAGGAAAATTAAGCAACTCGCCAAGAAGGCACCAGAAGTCTACCTACCAAAACTTGGAGATAAACTAATTTTGGACACAGATGCGTCAGAAGAATATTGGGGATGTGCACTAAAAACAATTCCGAAAGAAAACTGAGACGAAGAAGATCCACCTCTGTCCCAGAACGGAATCAGACTCAGGAAAAGAAACATACCACAAAAGATATTAAAATATGAGAGACTTTGTGGGTATAATTCTGGAAAATTCAAACCAAATGAACTAAAGTGGATAATATTTGAAAAGGAACTATACACTATAAAATTAGCTCTACAGAAATTTCAAATATTTCTTGCACCAGAATATTTTATAATTAGAATAGATAATAAAATCGTTAGGGATTTTCTGGTAAATACAAGAAAAACCTCTTTGAAACGCATGCAATGGTATAACGAGATAGCCCAATACTCCTTCAAAATCGAGCATGTTAAAGGAAAGGATAATTTTATTGCGGATTACCTAAGCCGACCTAATAATTACTAAGTAAAGTAACTTATAAATCTATATTTTGCAGAGACGTGATAAAGGAAAAGCTATAGCAAATAGTATTCCTGTTCCAGCAGCATTTGTTGTATTCGTGGGATACCAGCCAGGCATCTACACAAACTGGGAAAAATGCGATGAGTAGATATTCGATTGTAACGGATCCTGTTGCAGACATTACTACTCCAAAGAAGATGCCATCCTAGCTTGGGAAATGTCACGATAGAACCCATATTTAGGAGAAGAAATTCGAGATCTCACCCATTACATACTCGAGCCAAAAGCAGCGAGCTTTCCCAAATTAGAAATCCCACCCCCATTTTACTCCGAAATAAATGGAGCATGGCGAGCCCACCAGAGAGCAAATCTGGGAATTGGAACTCGACGCGCTTTCCGCAAGCACATGGGAAACTTAGCAAATCTTGTAATCAAACAAGAATCATAACTCAAGGCCTTGAAAAAGATCTGCTCGGATTATATAACAACCCTTAATGAGGGAACGATTAGGGGAGCAACCCCTAGACAGGCTGAAGCTCTGAAAAACATGGGTAAACTTTTAGAACAAGAGTTACCCAGCCCCGCTACAAAAAACAAATCAGAGACAGCGCCGCAGTCCGAGAATACAACACCAGAAGGACCACAAGCACAGCAAGGCGAAGAGGAGATGGACACGGATGTCGAGGCCGAAGTGGAAATCAACGTAACCGAAGAAGCCCTCAGCAGGGGAGTCTCAGTACAAGGACTTCTAAAACAACTATTCGAAGAAGGCAACCCAGCAGTTGGGTTACTTGGAGAAGGATCTGGAAAGTTCGAATACTATGTTCTATACGAAAAACTAAAAATGAAAAAATTAGTCCCAAGATCATATCTGAACCAACAAGGAATATTAGAGGCAACAATTACACCAACAGGATGGGACGACGCTAACATATTCACAAATGGATGGATAAATCTTGCATCCCTAGAAGCTTCAGTATCCGACAATTTTATTAAATTTTTGTAAAAAAAAAAAAAAAAAGACTCCCTCAAATCCAAAACATTGGATCATCCAAGGCTTCACCAGACAACAGGCATCAAAGATTTGACTCCTACAACTGACATCAACAGTACAAGATTCGTGACAAAGACTTCTACGGTAAGATTACAGACGTCAGATAGTGAAAACTCATTGACGAGGCTTCCACAGCAAAATTCTCCAGAGGCTTCTCGTGTAAGACGTCAACAGTGGATATTCCTGACAGCAACAGTACAGATTCCTGACAAGACGTCAACAGTGAAGATTCCTGACAACAACAGTATAGACAAGACGACAATAGTAAAGATCCCTGACAGAGACAAGACGTCGACAGTGAAGTCTCGTGACGAGGCTTCCACAGCAAGATTCTCAAGAGGCTTCTCGTACAAGGATAGGACGTCTACAAAAGGAGACCTCCGACGGATGAGGAAGACATCAGCAATTCGGCAAAAACATCAGCAAGCTTCTCCAACACCTTTTAAGTTCCTCAACGCCTTCTTCTTCATCACCATCCTCTCGCACCCTCTCATCCTCTCCCATCCGTCTTGCCTGGTTTATGCCTGCCGATCAGACCACCAACAGCTTGTAGTTCTCCACCACCTATATGTATAATTAAGTGTGCCTGAGTGTATTTCTCTTTGAATTTTCTTCTTCTTCTTCTTCTGCTTCAGCTGCACTGCAGCAATAGCAGTGTGTGTATTATTCCTGGTATCAGAGCCCGGGGGGACGTTCCTTTTGGGCGGTAGGGGTCTGCAGTTTGTACAAAGAGTCTCCGGTGTGATGACTACTGTTCTGGTATGTACCGTTTATTTTTGAAGTTATTCAAGCTATTTGTTTTTATTAATAATTCTCTATGTTTGTGGAAAAAATCATTAAAAATTCAGAAAAAATGTTACTGTAGCAATATCAAGTAAGAAGCAGAAAAACTAAGGAAAATTGGGGAAGGATTTATAGCACATATCGCACTTATACGGTATCAAATAGACTATAATGTTGACCTATACTTTCACAATCTGTATCATTACTGCCCTAATTGCACTCTAAGTATCCCTTACTAGAATTGAGTAATCTTAAAGCCCAGATTCCTAAAGTAAACCCTTTATTGCCGCGGATAGGCGTTTGTAGGGTGACCCTTAGGAGACGGTTTTAGGCACTATAGGCTACTCGGAGATAGTTTTCCACCGATATATTAGATGGCTACCGGCATATTGTGCAATTGCGAGATATGTAGAACAAGTTGTAGTAAATATGATACCATGTATAATGATATATATGGTATAATGAACATCACCAGTTATTCCAAAAAAAATTTGATGGGGTAGTTCTCCGAATAAAAAGATTAAAAGAAAAGGATAAAAATCCCGACTTAACTCTAGAAGCCAAAGAAGATCTGACCCAACAACTTAAAGAAATCCATAAAAAATTTTAGGGTCTATTAAGTCATTATGGATATAATCCCAATCAAGAAAAAACTAAACCCACTATCATAGTTAAACTAGAGAGGACGAAAAGGAAGATAATGGTGATAATCCAGAAAAAAAGGAAGGTAGTGAAGAGGAAACAACAAAAAACAACTCAATTAAGGATAAAGAAAATAATAGCCAAAATAATGATGTAGGAAGAACAGTTGAAGAGATCATCCTAAATTCCGAAGAACCCCTTAACAAAGAGGAAGAATACACGATAAGATTTGACGAGATAATCTTCGCACCAAAACAAGGAAGAAGGTTTAATTATGTTAAAGGAACATTTAGGTTCAAGGGCTATAAACAATACTCATTACATGTACTACTAGATACAGGGGCTACAGTCTCCTCTTGCCGAGAAAATGCCATACCACTAGAAAAATGGGAACCAATGAAATATCCAATTAAAATAACAGGGATCAGTGCACATAAAACAACTATCTAAAGCAAAGCCAAGAACGTGGAAATTTGGCTTAATGAGAAAAAATTCATTATACCAAAACTCTTATGCTTTCCACATATGAATGGGGACATGGTTTTAGGAAACAATTTTATCGGAGAATACCTACCCATGATCGTAGAAAAACAAATGGTATCTTTACATCAACAAGAAGGAAATCAAACCCGAAGGGTTGACATGCCACTTTTGGAAGGACCTAGATATAAATGTACAGAAGATTTTTCTCTCCCAAAACGTACCCCAGACAGTGAAAACTCACTGAAAAGATGCGAAACAATTCAAGAGTTAGAACAGACCCACTGGCTTTACAATACACTTAGTGAAAATTTTAGTGAGAACCCATTAAAGTTATGGGATCGAAGCCCAAGGTTTTGTAAAATTCAATTAAGAGACGACAACGTAATCATTAGGGTAAAACCCATGCTCTATACTAGGCAAGATATAGACGAATTCAACAACCAGATAAATGAACTGATAAACACAGGTCTAATAGAGAAAACCACCAACCCCCACTCTAGTCCAGCATTTATGATCAGAAATCTTAACGAAGTAAAAAGAAAAAAGCCACGAATGGTAATCAATTACATGAGACTAAATCAAAATCTAAAATTCGATGGTTATTTTATCCCTAGGAAGGAAGTCCTGATAAACTTAACAAAAGGATCTAGAGTATTCAGCAAATTCAACTGTAAATCTAGTTTCTGACAACTAAAAATGACGGAAGAATCGAAACCACTAACAGCTTTTAGTACGCCACGAGGACACTTTCACTGGAATGTCATACCATTTGGGTTAAACACAGCACCCCAGATATTTCAAAGATGGATGGACTAAATCTTTAATAGTTTAAAAGATTTCCGTGCCGTATATATTGATGACATCCTGGTCTTTTCAAAAACAAAAGAAGAACACAAGAGACATTTAAAAATCATTAGTGACATCTTTAGAAAACACGGGATAATACTCTCTCCAAAAAAGATCGAAATCGAAAAAGAGTCAATAGAATTTCTTGGAATTATTCTAGATAAAGATGGAATTCAGCTACAGAAGCACATCATTTCAAAAATCAAGGAATTTCCCGAAGAAATAAAAGATAAAAAACAACTACAAAGTCTGCTAGGGCTATTGAATTACGGAAGAAATTTTCTACGAGAACTCACGAAAGAAGAAATATCTTTACTAAACAAACTAAATAAAAATCAAGATTTCATCTGGACAGGTAAAGATAAAAACGTCCTGAGGCAAATTAAGCAACTCGCCAAGAAGGCACCAGAAGTCTACCTACCAAAACTTGGAGATAAACTAATTTTGGACACAGATGTGTCAGAAGAATATTGTGGATGTGCACTAAAAGCAATTCCGAAAGAAAACTGAGACGAAGAAGATCCACCTCTATCCCAAAACGGAATCAGACTCAGGAAAAGAAGCATACCACAAAAGATATTAAAATATGAGAGACTTTGTTGGTATAATTATGGAAAATTCAAACCAAATGAACTAAAGTGGATAATATTTGAAAAGGAACTATACACTATAAAATTAGCTCTACAGAAATTTCTAATATTTCTTGCACCAGAATATTTTATAATTAGAACAGATAATAAAGCCGTTAGGGATTTTCTGGTAAATATAAGAAAAACCTCTGGAAAACGCATGCAATGGTATAACGAGATAGCCCAATACTCCTTCAAAATCGAGCATGTTAAAGGAAACGATAATTTTATTGCGGATTACCTAAGCCGACCTAATAATTACTAAGTAAAGTAACTTATAAATCTATTTTTTGCAGAGACGTGATAAAGGGAAAGCTATAGCAAATAGTGTTCCTGTTCCAGCAGCATTTGTTGTATTCGTGGGATACCAACCAGGCATCTACACAAACTGGAAAAAATGCTATGAGCAGATATTCGATTTTAACGGATCCTGTTGCAGACATTACTACTCCAAAGAAGAGCAAATCCTAGCTTGGGAAATGTCACGACAGAACCCATATTTAGGAGAAGAAATTAGAAATCCCACCCCCATTTTACTACGAAATAAATGGAGCATGGCGAGCCCACCAGAGAGCAAATCTGGGAATTGGAACTCGACGCGCTTTCCGCAAGCACATGGGAAACTTAGCAAATCTTGTAATAAAACAAGAATCTGAACTCAAGGCCTTGAAAAAGGTCTGCTCGGATTATATAACAACCCTTAATGAGGGAACGATTAGGGGAGCAACCCCTAGACAGGCTGAAGCTCTGAAAAACATGGGTAAACTTTTAGAAAAAGAGTTACCTAGCCCCGCTACAACAAACAAATCAGAGAAAGCGCCGCAGTCCGAGAATACAACACTAGAAGGACCACAAGCACAGCAAGGCGAAGAGGAGATGGATGCGGATGTCGAGGCCAAAGTGGAAATCGACGTAACCGAAGAAGCCCTCAGCAGGGGAATCTCAGTACAAGGACTTCTAAAACAACTATTCAAAGAAGGCAACCCAGCAGTTGGGTTACTTGGAGAAGGATCTGGAAAGTTCGAATACTATGTTCTATACGAAAACTAAAAATGAAAAAATTAGTCCCAAAATCATATCTGAACCAACAAGGAATATTAGAGGCAACAATTACACCAACAGGATGGGACGACGCTAACATATCCACAAATGGATGGATAAATCTTGCATCCCCAGAAGCTTCAGTATCCGATAATTTTATTAATTTTTTTTTAAAAAAAAAAAGACTCCCTCAAATCCAAAACATTAGATCATCCAAGGCTTCACCAGACAACAAGCATCAAAGATTCGACTCCTACAACTGACATCAACAGTACAAGATTCGTGACAAAGACTTCTACGGTAAGATTACAGACGTCAGACAGTGAAAACTCATTGACGAGGCTTCCACAGCAAGATTCTCCAGAAGCTTCTCGTGTAAGACGTCAACAGTGGAGATTGCTGATAGCAACAGTACAGATTCCTGATAAGACGTCAACAGTGAAGATTCCTGACAACAACAGTACAGACAAGACGTCAACAGTGAAGATCCCTGACAGAGACAAGACGTCAACAGTGAAGACTCGTGACGAGGCTTCCACAGCAAGATTCTCAAGAGGCTTCTCGTGCAAGGATAGGACGACTATGAAAGGAGGCCTTCGACAGATGAGGAAGACATCGGCAATTCGGCAAAAACATCAGCAAGCTTCTCCAACACCTTTTAAGTTCCTCAACGCCTTCTTCTTCATCACCATCCTCTCTCACCCTCTCATCCTCCCCCATCCGTCTTGCCTGGTTTATGCCTGCCGATCAGACCACCAACAGCTTGTAGTTCTCCACCACCTATATGTATAATTAAGTGTGCCTGAGTGTATTTCTCTTTGTATTTTCTTCTTCTTCTGCTTCAGCTGCACTGCAGCAGTAGTAGTGTGTGTATTATACCAGGAACGTCCCCCCGGGCTCTGATACCAGGAATAATACACACACTACTACTGCTGCAGTGCAGCTGAAGAAGAAGAAGAAGAAAATATAAAGGGAAATACACTCAGGCACACTTAATTTCACATATAGGTGGTGGAGAACTACAAGCTGTTGGTGGTTTGATCGGCAGGAATAAACCAGGCAAGACGGATGGGGGAGGATGAGAGGGTGAGAGAGGATGGTGATGAAGAAGAAGGCGTTGAGGAACTTAAAAGGTGTTGGAGAAGGTTGCTGATATTTTTGCCGAATTGCCGATGTCTTCCTCATCCGTCGGAGGTCTCCTTTTTATAGACGTCCTTCCTTGCACGAGAAGCCTCTTGAGAATCTTGATGTGGAAGCCTCGTCACGAGTCTTCACTGTTGACGTCTTGTCTCTGTCAGGAATCTTCACTGTTGTCGTCTTATCTGTACTGTTGTTGTCAGGAATCTTTACTGTTGACGTCTTGTCAGGAATCTGTACTGTTGCTGTCAGGAATCTCCACTGCTGATGTCTTGCACGAGAAGCCTCTGGAGAATCTTGCTGTGGAAGCCTCGTCATGAGTTTTTCACTGTTTGACATCTTGTCTGTACTGTTGATGTCAGGATCCGTATTGGAATCTCACTGTGGGAGTCTTGTCGCGAATCTTGTACTATTGATGC
The DNA here is from genome assembly GCA_036321105.1 of Dracaena cambodiana. NCBI lineage: Eukaryota > Viridiplantae > Streptophyta > Magnoliopsida > Asparagales > Asparagaceae > Dracaena > Dracaena cambodiana. Next base: position 12,572,578 of record JAYEPQ010000017.1, read on the forward strand.
CAGGAATCTTTGATGCCTGTTTTTCTTTTACCGTTGTTTTCTTTTTGCTGCTGTCTTCTTTGTGAAGCCTTGGGGGATCCAATGTTTAGGATTTTGCGGGAGCCCCCCGTTTTTTTTTTTTTGACTAGTCGCCCATATTGTCGAGATTTTGTATGCCTTCATCTCCCATTTGTGTTAGCAGATCCGATGACGTGTATTCTTCTGCCCAATCTGCCATGTCTTGCTGAAGTATTCTGTCTTCTACCATTTTCCTTTGTCTATAATATTGAATTAATTCCTCATGGGTTGACCTGATAAATTTTGGGACTTTATAATTTATTTCTTTGTCTATATAGACTCTATAAATTTCAGTTTCTGTGGCTACTCTGAATCTATTTCCGCTATATTTTTGCCAGTTGAATTCATATGCTATGGTTTTTGCTCTCCAGTGTCTGATTTGTCTAGGGATCTCTCTGTCACAGATTACTCCTCTTTCTTCTTTATCTGATTGTAGGGGATGGGCTAGTTTGTGTGTAATCCATGCACTGTGTTTTGTAGGATACCATACTTCATTTATGTATTCTGCTATTATGGAATCGAATTCTATTTTGAGCTGTGGCCTTTTTCCTATGAAAGCTTCTGAAACTGGGAATGCTAAAGAATCTGGGAGTAACTCTGTATGACCTGGATGGCTAATGATTATTTGTAAAACAAATCCCATATCTAAGAAATCTTTCCAACTATAATCTGTTCCATGGAGCTTTTCCGTTTTTATTTGTCCTAATTGTATTTTCAGTCTGTAGATGCTATAAGCTAACTCACATTGGCATTTTGGTTGTGAGAGGTCCATGATGTTGCAGATATTGTTATTGATGCATTTATTGGTGTTGGCATAATGTATTACCTGGTATACAGTTACTCCTCTGCATCTTCTCTCTCCTTTTTGTATTTCTTTGAGTATCTGTTGCATATCTCTGGCTTTTCGATAGAAGTTGTTCTGAACTTTCTGGTGAATCTTCAGTCTGATTTCTTCTGGAAGAAAAGATAATTCATCATTTGTTTTAAAAAATAGTCTGCTTGCATGGCTTCCGTATCTCTCATATTTTGGAGACTCTGTCTTCTTTCTATTGTACTCGATTCTGTTTCACTCTTGTTTGTGAGGCGCTCCTTTTTTTTCTTTTTCTTTTTCTTTCGGCAAACTCTCAGTTAACTGTTTTTGTTGACAGAGATCTTCAACCAACCTTTCCTTTTGTATTTTTAGATTTTTAAAGTGCTTCATAATAACTTGACAATCTTTACATTCTGTTGACAATTCTGGCTCACTTGTACTCTGTTGATTTTCTTGAGGCATAAATTCTCTAAGGCTTTCGTCGAAATGCCAGTAGGTTGAAATATTATTTTTTGCATACTCTATAGCTTCTTTAACATTATAAAACCCTTTAAATACTGGGTTATCATAGTTTGAGACTAACCTTCTAACTGTGTTCCAATTTTTATAAATTCCTATTTGATGTCCTCTAAGTATGACGTAGCATATAAAACTCCGTGATTGGGGTGTCTGAATAATACCTTTAAAATAATAGGCTAGTGCTTTGATTACTTTAACCTTCTCTTTTGGCTGATCTAATCTTAGATTCCACAAATTATCTAATAGACATTGTTGTACTAAATCTACTTGAAATTCAGTGATTCTGAATGACTCTTTACTCTGAGTGGCATACTGCTTGAGATATATATCTCTAAATCTCATGAACTCTCTGGAATTCATCTGCAAATTTAAACACCAAAGAATTAGTCTAGATAATACATGCTCAAGTTTTGGTCCGAATCTAGGATCTATGAACTTTGTCCATTCACATAATTTCTTTTTCATTAGTTTATTAATCGCTATACTGTATAGTTGATATGTATTGGTTATCTCTGGAATTTTTCGATCGAATTCTTTGTTTGCATACCTAGTCGTTCCTTTTGTCTTTACTCTTTCTTTGACGGGAGGTTCTATTTTATGACCTAAGAGTTCTGTACTATTTCTATCTGATCCTATTATTGATCTTCTTAATTTTTTATGAAAAAAGTATTCATTATGCTTTTCTGTGTATAAATTTTGTTTATGGCAAAAAAGCATATTTCTTTGAAGGGTTCTTGTTACGTGATTTGCAAATTCTTTTTCATCATATGTTTTTTTATTCTTCGTGAATATTATGACCTTTTGCCTAACTCTAAGGTATTTAGGTAGTTTTAAATAGTCTTTATTTCGTGGTGTAATTTTTGAGTTATTATTCCTTATATTCTTCTTTATTTGTAAACTATCACTTGGTACTCTAAACCCTTTTTTAACACATATCGTCCTTTTGTTAGATCTGCTATTATCTTTTGATTATGTTCTGTACTCATCATCTGGGGACACTCTGCTCTTGTTTTGATTTTTAATTAGGTTGTATATCCCAGGGTCAAACCTAAAGTAGCGTAACAAGCTTTTATGCTGGAGGTATGTGTCTTGTATTTTCTTGGCCAGATAGTTTTTTTCTTGAGTAGTGCTGTTTTTATCTTTATACAACTCTTTCCAGCAATTAATTATCTTAAGTATTGAGTTGTATTCTTGTATGGAGTATATTTTCTTAGTTTGCATTATGTCAATTGGTTGTCTTGGACTAGTTCCTAGTCTGCCAATATGATCTATCCTTCTTACTGCTTCTTTTGTCTTTCGAACTACTTCATTGTTTCCTATCGTACACGTCTGTTTCCCGTTGGAGGGTTCTAAGATAATCTTTTCAACTGTTCTTTCTACATCATCATTTTGGCAGTTATTCTCTACTAGTTTAATTTACAAAATATTATTAATGTTGCCTCCTTTAATTGTACTGTTTACTGCTTTTGTTGTTTCCTCTTCATTATCATCATTATCTTCCTTTTCGTCCTCTCTGATTCTGTCTATGATACTGGGTTCAGTTTTTTCTTGATTGGGATTATATCCATAATGACTTAGTAGACCCTTAAATTTTTTATGGATTTCTTTAAGTTGTTGGGTCAGATCTTCTTTGGCTTCTAGAGTTAAGTCGGGATTTTTATCCTTTTCTTTTAATCTTTTAATTCGGAGAACTACCTCATCAAATTTTTTTTTGTAATAACTGGGGATGTTTATTATACCATATATATCATTATACATGGTGTCATATTTACTGCAATTTGTTCTACATGTCTCGCAATTGCACAATATGCCGGTAGCCATCTAAGATATCGGTGGAAAACTAGCTACGAGTAGCCTATGGTGCCTAAAACCGTCTCCAAAGGGTCAACCTACAAACGCCTATCCGCGGCAATAAAGGGTTTACTTTAGGAATCTGGCTTTTAAGATTACTCAATTCTAGTAAGGGATACTTAGAGTGCAACTAGGACAGTAATGATACAGATTGTGAAAGTATAGGTCAAAATTATAGTCTATTTGATACCGTATAAGTGCGACATGTGCTATAAATCCTTTCCCAATTTTCCTTAGTTTTTCTGCTTCTTACTTGATATTGCTACAGTAACATTTTTCTGAATTTTTAATGATTTTTTCTACAACATAGAGAATTATTAATAAAAACAGATAGCTTGAATAACTTCAAAAACAAACGGTACATACCGGAACAGTAGCCATCACACCGGAGACTCTTTGTACAGACTGCAGACCCCTACCGCCCAAAAGGAACGTCCCCCCGGGCTCTGATACCAGGAATAATACACACACTACTACTGCTGCAGTGCAGCTGAAGAAGAAGAAGAAGAAAATATAAAGGGAAATACACTCAGGCACACTTAATTATACATATAGGTGGTGGAGAACTACAAGTTGTTGGTGGTCTGATCGGCAGGCATAAACCAGGCAAGACAGATGGGGGAGGATGAGAGGGTGAGAGAGGATGGTGATGAAGAAGAAGGCGTTGAGGAACTTAAAAGGTGTTGGAGAAGCTTGCTGATGTTTTTGCCGAATTGCCGATGTCTTCCTCATCCGTCGGAGGCCTCCTTTTATAGTCGTCCTATCCTTGCACGAGAAGCCTCTTGAGAATCTTGCTGTGGAAGCCTCATCACGAGTCTTCACTGTTGACGTCTTGTCTCTTTCAGGGATCTTCACTGTTGACGTCTTGTCTGTACTGTTGTTGTCAGGAATCTTTACTGTTGACGTCTTGTCAGGAATCTGTACTGTTGCTGTCAGGAATCTCCACTGTTGACGTCTTACACGAGAAGCCTCTGGAGAATCTTGCTGTGGAAGCCTCGTCAATGAGTTTTCACTGTCTGACGTCTGTAATCTTACCGTAGAAGTCTTTGTCACGAATCTTCTACTGTTGATGTCAGTTGTAGGAGTCGAATCTTTGATGCCTGTTGTCTAGTGAAGCCTTGGATGATCCAATGTTTTGGATTTGAGGGAGTCTTTTTTTTTTTTTACAAAAATTTAATAAAATTGTCGGATACTGATGCTTCTGGGGATGCAAGATTTATCCATCTATTTGTGGATATGTTAGCGTCGTCCCATCCTGTTGGTGAAATTGTTGCCTCTAATATTCCTTGTTGGTTCAGATATGATCTTGGGACTAATTTTTTCATTTTAATTTTCCGTATAGAACATAGCATTCGAAGTTTCCAGATCCTTCTCCAAGTAACCCAACTGCTGGGTTGCCTTCTTCGAATAGTTGTTTTAGAAGTCCTTGTACTGAGACTCCCCTGCTGAGGGCTTCTTCGGTTACGTCGATTTCCTCTTCGGCCTCGACATCCGCGTCCATCTCCTCTTCGCCTTGCTGTGCTTGTGGTCCTTCTGGTGTTGCATTCTCGGACTGTGGCACTTTCTCTGATTTGTTTATTGTAGCGGGGCTGGGTAACTCTTGTTCTAAAAGTTTACCCATGTTTTTCAGAGCTTCAGCCTGTCTAGGGGTTGCTCCCCTAATAGTTCCCTCATTAAGGGTTATTATATAATCCGAGCAAACCTTTTTCATGGCCTTGAGTTCTGATTCTTGTTTTATTACAAGATTTGCTAAATTTTCCATGTGCTTGCGGAAAGCGCGTCGAGTTCCAATTCCCAGATTTGCTCTCTGGTGGGCTCGCCTGCTCCATTTATTTCGGAGTAAAATGGGGGTGGGATTTCTAATTTGGAAAAGCTCGCTACTTTTGGCTCGAGTATGTAATGGGTGAGATCTCGAATTTCTTCTCCTAAATATGGGTTCTGCCGTGACATTTCCCAAGCTAGAATGGCATCTTCTTTGGAGTAGTAATGTCTGCAACAGGATCCGTTAAAATCGAATATCTGCTCATAGCATTTTCTCCAGTTTGTGTAGATGCCGGCTGGTATCCCACGAATACAACAAATGCTGCTGGAGCAGGAACACTATTTGCTATAGCTTTCCCTTTATCACGTCTCTGCAAAAAATAGATTTATAAGTTACTTTACTTAGTAATTATTAGGTCGGCTTAGGTAATCCGCAATAAAATTATCCTTTCCTTTAACATGCTCGATTTCGAAGGAGTATTGGGCTATCTCATTATACCATTGCATGCGTTTCCCAGAGGTTTTTCTTGTATTTACCAGAAAATCCCTAACGGCTCTATTATCTGTTCTAATTATAAAATATTCTGGTGCAAAAAATATTTGAAATTTCTGTAGAGCTAATTTTATAGTGTATAGTTTCTTTTCAAATATTATCCATTTTAGTTCATTTTGTTTGAATTTTCCAGAATTATACCCACAAAGTCTCTCATATTTTAATATCTTTTGTGATATGCTTCTTTTCCTGAGTCTGATTCCGTTCTGGGACAGAGGTGGATCTTCTTCGTCCCAGTTTTCTTTCAGAATTGCTTTTAGTGCACATCCTCAATATTCTTCTGACGCATCTGTGTCAAAAATTAGTTTATCTCCAAGTTTTGGTAGTGTAGACTTCTGGTGCTTTCTCGGCGAGTTGCTTAATTTGCCTCAGGACGTTTTTACCTTTATCTGTCCAGATGAAATCTTGATTTTTATTTAGTTTCTTTAGTAAAGGTATTTCTTCTTTCGTGAGTTCTCGTAGAAAATTTCTCCCGTAATTCAATAACCCTAGCAGGCTTTGTAGTTGTTTTTTATCTTTTATTTTTTCGCGAAATTCCTTGATTTTTGAAATGATGTGCTTCTGTAGCTGAATTCCATCTTTATCTAGAATAATTCCAAGAAATTCTACTGACTCTTTTTCGATTTCGATCTTTTTTGGAGAGAGTATTATCCCGTGTTTTCTAAAGATGTCACTAATGATTTTTAAATGTCTCTTGTGCTCTTCTTTTATTTTTGAAAAGACCAGGATGTCATCAATATATACGACACAGAAATCTTTTAAACTATTAAAGATTGAGTCCATCCATCTTTGAAATATCTGGGGTGCAGTGTTTAACCCAAATGGCATGACATTCTAGTGAAAGTGTCCTCGTGGCCTACTAAAAGCTGTTAGTGGTTTCGATTCTTCCGTCATTTTTAGTTGCCAGAAACCAGATTTATAGTCGAATTTGCTGAATACTCTAGATCTTTTTGTTAAGTTTATTAGGACTTCCTTCCTAGGGATAAAATAACCATCGAATTTTAGATTTTGATTTAGTCTCTTGTAATTGATTACCATTCGTGGCTTTTTTCTTTTTACTTCGTTAAGATTTCTGACCATAAATGCTGGACTAGAGTGGGGGTTGGTGGTTTTCTCTATTAGACCTGTGTTTATCAGTTCATTTATCTGGTTGTCGAATTCGTCTATATCTTGCCTAGTATAGAGCATGGGTTTTACCCTAATGATTACGTTGTCGTCTCTTAATTGAATTTTACAAAACCTTGGGCTTCGATCCCATAACTTTAATGGGTTCTCACTAAAATTTTCACTAAGTGTATTGTAAAGCCAGTGGGTCTGTTCTAACTCTTGAATTGTTTCGCATCTTTTCAGTGAGTTTTCACTGTCTGGGGTACGTTTTGGGAGAGAAAAATCTTCTGTACATTTATATCTAGGTCCTTCCAAAAGTGGCATGTCAACCCTTCATGTTTGATTTCCTTCTTGTTGATGTAAAGATACCATTTGTTTTTCTACGATCATGGGTAGGTATTCTCCGATAAAATTGTTTCCTAAAACCATGTCCCCATTCATATGTGGAAAGCATAAGAGTTTTGGTATAATGAATTTTTTCTCATTAAGCCAAATTTCCACGTTCTTGGCTTTGCTTTAGATAGTTGTTTTATGTGCACTGATCCCTGTTATTTTAATTGGATATTTCATTGGTTCCCATTTTTCTAGTGGTATAGCATTTTCTCGGCAAGAGGAGACTGTGGCCCCTGTATCTAGTAGTGCATGTAATGAGTATTGTTTATAGCCCTTGAACCTAAATGTTCCTTTAACATAATTAAACCTTCTTCCTTATTTTGGTGCGAAGATTATCTCGTCAAATCTTATCGTGTATTCTTCCTCTTTGTTAAGGGGTTCTTCGGAATTTAGGATGATCTCTTCAACTGTTCTTCCTACATCATTATTTTGGCTACTATTTTCTTTATCCTTAATTGAGCTGTTTTTTGTTGTTTCCTCTTCACTACCTTTCTTTTTTTTCTGGATTATCATCATTATCTTCCTTTTCGTCCTCTCTAGTTTTGTCTATGATAGTGGGTTTAGTTTTTTCTTGATTGGGATTATATCCATAATGACTTAATAGAACCTTAAATTTTTTATGGATTTATTAAAATTGTTGGGTCAGATCTTCTTTGGCTTCTAGAGTTAAGTCGGGATTTTTATCCTTTTCTTTTAATCTTTTTATTCGGAGAACTACCTCATCAAATTTTTTTTTGGAATAACTGGAGATGTTCATTATACCATATATATCATTATACATGGTGTCATATTTACTACAACTTGTTCTACATATCTCGCAATTGCACAATATGCCGGTAGCCATTTATGATATCGGTGGAAAACTAGCTCCGAGTAGCCTATGGTGCCTAAAACCGTCTCCTAAGGGTCACTCTACAAACGCATATCCGTGGCAATAAAGGGTTTACTTTAGGAATCTGGGCTTTAAAATTACTCAATTCTAGTAAGGGATACTTAGAGTGCAACTAGGACAGTAATGATACAGATTGTGAAAGTATAGGTCAAAATTATAGTCTATTTTATACCGTATAAGTGCGATATGTGCTATAAATCCTTCCCCAATTTTCCTTAGTTTTTCTGCTTCTTACTTGATATTACTACATTAACATTTTTCTGAATTTTTAATGATTTTTTCTACAAATATAGAGAATTATTAATAAAAATAGATAGCTTGAATAACTTCAAAAACAAACGGTACATACCGGAACAGTAGCCATCACACCGGAGACTCTTTGTACAGACTGCAGACCCCTACCACCCAAAAGGAACGTCCCCCCAGGCTCTGATACCAGGAATAATACGCACACTACTACTGCTGCAATACAGCTGAAGCAGAAGAAGAAGAAAATACAAAGGGAAATACACTCAGGCACACTTAATTATACATATAGGTGGTGAAGAACTACAAGCTGTTGGTGGTCTGATCGGCAGCCATAAACCAGGCAAGACGGATGGGGGAGGATGAAAGGGTGAGAGAGGATTGTGATGAAGAAGAAGGCGTTGAGGAACTTAAAAGGTGTTAGAGAAGCTTGCTGATGTTTTTGCCGAATTGCCGATGTCTTCCTCATCCGTCGGAGGCCTCCTTTTATAGTCGTCCTATCCTTGCAGGAGAAGCCTCTTGAGAATCTTGCTGTGGAAGCCTCGTCACGAGTCTTCACTGTTGACGTCTTGTCTCTGTCAGGGATCTTCACTGTTGACGTCTTGTCTGTACTGTTGTTGTCAGGAATATTCACTGTTGACGTCTTGTTAGGAATCTGTACTGTTGCTATCAGGAATCTCCACTGTTGACGTCTTACACGAGAAGCCTCTAGAGAATCTTGCTGTGGAAGCCTCGTCATGAGTTTTTCACTGTCTGACATCTGTAATCTTACGGTAGAAGTCTTTGTCACGAATCTTGTACTGTTGATGTCAGGTGCCAGGAATCTTTGCTTTGATGCCTGTTGTCTGGTGAAGCCTTGGATGATCCAATGTTTTGGATTTGAGGGAGCCCCTTCTCTTTTTTTTCATATATTATTATTGCATATCCACTTGAAATCTGTTGGGATATCTAAATTTCTCTGGTTGAAAGCTATATCTTATAACAACTTTATCGCCTCGTGCTTTTGCCCCTTTGGAAAACTAAATTTTGCATTATAGTCTTTCGTGGCGATTATTCTTCTTCCATCTGTCATGACTGAGTAGTTACTGATATTTTTGATGAGCTTTCTCGCTCTGTCAACTAGCTCAATAAACCTACTGTACCATAAATAATTATAATTGACTCCTTCAATGTTGTATTTTGGGTCAAATTTCTGCCATTGCTCAGGGTAGCCGAATATCCATATTTGATATGGCTGGAAAAATTTAGTCTCTGCCCTCCATCCAACCATGCTAAATATTTGGAAGGTGAACAAATGATGATAATTAATACTGGTGGCTAGTTTGTGGCTGAAGAACCTTAGTATTGCTGGTAATTTGCACCATTCATGTTCTCCTCGTAGTCTGTAGCACAGTTGGCTTACAAGCCCCCATTCGAGTCCTTAGATGTCCCACATTCCTTCTTTCATGAATTTAAAAAGTTTTAGATAGTTATTCCGGGCTAGGACAATATCTGTTCTATTTCTTGATAAGATTCCTCTTATATTTTCTTTGTGATCGAGCGTCATTGTTTTGATACTCAGGAAAATATCTTCAGGAAATGCTTGTCTAGCTTCCTCGAGAATATGTCTTCTTTTTGTCTTTTCTGACATAATCACTTCTTTTCCTTTCTTCGATTTTTCCTGTAAGATAGTTAGTACATAATTATCTATTTACGAAAAATTATTGTTAATAACTGAACTCGACAGCTCCTTCGATAGCCTCTTGCCGAGATGTCAATCCTGGCATGAGAGGTATACTGAGCTTTTGGGTTATTTCTTTCGGGCTTAATTTTTAATTTCCTCCTAATAATTGTGACAGTACTGTTTCTCTCATTCCTTCCCTGGTAATTGATCTCCTAGCCACCTCTCTGGTTTGTCTTTCACTATTGCTTCTTGTAAGTAAAGGTTGTTTTGACTTATTTTTAATATATAGGCTATTTCCGGAACTTTGTATCTCTATCCCTCCAAAGTGTTGATTCTTCGGTCTGGATTAAATCTTCAAGGAATCATTGTCTAGGTACCGTGAGATCTTTTATATTCATTAGTCGGGGCTTGATTTCTTCCTCGAAAGGTTTTGGTTCAAATATTTTGATTATTTCTCGTTGGTTTGAAACTGTTCTTGCCTCTGTGGTCTGGGTTAATTCATGAATCGTTGTATATTCTATGGCCAGATCGTGTGAGTTGGTCTTCATGTTCATTCCTTGGGTCTTGATTTTTAGTCGTATAGTATCTATTATGTTTGGGTCAGATATAGAGATGAAATAGTTGGGTCGAATATTGAACCGTACGGTTTGGTTAACTAGATTGGATTGAAATCCTCCTATTAGAGCCTGATGGCAATTGGTGAATCGATTGTCCATTACGAGTGTTATTATCGGTATATCTATGCCAGCTCTAAATAGCGCATTAATTTTAATTTGAATCAGGCCAACGTGGATATAGCGAATTTCTGGGTACTTCTTTTTCCATCTTCGTACCTTTTCACGACTAAAGATGGGAATATCTACTCTTCCTCCGGCTGATAGATTTGCTGTTGTGTTTCCGTTAAAGTTTTCGATTATTCTTCTAGAGAAGAAATTGAACTGTGAAATTTTGTAAATTTCTGTTTTCTTCATTAGTTGATGTTTCTTCATTCTATCGATATCTTCTGGACTAAAAACTGTTTCTTTTCCAACTACATCTCCTAATGCTATATTGTCTAATTCTGATACTGGGGGTGTTATTGGACCTAAATCTTCATTTATCATGAAAACTAGTTCGTCATCTGAATCATTTTTGACCTCTAGTTCATAAAGTATTACATCTGTTGGCATGATTTCTTCACCCAAACAGATTTCAAGTTCCTGTTCTTCCATATATTTTATCATTTTTTGAGCGTTCTTTCATCTCCTAGGACAATCCCTAGCAAAATGTCCTTCTTCATCGCATACAAAGTACCTGCAATTCTTTTTGTCCTTTTGGGCAGGGGGTTCTCTAGGTGTGGACGACTCATCTTTCTTTCTAATATGTTTATTATTTCTGACAAACCCTCTAATTCTTGTCCATGGTTTCCATCGAAACCTTTTTCTAAATGTTGTTTTTGTCGTTTTCTCACTCCCTATTTTCCATTTTTCGCCAATTATTTTTTCGCAGCAACTTCTTCCTTTAGAGGAGTTACTTATTGTGTTTTTTATTTTTTTGTAGGATTTTATATTAAGACAGTCGTCTTGTATAATCTTAAGCGCATAGTGTATTCGGTGTCCTAAATTATCCTTTTTTCAATTCGCTTTAAATAGTCTGGGTATCCGTTTCTTGTTTTGGTATCCCATAGACTAGGAAGTTTGTGGAAGAAAGGATCAAGCCAATTCTGTGCCTTATCGTAATCTAATTTGTAGAAGTATTTCGAAAATATTTTGTAGTATTCTTCGAATTCACATATCTCGCATAATTCAATTTTAGATAGTGCATATAAAACTTCTTCTTCTTGAGACTTCTCATCTATATACCCACATAAATTTTCTTTAATGATCTTTATGAAATCATTAAGAATTTTTTCAAAACTTGCGAACCTATCGCTTTCTCCCCACTCATTCCGTTTACTTTTTCATTCTTCTGAGTTTATCCATTGTTTCATCCACTGCAAGACATCTCCTTGTAAAGTTCCTGTAATGTAATCGACAAATCTTTCATTTTTCCATGATCCTTCATGATTTGTGATTACGGCGGCTAGAGATTGCGCCCAATCATGTATAACCTTTTGTTTATCCTTGAAATGTATATTTGATAGATCTAGATAGGTTCCTCCCTGGGATACGCTCCTTTTTATTAGATCGTCGATCCTCAAACTCCTTCCTACTTGTGGTTTGTTTAAATCTATTGCCGTTTTGCTATCTTCCCCTACATGTATTATTTCGCTATCAGAATCAAATCCTATCTCGTGTTCAGACCCGTATTCATCGTGTATAGTCATCCCATAGTCCTCGTTATCTGAATCTGTGATGCTTTCTAGCTCTTCTACATTTTCTATGTTATATACTTCGGGATCAAAATTAAAATGGTGTAGCAGCTCCTTATTTTATTGGTAGGTTTCCTGCATTCTATTTACTAAATGGTCTCTTTCCTGAGCAGTATTACATGGATCCTGATATAGCTCTTTCCAACAGTTAATTAGCTCCACAATCGAGTCATGCTCTTTTCTGGAGTATTTCCTATTTACTTGCATCATGTTTATCTGTTCGCTTTGTTTTTTTGTCTTAAGCTTGTTCCTAGACCATCAATTCGATCTAATCTTCCTAATATTTCTCTTACTTCTTTGTTGAATTTTGTTATTTCTTTGTCGAATTGTTCTGAAGGATTATCTCGAACAGTTTTACAGAACTAGAAATATATATTTCATTTTGTTCTATTACCTTATCTATTTTTTTCTCTATCCTACTTAACCTACAGACTTCATAATCAAATAGGGTGTTGAGAAAACTTGTAATATTTGTTAGATTTTTATCTGTTGCTACCAAGAAATGTTCTAAGTGACTATAATCCCTTCTACAGTTCTCATATATACATGGTATATCACTAGCCATCGAGGATATCGCTTGGTAGCTAGCTCTGAGTAGTCTATGGTGCCGAAAACCGTCTCCTGAGGGTCACCCTATAAACGCCTACTCGTGGCAACAAAGGGATTACTTTAGGAATCTGCGCTTCAAGATTACTCAAATCTAACAGGGGATACTTAGACTGAAAATATGATAATAATCACGCAAGTTGAGAGATGGTATTATAGTCAATTTAAAAATAGATATCTTGAAAATCTTCATAAACAAACGGTACATACCGGAACAGTAGCCATCACACCGGAGGCTCTTTGTACAGACTGCAGACCCCTACCGCCCAAAAGGAACGTCCCCCCAGGCTCTGATACTAGGAATAATACACACACTACTACTGCTGCAGTGGAGCTGATGCAGAAGAAGAAGAAAATACAAAGGGAAATACACTCAGGCACACTTAATTATACATATAGGTGGCGGAGAACTACAAGTTGTTAGTGGTCTGATCGGCAGGCATAAACTAGGCAAGACGGATGGGGGAGGATGAGAGGGTGAGAGTGGATGGTGATGAAGAAGAAGGCGTTGAGGAACTTAAAAGGTGTTGGAGAAGCTTGCTGATGTTTTTGCCGAATTGCCGATGTCTTCCTCATCCGTCGGAGGCCTCCTTTTATAGTCGTCCTATCCTTGCACGAGAAGCCTCTTGAGAATCTTGCGGTGGAAGCCTCGTCACGAGTCTTCACTGTTGACGTCTTGTCTCTGTCAGGGATCTTCACTGTTGACGTCTTGTCTGTACTGTTGTTGTCAGGAATCTTCACTGTTGACATCTTGTCAGGAATATGTACTGTTGCTGTTAGGAATCTCCACTGTTGACGTCTTACACGAGAAGCCTCTGGAGAATCTTGCTGTGGAAGCCTCGTCAATGAGTTTTCACTGTCTGACGTCTGTAATCTTACCGTAAAAGTCTTTGTCACGAATCTTGTACTGTTGATGTCAGTTGTAGGAGTCGAATCTTTGATGCCTGTTTTCTGGTGAAGCCTTGGATGATCCAATGTTTTGGATTTGAGGGAGTCTTTTTTTTTCTTTTTTCTTTTTTTTTTTACAAAAATTTAATAAAATTTACGGATACTGAAGCTTCTGGGGATGCAAGATTTATCCATCCATTTGTGGATATGTTAGCGTCGTCCCATCCTGTTGGTGTAATTGTTGCCTCTATATTCCTTATTGGTTCAGATATGATCTTGGGACTAATTTTTTCATTTTTAGTTTTCCGTATAGAGCATAGTATTCGAACTTTCCAGATCCTTCTCCAAGTAACCCAACTGCTGGGTTGCCTTCTTCGAATAGTTATTTTAGAAGTCCTTGTACTGAGACTCCCTTGCTGAGGGCTTCTTCGGTTACGTCGATTTCCACTTCGGCCTCGACATCCGCGTCCATCTCCTCTTCGCCTTGCTGTGCTTGTGGTCCTTCTGGTGTTGTATTCTCGGACTACGGTACTTTCTCTGATTTGTTTGTTGTAGAGGGGCTGGGTAACTCTTGTTCTAAAAGTTTACCCATGTTATTCAGAGCTTCAGCCTGTCTAGGGGTTGCTCCCCTAATAGTTCCCTCATTAAGGGTTGTTATATAATCCGAGCAGACCTTTTTCAAGGCCTTGAATTCTGATTCTTGTTTTATTACAAGATTTGCTAAGTTTCCCATGTGCTTGCGGAAAGCGCGTCGAGTTCCAATTCCCAGATTTGCTCTCTGGTGGGCTCGCCATGCTCCATTTATTTCGGAGTAAAATGGAGGTGGGATTTCTAATTTGGGAAAGCTCGCTACTTTTGGCTCGAGTATGTAATGGGTGACATCTCGAATTTCTTCTCCTAAATATGGGTTCTGCCGTGACATTTCCCAAGCTAAGATGGCATCTTCTTTGGAGTAGTAATGTCTGCAACAGGATCTGTTAAAATCGAATATCTGCTCATAGCATTTTTTCCAGTTTGTGTAGATGCCTGGCTAGTATCCCACGAATACAACAAATGCTGCTGGAACAGGAACACTATTTGCTATAGCTTTCCCTTTATCACGTCTCTGCAAAAAATAGATTTATAAGTTACTTTACTTAGTAATTATTAGGTCGGCTGAGGTAATCCGCAATAAAATTATCCTTTCCTTTAACATGCTCGATTTCGAAGGAGTATTGGGCTATCTCGTTATACCATTGCATGCGTTTCCCAGTGGTTTTTCTTGTATTTACCAGAAAATCTCTAACGGCTTTATTATCTGTTCTAATTATAAAATATTCGGGTGCAAGAAATATTTGAAATATCTATAGAGCTAATTTTATAGTGTATAGTTCCTTTTCAAATATTATCCACTTTAGTTCATTTGGTTTGAATTTTCCAGAATTAAACCCACAAAGTCTCTCAGATTTTAATATCTTTTGTGGCATGCTTCTTTTCCTGAGTCTGATTCCGTTCTGGGACAGAGGTGGATCTTCTTCGTCCCAGTTTTCTTTCGGAATTGCTTTTAGTGCATATCCCCAATATTCTTCTGACGCATCTGTGTCCAAAATTAGTTTATCTCCAAGTTTTGGTAGGTAGACTTCTGATGCCTTCTCGGCGAGTTGCTTAATTTGCCTCAGGACGTTTTTATCTTTATCTGTCCAGATGAAATCTTGATTTTTATTTAGTTTCTTTAGTAAAGGTATTTCTTCTTTCGTGAGTTCTCGTAGAAAATTTCTCCCGTAATTCAATAGCCTTTGCAGGCTTTGTAGTTGTTTTTTATCTTTTATTTCTTCGGGAAATTCGTTGATTTTTGAAATGATGTGCTTCTGTAGCTGAATTCCATCTTTATCTAGAATAATTCCAAGAAATTCTATTGACTCTTTTTCGATTTCGATCATTTTTGGAGAGAGTATTATCCCGTGTTTTCTAAAGATGTCACTAATGATTTTTAAATGTCTCTTGTGTTCTTCTTTTGTTTTTGAAAAGACCCTGTCATCGATATATACGACACAGAAATCTTTTAAACTATTAAAGATTGAGTCCATCCATCTTTGAAATTCTGGGGTACAGTGTTTAACCCAAATGGCATGACATTCCAGTGAAAGTGTCCTCGTGGCGTACTAAAAGCTGTTAGTGGTTTCGATTCTTCCGTCATTTTTAGTTGTCAGAAACCAGATTTACAGTCGAATTTGCTGAATACTCTAGATCCTTTTATTAAGTTTATTAGGACTTCCTCCCTAGGGATAAAATAACCATCGAATTTTAGATTTTGATTTAGTCTCTTGTAATTGATTACCATTCGTGACTTTTTTCTTTTTACTTCGTTAAGATTTCTGACCATAAATGCTGGACTAGAGTGGGGGCTAGTGGTTTTCTCTATTAGACCTGTGTTTATCAGTTCATTTATCTGGTTGTCGAATTCATCTATATCTTGCCTAGTATAGAGCATGGGTTTTACCCTAATGATTACGATGTCGTCTCTTAATTGAATTTTAGAAAACCTTGGGCTTCGATCCCATAACTTTAATGGGTTCTCACTAAAATTTTCACTAAGTGTTTTGTAAAGCCAGTGGGTCTGTTCTAACTCTTGAATTGTTTCGCATCTTTTCAGTGAGTTTTCACTGTCTGGGGTACCTTTTGGCGGAGAAAAATCTTCTATACATTTATATCTAGGTCCTTCCAAAAGTGGCATGTCAACCCTTCGAGTTTGATTTCCTTCTTGTTGATGTAAAGACACCATTTGTTTTTCTACGATCATGGGTAGGTATTCTTCGATAAAATTATTTTCTAAAACCATGTCCCCATTCATATGTGGAAAGCATAAGAGTTTTGGTATAATGAATTTTTTCTCATTAAGCCAAATTTCCACATTCTTGGCTTTGCTTTGGATAGTTGTTTTATGTGCACTGATCTCTGTTATTTTAATTGGATATTTCATTGGTTCCCATTTTTCTAGTGGTATAGCATTTTCTCGGCAAGAGGAGACTGTGGCCCCTGTATCTAGTAGTGCATGTAATGAGTATTGTTTATAGGCCTTGAACCTAAATGTTCCTTTAACATAATTAAACATTCTTCCCTATTTTGGTGCAAAGATTATCTCGTCAAATATTATCGTCTATTCTTCCTCTTTGTTAAGGGGTTCTTCAGAATTTAAAATGATCTCTTCAACTGCTCTTCCTACATCATTATTTTGGCTATTATTTTCTTTATCCTTAATTGAGCTGTTTTTTGTTGTTTCCTCTTCACTACCTTCCTTTTTTTCTGGATTATTATCATTATCTTCCTTTTCGTCCTCTCTAGTTTTGTCTATGATAGTAGGTTTAGTTTTTTCTTGATTGGGATTATATCCATAATGACTTAATAGACCATTAAATTTTTTATGGATTTCTTTAAGTTGTTGGGTCAGATCTTCTTTGGCTTCTAGAGTTAAGTCGGGATTTTTATCCTTTTCTTTTATTCTTTTTATTCGGAGAACTATCTCATCAAATTTTTTTTTGGAATAACTGGGGATGTTCATTATACTATATATATCATTATACATAGTATCATATTTACTACAACTTGTTCTACATATCTCGCAATTGCACAATATGCGGGTAGCCATCTAAGATATCGGTGGAAACCTAGCTCCGAGTAGCCTATGGTGCCTAAAACCGTCTCCTAAGAGTCACCCTACAAACGCCTATCCGCGGCAATAAAGGGTTTACTTTAGGAATCTGGGCTTTAAAATTACTCAATTCTAGTAAGGGATACTTAGAGTGCAACTAGGGCAGTAATGATACAGATTGTGAAAGTATAGGTCAAAATTATAGTCTATTTGATACCGTATAAGTGCGATATGTGCTATAAATCCTTCCCCAATTTTCCTTAGTTTTTCTGCTTCTTACTTGATATTGCTACAGTAACATTTTTCTGAATTTTTAATGATTTTTTCTACAAACATAGAGAATTATCAATAAAAATAGATAGCTTGAATAACTTCAAAAACAAACGGTACATATCGGAACAGTAGCCATCACACCGGAGACTCTTTGTACAGACTGCAGAGCTCTACCGCCCAAAAAGGAAGGTAGTGAAGAGGAAACAACAAAAAACAGCTCAATTAAGGATAAAGTAAATAATAGCCAAAATAATGGAGTAGGAAGAACAGTTGAAGAGATCATCCTAAATTCCGAAGAACTCCTTAATAAAGAGGAAGAATACACGATAAAATTTGATGAGATAATTTTCGCACCAAAACAAGGAAGAAGGTTTAATTATGTTAAAGGAACATTTAGGTTCAAGGGCTATAAACAATACTGATTACATGCACTACTAGATACAGAGGCCACAGTCTCCTCTTGCCGAGAAAATGCCATACCACTAGAAAAATGAGAACCAATGAAATATCCAATTAAAATAACAGGGATCAGTGCTCATAAAACAACTATCCAAAGCAAAGCCAAGAATGTGGAAATTTGGCTTAATGAGAAAAAATTCATTATACCAAAACTCTTATGCTTTCCACATATGAATGGGGACATGGTTTTAGGAAACAATTTTATTGGAGAATACCTACCCATGATCGTAGAAAAACAAATGGTGTCTTTACATCAACAAGAAGGAAATCAAACCCGAAGGGTTGACATGCCACTTTTGGAAGGACCTAGATATAAATGTACAGAAGATTTTTCTCCCCCAAAAGGTACCCCAGACAATGAAAACTCACTAAAAAGATGCGAAATAATTCAAGAGTTAGAACAGACCCACTGGCTTTACAAAATACTTAGTGAAAATTTTAGTGAGAACCCATTAAAGTTATGGGATCAAAACCCAAGGTTTTGTAAAATTCAATTAAGAAACGACAATGTAATCATTAGGGTAAAACCCATGCTCTATACTAGGCAAGATATAGACGAATTCGACAACCAGATAAATGAACTGATAAATACAGGTCTAATAGAGAAAACCACCAGCCCCCACGCTAATCCAGCATTTATGGTCAAAAATCTTAACGAAGTAAAAAGAAAAAAACCACGAATGGTAATCAATTACAAGAGACTAAATCAAAATCTAAAATTCGATGGTTATTTTATCCCTAGGAAGGAAGTCCTAATAAACTTAACAAAATGATCTAGAGTATTCAGCAAATTCGACTGTAAATCTGGTTTCTGGCAACTTAAAATGACGGAAGAATCGAAACCACTCACAGCTTTTAGTACGCCACGAGGACACTTTCACTGGAATTTCATGCCATTTGGGTTAAACACTGCACCCCAGATATTTCAAAGATGGATGGACTCAATGTTTAATAGTTTAAAAGATTTCTGTGTCGTATATATTGATGACATCCTAGTCTTTTCAAAAACAAAAGAAGAACACAAGAGACATTTAAAAATCATTAGTGACATCTTTAGAAAACACGGGATAATACTCTCTCCAAAAAAGATCGAAATCGAAAAAGAGTCAATAGAATTTCTTGGAATTATTCCAGATAAAGATGGAATTCAGCTACAGAAGCACATCATTTCAAAAATCAACGAATTTCCCGAAGAAATAAAAGATAAAAAACAACTACAAAGCCTGCTAGGGCTATTGAATTACAGGAGAAAGTTTCTACGAGAACTCACGAAAGAAGAAATGCCTTTACTAAAGAAACTAAATAAAAATCAAGATTTCATCTGGATAGATAAAGATAAAAACGTCTTGAGGCAAATTAAGCAACTCGCCGAGAAGGCACCAGAAGTCTACCTACCAAAACTTGGAGATAAACTAATTTTGGACACAGATGCGTCAGAAGAATATTGAGGATGTGCACTAAAAGCAATTCCGAAAGAAAACTGGGACGAAAAAGATCCAACTCTGTCCCAGAACGGAATCAGACTCAGGAAAAGAAGCATACCACAAAAGATATTAAAATATGAGAGACTTTGTGGGTATAATTCTGGAAAATTCAAACCAAATGAACTAAAGTGGATAATATTTAAAAAGGAACTATACACTATAAAATTAGCTCTACAGAAATTTCAAATATTTCTTGCACCAGAATATTTTATAATTAGAACAGATAATAAAGCCGTTAGGGATTTTCTGGTAAATACAAGAAAAACCTCTGGGAAACGCATGCAATGGTATAACGAGATAGCCCAATACTCCTTCGAAATCAAGCATGTTAAAGGAAAGGATAATTTTATTGCGGATTACCTAAGCCGACCTAATAATTACTAAGTAAAGTAACTTATAAATCTATTTTTTGCAGAGACGTGATAAAGGGAAAGCTATAGAAAATAGTATTCCTGTTCCAGCAGCATTTGTTGTATTCGTGGGATACCAGCCAGGCATCTGCACAAACTGGAAAAAATGCTATGAGCAGATATTCGATTTTAGCGGATCCTGTTGCAGACATTACTACTCCAAAGAAGATGCCATCCTAGCTTGGGAAATGTCACGGCAGAACCATTATTTAGGAGAAGAAATTCGAGATCTCACCCATTACATACTCGAGCCAAAAGTAGCGAGCTTTCCCAAATTAGAAATCCCACCCTCATTTTACTCCAAAATAAATGGAGCATGGCGAGCCCACTAGAGAGCAAATTTGGGAATTGGAACTCGACGCGCTTTCCGCAACCACATGGGAAACTTAGCAAATCTTGTAATAAAACAAGAATCAGAACTCAAGGCCTTGAAAAAGGTCTGCTCGGATTATATAACAACCCTTAATGAGGGAACTATTAGGGGAGCAACCCCTAGACAGGCTGAAGCTCTGAAAAACATGGGTAAACTTTTAGAACAAGAGTTATCCAGCCCTGCTACAACAAACAAATCAGAGAAAGCGCCGCAGTCCGAGAATACAACACCAGAAGGACCACAAGCACAGCAAGGCGAAGAGGAGATGGATGCGGATGTCGAGACCGAAGTGGAAATCGACGTAACTGAAGAAGCCCTCAGCAGGGGAGTCTCAGTACAAGGACTTCTAAAACAACTACTCGAAGAAGGCAACCCAGCAGTTGGGTTACTTGGAGAAGGATCTGGAAAGTTCGAATACTATGTTCTATACGAAAAACTAAAAATGAAAAAATTAGTCCCAAGATCATATCTGAACCAACAAGGAATATTAGAGGCAACAATTACACCAACAGGATGGGACGACCCTAACATATCCACAAATGGATGGTTAAATCTTGCATCCCCAGAAGCTTCAGTATCCGACAATTTTATTAAATTTTTGTAAAAAAAAAAAAAAAGACTCCCTCAAATCCAAAATATTGGATCATCCAAGGCTTCACTAGACAACAGGCATAAAAGATTCGACTCCTACAACTAACATCAACAGTACAAGATTCGTGACAAAGACTTCTACGGTAAGATTACAGATGTCAGACAGTGAAAACTCATTGACAAGGCTTCCACAGCAAGATTCTCCAGAGGCTTCTCATGTAAGATGTCAACAGTGGAGATTTCTAACAGCAACATTACAGATTCCTGACAAGATGTCAGCAGTGAAGATTCCTGACAACAACAGTACAGACAAGATGTCAACAGTGAAGATCCCTGACAGAGACAAGACATCAACAGTGAAGACTCGTGACAAGACTTCCACAGCAAGATTCTCAAGAGGCTTCTTGTGCAAGGATAGGACGACTATAAAAGGAGGCCTCCGACGGATGAGGAAGACATCGGCAATTCGGCAAAAATATCAGCAAGCTTCTCCAACACCTTTTAAGTTCCTCAACGCCTTCTCCTTCATCACCATCCTCTCTCACCCTCTCATCCTCCCCCATCCGTCTTGCCTGGTTTATGCCTGCCGATCAGACCACCAACAGCTTGTAGTTCTCCACCACCTATATGTATAATTAAGTGTGCCTGAGTGTATTTTCCTTTATATTTTCTTCTTCTTCTGCTTCAGCTGCACTGCAGCAGTAGTAGTGTGTGTATTATTCCTGGTATCAGACCCCGGGGGGACGTTCCTTTTGGACGGTAGGGGCCTGTAGTATGTACAAAGAGTCTCCGGTGTGATGGCTACTGTTCCGGTATGTACCGTTTGTTTATGAAGATTTTCAAGATATCTGTTTTTAAATTGACTATAATACCATCTCTCAACTTGCGTGATTATTATCCTAGTTTCAGTCTAAGTATCCCCTGTTAGATTTGAGTAATCTTGAAGCCAAGATTCCTAAAGTAATCCCTTTGTTGCCACGAGTAGGCGTTTATAGGGTGACCCTCAAGAAACGGTTTTAGGCACCATAGACTATTCAGAGCTAGCTACCAAGCGATATCCTAGATGGCTAATATACCATGCATATATGAGAACTGTAGAAGGGATTATAGTCACTTAGAACATTTCTCGGTAGCAACAGATAAAAATCTAACAAATATTACAAGTTTTCTCAACACCCTATTTGATTATGAAGTCTGTAGGTTTAGTAGGATAGAGAAAAAAATAGATAAGGTAATAGAACAAAATGAAATATATGTTTCTAAGTTCTGTAAAACTGTTCGAGATAATCCTTCAGAACAATTCGACAAAGAAATAACAAAATTCGACAAAGAAGTAAGAGAAATATTAGGAATATTAGATCGAATTGATGGTCTAGGAACAAGCTTAAGACAAAAGAAACAAAGCGAACAGATAAACATGATGCAAGTAAATAGGAAATACTCCAAAAAAGAGCATGACTCGATTGTGGAGCTAATTAACTGTTGGAAAGAGCTATATCAGGATCCATGTAATACTGCTCAGGAAAGAGACCATTTAGTAAATAGAATGCAGGAAACCTTCCAATAAAATAAGGAGCTGCTACACCATTTTAATTTTGATCCCGAAGTATATAACATAGAAAGTGAAGAAGAGCCAGAAAGCACCACAGATTCAGATAACGAGTACTATGGGATGACTATACACGATGAATATGGGTCTGAACACGAGATAGGATTTGATTCTGATAGTGAAATAATACATGTAGGGGAAGATAGCAAAACGGCAATAGATTTAAACAAACCACAAGTAGGAGGGAATTTGAGGATCGACGATCTAATAAAAAAGAGCGTATCTCAGGGAGGAACCTATCTAGATCTATCCAATATACATTTCAAGGATAAATAAAAGGTTATAGATGATTGGGCGCAATCTCTAGCCGTCGTAATCACAAATCATGAAGGATCATGGGACAATGAAAGATTTGTCGATTACATTACAGGAACTTTACAAGGAGAAGTCTTGCAGTGGATGAAACAATGGATAAACTCAGAAGAAGGAAAAAGTAAACGGAATGAGTGGGGAGAAAGCGATAAGTTCGCAAGTTTTGAAAAAATTCTCAATGATTTCATAAAGATCATTAAAGAAAATTTATGTAGGTATATAGATGAGAAGTCTTAAGAAGAAGAAGTTTTATATGCACTATCTAAAATCGAATTATGCGAGATATGTGAATTCGAAGAATACTGCAAAACATTTTCGAAATACTTCTACAAATTAGATTACAATAAAGCACAGAATTGGCTTGATCCTTTCTTCCACAAACTTCCTAGTCCATGGGATACCAAAACAAGAAACGGATACCCAGACTATTTAAAGCGAATTGAGAAAAAAGATAATTTAGGACACCGAATACACTATGCGCTTAAGATTATACAAGACAACTGTCTTAATATAAAATCCTACAAAAAAATAAAAAATACAATAAGTAACTCCTCTAAAGGAAGAAGATGCTGCGAAAAAATAATTGGCGAAAAAAGGAAAATAGAGAGTGAGAAAACGACAAAAACAACATTTAGAAAAAGGTTTCGATGGAAACCATGGACAAGGAGTAGAGGGTTTGTCAGAAATAATAAATATATTAGAAAGAAAGATGAGTCGTCCACACCTAGAGAACCCCCTGCACAAAAGGACAAAAAGAATTGCAAGTGCTTTGTATGCGATGAAGAAGGATATTTTGCTAGGGATTGTCCTAGGAGAGGAAAGAACGCTCAAAAAATGATAAAATATATGGAAGAACAGGAACTTGAAATCTGTTTGGGTGAAGAAATTATGCCAACAGATGTAATACTTTATGAACTAGAGGTCGAAAATGATTCAGATGACGAACTAGTTTTCATGATAAATGAAAATTTAGGTCCACTAACACCCCCAGTATCAGAATTAGACAATATAACATTAGGAGATGTAGTTGAAAAAGAAACACTTTTTAGTCCAGAAGATATCGATAGAATGAAGAAACATCAACTAATGAAGAAAACAGAAATTTACAAAATTTCACGGTTCAATTTCTTCTCTAGAAGAATAATCGAAAACTTTAACGGAAACACAACAACAAATCTATCAGCCGGAGGAAGAGTAGATATTCCCATCTTTAGTCGTGAAAAGGTACAAAGATGAAAAAAGAAGTAGCCAGAAATTCGCTATATCCACGTTGGCCTGATTCAAATTAAAATTAATGCGCTATTTAGAGCTGGCATAGATATACCGATAATAACACTCGTAATGGACAATCGATTCACCAATTGCCATCAGGCTCTAATAGGAGGATTTCAATCCAATCTAGTTAACCAAACCGTATGGATCAATATTCGACCCAACTATTTCATCTCTATATCTGACCTAAACATAATAGATACTGTACGACTAAAAATCAAGACCCAAGGAATGAACATGAAGACCAACTCACACGATCTGGCCATAGAATATACAACGATTCATGAATTAACCCAGACCACTGAGGCAAGAACAGTTTCAAACCAACGAGAAATAATCGAAATATTTGAACCAAAACCTTTCGAGGAAGAAATCAAGCCCCGACTAATGACTATAAAAGATCTCACGGTACCTAGACAATGGTTCCTTGAAGATTTAATCTAGACCGAAGAACCAAAACACTTTGGAGGGATAGAGATACAAAGTTCCGGAAATAGCCTATATATTAACAATAAGTCAAAACAACCTTTACTTACAAGAAGCAATAGTGAAAGACAAACCAGAGAGGTGGCTAGGAGATCAATTACCAGGGAAGGAATGAGAGAACCAGTACTGTCACAATTATTAGGAGGAAATCAAAAATTAAGCCCGAAAGAAATAAACCAAAAGCTCAGTATACCTCTCATGCCAGGATCGACATCTCGGCAAGAGGCTATCGAAGGAGCTGTCGAGTTCAGTTATTAATAGTAATTTTTCGTAAATAGATAATTATGTACTAACTATCTTATAGGAAAAATCGAAGAAAGGAAAAGAAGTGATTATGTCAAAAAAGACAATAAGAAGATATATTCTTCAGGAAGCTAGACAAGCATTTCCTGAAGATATTTTCCGTAGTATCAAAACAATGACGCTCGATCACAAAGAAAATATAAGAGGAATCTTATCAAGAAATAGAACAGATATTGTCCTAGCCCGGAATAACTATCCAAAGCTTTTCAAATTCATGAAAGAAGGAATGTGGGACATCCAAGGAGTCGAATGGGAGCTTGTAAGCCAACTGTGCTACAGACTACGAGGAGAACATGAATGGTGCAAATTACCAGCAATACTAAGGTTTTTCAGCCACAAACTAGCCACTAGCATTAATTATCATCATTTGTTCACCTTCCAAATATTTAGCATGGTTGGATGGAGGGAAGAGACTAAATTTGTCTAGCCATATCAAATATGGATATTTGGCTACCCTGAGCAATGGCAGAAATTTGACCCAAAATACAACATTGAAGGAGTCAATTACAATTATTTATGGTACAGTAGTTTTATTGAGCTAGCTGATAGAGCGAGAAAGCTCATCAAAAATATCAGCAACTACTCAGTCATGACAGATGGAAGAAGAATAATCGCCACGAAAGACTATAATGCAAAATTTAGTTTTCCAAAGAGGCAAAAGCACGAGGCGATAAAGTTGTTACAAGATATAACTTTCAACCAGAGAAATTTAGATATCCCAACAGAGTTCAAGTGGATATGCAATAATAATATATGAAAAAAAAAAAGGGGGCTCCCTCAAATCCAAAACATTGGATCATCCAAGGCTTCACCAGACAACAGGCATCAAAGCAAAGATTCCTGGCAACTGACATCAATAGTACAAGATTCGTGACAAAGACTTCACGGTAAGATTACAGACGTCAGATAGTGAAAAACTCATGACGAGCCTTCCACAGCAAGATTCTCCAGAGGCTTCTCGTGCAAGACGTCAACAGTGGAGATTCCTGACAGCAACAGTACAGATTCCTGACAAGACGTCAACAGTAAAGATTCCTGACAACAACAGTACAGACAAGACGACAACAGTGAAGATCCCTAACAGAGACAAGACGTCAACAGTGAAGACTTGTGACGAGGCTTCCACAGCAAGATTCTCAAGAGGCTTCTCGTGCAAGGAAGGACGCTATAAAAGGAGACCTCCGACGGATGAGGAAGACATCGGCAATTCAGCAAAAATATCAGTAAGCTTCTCCAACACCTTTTAAGTTCCTCAACGCCGTCTTCTTCATCACCATCCTCTCTCACCCTCTCATCCTCCTCCATCCGTCTTGCCTGGTTTATGCCTGCCGATCAGACCACCAACAGTTTGTAGTTCTCCACCACCTATATGTATAATTAAGTGTGGCTGAGTGTATTTCCCTTTGTATTTTCTTCTTCTTCTGCTTCAGCTGCACTGCAGCAGTAGTAGTGCGTGTATTATTCCTGGTATCAGAGCCCGGGGGACGTTCATGATTCAACAGAGACTTTTGGACGTTCATGATTACATGTATTATTCATGTATTATTCCTGGTATCAGAGCCCGGGGGACGTTCCTTTTGGGCGGTAGGGGTCTGCAGTCTGTACAAAGAGTCTCCAGTGTGATGGCTACTGTTCCGGTATGTACCGTTTGTTTTTGAAGTTATTCAAGCTATCTGTTTTTATTAATAATTCTCTATGTTTGTAGAAAAAATCATTAAAAATTCAGAAAAATGTTACTGTAGCAATATCAAGTAAGAAGCAGAAAAACTAAGGAAAATTGGGGAAGGATTTATAGCACATATCACACTTATACGGTATCAAATAGACTATAATTTTGATCTATATTTTCACAATCTATATCATTACTGCCCTAATTGCACTCTAAGTATCCCTTACTAGAATTGAGTAATCTTAAAACCCAGATTCCTAAAGTAAACCCTTTATTGCAGCGGATAGGGGTTTGTAGGGTGACGCTTAGGAGACGGTTTTAGGCACTATAGGCTACTCGGAGCTAGTTTTCCACCGATATCTTAGATGGCTACCGGCATATTGTGCAATTGCGAGATATGTAGAACAAATTATAGTAAATATGACACCATGTATAATGATATATATTGTATAATGAACATCTCCAGTTATTCCAAAAAAAAATTTGATGAGGTAGTTCTCCGAATAAAAAGATTAAAAGAAAAGGATAAAAATCCCAACTTAACTCCAGAAGCCAAAGAAGATCTAACCCAATAACTTAAAGAAATCCATAAAAAATTTAAGAGTCTATTAAATCATTATGGATATAATCTCAATCAAGAAAAAACTAAACCCACTATCATAGACAAAACTAGAGAGG
Organism: Dracaena cambodiana; assembly: GCA_036321105.1. Taxonomy (NCBI): domain Eukaryota; kingdom Viridiplantae; phylum Streptophyta; class Magnoliopsida; order Asparagales; family Asparagaceae; genus Dracaena; species Dracaena cambodiana. The sequence goes on from JAYEPQ010000017.1 coordinate 12,599,822, forward strand.
ACGAAAAGGAAGATAATGATGATAATCCAGAAAAAAAGGATGGTAGTGAAGAGGAAACAACAAAAAACAGCTCAATTAAGAATAAAGAAAATAATAGCCAAAATAATGATGTAGGAAGAACAGTTGAAGAGATCATCCTAAATTCCGAAGAACCCCTTAACAAAGAGGAAGAATACACGATAAGATTTGACGAGATAATCTTCGCACCAAAATAAGGAAGAAGGTTTAATTATGTTAAAGGAACTCTTATAACAAAACTCTTATGCTTTCCACATATGAATGGGGACATGGTTTTAGGAAACAATTTTATCGGAGAATACCTACCCATGATCGTAGAAAAACAAATGGTGTCTTTACATCAACAAGAAGGAAATCAAACCCGAAGGGTTGACATGCCACTTTTGGAAGGACCTAGATATAAATGTACAGAAAATTTTTCTCCCCCAAAAGGTACCCCAGACAGTGAAAACTCACTGAAAAGATGCGAAACATTCAAGAGTTAGAACCGACCCACTGGCTTTACAAAACACTTAGTGAAAAATTTAGTGAGAACCCATTAAAGTTATGGGATCGAAGCCCAAGGTTTTGTAAAATTCAATTAAGAGACGACAACGTAATCATTAGGGTAAAATCCATGCTCTATACTAGGCAAGATATAGACGAATTCGACAACCAGATAAATGAACTAATAAACACAGGTCTAATAGAGAAAACCACCAGCCCCCACTCTAGTCCAGCATTTATGTTCAGAAATCTTAACGAAGTAAAAAGCAAAAAGCCACGAATGGTAATCAATTACAAGAGACTAAATCAAAATCTAAAATTCGATGGTTATTTTATCCCTAGGAAGGAAGTCCTAATAAACTTAACAAAAGGATCTAAAGTATTCAGCAAATTCGACTGTAAATCTGGTTTCTGGCAACTAAAAATGACGGAAGAATCGAAACCACTAACAGTTTTTAGTACGCCACGAGGACACTTTCACTGGAATGTCATGCCATTTGGGTTAAACACTGCACCCCAGATATTTCAAAGATGGATGGACTCAATCTTAGTTTAAAAGATTTCTGTGTCGTATATATTGATGACATCCTGGTCTTTTCAAAAACAAAAGAAGAACACAAGAGACATTTAAAAATCATTAGTGACATCTTTAGAAAATACGGGATAATACTCTCTCCAAAAAATATCGAAATCGAAAAAGAGTCAATAGAATTTCTTGGAATTATTCTAGATAAAGATGGAATTCAGCTACAGAAGCACATCATTTCAAAAATCAAGGAATTTCCCGAAGAAATAAAAGATAAAAAAACAACTACAAAGCCTGCTAGGGCTATTGAATTACGGGAGGAATTTTCTACGAGAACTCACGAAAGAAGAAATACCTTTATTAAAATAACTAAATAAAAATCAAGATTTCATCTGGACAGATAAAGATAAAAACGTCCTGAGGCAAATTAAGCAACTCACCGAGAAGGCACCAGAAGTCTACCTACCAAAACTTGGATATAAACTAATTTTGGACACAGATGCGTCAGAAGAATATTGGGGATGTGCACTAAAAGAAATTCCGAAAGAAAACTGGGACAAAGAAGATCCACCTCTGTCCCAGAACGGAATCAGACTCAGGAAAAGAAGCATACCACAAACGATATTAAAATATGAGAGACTTTGTGGTATAATTCTGGAAAATTCAAACCAAATGAGCTAAAGTGGATAATATTTGAAAAGGAACTATACACTATAAAATTAGCTCTACAGAAATTTCAAATATTTCTTGCACCAGAATATTTTATAATTAGAACAGATAATAAAGCCGTTAGGGATTTTTTGGTAAATACAAGAAAAACCTCTGGGAAACGCATGCAATGGTATAACGAGATAGCCCAATACTCCTTCGAAATCGAGCATGTTAAAGGAAAGGATAATTTTATTGCGGATTACCTAAGCCGACTTAATAATTACTAAGTAAAGTAACTTATAAATCTATTTTTTGCAGAGACGTGATAAAGGAAAAGCTATAGCAAATAGTGTTCCTGTTCCAGCAGTATTTGTTGTATTCGTGGGATACCAGCCAGGCATCTACACAAACTGGAAAAAATGCTATGAGCAGATATTCGATTTTAACAGATCCTGTTGCAGACATTACTACTCCAAAGAAGATGCCATTCTAGCTTGGGAAATGTCACGGCAGAACCCATATTTAGGAGAAGAAATTCGAGATCTCACCCATTACATACTCGAGCCAAAAGTAGCGAGCTTTCCCAAATTAGAAATCCCACCCCCATTTTACTCCGAAATAAATGGAGCATGGGGAGCCGACCAGAGAGCAAATCTGGGAATTTGAACTCGACGCGCTTTCTGCAAGTACATGGGAAACCTAGCAAATCTTGTAATAAAACAAGAATCGGAACTCAAGGCCTTGAAAAAGGTCTGCTCGGATTATATAACAACCCTTAATGAGGGAACTATTAGGGGAGCAACCCCTAGACAGGCTGAAGCTCTGAAAAACATGGGCAAACTTTTAGAACAAGAGTTACCCAGCCCCGCTACAACAAACAAATCAGAGAAAGCGCCGCAGTCCGAGAATACACCACCAGAAGGACCACAAGCACAACAAGGCGAAGAGGAGATGGACGCGGATGTCGAGGCCGAAGTGGAAATCGACGTAACCGAAGAAGCCCTCAGCAGGGGAGTCTCAGTACAAGGACTTCTAAAACAACTATTCGAAGAAGGCAACCCAGTAGTTGGGTTACTTGGAGAAGGATCTGAAAAGTTCGAATACTATGTTCTATACGGAAAACTAAAAATGAAAAAATTAGTCCCAAGATCATATCTGAACCAACAAGGAATATTAGAGGCAACAATTACACCAACAGGATGGGACGACGCTAACATATCCGCAAATGGATGGATAAATCTTGCATCCCCAGAAGCTTCAGTATCCGACAATTTTATTAAATTTTTGTAAAAAAAAAAAAAAAGACTCCCTCAAATCCAAAACATTGGATCATCCAAGGCTTCACCAGACAACAGGCATCAAAGATTCGACTCCTACAACTGACATCAACAGTACAAGATTCGTGATAAAGACTTCTACAGTAAGATTACAGACGTCAGACAGTGAAAACTCATTGACGAGGCTTCCACAGCAAGATTCTCCAGAGGCTTCTCGTGTAAGACGTCAACAGTGGAGATTCCTGATAGCAACAGTACAGATTCCTGACAAGACGTCAACAGTGAAGATTCCTGACAACAACAGTACAGACAAGACATCAACAGTGAAGATCCCTGACAGAGACAAGACGTCAACAGTGAAGACTCGTGAAGAGACTTCCACAGCAAGATTCTCAAGAGGCTTCTGGTGTAAGGATAGGACGACTATAAAAGGAGGCCTCCGACGGATGAGGAAGACATCAGCAATTCGGCAAAAATATCAGCAAGCTTCTCTAACACTTTTTAAGTTCCTCGACGCCTTCTTCTTCATCACCATCCTCTCTCACCCTCTCATCCTCCCCCATCCGTCTTGCCTGGTTTATGCCTGTTGATCAGACCACCAACAGTTTGTAGTTCTCCACCACCTATATGTATAATTAAGTGTGCCTGAGTGTATTTCCCTTTGTATTTTCTTCTTCTTCTGCTTCAGCTGCACTGCAACAGTAGTAGTGTGTGTATTATTCCTGGTATCAAAGCCCGGGGGGCGTTCATGATTCATCAGAGCCTTTTGGACGTTTATGATTACATGCATTATTAATGTATTATTCCTGGTATGAGAGCCCGAAAGGACGTTCCTTTTGGGCGGTAGGGGTCTGCAGTCTGTGCAAAAAGTCTTCGGTGTGATGGGTACTGTTCCGGTATGTACCGTTTGTTTTTGAAGTTATTCAAGCTATCTATTTTTATTAATAATTCTCTATGTTTGTAGAAAAAATCATTAAAAATTCAGAAAAATGTTACTGTAGCAATATCAAGTAAGAAGCAGAAAAACTAAGGAAAATTGGAGAAGGATTTATAGCATATATCATACTTATACGGTATCAAATAGACTATAATTTTGACCTATACTTTCACAATCTGTATCATTACTGCCCTAGTTGCACTCTAAGTATCCCTTACTAGAATTGAGTAATCTTAAAACCCAGATTTCTAAAGTAAACCCTTTATTGCCGCGGATAGGCGTTTGTAGGGTGACTCTTAGGAGACGGTTTTAGGCACCATAGGCTACTCGGAGCTAGTTTTCCACCTGTATCTTAGATGGCTACCGGCATATTGTGCAATTACGAGATATGTAGAACAAGTTGTAGTAAATATGATACCATGTATAATGATATATATGGTATAATGAACATCCCCAGTTATTCCAAAAAAAAATTTGATGAGGTAGTTCTCCGAATAAAAAGATTAAAAGAAAAGGATAAAAATCCCGACTTAACTCTAGAAGCCAAAGAAGATCTAACCCAACAACTTAAAGAAATCCATAAAAAATTTAAGGGTCTATTAAGTCATTATGGATATAATCCCAATCAAGAAAAAACTAAACCCACTATCATAGACAAAACTAGAGAGGACGAAAAGGAAGATAATGATGATAATCCAGAAAAAAAGGAAGCTAGTGAAGAGGAAACAACAAAAAACAGCTCAATTAAGGAAAAAGAAAATAATAGCCAAAATAATGATATAGGAAGAACAGTTGAGGAGATCATCCTAAATTCCGAAGAACCCCTTAACAAAGTGGAAGAATACACTATATGATTTGACGAGATAATCTTCGCACCAAAACAAGGAAGAAGGTTTAATTATGTTAAAGGAACATTTAGGTTCAAGGGCTATAAACAATACTCATTACATGCACTACTAGATATAGGAGCCACAGTCTCCTCTTGCCGAGAAAATGCCATACCACTGAACCAATGAAATATCCAATTAAAATAACAGGGATCAATGCACATAAAACAACTATCCAAAGCAAAGCCAAGAACGTGGAAATTTGGATAAATGAGAAAAAATTTATTATACCAAAACTCTTATGCTCTCCACATATGAATGAGGACATGGTTTTAGGAAACAATTTTATCGGAGAATACCTACCCATGATCGTAGAAAAACAAATGGTGTCTTTACATCAACAAGAAGGAAATCAAACCCGAAGGGTTGACATGCCACTTTTGGAAGGACCTAGATATAAATGGACAGAAGATCTTTCTCCACCAAAAGGTACCCCAGACAGTGAAAAATCACTGAAAAGATGCGAAACAATTCAAGAATTAGAACAGACCCACTGGCTTTACAAAACACTTAGTGAAAATTTTAGTGGATCGAAGCCCAAGGTTTTATAAAATTCAATTAAGAGACGACAACGTAATCATTAGGGTAAAGCCCATGCTCTATACTAGGCAAGATATAGACGAATTCGATAACCAGATAAATGAACTGATAAACACAGGTCTAATAGAGAAAACAACCAGCCCCCACTCTAGTCCAGCATTTATGGTCAGAAATCTTGACGAAGTAAAAAGAAAAAAGCCACGAATGGTAATCAATTACAAGAGACTAAATCAAAATCTAAAATTTGATGGTTATTTTATCCCTAGGAAGGAAGTCCTAATAAACTTAACAAAAGTATCTAGAGTATTCAGCAAATTCTACTGTAAATCTGGTTTCTGGCAACTAAAAATGACGGAAGAATCGAAACCACCAACAACTTTTAGTACGCCACGAGGACACTTTCACTGGAATGTCATGCCATTTGGATTAAACACTGCACCCTAGATATTTCAAAGATGGATGGACTCAATCTTTAATAGTTTAAAAAATTTCTGTGTCGTATATATTGATGACATCCTGGTCTTTTCAAAAACAAAAGAAGAACACAAGAGTCATTTCAAAATCATTAGTGAAATCTTTAGAAAACACGGGATAATACTCTCTCCAAAAAAGATCGAAATCGAAAAAGAGTCAATAGAATTTCTTGGAATTATTCTAGATAAAGATGGAATTCAGCTACAGAAGCACATCATTTCAAAAATCAAGGAATTTCCTTAAGAAATAAAAGATAAAAAATAACTACAAAACTTGTTAGGGCTATTGAATTGCGGGAGAAAATTTCTACGAGAACTCACGAAAGAAGAAATACTTTTATTAAAGAAACTAAATAAAAATCAAGATTTCATCTGGACAGATAAAGATAAAAACATCATGAGGCAAATTAAGCAACTCGCCGAGAAGGCACCAGAAGTCTACCTACCAAAACTTGGAGATAAACTAATTTTGGACACAGATGCGTCAGAAGAATATTGGGGATGTGCACTAAAAGCAATTCCGAAAAAAAACTGGGACTAAGAAGATCCACCTTTGTCCCAGAACGGAATCAGACTCAGGAAAAGAAGCATACCACAAAAGATATTAAAATATGAGAGACTTAGTGGGTATAATTCTGGAAAATTCAAACCAAATGAACTAAAGTTGATAATATTTGAAAAGGAACTATACACTATAAAATTAGCTCTACAGAAATTTCAAATATTTCTTGCACCAGAATATTTTATAATTAGAACAGATAATAAAGCCGTTAGGGATTTTCTGGTAAATACAAGAAAAACCTCTGGGAAACGCATGCAATGGTATAACGAGATAGCCCAATACTCCTTCGAAATCGAGCATGTTAAAGGAAAGGATAATTTTATTGCGGATTACCTAAGCTGACCTAATAATTACTAAGTAAAGTAACTTATAAATCTATTTTTTGCAGAGATGTGATAAAGGGAAAGCTATAGCAAATAGTGTTCCTGTTCGAGCAGCATTTGTTGTATTCGTGGGATACCAGCCAGGCATCTACACAAACTGGGAAAAATGCTATGAGCAGATATTCGATTTTAACAGATCCTGTTGCAGACATTACTACTCCAAAGAAGATACCATCCTAGCTTGGGAAATGTCAAGGCAGAACCCATATTTAGGAGAAGAAATTCGAGATCTCACCCATTACATACTCGAGCCAAAAGTAGCGAGCTTTCCCAAATTAGAAATCCCACCCTCATTTTACTCCGAAATAAATGGAGCATGGCGAGCCCACCAGAGAGCAAATCTGGGAATTGGAACTCGACGCGCTTTCTGCAAGCACATGGGAAACTTAGCAAATCTTGTAATAAAACAAGAATCAGAACACAAGGCCTTGAAAAAGATCTGCTTGGATTATATAACAACCCTTAATGAGGGAACTATTAGGGGGCAACCCCTAGACAGGCTAAAGCTATGAAAAACATGGGTAAACTTTTAGAACAAGAGTTACCCAGCCCCGCTACAACAAACAAATTAGAGAAAGCACCGCAGTTCGAGAATACAACACCAAAAGGACCACAAGCACAGCAAGGCGAAGAGGAGATGGACGAGATGTCGAGGCCGAAGTGAAAATCGACGTAACCGAAGAAGCCCTCAGTAGGGGAGTCTCAGTACAAGGACTTCTAAAACAACTATTCGAAGAAGGCAACCCAGCAGTTGGGTTATTTGGAGAAGGATCTGGAAAGTTCGAATACTATGTTCTATACGGAAAACTAAAAATGAAAAAATTAGTCCCAAGATCATATCTGAACCAACAAGGAATATTAGAGGCAACAATTACACCAACAGGATGGGATGACGCTAACATATCCACAAATGGATGGATAAATCTTGCATCTCCAGAAGCTTCAGTATCCGATAATTTTATTAAATTTTTGTAAAAAAAAAAAAGACTCACTCAAATCCAAAACATTGGATCATCCAAGGCTTCACCAGACAATAGGCATCAAAGATTCGACTCCTACAACTGACATCAACAGTGCAAGATTCGTGACAAAGACTTCTACGGTAAGATTACAGACGTCAGACAGTGAAAACTCATTGACGAGGCTTCCACAGCAAGATTCTCCAGAGGCTTCTCGTGTAAGACGTCAACAGTGGAGATTCCTGACAGTAACAGTACAGATTCCTGACAAGATGTCAACAGTGAAGATTCCTGACAACAACAGTACAGACAAGACGTCAACAGTGAAGATCCCTGACAGAGACAAGACGTCAACAGTGAAGACTCGTGACGAGGCTTCCACAGCAAGATTCTTAAGAGGTTTCTCGTGCAAGGATAGGACGACTATAAAAGGAGGCCTCCGACGGATGAGGAAGACATCGCAATTCGGCAAAAATATCAGCAAGCTTCTCCAACACCTTTTAAGTTCCTCAGCGCCTTCTTCTTCATCACCATCCTCTCTCACCCTCTCATCCTCCCCCATCCGTCTTGCCTGGTTTATGCCTGCCGATCAGACCACCAACAACTTGTAGTTCTCCACCACCTATATGTATAATTAAGTGTGCCTGAGTGTATTTCCCTTTGTATTTTCTTCTTCTTCTGCTTCAGCTGCACTGTAGCAGTAGTAGTGTGTGTATTATTCCTGGTATCAGAGTCCGGGGGGACGTTCCTTTTGGGCGGTAGGGGTCTGCAGTCTGTACAAAGAGTCTCCGGTGTGATGGCTACTGTTCCGGTATGTACCGTTTGTTTATGAAGATTTTCAAGATATCTGTTTTTAAATTGGCTATAATACTATCTCTCAACTTGCGTTATTATTATCCTAGTTTCAGTCTAAGTATCCCCTGTTAGATTTGAGTAATCTTGAAGCCCAGATTCCTAAAGTAATCCCTTTGTTGCCACGAGTAGGCGTTTATAGGGTGACCCTCAGGAGACGGTTTTAGGCACCATAAACTATTCAGAGCTAGCTACCAAACAATATCCTAGATGGCTAGTGATATACCATGCATATATGAGAACTGTAGAAGGGATTTTAGTCACTTAGAACATTTCTCGGTAGCAACAGATAAAAATCTAACAAATATTACAAGTTTTCTCAACACCCTATTTGATTATGAAGTCTGTAGGTTTAGTAGGATAGAGAAAAAAATAGATAAGATAATAGAACAAAATGAAATATATGTTTCTAAGTTCTATAAAACTGTTCGAGATAATCCTTCAGAACAATTCGACAAAGAAATAACAAAATTCGACAAAGAAGTAAGAGAAATATTAGGAAGATTAGATCGAATTGATGGTCTAGGAACAAGTTTAAGACAAAAGAAACAAAGCGAACAGAAAAACATGATGCAAGTAAATAGGAAATACTCCAGAAAAGAGCATGACTCGATTGTGTAGCTAATTAACTGTTGGAAAGAGCTATATTAGGATCCATGTAATACTGCTCAGGAAAGAGACCATTTAGTAAATAGAATGCAGGAAACCTACCAACAAAATAAGTAGCTGCTACACCATTTTAATTTTGATCCCGAAGTATATAACATAGAAAGTGAAGAAGAGCCAGAAAGCACCACAGATTCAGATAACGAGGACTACGGGATGACTATACACGATGAATACGGGTCTGAACACGAGATAGGATTTGATTCTGATAGTGAAATAATACATGTAGGGGAAGATAGCAATACGGTAATAGATTTAAAAAACCACAAGTAGGAGGGAGTTTGAGGATCGACGATCTAATAAAAAGGAGCGTATCCGAGGGAGGAACCTATCTAAATCTATCCAATGTACATTTCAAGGATAAACAAAAGGTTATAGATGATTGGGCGCAATCTCTAGCCGTCGTAATCACAAATCATGAAGGATCATGGGACAATGAAAGATTTGTCGATTACATTATAGGAACTTTACAAGGAGATGTCTTGCAGTGGATAAAACAATGGATAAACTCAGCAGAAGGAAAAAGTAAACGGAATGAGTGGGGAGAAAGCGATAAGTTCGCAAGTTTTGAAAAAATTCTCAATGATTTCATAAAGATCATTAAAGAAAATTTATGTGGGTATATAGATGAGAAGTCTGAAGAAGAAGAAGTTTTATATGCATTATCTAAAATCGAATTATGCGAGATATGTGAATTCGAAGAATACTGCAAAATATTTTCGAAATACTTCTATAAATTAGATTACGATAAGGCACAGAATTGGCTTGATCCTTTCTTCCACAAACTTCCTAGTCCATGGGATACCAAAACAAGAAACGGATACCCAGACTATTTGAAGCGAATTGAGAAAAAGGATAATTTAGGACACCGAATATACTATGCGCTTAAGATTATACAAGACGACTGTCTTAATATAAAATCCTACAAAAAAATGAAAAACACAATAAGTAAATCCTCTAAAGGAAGAAGGTGCTGCGAAAAATTAATTGGCGAAAAATAGAAAATAGGGAGTGAGAAAACGACAAAAACAACATTTAGAAAATGGTTTCGATGGAAACCATGGACAAGGAGTAGAGGGTTTGTCAGAAATAATAAATATATTAGAAAGAAAGATGAGTCGTCCACACCTAGAGAACCTACTGCACAAAACGACAAAAAGAATTGCAGGTGCTTTGTATGCGATGAAGAAGGACATTTTGCTAGGGATTGTCCTAGGAGAAGAAAGAACGCTCAAAAAATGATAAAATATATGGAAGAACATGAACTTGAAATCTGTTTGGGTGAAGAAATCATGCCAACAGATGTAATACTTTATGAACTAGAGGTTGAAAATGATTCAGATGACGAACTAGTTTTCATGATAAATGAAGATTTAGGTCCAATAACACCCCCAGTATCAGAATTAGACAATATAACATTAGGAGATGTAGTTGGAATAGAAACAGTTTTTAGTTCAGAAGATATCGATAGAATGAAGAAACATCAACTAATAAAGAAAACAGAAATTTACAAAATTTCACGGTTCAATTTCTTCTCTAGAAGAATAATCGAAAACTTTAACGAAAACACAACAGCAAATCTATCAGCCGGAGGAAGAGTAGATATTCCCATCTTTAGTCGTGAAAATGTACGAAGATGGAAAAAGAAGTACCCAGAAATTCACTATATCCACGTTGGCCTGATTCAAATTAAAATTAATGCGCTATTTAGAGCTGGCATAGATATACCGATAATAACACTCGTAATGGACAATCGATTCACCAATTGCCATCAGGCTTTAATAGGAGGATTTCAATCCAATCTAGTTAACCAAACCGTATGGTTCAATATTCGACCCAACTATTTCATCTCTATATCTGACCCAAACATAATAGATACTGTACGACTGAAAATCAAGACCCAAGGAATGAACATGAAGACCAACTCACACGATCTGGCCATAGAATATACAACGATTCATGAATTAACCCAGACCACAGAGGCAAGAACAGTTTCAAACCAACGAGAAATAATCGAAATATTTGAACCAAAACCTTTCGAGGAAGAAATCAAGCCCCGACTAATGACTATAAAAGATTTCACGGTACCTAGACAATGGTTCCTTGAAGATTTAATCCAGACCGAAGAACCAAAACACTTTGGAGGGATAGAGATACAAAGTTTCGGAAATAGCCTATATATTAAAAATAAGTCAAAACAACCTTTACTTACAAGAAGCAATAGTGAAAGACAAACCAGAGAGGTGGCTAGGAGATCAATTACCAGGGAAGGAATGAGAGAACCAGTACTGTCACAATTATTAGGAGGAAATCAAAAATTAAGCCCGAAAGAAATAACCCAAAAGCTCAGTATACCTCTCATGCCAGGATCGACATCTCGGCAAGAGGCTATCGAAGGAGCTGTCGAGTTCAGTTATTAATAGTAATTTTTCGTAAATAGATAATTATGTACTAACTATCTTACAGGAAAAATCGAAGAAAGGAAAAGAAGTGATTATGTCGGAAAAGACAAAAAGAAGATATATTCTCGAGGAAGCTAGACAAGTATTTCCTGAAGATATTTTCCGTAGTATCAAAACAATGACGCTCAATCACAAAGAAAATATAAGAGGAATCTTATCAAGAAATAGAACAGATATTGTCCTAGCCCAGAATAACTATCCAAAACTTTTCAAATTCATGAAAGAAGGAATGTGGGACATCCAAGGAGTCGAATGGGGGCTTGTAAGCCAACTGTGCTACAGACTACGAGGAGAACATGAATGGTGCAAATTACCAGCAATACTAAGGTTTTTCAGCCACAAACTAGCCACCAGCATTAATTATCATCATTTGTTCACCTTCCAAATATTTAGCATGGTTGGATAGAGGGAAGAGACTGAATTTTTCCAGCCATATCAAATATGGATATTCGACTACCCTGAGCAATGGCAGAAATTTGACCCAAAATACAACATTGAAGGAGTCAATTACAATTATTTAGCAACTACTCAGTCATGACAGATGGAAGGAGAATAATCGCCACGAAAGACTATAATGCAAAATTTAGTTTTTCAAAGGGGCAAAAGCACGAGGCGATAAAGTTGTTACAAGATATAGCTTTCAACCAGAGAAATTTAGATATCCCAACAGAGTTCAAGTGGATATGCAATAATAATATATGAAAAAAAAAGGGGGCTCCCTCAAATCCAAAACATTGGATCATCCAAGGCTTCACCAGACAACAGGCATCAAAGCAAAGATTCCTGGCAACTGACATCAATAGTACAAGATTCGTGACAAAGACTTCACGGTAAGATTACAGACGTCAGATAGTGAAAAACTCATGACGAGCCTTCCACAGCAAGATTCTCCAGAGGCTTCTCGTGCAAGACGTCAACAGTGGAGATTCCTGACAGCAACAGTACAGATTCCTGACAAGACGTCAACAGTAAAGATTCCTGACAACAACAGTACAGACAAGACGACAACAGTGAAGATCCCTGACAGAGACAAGACGTCAACAGTGAAGACTCGTGACGAGGCTTCCGCAGCAAGATTCTCAAGAGGCTTCTCGTGCAAGGAAGGACGTCTATAAAAGGAGACCTCCGACGGATGAGGAAGACATCGGCAATTCGGCAAAAACATCAGCAAGCTTCTCCAACACCTTTTAAGTTCCTCAACGCCTTCTACTTCATCACCATCCTCTCTCACCCTCTCATCCTCCCTCATCCGTCTTGCCTGGTTTATGCCTGCCGATCAGACCACCAGCAGTTTTTAGTTCTCCACCACCTATATGTATAATTAAGTGTGCCTGAGTGTATTTTCCTTTGTATTTTCTTCTTCTTCTGCTTCAGCTGCACTGCAGCGGTAGTAGTGTGTGTATTATTCCTGGTATCAGAGCCCGGGGGGACGTTCTTTTTAGGCGGTAGGGGTCTGCAGTCTGTACAAAGAGTCTCAGGTGTGATGGTCACTGTTCCGTTATGTACCGTTTGTTTTTGAAGTTATTCAAGCTATCTGTTTTTATTAATAATTCTCTATGTTTGTAGAAAAAATCATTAAAAATTCAGAAAAATGTTACTGTAGCAATATCAAGTAAGAAGCAGAAAAACTAAGGAAAATTGGGAAAGGATTTATAGCACATATCGCACTTATACGGTATCAAATAGACTATAATTTTGACCTATACTTTCACAATCTGTATCATTACTGCCCTAGTTGCACTCTAAGTATCACTTAATAGAATTGAGTAATCTTAAAGCCCAGATTCCTAAAGTAAACCCTTTATTGCTGCGGATAGGTGTTTGTAGGGTGACCCTTAGGAGACGGTTTTAGGCACCATAGGCTACTCGGAGCTAGTTTTCCGCCGATATCTTAGATGGCTATCGGCATATTGTGCAATTGCGAGATATGTAGAACAAGTTGTAGTAAATATGACACCATGTATAATGATATATATGGTATAATAAACATCCCTAGTTATTCCAAAAAAAAATTTGATGAGGTATTTCTCCGTATAAAAATATTAAAAGAAAAGGATAAAAATCCCGACTTAACTCTAGAAGCCAAAGAAGATCTTACCCAACAACTTAAAGAAATCCATAAAAAATTTAAGGGTCTATTAAGTCATTATGGATATAATCCCAATTAACAAAAAACTAAACCCACTATCATAGACAAAACTAGAGAGGACGAAAAGGAAGATAATGATGATAATCCACAAAAAAAGGAAGGTAGTGAAGAGGAAACAACAAAAAATAGCTCAATTAAGGATAAAGAAAATAATAGCCAAAATAATGATGTAGGAAGAACAGTTGAAGAGATCATCCTAAATTCCGAAGAACCCCTTAACAAAGAGGAAAAATACACGATAAGATTTGACGAGATAATCTTCACACCAAAACAAGGAAGAAGGTTTAATTATGTTAAAGGAACATTTAGGTTCAAGGGCTATAAACAATACTCATTACATGCACTACTAGATACAGGGGCCACAGTCTCCTCTTGCCGAGAAAATGCCATACCACTAGAAAAATGGGAACCAATTAAATATCCAATTAAAATAACAGGGATCAGTGCACATAAAACAACTATCCAAAGCAAAGCCAAGAACGTAGAAATTTGGCTTAATGAGAAAAAATTCATTATACCAAAACTCTTATGCTTTCCACATATGAATGGGGACATGGTTTTAGGAAACAATTTTATCGGAGAATACCAACCCATGATCGTAGAAAAGCAAATGGTGTCTTTACATCAACAAGAAGGAAATCAAACCCGAAGAGTTGACATGCCACTTTTGGAAGGACCTAGATATAAATGTACAGAAGATTTTTCTCCCCAAAAGGTACCCCAGACAGTGAAAACTCACTGAAAAGATGCGAAACAATTCAAGAGTTAGAACAGACCCACTGGCTTTACAAAACACTTAGTGAAAATTTTAGTGAGAACCCATTAAAGTTATGGAATCGAAGCCCAAGGTTTTGTAAAATTCAATTAAGAGACGACAACGTAATCATTAGGGTAAAACCCATGCTCTATACTAGGCAAGATATAGACGAATTCGACAACCAGATAAATGAACTGATAAACACAGGTCTAATAGAGAAAACCACCAGCCTCCACTCTAGTCTAACATTTATGGTCAGAAATCTTAACGAAGTAAAAAGAAAAAAGCCACGAATGGTAATCAATTACAAGAGACTAAATCAAAATCTAAAATTCGATGGTTATTTTATCCCTAGGAAGGAAGTCCTAATAAACTTAACAAAAGGATTTAGAGTATTCAGCAAATTCGACTGTAAATTTGGTTTCTGGCAACTAAAAATGACGGAAGAATCGAAACCACTAGCAGCTTTTAGTATGCCACGAGGACACTTTCACTGGAATGTCATGCCATTTGGGTTAAACACTGCACCCCAGATATTTCAAAGATGGATGGACTCAATCTTTAATAGTTTAAAAGATTTCTGTGTCGTATATATTAATGACATCCTGGTCTTTTCAAAAACCAAAAAAGAACACATGAGACATTTAAAAATCATTAGTGATATCTTTAGAAAACACGGGATAATACTCTCTCCAAAAAAGATCGAAATCGAAAAAGAGTCAATAGAATTTCTTGGAATTATTCTAGATAAAGATGGAATTCAGCTACAGAAGCACATCATTTCAAAAATCAAGAAATTTTCCGAAGAAATAAAAGATAAAAAACAACTACAAAGCCTGCTAGGGCTATTGAATTACGGGAGAAATTTTCTACGAGAACTCACGAAAGAAGAAATACCTTTACTAAAGAAACTTAATAAAAATCAAGACTTCATCTGGACAGATAAAGATAAAAACGTCCTGAGGTAAATTAAGCAACTCGCCAAGAAGGCACTAGAAGTCTACCTACCAAAACTTGGAGATAAACTAATTTTGGACACAGATGCGTCAGAAGAATATTAGGGATGTGCACTAAAAGCAATTCCGAAAGAAAACTGGGACGAAAAAGATCCACCTCTGTCCCAGAACGGAATCAGACTCAGGAAAAGAAGCATACCCCAAAAGATATTAAAATATGAGAGACTTAGTGGGTATAATTCTGGAAAATTCAAACCAAATGAACTAAAGTGGATAATATTTGAAAAGGAACTATACACTATAAAATTAGTTCTACAGAAATTTCAAATATTTCTTGCACCAGAATATTTTATAATTAGAACAGATAATAAAGCCGTTAGGGATTTTCTGGTAAATACAAGAAAAACCTCTGGGAAACGCATGCAATGGTATAACGAGATAGCCCAATACTCCTTCGAAATCGAGCATGTTAAAGGAAAGGATAATTTTATTGCGGATTACCTAAGCCGACCTAATAATTACTAAGTAAAGTAACTTATAAATCTATTTTTTGCAGAGACGTGATAAAGGAAAAGCTATAGCAAATAGTGTTCCTGTTCGAGCAGCATTTGTTGTATTCGTGGGATACCAGCCAGGCATCTACACAAACTGGGAAAAATGCTATGAGCAGATATTCAATTTTAACGGATCCTGTTGCAGACATTACTACTCCAAAGAAGATACCATCCTAGCTTGGGAAATGTCACGGCAAAACCCATATTTAGGAGAAGAAATTCGAGATCTCACCCATTACATACTCGAGCCAAAAGTAGCGAGCTTTCCCAAATTAGAAATCCCACCCCCATTTTACTCCGAAATAAATGGAGCATGGCGAGCCCACCAGAGAGCAAATCTGGGAATTGGAACTCGACGCGCTTTCTGCAAGCACATGGGAAACTTAGCAAATCTTGTAATAAAACAAGAATCAGAACTCAAGGCCTTGAAAAAGGCTTGCTCGGATTATATAACAACTCTTAATGAGGGAACTATTAAGGGAGCAACCCCTAGACAGGCTAAAGCTCTGAAAAACATAGGTAAACTTTTAGAACAAGAGTTACCCAGCCCCGCTACAACAAACAAATCAGAGAAAGCGCCGCAGTCCGAGAATACAACACCAGAAGGACCACAAGCACAGCAAGGCGAAGAGGAGATGGATGCGGATGTCGAGGCCGAAGTGGAAATCGACGTAACCGAAGAAGCCCTCAGCAGGGGAGTCTCAGTACAAGGACTTACAAAACAACTATTCGAAGAAGGCAACCCAGCAGTTGGGTTACTTGGAGAAGGATCTGGAAAGTTCGAATACTATGTTCTATACGGAAAACTAAAAATGAAAAAATTAGTCCCAAGATCATATCTGAACCAACAAGGAATATTAGAGGTAACAATTACACCAATAGGATGGGACGACGCTAACATATCCACAAATGGATGGATAAATCTTGCATCCCAAGAAGCTTCAGTATTCGACAATTTTATTAAATTTTTGTAAAAAGAAAAAAAAAAGACTCCCTCAAATCCAAAATATTGGATCATCCAAGGCTTCACCAGATAACAGGCATCAAAGATTCGACTCCTACAACTGACATCAACAGTACAAGATTCGTGACAAAGACTTCTACGGTAAGATTACAGACGTCAGACAGTGAAAACTCATTGACGAGGCTTCCACAGTAAGATTCTCCAGAGGCTTCTCGTGTAAGACGTCAACAGTGGAGATTCCTGACAGCAACAGTACAGATTCCTGACAAGACATCAACAGTGAAGATTCCTGACAACAACAGTACAGACAAGACGTCAACAGTGAAGATCCCTTACAGAGACAAGACGTCAACAATGAAGACTCGTGACGAGGCTTCCACAGTAAGATTCTCAAGAGGTTTCTCGAGCAAGGATAGGACGACTACAAAAGGAGGCCTCCGACGGATGAGGAAGACATCGGCAATTCGGCAAAAACATCAACAAACTTCTCCAACACCTTTTAAGTTCCTCAACGCCTTCTTCTGCATCACCATCCTCTCTCACCCTCTCATCCTCCCCCATCCGTCTTGCCTGGTTTATGCCTGCCGATCAGACCACCAACAACTTGTAGTTCTCCACCACCTATATGTATAATTAAGTATGCCTTAGTGTATTTCCCTTTGTATTTTCTTCTTCTTCTTCTGCTTCAGCTGCACTGCAGCAGTAGTAGTGTGTGTATTATTTCTGGTATCAGAGCCCGGGGGGACGTTCCTTTTGGGCGGTAGGGATCTGCAGTCTGTACAAAGAGTCTCCGGTGTGATTGCTACTGTTCCGGTATGTACCATTTGTTTATGAAGATTTTCAAGATATCTGTTTTTAAATTGACTATAATACCATCTCGCAACTTGCGTGATTATTATCCTAGTTTCAGTCTAAGTATCCCCTGTTAGATTTGAGTAATCTTCAAGCCAGATTTCTAAAGTAATATCTTTGTTGCCACGAGTAGGCGTTTATAAGGTGACCCTCAGGAGACGGTTTTAGGCACCATAGACTACTCAGAGCTAACTACCAAGCGATATCCTAGATGGCTAGTGATATACCATGCATATATGAGAACTGTAGAAGGGATTATAGTCACTTAGAACATTTCTCGGTAGCAACAGATAAAAATCTAACAAATATTACAAGTTTTCTCAACACCCTATTTGATTATGAAGTCTGTAGGTTTAGTAGGATAGAGAAAAAAATAGATAAGGTAATAGAACAAAATGAAATATATGTTTCTAAGTTCTGTAAAACTGTTCGAGATAATCCTTCAGAACAATTCGACAAAGAAATAACAAAATTCGACAAAGAAGTAAGAGAAATATTAGGAAGATTAGATCGAATTGATGGTCTAGGAACAAGCTTAAGACAAAAGAAACAAAGCGAACAGAAAAACATGATGCAAGTAAATAGGAAATACTCCAGAAAAGAGCATGACTCGATTGTGGAGCTAATTAACTGTTGGAAAGAGCTATATCAGGATCCATGTAATACTGCTCAGGAAAGAGACCATTTAGTAAATAGAATGCAGGAAACCTACCAACAAAATAAGGAGCTGCTACACCATTTTAATTTTGATCCCGAAGTATATAACATAGAAAGTGAAGAAGAGCCAGAAAGTACCACAGATTCAGATAACGAGGACTATGGGATGACTATACACGATGAATACGGGTCTGAACACGAGATAGGATTTGATTCTGATAGTGAAATAATACATGTAGGGGAAGATAGCAAAACGGCAATAGATTTAAACAAACCACAAGTAGGAGGGAGTTTGAGGATCGACGATATAATAAAAAGGAGCGTATCCCAGGGAGGAACCTATCTAGATCTATCCAATATACATTTCAAGGATAAACAAAAGGTTATAAATGATTGGGCGCAATCTCTAGCCGTCGTAATCACAAATCATGAAGAATCATGGGACAATGAAAGATTTGTCGATTACATTACAGGAACTTTACAAGGAGATGTCTTGCAGTGGATGAAACAATGGATAAATTCAGAAGAAAGAAAAAGTAAATGGAATGAGTGGGGAGAAAGCGATAAGTTCGCAAGTTTTGAAAAAATTCTCAATGATTTCATAAAGATCATTAAAGAAAATTTATGTGGGTATATAGATGAGAAGTCTCAAGAAGAAGAAGTTTTATATGCACTATCTAAAATCGAATTATGCGAGATATGTGAATTCGAAGAATACTGCAAAACATTTTCAAAATACTTCTACAAATTAGATTACGATAAGGCACAGAATTGGCTTGATCCTTTCTTCCACAAACTTCCTAGTCCATGGAATACCAAAATAAGAAACAGATACCCAGACTATTTAAAGCGAATTGAGAAAAAGGATAATTTAGGACACCGAATACACTATGCGCTTAAGATTATACAAGACAACTGTCTTAATATAAAATCCTACAAAAAAATAAAAAACACAATAAGTAACTCCTCTAAAGGAAGAAGGTGCTGCGAAAAAATAATTGGCGAAAAATGGAAAATAGGGAGTGAGAAAACGACAAAAACAACATTTAGAAAAAGGTTTCGATGGAAACCATGGACAAGTAGTAGAGGGTTTGTCAGAAATAATAAATATATTAGAAAGAAAGATAAGTCGTCCACACCTAGAGAACCCCCTGCACAAAAGGACAAAAAGAATTGCAGGTGCTTTGTATGCGATGAAGAAGGACATTTTGTTAGGGATTGTCCTAGGAGAGGAAAGAACGCTCAAAAAATGATAAAATATATGGAAGAACAGGAACTTGAAATCTGTTTGGGTGAAGAAATCATGCCAACAGATGTAATACTTTATGAATTAGAGGTCGAAAATGATTCAGATGACGAACTAGTTTTCATGATAAATGACAATTTAGGTCCAATAACACCCCCAGTTTCAGAATTAGACAATATAACATTAGGAGATGTAGTTGGAAAAGAAACAGTTTTTAGTCCAGAAGATATCGATAGAATGAAGAAACATCAACTAATAAAGAAAACAAAAATTTACAAAATTTCACGGTTCAATTTCTTCTCTAGAAGAATAATCGAAAACTTTAACGGAAACACAACAGCAAGCATTGAATTCGCCGCTAATCTATTCATCAGCACTCTAAGATATCGTAACATCCTTTGTAGCATGATGCTCAACGCCGAGCCTGGATCAACTTAAATGCGATCAATCTCCGTAGACCTTATGTATCCTTTGTAATACAAAGGGCTATGATGCTTGTTGCTCCTGAATTGCATATCTTCCGGAGAGAAAGCGATGTATGGGACGGTCTTACCAGAGACTTGGTGACACGTTGCGCATAGAGATTCCTCCTCAATCATCTCTGATATCTGTGCCAAGAATACGTCTGAATCTTGCAGAGCTTCTCTAGTAGATTTGGAAAGCATCAGGAGTCGTACAAGGTTATTCTTGGGGGAATATTGGCTAATTGTGTTAAGATATCTGTAGACACCAAAAAATTTACAAAAAAAAAAAAATTTGCTTAGAGGGCACACCCGCAGAAGGCTCCCGCGGGAGAAATCTCGCGGTTGCACCCGCGGGAGAGCTCCCGCGGGTTGCACCCGCGGGAGAGCTCCCGCGGGTTGCACCCGCGGGAGCGATTCCGCAGGTGCCAACCCGCGGGTTTGTTTCCGTTCTTTTCCGATTATTTATTTCCTATTTTATTTTGTTAATATTCTGTGATCCGGTTTTTTAGGAATAATCAAGTTGGATTTGGAACTTCTTCGGTCTATAAAACACCGGAATTTAACCGGAGAGGGGACTTTTGGATTCTTTGACTTTGGGAGGATTTCGGTTGAGAAGCGGAGCAGAGCCATCTTCTCCCAGTCGGACGGTCAACGGAGGCATCAACGAGACTCCATCGCCACCCGAACCCACACATAAAAAAGGGAATAAATTAATATTCCCGTTCTTGTAATTCTTCGGAATTTTTGTAATCTCAATTTCCTTGTAATCAATCAATTTTGCAATGGAATCAAAGATGCAATTTTCTAGCAAACAATATCGAACTGGAATGACTTCCGCAAATCCTCCACAGGTTCTTTTCCCTTCTTCTTCAGAACTTTATCAAACTTAAGCTCTTTTTGTTTGGTCTTCTCCAAAGATGGTCGAGATTATGTGGCCTGGCCATAGTTCTTCAAATAGTCTTTTTTCGAATAGGTCCCTATGGGAGGGGGATCCGCATCAGCCACCAGAGAGTCTCCTACTTCTTATTCCGAATCTGTTAGAGTAGAAATGACTCCTTCAACTTCGGGAATTATGGAAACGACATTGAAAGTAAAGATCTTCCCTTTTCGCTTTCTTCCAAGTGAGTTGGAAGTCCATTGTTTATCATTGAGAAGATCCGAATGCACCCACATTATCTCCCACTATCGGTCTCGAAGGGGAATAATCCTTTTCCTGCTTTTGATGCGGATCAAAATTTACGACCTGTATTGTACCTCTAGAAATGGGTTGCACTCCGTTTTGAACTGTTGATTCTATCTAGTTAGGAGCTTTACCGAACTTGATAGTCACCATGTTTGCAATAACCTTTTTTCTGGTGTTCTTGGAGCTTAAAGACATTGGCGTCCACCAAGGCTTGAATCTTGTCTTTAATTATGTAACAATTTTGCATAGGGTGGTTAATAATCCTATGGTAAACACAGTAATTAGGATCTTTAACTCTTCCTGCTTCGTCTGGTCATTTAGGCTCTGAGAGTTTCAGCATCCTCTTACTCATGAGGAGATTGAAGATGGTTTTCGTATGCTCATCCTTGAAGGAATACTGTTTTCGAGGCATACATGTTTGAGAAGTGAGCTTCGAAGAAGTTTTTACAGGTTGCGGGGCATCCGTCACCATTGTCTCTTTCCCTTCATATCTCTGAGATCTAGGCTTATGGTTGTTATCACCATTTTGCTTCTGCTTCTTCTCGCCTCCTTCTTCTTCAAGCCTTGTGCGATCTCCTCAGCCTCTTCAGCTTGTAGAGCAAGGTCTTTCCAAGTAGTGGATTTTAGTGCTCCCATCCTGGCCAGAACCTTAGTCGACAGATTATGTCGACAGGTTTCTACCAAGGTCTTTTCTGGCATCCCATGCGGGCATCTCAGAGAGTCACTCCGAAACCTCTTTATAAAGTCCCGGGCTGACTCTTTTTTTTTGTTTAGTTGCTAGAAGTGCCGGCATTGACACCTCCATCTCATCTTCATAGAACATGGTCAGAAAGGCTTTTTCCATGTCGCTCCATGAATTGATGGTTCCTGGTTCTAGCCTTCGGAACTATTTAAAAGCTAGTCCTATTAAGGTACTAACAAATACCCTGTAATAATGGAGTCGTTCCCGGCTAAATGCTCAATCTGCGAATTAAAGTAGTAGATGTGCTGGTTTGGTGATCCTTTACTATCAAAAGATTTGAGTTTCAATGGTTTGTAGCTTTCTGGGAATGGCAAACTTTCCCATTCCATGGGATATGGCCTTACCACACCTAACTCATGTATGTCGCTCTTATGCATGAGAGCGTTCAATTGATTTTGGAAGTTTTCCATCCAGACAGCATTTGCGTTTCCTTCTTGATGTATGGAGCGGTTACCATCATCCTCATGATGTTCTGATTCTTTTTAATGACTTTCTTCTTCTGCCTTGTTAGTCTTTGAGTGCGAAGATGTCTTCTTTGATCTAGTCTTTTCCAGCTCCACCAGAACTTGTAGCATGTCTTTGAGTTCGCCGATAGCATCCATCGGTCTCCACTATGCAAACACGCCTTTTTGTTTGGGACTATGTTTCGGTGCCCGATAGTGGTTTGGAAGATGGAGATAACAAGTGGCTTCGTCAAGTTGAAGGTCGCTACTTGTTTCTCCCCAATATGGAGAGGTGTTATCCGTTCTTATTCTTTCAATCCTTTTCTGTGCCCAGACGAATGGACTGGCACATAAATAGGTCTGAAGACAGCATCTTATTGGGGGGTTTCAATGCTCAAGGTACTTTTCCTCGTAGTACTGGAAAACACTTTTGTGGATTGCTTCCGGGACTGCTCAAACATGACCTTCCCAGAGGCGAGATTCCCATAATCGCACAGACTTTTATGCACCGATTCACCAATACACAAGGGGAGTTTCCTGTTCAGGATTTTCTTCCCCCTGGATGGGTTCACTGCTCTTCAAAAGGAGAGTGGGCAGTCTTGACTGACTTTTTCCTGAAGACTTTCAGAGATCAGCTTCATTACGCAGGGCTACATCGTGCTATTAAGGTTGTTCAGCATGGTATTCCTGCTAGCAGATTCTATTTTTTTGCTCTACTAGAACTGTACAATCCTGATACTTGTACTGTTTTTTGCCTCGAGCCAAATTGGGTTTTGCCCTTCATGAAATGTATGAAATTTTAGGCTTACCCATAGGAGACATCCCGCATGAAGAGTATGACCCCACTAGGGAAGAACTCCATCTGCTAAAGGCCCGGGACCCTTTGGCCTATGATATTTACTAGGAATTACTCTGTCACTACCATATTTGCACCCACACATCCGGCACCCGCAGTTTGAAGCCAAAGAAGTGGCTACAATATTTTCTGTCCAATTTTTCTAAGGGTAATCCTAATTTTACTCGCCTTCCTCCTGTTTCTGAAAAGGAGGTTGAGAGAAGAATCGCAAGTTTCGGGACAGATGCTTATATCACCGAATCTGATGAGAATGTTTTCAAAGTTGGGACGTCCTTTGAGAGCTTTCATTATCAGGCTCTTCAACCTTTATCTAATCATGCCTTCTTGGTGGGTTATTTGATGGTATGGTTGAAAAGTGTGTTATTCTTTCGCAAGAAAACATACCCGTTAGGGCTGTATACCCAGCCATCCTACTAGCATTAGGTAAATGACTCAGTCTGTTGCTCGCAATGGTGTGCAGCATCCAAAGCGGACTAAGGAGATTATCTGATAAATTCTGCAACATGAAGAAGGAGCAGAGGAAGAAAGAGGATCCGGTCATTAAAACCCCTAATCCTCGTGTAGAACTCCCTTATACTTATTTGATGGTTTGGTTGGTTCTACATTGCCCCACTTTGATGAGTCTTGCCGACTCGCAGATCGACTTAAGTGCTCCCAAAGTACTGTACTACGAGAGGTCGCAATAGAGAGGGTGCTACATGGCCGTGATCCACAAGTCCCTCCATCATTTCTTGACTTTTGAGTTATTCAGATGTTTTCCGTACTTTCCAAATGCTGGGTACGGAGAGGAATTCGCAGATACTGCCAGTGCCGATAAATTTACTATTCTGTCCTCGGGATGCTTCTGGTGGCTGATAAACATCCGCCCAGGATATCTAGTTCTTCGTTTGGGAAACCATTGCTACATAGAGCCTTCCTACCCGAGTCATTTCGCTCGACAGTTCCGGTATGATTAGCTTTATGTTGGTAATCCCAATAGAAAGATAACTTTTGTTGGGAATGCTCTTGAGTTTAACGAGTCGGGTTTAGTCCTTAATATTCTCGTGGGGTTAACACTTGATATGACATGGATGATTTGTCCAACCAAATAGTGTCGCATTTTCTGCATTGCGAACACTAAAGCTAAACACTCCATTTCCACTGGATTATACCGATGTTCCGCTCTGATCATCATTCTGCTGAGGTAATAAATAGCTTGTTCATGACCTGACTCATTCTTCTGCGCTAGCAAAGCTCCCAAGGAGTGGTCCATAGCCCTTACGTATAGCAGGAAGGGTATTCTCGAGACTGGAGCTATAAGCACTGGTGGCTTCATGAGATATTGTTTGACTTCTTCAAAAACCTTTTGGCATGCGCCATCCCAAAAAAATGACACTCCTTTCCTCACTAATCTGGTAAATGGCTGAAATTTATGAGACAAATTTGATATAAACCTGCAGATGTATGCCAGCCTGCCTTGCAGTCCCCTTAACTCTTTGAGGTTATGGGGAGGTGGCATATCCTAGATAGCCTTGACTTTATCTGGATCAAGATGTATTCCTTTTGATGTTACGACAAAACCGAGAAATTTTCCACTAGAAACCCCCCGGAAAGATTTAGTTGGATTCATCTTGAGCAGGTGTTTGCTCATGAGGTCGAATACTGCTTTCAAGTGATCATTTTTGCTACTGCTTTTAATCGCTTGGTCATCCACGTAACATTCCACTGTCTTCCGGAGGTGCTCTTGGAATATTACGTTTATGGCGCATTGATACATGGCACCTGCATTCCTTAGGCCAATGGGCTTGACTGTATAGCAGTACACCCCGAGTGGCGTCTTGAAGGATGTATTCTCATCAACAGGGTACATATTTATTTGATTATACCCTGAGAACCCATCCACCAGCATCATACATTCATACCCACAAGTATTATATATCATAATATCTGTGATTGGTAACGGGAATTCGTCTTTGGGGCAAGCCTCATTCAAATCTCTGAAATCTATACAGATTCATATTTTTACATTTTTTTTGTTACGGGAACTATATTTGCGACCCAATCAGGGTGCTATTCCTCGTTAATAAAGCCTTATTCAATCAACTTCTTGATTTCAATTTCTATAGCTTCCATAATCTCTGGACAGAATTCTTGTTGCTGTTATTTTACTGGTTTAGCCTCTGGCCTGATGTTTAATTTGTGAACCACCATACTTGGATCTAATCCTGCCATTTCCTCATAGCTCCAGGTGAAAAATCAATGTATTCGCGAATGAGGGATATCAACTCCTCCCTTTCTTCCGAGGATTAGTTCTCAATTATGAATATGGGTTTGGGATTCTTTTCATCCCCCATATTGATTTGGATCACTTTATCTTCAGTTGGAGGTTCGCGCTGTTCAAACTGAATCTCCCATTTCACCTTAAGATGCTTGGCCCAGGGGTCGTCTCTTATCAGCGAGGCTTCCTCTAAGTCTTCGTCTTCTTGGATTGCAGAAGCCATGTTCGCGGACACTTCGCAAAAAATCATGCTAATACTGACATCTGAGTCCCAGCAGGATGATTCTGATGAATGATCGCATTGTCTTTCTTTGGTTTCCTACTTGAGGAACCTTCGGAAGTGGTGACGTATCCCAACCCCCTGTCAGTTTCTGGTAATAATTTGGCATTTTCCTTTATGGGACAAAAGGTTGAAGGATTGTCCTTCTTCCTTTTTCGAAATTCAACCCCCTGCCTTCGGCCAGATTATATCCCATCTTCTTTATTAATCTACGAGAATTATCATCGTAATGGAAGAACTTGGGTTTTCCCTATTTTTCTTCAGAATCTAAGTATTAATTTTTGTTTTTGTAACTTGCCCTTCCAAATACTATGGCTTTCTGATTTCCGTTTTTGAGAGGAACCTTCAAAAACGACCCGGTTAGCACTTTCAACGTCATGACTTAATTCATGTAAGGACGATCGGATAGGTGCTTGGAAGGCAGTCAGAGAACATATCTCATTCACACAATCGCTGAATGCATCTGTGCTGGTGCTTGAGGGCTCAGAATCAACACCAGAAGAATGAGTAAACTCTAAATTTTCATTTATCACCCATTCACTATCAGAGTGAATAGTATTATTTATATCAAGGCCTTCAAGGCTTATCTCAATTGGTTCACCGTCCCAAATTACGTCCTTGGATTTCGAATCTTCGGATCCTGGTTCTGTATCAGCTTCCTCGCCGCTATCTGAGTCATCTGGAATAGGCTGATCTGAAACACCGAACGCATCTTGATACAATAACGTGTCAGTAAAATAGTTTTCAACTCCTTTAAAGGGTTGCTTTTCTGCTATCAGCGTTCTTATGTTCCCATCTTTATCAACATACTTCATGCATTGGTGTAACGTGGAGGGCACAATGAGATTGCTATGGATCCAAGGTCTCCCAAATAGCAGATTGTATGATGTGTCCACGTCTATCACGTAACACGTGACTTCTGTCTTTAGTCATCGATTTGGCACTTGAGCTTTATCTTACCTAGCGGTCTACTACCATTAGCATTGAATCCGAAGATAGTAGTATTAGTCACCGCTAACATATTCATCGGCACTTCAAGATATCGTAGCATCCTCCGTGTCATGATACTCAAGGCCGTGCTTAGATCAACTTGAATGTGATCAATTTCCGTAGACCCTATGTATCCTTTGTAATACAAAGGGCGATGATGCTTGTTGCTCCTGACTTGTATATCTTCCGGAGAGAAAGAGATGTATGGGACGGTCTTACCAGAAACTTGGTGACACGTTGCGCAAAGAGATTCCTCCTCAATCATCTCTGGTATCTATGCCAAGAATACGTCTTAATTTTACAGAGCTTCTCTTAAAGCTTCTCTAGTAGATTTGGAAAGCTTCAGGAGCTCGTACAAGGTTATTCTCACAGGAATATTGGCTAATTGTGTTAAGATATCGAACTGGAATGACTTTCACAAATCCTTTGCAGGCTCTTTTCCATTCTTCTTCTAAACTTTATCAAACTTAAGCTCTTTTTGTTTGGTCTTCTCCAAAGATTGTCGAGATTCTGTGGCCTGGCCATAGTTCTTCAAATAGTCTTTTCCCAAATGGGTCCCTGTGGGAGAGGGATCCGAATCAGCCACTAGAGAGTCTCCTACTACTTCTTCTGAATCTGTTAGAGTAGGAATGACTCATTCAACTTCAGAAATTATGGAAATGACATTGGAAGTAAAGATCTTCCCTTTTCGCCTTCTTCCAGGTGAGTTGAAGTCTATTGTTTATCATTGAGAAGATCTGGATGCACCCACATTATCTCCCCCTTATCGGTCTCAAAGGGGAATAATCCTTTCTCCTGCTGTTGATGCAGATCAAAATTCACGACCTGCATCGTACCTCCAGGAATGGGTTGCACTCCTTTTTGAACTGTTGATTCTATCCAGTCAGAAGCTTTACTGAACTTGACAGTCACCACCTTTTTCTAGTGTTCTTAGATCTTAATGACATTGGTGTCCACCAAGGCTTGAATCTTGTCTTTAAGGATGTAACAATTTTCGATAGGGTGGTTAATAATCCTATGGTAAATACAGTAATTAGGATCATTAACTCTTCCTGCTTCCTCTGGTCGTTTAGGCTCTGGGAGTTTCAGCATCTTCTTACTCATGAGGAGATTGAAGATGGTTTTCGTATGCTCATCCTTGAAGGAATATTGTTTTTGAGGCATACGTGTTTGAGAAGGGAGCTTCGGAGAAGTTTTTATGGGTTGCAGGGCATCCGTCACCATTGTCTCTATCCCTTTATATCCCCGGGAACGAAGCTTATGGTTGTTATCACCATTTCGCTTCTACTTCTCCTCGCCTCCTTCTTCTTCAAGCCTTTGTGTGATCTCCTCAGCCTCTTCAGCTTGTAGGGCAAGGTCTTTCTAAGTAGTTTATTTTACTGCTCCCATCCTGGTCAGAACCTTAGTCGACAGATTATGTCGACTGGTTTCTACCAAGATCTTTTCTGGCATCTCATATGGGCATCTAAGAGAATCATTCCGGAACTTCTTGATAAAGTCCCAGGCTGACTCTCCTTTTTTTAGTTTAGTTGCTAGAAGCGCCAGCATTGACACCTCCATGTCATCTTCATAGAACCTGGTCAGAAAGGCTTTTTCCATGTCGCTCTATGAATTGATGGTTCCTGGTTCTAGCCTTCGGAACCATTTAAAAGCTAGTTCTATTAAGGTACTAACAAATACCTATGTAATAATGGGGTCGTTTCTAGCTAAATGCCCAATCTGCGACTTAAAGTAGTAGAGGTGCTGGTTTGGTCATCCTTTACCATCAAAAGATTTGAGCTTCAATGGTTTGTAGCTTTCTAGGAATGGCACACTTTCCCATTCCATGGGATATGGCCTTACCACACCTAACTCATGTAGGTCTCTTATGATGAGAGCGTTCAATTGATTTTGGAAGCTTTCCATCTAGACAGCATTTGCGTTTCCTTCTTGATGCATGGCGCGGTTACCATCATCCTTATGATGTTGTTTTTCATGACCTTCTTCTTCCGTCTTGTCAGTCTTTGAGTGCGAAGATGTCTTCTTTGATCTAGTCTTTTCCAGCTCCACCAGAACATGTAACATGTATTTGAGTTCGCTGATAGCATCATGCTGTTACTAGATATTCTTGTCTTGTTCATCCATTCTCCACATGAACTCTTCTGAGATGTTGTTTTGAGTCATATATGTAGAGGCAGAGTCTTCCAGGAATGAGTCGGATTTTTGTGACTCCGTCATAATAGACATGATCGTGTCTTCTAAATCGAAAGAGATTCCCGCCATTTGCCTATAGTTCATGGGGACTGTCATCCCACTCCTGAGTCGAGTGTTTTGAAAGACTCTTCGCTCTTCCTTCGAACCCGAAGAGAGCTCTGAGTCAAAAACACCTTCGAAGACTTTCTTTGTCTTCTTTTACTTCTTTTCCCCGATACTTATCATATTGGATGATACTTCAAGATATTCAGTCTATAAAAACTCGGGCCTGTTTCATTGCCTTCTCTTCACCGGTTGGGATGATAGCCGATGGAACACCGTCGGTCTAGCATGGGCTGAACAATGACAGTGAGAAAGTACTACATTGATCAGTCATTCGCAATGGCCATGAGATGCATGGGATTCTTCCTTTTTTCTATTTAGAAATTCCCTAAGATCTCTTGTATCAGAAGATAGCCTTCTTTTGCTCTCTCTTGCTAGGACAGTCAGTGAGACAAGGTTAGCCTTAAAGATAGGTGCATGTCTTTCGCAAACTTGAGGTTTGCGGGCTTCGCGGACTTCTTTAATTGTGCGATCATGTTTCCCCTTTGGGACACGAGGAACGCGGATGTATGCTTTGCGTTTGTAGTCAAAGATGGTTTTTGTGGAGTTACTCTGTTTCTTGTAAGAAACGTGAGTAAATCCTTCCGTGTTCCAATCTTTTGCCACCTTGCATTTTGGCTTCCATACTTGTACAGTAGACCTTTGCAAGGATGAGTTAGCAGCATCCTTTTGCTGCATGGTCCTGCGAAGGGCACAAACTTTGCTTCTTCTTAGGTTTCTTCTCATTGTACGAGTGAGAGGTACCTCCTTCTTCGCATCATAGACTCGCGGAGTGGATAGTGATCGTTTTCCCTTGTTAAAAGGGGATTTTGGTCCATTTTGCTTGAGGGATCAAGAGTTTTAACCGAAACTGGCCTAAAGCCCAATGTTGAGAAAGAGAATTTCGGACCAATTCGGTCCGTCGACTCCCTTGGCCTAGTTATTGCCATTAAAGTCTCCTTAGGGATGGACCCCTTGGAGATTTTACGGCATACCCTTAAGGAAGTAGGGTTCTTGGAGCCTGAAGAAAGGAATTCTTCATACCTTTCCTGGTCAACGTGAATGGTGAGCGAATCGACCATACTACCAACTAGAATGTTGTTGGATTGAGCTACCACCAAATCACCGGAGGTGATGGGAGTCCCCAGTGGAATCGCTAATCTTCTGTTCACCATAAAAGTTGCAAGCTTTTTATATTGAAGTCTTTTCAATAAAGGATTAAATCTAACGGTTTTCCATTTACAGAAGTTGAGGAAGCTGGATTTCCTCTTTGTTTAAAGCTGGGTTTTGATGTAGCTATGGAGGACAATCCTGCTCTCCGTTGACACTCCATACAATTTCTCTCAGTTGGCTAAAGGAAAAAGAAAGGCTCTTGACTCTTAATCACAAGGGGTAACTTTTAGTAGAAGATGTCGTCCCCTTCTCTTTCGTTCTTCCGCCATTTATAGGGGTTCTAAAGTAATATCCTGCCTCATTTGCTCGACCGTTAGCTCCCACTACTCGAGAAGTTCCATCATATTCATTAGGTGACTTCTCCCACAACTGGAGTAATACCGCTGCATTCGTTTGGCAGTTTTCTCCACGATCCGAGGTGGCAACTCTCTTATTCGGATCGGATAGCTTTGTATTAAACCCCTACCCGGATGCTATGGGTAGTATCGCGAATCTCAATTTTAGATTCACGAACCTATTCTGTCGTCTGGGTCGCGAACCTCAGTCTCTTACGTTCGCGGACCCACCGAGTTGCGAACTTCCAACTTGAATTCGCGGATCTGCTTTGTCTTTCCAGAATTTTTTGCCAACAAAAATTTGTACTAGAACTATATAACGGTAGCTCAATCCGACAATGTTCCAGTTGGTTGTATAGTCGACTCGCTCACCATTCACATTGACCAGGAAATGTATGAATAATTCCTTTCTTCAGGCTCCAAGAAAAGCTTGCAACTACCAGTCATGGGAACAACCACCTAATAAATATGACAACACTTCTCGAGTAGTGGGAGTTAACGGTCGAGCAAATGAGGTGGGACGTTACTCTAGAACCCCTATAAAAGGCGGGAGAACGAAAGAGAAGGGGACGGACATCTTCTCCTAAAAATTACCCCTTGTGATCAAGAGTCAAGAGCCTTTCTTTTTTCCTTTAGCAACTGAGAGAATTGTACGGAGTGTCAACGGAGAGCAGGATCGTCCTCCATAGCTACATCAAAACCCAGTTTTAAACAAAGAGGAAATCCATATTCCTCATCTTCTGTAAACGGAAAACTGTTAGATTGTAATCCTTTATTGAAAAGACTTCAGTATAAAAAGCTTGCAACTTTTATGGCGAACACACTTCTATTGGCCACACATGAAATAAGATGTTGAGCGGATTTGTGGCAGAAGTGTCACATGTAGGCAAGCTAAATCCATAGTGCAGCCCAACGGTTTGTATACTCCTTTTCCCATTCCTAGTGAGCCTTGAATTGATATTTGAATGGACTTTGTGTTAGGATTACCAATGACTAAACGTGGAAGAGATTCGATTTTTGCGATTGTGGATAGATTTTCTAAGATGGCACACTTTATTCCATATCACAAAACGGATGATACTTTGCATATTGCTGACTTGTTCTTTAGGGAGATTGTGAGATTGCATGGCATGCCTAGAACCATTGTTTCAGATAGAGATGCTAAGTTCTTGAGCTACATTTGGAAGGCTTTGTGGTGTAAGCTAGGTACCAAAGTTTTGTTTTCTACTACTTGTCACCCACAAACTAATGGTCAAACCGAAGTAGTAAATAGGATTTTGTCTACTTTATTGAGGGCAATAATTAAAAAGAACATCAAAACATGGAAAGTGTGTTTACCAAATGTTGAGTTTGCTTAAAATAGGTCTATTCATTCTGCTACTAAATTCTCACCGTTTGAAATTGTTTATGGGTTTTATCCTTTGACTCCATTGGATTTATCCCCATTACCTGTTTCTGAGCGTCTTAATTTGGATGGAAAGAAAAAGGCTGATTTTGTTAAGCAGATACATGAGAAGGCAAGGCTCAACATTAAGAGAAGAACGGAGCAGTATGCAAAGCAAGGGAACAAGGGGAATCACAAGCTTGTTTTTGAAGCCAGAAATTGGGTGTGGTTGCATATGAGAACAGAGAGATTTCCGGCGCAAAGACATTCCAAACTACTTCCAAGTGGTGATGGTCCTTTCCAAGTTCTAGAACGCATCAATGACAAAGCTTACAAGCTAGATTTGCCCAGTGAGTACAATGTTAATGCAACTTTTAATGTTACTGATTTGAGTCCTTTTGATGTAGGTGATGATTTGAGGGCAAATCCTTTTTAAGAGGAGGAGAATGATGCAAATAATGGCATGGGCACAAAGGAGCCGGTTCAAGTTCCAACTGGGCCGGTTACAAGAACACGAGAAAAAAAGCTCAAAGATACACTTAATGGGTTGATTCAAGAGGTTTGGGCTCAAGTAAATTCGTGGAGGCTTATTGACGATGGTTCACATGTTCAACAAAGAGGCATCAATATGATTCAACTACTAAAAGAATCCGATCAAAACTGGTTGTTTTCTTTCCTATTGTTGGCATGTGATCAGCCAAATTAATGGCTGATTGTTTCCTTTTGTTTCATTTCTATTTCTGATTGTTTCCTTTTTTTGTTTTGGGCGTTTCCTTTTGTTTTGTTTCTATTTCTGGAACTTTCCTTGTAGGAACTATCAAATGGAATAGAAGGGATATCATAGTTTTCTGAAAATTAGTGAGTTTTATTCTTTTTTGATTTTTGAAGGACTATTCGAACTTATCAGAATTCTTCCGCGGCGTTCATCATCGACTTATCAAACGGATTTCCACTACCGTTTGTGGCGTCTTCCTTATACCAAGATTCTTGTTTCACAATAAACAACAGGTTGAGGTCAATTATACCGAGGTTCTTATTTTTATTGAACCAACGGGTCGAGATCTCCTAACCAAACCTAATCGTGGACGTTCTTGGATTTTCCTTTTGTTTTACGGGTCTCGTTGTTCTTGACGAGGTTCGCATCAATCCTCTTTCAATTCTTTTGAAACTATACGAAAAATATTCAAAATTTCAGCAACAATTCGCCAAGAATTTGCCAAGAGAATTCATGTTCAAAAGGTAAGAAAATAAGGGATATGGGTGATTTGATTTCAAAAGCATAATTCAGCAAAATTTCCACAAAAATTTTTGGTCTTTGGGATGAGGTGATTTTCGGGCTTATTGGAACCAAAATGGGTGAAAGCAAACGAAAGATTTTTGGTCTTTGGGGTGAGGTGATTTTTGGGCTTATTGGAACAAAAATGGGTGAAAACAAACAAATGAATTTTTTTGTCAAATCCTTTTACTCTTTTTTTTTCGGATCCCTTTCTGTTTTTTTTTTTTTTTGATGATCAGATTCTTTCTTTCGTTAATAGCAGAACAAGATTTCGAAAAGAAAGAAATTCGGCTAAATTATGATATGTTAACCCGAATTTTGGAAAGCTAAAGAGCACGGAATTAAAGCACAAGGAAACAACAAGATTCGAACCTAGGGCTAGAACCAATTCAGCCACAACAAATTCGGCCAGATAAGAAAAGAAAACTAAATTTAAATGGGATAGGCAAACCTGAGACGAGAAATTCTTGGCTCTGATACCTAATGATGCGAACCTCGTCAAGAATAACAAGACCCATAAAACAAAAGGAAAATCAAAGAATGTCCACGATCAGGTTTGGTTGGGAGACCTCGACCCGTTACTTCAGCAAAAACAAGAACCTCGGTATAATTGGCCTCAACCCGTTGTTTAATGCGAAACAAGAACCTTGGTATAACCAGGACACCTCAAACGGTAGTGTAAAGCCGTTTGATAAGTCAATGATGAACGCCACGGAGGAATTCTAATAAGTTCGAATAGTCCTTCAAAGAACCAAAGAGAATAAAACTCACTAATTATATGTCCCTTCTATTCCATTAGACACCTATTAATAGGCAAAAAAAGTTCCAGAAATAGAAACAAATCAAAAGGAAACAATCAGCCCTTTAATTTGGCTGATCACACGCCCATAATAAAGAAAAAGGATACAATTAGAAATAAAAAACGAAACAAAAGGAAACAGTCAACCCTTAATTTGGCTGATCACGTGCCCTCAATAGAAAAGGAAACAATTAACAATCAGCTTTGACTGGATTCTTCTAGTAGTTGAATCATGTTGATGCATCTTTATTGAACAAATGAACCATCCTCAATGGGCCTCCACGAATTTGCTTGAGCCCAAACCTCTTGAAACAGCCCATTAAGTGCATCTTTGAACTTCTTTTCTCGTGCTCTTGTAACCGGCCCAGTTGGAACTTGAACTGGCTCATTTGTAGTCATGCCATTATTTGCATCAGCTAGCCTTGAGTTCCCAATAGTTACCTTCTCTTTCTTTCTCGCCTCACATGAACCATTATTGATACGATGCAACTAACTAATTTGTCAGAAGAGGGAATAAACCTCCAGACTCTATTTCCTTAAGCCCTACGAGGTCGAATAGGGGTGCGGGATATGGCCGGGTCAACTGCAGAGAGCCACTATACTTCATTCTTTCCTCCGGTTTCATTAATGGAGTGGCCAACTGCTAGAATGGACGTAGTATAATCATGATCGTAGTCACTTTCGAAGGCAGCACTGATGGTAGCTTTTTCATTTTGTTGACCTAACAAATAGACTACATGAAAGCAAATGGTCCCATCAAAAGTGACTTGATGGATTTTGTACGTAGTCTATGGTTTCCGTATGATTCATAGCCTGCCTTTTTGCTTTCCTTTGTTAGCTCGCTAAGGTGCAAACCAATGGTTCAGGAATAAAGTCTTAGCTGCCATAGGGTGTAGGTAGGTCCCCTACCGTTACATCATAAGCGGTTCAACTTTCTCTCACATCATAAGCAGTTCAACTTCTCTCCTCTTGCATCTGTGAAATTTCGTAGAGAGACATGTGCTTTCAGGTTTTTCCAGCCGTCAACTTCATTGCTTTCGCAATTTTCTTTATATTCTAAAAGAAAGACATTCTGACTGCATGTGATCATTTATTCCGTTTGTTTTTTAGAGCGGATTTCCCCCGTCGACTCTGTCAATTTCTTTCTTCGATGTATGGAATTCTCTCCCAGAGTTACGGAACTCATGACTCTGTTAGCAAGTTGATGACCAACTTTTATATGAATTTTCAAGTGGATGGGATCAGCCGAGTGTTCTCAGTTGTAGATGGGATTGCACGTGATTATGGATTGAATGAGATTCAAGCCGGAGAAATGGTAGAATTTGCCAGTGGTGTGAAAGGAATAGCCTTGAATCTTGAGAATGAGAATGTAGGTATTGTTGTCTTTGGTAGTGATACCACTATTACAGACGGAGATCTTATCAAGCACACTGGAACTGTTGTGGATGTTACCGCAGGAAAGGCCATGTTAGGCCGTGTGGTTGATGTGTTGGGAGTATTGATGGAAAGGGGCTCTAAGCAATCACGAACGAAGATGTATCGAAGTGAAGGCCCCAGGGATTATTGAACGTAAATTTGTGCACAAACCCATGCAAACAGGGTTAAAAGCAGTAGCTAGCCTGGTTCCTATAGGCCGTGGACAATGAGAACTTATAATCAGGGATAGACAAACTAGAAAAATAGCTATAACTATCTATACTATATTAGACCAGAAGCAAATAAACGAAAGGGGAACCTTTGAGAGTGAGACATTGTATTGTGTCTATGTAGCGATTGGACAGAAACGATCGACTGTGGCAAAAATAGTTTAAATTTTTTCAGAAGCGAATACTTTGGAATATTTCATTCTTGTAGCAGCCACCGCTTGGGATCCTGCTCCTCTGCAATTTCTGGCCCCATATTCTTGGTGTGCCATGGGGGAATATTTTCACGATAATGGAATGCACGCATTAATAATATATGATATCTTAGTAAATAGGTGGTGGCATATTGACAAATGTCATTATTATTACGCTGACCACTAGACCATGATGCTTTTCCCGGGGATGTTTCCTATTTACATTCTTGTCTCTTAGAAAGAGCCGCTAAATGATCGGACTAGACAGGTGCAGGTAGCTCAACTGTATTACCTGACATTGAAACACAATCTGGAGACGTATCGGCCTATATCCCCACCAATGTAATCCCCATTACAGATGGACAAATCTGTTCGAAAACAGAGCTCTTTTATCACAGAATTAGACCTGCAATTAATGTTGGCTTATCTGTCAGTCGTGTCGGATTTGCCGCTAAGTTGAAAGCTATGAAACAAGTCCGTAATAGTTCAAAACTAAAATTGGCACAATATTGCAAAGTGGCCGCCTTCGCTCAATTTGGCATAGACCTTGATGCAGCAACTCAGGCATTAACGGAGAGAGGTGCAAGGTTACAGAAGTGCCCAAACAACCACAATATTCACCACTTCCAATTGAAAAATAAATTATAGTGATTTATGCAGCTGTCAAGGGCATTTGTAATCGAATGCCACTGAACAAAATTTTTCAATATGAGAGAGCCATTCCAAGTAGTATAGATCCCAAATTACTAAAATCCTTCTTAGAAAATGGTGGGTTAACAGAAGAAAGAAAGATGGAACCAGATGCCTCTTTAAAAGAAAGCGCTTTTGCCTTACTTATGATGTCAAAAACATGACGAGAAAATGGTCTCTGATTTTATTTATTTTAGTTTTTTCAAATAGAAGGTTTCTTTGAGAGCATGAGGGAGGGTGCTGATGAATCTCTTGAAGTGCTACCTAATTACTTGTTTTGACACACGCTATTATGAGGAATCGACGAAGAATCCGACGAAAGAGCAGCGAAGGAAAAGCATGACGAACAAATGGGATCATATTAGAAACATGTTAAAGGGTGCAAAATCAAGAAGTGTCAGAGCAATGACAATTGCTTCAACAGGAGTAGCTGTCGGTATTGGAAATGTCTTCAGTTCCTCGATTCAATCCATGGCGTGAAATCCCTCATTGGCTAAACAATTATTTGGTTATGCCATTTTGGGATTTGCTCTAACCAAAGCTATTGCATTGTTTGCCCCAGTGATGGCCTTTCTGATCGCATTTGTCTTTCGATCATAAAAAAAACTGTGCTATTTCTTTTTCTTCTCAGTAGAAGAAAAAAATGGGAAGATACAGGCCCTGTTTCAGCCATGGAGCAGCGGAAGGGGAGTGGTGAGGTGGGCTCCTTCACATTCTTAGGAAGGAAGGAAAAGAGAAGTGGAAATCTTTTGTGCTAGTAAATAGTCCCTGGACATGGTTTTCCAAGGAGAACGCGCCCCCGTTCCGTTGTGAAATTTCTTCATCTTCCCACGATGTAGGTGCAGTCAATCAATGGTATTTGATAGTTTAGCCGCATGCTTGCTATGCCTTTTTAGAACCCTTCTGGGAAGATTTTTTACTTCGTCCGAGGGGATGGATCTACCAGCTACAACCACGAAGCTGAGGTTATCAACTTGGTCTTCGTTCAATGGTGGAAATGATGAAGCATTGACTCGGGTTGGAGGACTGCTGACGTCCGCGTGACTTTTGAAACTAAAGATTTAACGACGGATCTTCCAACAAAGTGATCACTATAACTTCCTCAAAAATCTATACGACTTCACTTTAAAAGGTGGTTAAGGTATGAGAGGACGGATGGAGCCGTAGCTTTACTTAGATAGAACTTGATTGCCTTACCTTCTATGTTATTAGTAAAGGGGCATGTATCCACTTTTTTGTAAAGAAAGAGGGCTACTTCACAAGCTGCTACTAATAATCGAAAAGGTTCACAGTGAGTTCAGTCTATACTAACGGAACGTTTCCACCAGAGGGGTTTGTCTCCATGGAACAAGTATTCACTATCACTTACAGCACCTTCATTCACTACTCTCGCTACTTCGAAACTGTTCAGTGGACACGTGGAGTCAAACGTCTCTCTATAATGTAGCATAGGTAGATTGATTATTGTAGGTGACTGTCTCTAGTGGTTTAGTGGCAGTTCTATTGCTACCAACTTCTTTGTTTGTACTCTAGTAGATCTACATGTTCTAACGAATCTAAAGTGGGTTTGTGTTCAGAAACAAAAAGAGGTGAAGTTCTGCTTTCTTACCCGAGAATATTTACAAGGGGGAAGCCTCTAAAGGCATACGAGTGTGCCTCTCATAGACGAATATTGACTCAGTCTACTCCTACTGCACAGAAGAAATCAGCCGGTCGGTGTCGGGTTGGCCCCTAGGACAATATTCACCATCGGGAGTGGTTCGGCCATCAAGCTACTTTGGAAGGTAGGGGACCAGACTGGTGACTGCTACAGTTGTAGGGTATGTGACACTCCGCAAGTTGAGTAGTGCTGTGCCAGGATATCCTCTTTTGGATCGTTACAACGCTCGTTGAACGTTTCAAGTAGAAGTGAATAGGTAAGAAGTGGAAATAGAAAGTCAGGGAGTGGGCATTCGAGTTCCAATTTTTCTATAAAAAAAGCTGCAAAAGTGGCTTCACCCTCCTTGCCCACACCAAAGAGATCTGAAGAAAGGCGTTAACCAGAAGAGGTAGGATGGGGAGAGAACGATTTCTTGGATTTCTATCTATCTATCCGCAAAGAGGAAAGGAGAGGGATGAGCACCTATATTGCTTTCATTGCGATGATGGAATAAGAATTCAGCGGATGACTTCTTGGTGCGTGCCAATTATTTAAGTGGTGATCTTTCTTCCAGACTTTTTTTTTGTGCGATTACGATTCGGCCAGTCACTGTTGTTATTGACTTTGAAAAGACCCCCAGCTGCTCTTTCTTTCTTCTTGGACTTTGCTAGCTTTGGATTCATTTGCTGAAGTTGTGTCTTAGCCTGAAAAACCCCAGGAACTAAGTCATTTCAGTGTTCATAAATGAATCGTTCCTTGTGTAGTAATAAAAAAGAAAGGCCTCCTCTTGCGTTCTCATTTTTGAACTTTCCAAATTACGTGAGGAAATGAAATTGCTCAACTAGCGGGAGAGGTTATGACAATATATTTTTCAAGGTAGGAGGTTAACTTAATTAGAGCAAAGCATGCTGACAAGCAAGCTTGCGAAGCAACCAGAGGCAATAGCGTGAAGCAGCTTTTCCTGAACCAAAGGATCCAGGTTCTCTTGAAACAAAATATCCTTACCCGTCAGCATCAGGAAGTATCTCAGTATCATCTGCACCAAACTAGAATTTGACTCCGAAGAGGGAGAACTCACTTTTCCATAATCACCTGACAAGTCGAATCCATATCATCAGAATAGAGGGCATGGTGCTCTTTGCCCTACTATGAACTAGGATCAAAAAAGGTTGGCTCATAACATAAACTCAAAGACACCGGAACAACACAGTTAACGTAGTCCATCAGGTTGTTCAGAGGCTCATTCCTATCCCGCCCACACCCTCCTTCAACATATCAGTTGCCATTAATTAGGAACTTCTTTCTTTTAACTAGCTTTTGTCTTTGTGTCCTGTGTGAAAAGCTTGCTAAACGCGCGTTACAAGCTCTTTTTTCACCCCTATCGAGTCAGTTTGTCGCTGCTTTTGAAATGCACTGAAAAACTCAACGCGCCCGTATCTAGGTCGGGGGTAATTCAACTATATAAGCAAGGCTTGGGATATGGATTTCACCGTCATTGGGAATAGGCTAAAATAGCAACAGGAAACCAAGCCTTATGAAGTGCGTTCAGGCTCACTTTAAACTAAAAAAATGGGAACCCCAGTTACAAAATATATAGCTATCAAAAAAGCTAGAAATGGAACTCAACTTAGTTGCTCAGTCTCTAGGAATTCCCAAGCATTAGCGAGGAAAGAAGCCTACATGAAGAAGGCTACCAAGACGAGCAAGCCTACATCGAGCAAGTTGACTCACTTTATCTTATGTAAAGAGTTCGCTTCGCTATTACAACCCAGTTCTTCCATGAGTGAAGGCCCGTCAAAATGGTCGCGAAGATTTTCAAGGAAACCCAACCCCTTCCGCTCTTACGCCTCCTTCTATCCAAATAAACTTTCCAAGCTGTAGTAGCTGTTCTCATCCCTTCCACTGATTGAGCTTTCTCTCGCTTTAATTCAATAGGGCCTTAGTAGACCGGTTTGAATTTGACAACTCAATCACTTCTTTCTTTGCTGCAATTGCCATCTTTGCTGCCCTCGGCTTCTGAATTCGCATGCCAAACTAGAAGTCCTAATGTTGTAAAAGGGAATAAAGGGAGACATTGGAGGACATACATCTTGGTTGATCCCAATTGTTTGGGTAAACAAAGAGAATTGCCTTACCTATGATATCTGATGCAATTTAAGATGGGAGCGGGCCCTCAGTTTGGAATTTGAGTTTCAGAGAATAGAATCATGGTTATGAGAGTAAGTGGAGTTGGGCAGACTGCTCTCCAGGGCCTCATTCATATTCCAAGTAGTGCGTTAGTGTTATGACTAATGAGAGAGTGCACTTTAGGAATCGAGTGTCCGATGAGGTTGAATGGTTTTCAATGTCTCCATTTTAGAATACACAACCAAGTAATAAATAGAAACGTTTATCGAATCTAAGGTCTTTGATCCTTTCTCTCTCAAGCCGCCAAATAGAACTATGGCTTTAGCGTGATGATTGGGGTTTCTCTCCCTATCTGGCATTGGGGGAGCTATTTACATTAGAAGGAGCGGTGTTATGATGAAATTCGGTCGTGGAGACTTTGGCCTTGTTCTGCCATGGAACAGGGCTGAGGGAGTGTAGCGGGCAATTCAGGAAAAGATTTTTCTTTTCGTATGCTCAGCAGGTCAGTTCAGTACTAGCGCACCAAGCAAGAAAATAGCTGGACATACAATCTAGCTCGTGCAATCAATGAGAAATTCCTTCGCCTTAGTAAGCTAGCTTTGTAAACTGAACAAGCCTAGTTCCCCAAGCACGTAGGTAGGACGAGGATCGATAATAACAAGAATGAACTTCTACTCCATGTAATGTAAGTAATAGTTGAGTCACATTTCAGTTCCCCGGGCTTTCTCCCTTCTCGACCAGATGAAGAAGATAAGAATTCCATTCAGGTGGGTAAGGGTTTGGCTTGACCATGTGTTCTCTCCTGGCCGGGTCAAAGGCAAAGACTGGCAAAGTTCATCATTCAGTGGTGGGGTGTTCATAGAAAAGAAGGAGTCGCCCAACGAGTGGCGGATTTCAATGGAGTCTCGCTTTAATGCTGGGGAGATACATAGATCTTGATAGAGGCTCCCTCATAGATAGAGGAAGAGTACGTGCTAACGCGCTACATCTTACGCAGTTGATCAGATCAGATAACCCTTCGTGCAACCAACCAAGCCCAACACATCAAATGGATATCAACAAAAACGGAGGCATGGCTGAGTGGCTTAAGGCATTGGTTTGCTAAATCGATATACAACGAAGATTGTATCATGGGTTTGAATCCTACTTCCTCCGGCACTCCAGTGGAACGGGAGGTCGAAATTATGTGAGAGAAAGAACCTCGTGGTTCCATTCCCCAGAGGACAGAATAGCACTACGTCAGTGAAATTGAGCGAAAAGCCCATTACGACTTGTTTTTGTTTGACCGACCTATATTCTTTCTAGTTGCAAGCTCTCTCCGGCCATCCAGTCCCTGGGCGGCTCTCGGTTCTAAAGCATGTTGGGAGATTAGGAGGTAGTTGAAAGAGCTACTCGAAAGTTTGACGAACAAGCAAAAAAAGCACCAACTCTTTTCTTAGTTTGAGGCTTTTCCCTTACTAGTCAAGTGGTAAGGTAGGGAGCTATTCGATGAAGAAAACAGACTTTAGGAAAGTGGTTCAGGTAGCTCAGATGGTTAGAGCAAAGGATTCAAAATCCTTGTGTCAGTGGTTCGAATCCACTTCTAAATGGGCTTTTGGTCCAAAGGACAGGTAGCTAGGGGAAAGCCTGATTTTGAAATTCAAGTGAAAGAGGAAGCCCAAGTGAGCGCTCTTGCACTGTACGGCTTTTTGGTGTCGCCCTATGAAACTGGAGGCAGATTTTCTAAAAAAAGCAGTCGATTACTCGGATTGGTTCTCGCGTCCCTATGCCCAGAAGGATGGGCGAGTTTGGTGCAAGTGTTCATGGATAGGGTGGATCTATATGCTCCGGGGGGTGAGACGAGATGTAGCGCACTCTGGTCAGTGCATCTGTTTTTGGTACAGAGGGCCATAGGTTCGAATCCTATCACCTTGATGTGAAGGGTCAAAGTGCAGAGCCTAGTAGCCAATTCGTAGTCAAGAAGGCAGACGAAATTTTCAAGTAAAGACTAAGGGGAAAGAATCTCTTTTTTCAATGGATTATGTGATCGAGTGTCAAAACTTGGGCTTTTCTTTATGAAATTCTTAATTAGTATCTCTATCATCTTATTGACTAGCGCACTTTGAGACTGGGGCTTGACTTGGGGAGCCATTTTCTTTGCTACATTTGTTGAGTTTCTCGATTTTCTCCTTTCTACCATGATGGATAGAGCACCTCTTTCCCATCTCAGTGGTCTCGGCCCTTCGCAACGACCGCTTTTCGATCTCAACCTCCCCCTTGGCTCCTAAGCTGGAGCCTGCCAGAACTTCCAGAGGAGTCTGACTACTAAGCATGTAATAAA
This sequence comes from Dracaena cambodiana, assembly GCA_036321105.1. Taxonomy (NCBI): domain Eukaryota; kingdom Viridiplantae; phylum Streptophyta; class Magnoliopsida; order Asparagales; family Asparagaceae; genus Dracaena; species Dracaena cambodiana. Next base: position 12,642,705 of record JAYEPQ010000017.1, read on the forward strand.
GTGTAAAAAAGGCTCTTGTGCACATATCCATTATTGGTTTGCTTTCTCCACTGCACACACATGGCTAGTCAAAAATTTGAATAACAACAAGAACATTGAAAGCAAAATTGCAGGCGAGTTGGTTAATGCGGATCCCAATTCATCATTCATCATAGTAAATCCACCTTGTGATCGATTTGCAGAGAAGAAATTGAATGCCTCATTGCTATCACTTGAATTCATCTATTTGCTTATAGATCTTGTTTGTGGTCTACGAAGGGAATGTTCAGCGAGTATGCCTGTAATCATAAAAAAAGTGCACTGCATGAAAGAAGGGCGAGCTATAATCAAACAGAAAGAGCATAATAGACGAACTGGTCAATCGATGAAAGGGTGGTGGGTTGGGGTAGGATGTACTGTCTGATGCAGATACCTTAGATCTAGCTATGCTTGCTTGATGACCTGTGCCACCTATTCTATTCTTGATACATTAGGGTAGGAATAATAGTAAGCTGAGCTGCCTATCTCGCTATAAGCGCTACCTAAGAACTATTGAAGGGACTCAAAGAAGAGTGGAAATAGTCTTAGATAGGAGAGAGCTTCTCACTAACACTTTTGACTCACTGCCAAAAGCTCCTTCTTATGTGCTAACACTAGAAGGAAGGGTTTTGGGTGAGAGAGAGACCATTGGAAAACTTATTCATTTAGATAGAGATAATAGAGCTATAAATAAAAAATATTGAACTCAGTATCCCCAGGGGTGAAGTGTCTGGTTTGATAGAACCAGAAGTTCACTAAATGCATTTTGCTTACAGTCAGTAGGAAAGGGGTTCTAGTAACGAAATATTCCTTCTATCGGTAGGCCACATTTATCATATTCATTTAAGTGCTTTTTGTCTACCATTTGTCAAAAGCAGGGGCAAGTCAGGCATAATGCTTTTCCAGGGAGATTGTTTCCATTTACATAATATTCTAGCTTCTCGCACATTCGTGAATGCTGTGAAAGTGATCTTCGTAATCAAGAGATGGGGTGTTCTCTCTCCCTACTTAACTAACAAGCAATGGGGACAAAGGCCGCGAATCTTGTCTTTGATGGTGATCATAGAACTAGGAAACTGATCAAATATTTTCTGTGTCAATGTCAGTTTGGAAGTCCTAATATCTTTATGAGGTCGAAATAGCATCACAGAAAGAGCAATAGGAACCTACTCCTAGTTGGCCAACGTCAAAGCAGGAGTGACACTACTAATGTGCTATACCAAGTGTGACGGCTATCCATTTAGATTGCTGTCTAGTGGTACTTTGTGGAGCGAAGCTACCATCCAGAGCATTCTTTCTAGAAATTTTTGTGAGAAGGTTGGTGGGTAGGGCACCTTCTTTCATAGGAAAGTGGATGTGATCTACTCTTTTGAGAGAAGTAGCGGTAATTATTCTTATTAACCAATCAAAACGAAGATCTAATAATTGGTAGTGGAACATTAGTTGTCTCAAAAGTAGTGCCACGAAGCCTTGCCTTTCTTCTTTCTTCCTTGGATGATGTTGTAGTTGCATCATTAGATAGGATGTCTCTTTCTTTCGTTTTCGCGCACAAGAAGTGCTTTCCATACAGGCTGAAGAGGGACTTGTTCTTTTAACTCCAGCTCTGACTCAACATTGGGATTCCTCCTTTTCAAGTAGTTCTTTCAAATCTGTTGATACATGATTGAGATTCAACCGATAGCAGATAGATTAATAAACTGTAGTCAATGTGATACAATACAACGACAAGCGAATCTGCTCTAATCTCACGGGTAGGTACTTTACAGGAGAGAGGGATCTGTGCTAGCCTATTTCGTGGGGAAACTCTACCGAAGCATATGTGTTAAGGATAGAGTGATTTCACCGATACGGATAACTGACTTGAGGAAGAATAACCCTTTTCTCGGATGAACACTTCTCTCGATTGACTATCTTGATGTGGAGGGGCCAGAACTCGCTTCTTCAAGAACTAAGAGTTCTAGTTTTCCTAAACCAACGGATCATCTTTCTGCAGAACCAAGATCTTCCCTTTCTCACAATATTTTCAGAGCAGGCATTTAACTGCTTTCTAGCAGCCGTGGGAGGAATAGATTCAGTAGTGAGGGAAAGATGATTGAGACTTCATCATACTTGAGGGTTGCCTTCTCAGACCTTCTTTGTCTGGGCAGTTAGCTATGAAAAGCAGCAAATGAGAGCTAGGATAGGTTGGGTTGGAAGAACACAAGAACACAATAGACCAAAGAACCGAAAACCAAGGAAGTCCATCTAGAAACATAAAGATCGATTTGTCTCTGACAGGTCATTTTTCACTTTCTCAATATGGCCAATCTATAAACGTAGGATCGTGAGTTTCAACCTATGGAGGTTTCATACTGGGTACGAAAATGCGTCTTTTTCTAGTCAGAATATGACCTTCCCATGCTCTTGACCCCGAAATGAGGATTCAATCATCATTCTCCAGTTGGAAAATGGCGACTGACTCCCCACTTCACCTCTAATCTAAAGAAAGGCAAGGAATGAAATAAGCATCAAAGCATCCCAAATGAAATGGATCTCTTTCTCGTGTATGCGAACTGATAAACAAAAGATAGATTTTAATAGTCAATCAGATCGAGTAATTGGTTTATGGTCACACAAAGGAATCAATCTTACTGATAGGAATGGTCTTTGTCTTTCCCTACTTAATTAGCAAACAAACAAGCAAGAGGGAGAGCCATACGAGTTCAACGTCTCGTACTATCATGTCTGATACGTCATTATCAAAAGATTTCAGTCTCGTGGCAATACCGCTTAAAGAAAGTGTTCAAAATGCAAGTCGAAAAAGGTGAAAATACATGAGGGACTCTGTGCCCAAAATGGGAGAACCATGGGGTGAAGGTATACTGTCATTACACGATGGGAAGACTTGGACCAAATGGATCATCACTCATGCTTTCGATAGAGATTGGGGCTCTCCAGAATAGGATCGAGGTATCGTATGGTTCAAACCAAGCTTCGAAGAGTGCAGTTTTCTTCATTAATGAGTGAAGCCTATCAACGAAAGCATGCACATTGTAGCTCCTTTCCATGGCTATTTTTCTTTCTTTGCTCGTCTAGTTCCGATTTGTAACTACACGTATCAGCTTAACCAGTAACTAGTACCTTTCGGAACTCTATTACCTTCCCTTCTTCCTTGACTATTGATGTGACAGTAACTAGATATTTATTTTGAATTGACACAATTTCAATAAAAAAGGAAGTAAGGTAAGGCACTGGTCTCATGTTTGAGAGTAAACTGCTATTGAATCCATAGCTAGTTTGTCTCTTGTGAATGACTCCGCTGCAAGAAGAGTAAGCACTCCTTTCAATATCTAGTGTGTTAGTTGGAGCTCTGCCACATATTCGCTGTTGAATAATCGCCGGTGCACTAATAGGAATAGACATTGGAATAAGAGAAGTTGTCGGACGTTAATCAGTAACGGGTGTGATGTTAGCAATTGAATGCGTATTGGCATGATCCTTTTTGCTGTGATTGATCCAGTAAGTGCGAGTACAGTAAGCGCTGCCAGATTAGAGCCATTAGTCCCTTATTTATAGGAGGAAGGAAGCCCTCACATAGTTGTCTGACTTTCTTTTAGTCTCTTTCGCCGGCTAGTGTAGTAAACTATAGGTCATTCGGAAGAGCTCCGTATAGTTCTAGTTTAGGGCGTAATGTTGTGGTTGTTCCCTCGACTGACCGAGAAAAATGACGTTCCATAGGCATCTTCCATTCATTTGGATTTTGGTTTTTCCGCACCTATTTAGATCTGCCTCTTCTTCAATCCAGAATTCCTAGCAAATCCTTGACTCCTCGAATACAATGGAATTTCAAACCTGGTGAATCTTTCACTCCACCTCCTCTAACTAAGACTATAGGATGTTCCTGCGAATTATGACCTTCAGCCGGAATGTGAGCAAATATATCATGTCAATTGCTCAACGTACTTTGGCTATCTTATGTAGAGCTGAATTTGGTTTTTTTAGTGTTCTCGTCAGAACATGTGGCATACTCCTTGCTTCTGAGGACAATCATCCGAAGCTTCAGTACAGTCCGTGCGCTATTTTTCTTCTCTACCATGATGAATCAATTGATTGAATGTAGACATCCATATCTTTCTTATGTCCTTCGCCCTTGCTCTATCACTAGTGGTTACTCCTGATCCAAAGCACCCCTTTTCCATTCAACGAGAGATCCAATCGTCAAAATCAATAAAAAGGCCATCATGGACGAAGATCCAAACGAATCAATCTTGTTGAGAGGTACTGCCCAAGGAGAAGAAAAGGTGACTTCCGAATCAGGGATAATAAATAAAATCGAAACCGGATAAAATCGTACATCGAAACAACTTCTGACATCACTGGACGGATCAGAACCACATTCGTGGGCTGATAATTTTTCTAGATAGGTCAAACTATTGGAAGCAAATGGAAAAGGAACACCGAGTGGGATCAAAGAAACTAGAGGCTCATCACTAAATAGATACAAATAGGTGCAAATTCCAACATTACCAAAGCCCACTTCGTTCTCTCGCTCTGCTCGCAAAGCAGGATACCAAAAAAAAATGAACTTCCCCCTCTGACCTCCACTACTGCATAAGATGGAAACTCTACAATTGATGCAGGTAATGAGAGATAGAAGCTCTGAAGCTGCCTCCCGATACAAACTCAGCAAACCATGCTGGAGCAGATCGACCAACGATTTCGGCGAGATAAGAGGGGTCTAGCATCGCCTCTTCCCCAATCACCTCCCGGTCCCATTCTGGGGGAGACCATTGTAACGGCAACGCCGTTCTGGTTGCTTCTAGCAACTCGAAAAATTGGTCACAGATTTGCCAAAAAATACTATTAAGATCATCCATAGTGATGAATTTCCAGCTCAAAATCATCCCCTATGGAAAATTCCAACAAAAGCATCAGAAACCTCACTATAGGAAGCTTCGTCGGGTCTCTATCTCAGGGATGATCTCTGGAGCAAATAAAGATGCTCTTTCGTTTGTTCTCCAATTGCGTTCCGAAATAGTAACATAGAAAGACTGGGAGTTTGGACAAATGAATCAGAATCCATTATATGAGCTTTCCTTTTGAGTTTTGCTTCATTGCTCTCGACAATTTGACAAAGACTTGTCGGAAATGTTTTTTCGATTGGGTTGGTCCAACCGAAGAAAGACATGGGACTTTTTTAGCGTGGGTTTTTTATTTATATACGATATTTCCTATACTGGCTACCATACTCGATGATACTTCCATCCATTAAATGACGGCATAGAGCAAATGACAAGATCGATGCGAGTCTTCCGTCAGTTTACTGGAAGTGCTTTGATGGTGAACTATGACGATAAAGAGTTAAAGAAGAAAACCAATTCGATATTCACAGCTCATTCGTTCAACAAACTGAAAAAGCAGGATGATTCTCTGAAGGAAGAAAGATTTAGTAGGTCATAGAGTTTTGACGGAGTGTCGGAATGCCAATATGTGCTTCTCACTCAACAGAAGTAAAGATGGAGGTGGGTGGGAAAGGAACAAGCTTCAACAGAAGCAAACTTTCAAACATTCAGGGCTTGAAATTTCCTTGTCATTGTTTGCCTATCTATCTCTAGAATAGCATGATATCGGTCCTAGTCCCACTTATCCGTAAGAGGACAGGAGCTATGCTTTCCATCAAACGACTCATTTTCCTCTATGTTTGGGTCTCAAATCGACGAAATTCTAGTAGGGGATATCTCCCCTAGTGGCAAACCGTCATGAACCTCTTTTCCTTACAGATTATAGGAATCTTCTTCCTTTTTCTAGGGTAGATGGGAGATCGCCATCTAACATACATAGCCATCAATGTCCACTTTCGTCGTACTGATGTGATTCTAGGGGCTGATAGAGTGCTCCATTGTTCTAAGCCTTTCGAAATACGTCCTACCCCTGACGTAATGGCTACCGCCTGGAAGGGAATCCCTCCATCTTGCTGTGGAACATAGCATTCTAGAGTCACTTATGAACCCAAAACAGCAAGGTTCCGAGGTCCGTAAGCTACTCCACTTGAACTCGACATCAGTGATTTCGAACGTTACCTACGACAATGGAAGAGCAAGGGTATTTTGGCAATGGAAAAATTAGAGAGAAAGAGAGAGAGAGAGAGAGAGAGAGAGAGAGATGTAAAACTCTTTTCTTCTATTATTTGATTTGCACAAGATAAGGCAAAAAGCCAAAGCAAAGGGAAAGGGGAGAAGACAGAGCTCCCGAAGCCCATAAAAGCGTAAGGGGAGAGTAAGACAGGGAGGGCGATGGAGTGAGCCCCTTACCCAATGATGGGAGGTTCCCGTCGAGACTAAGCCCTAGCTAAGTGAGCGCAAAAGTTTAGACTCAACCATAATATGTAATTATGGAATGCTGCGAGAGTGCATGGTGACCGGGTAGACGAATCGGTGGGACATAGCCATTGGCCCTTCCTGTAGAGGTTTCCTTTTCAGATAGAAAATCGTACAGGCCAAGAAGCTCATAGTCGCACATCAACCAAAGACTAAACTGACAGCATCTATTGAGGAAGAAGGAGAGGTAGAGTTGTGTGGCGACATTAGGTGCCTACCATCGAGGAAGCATCAGAAAGCAGGGTGGTCAGCCAAACTCCCACTCTAGTTAGATAAACCTTTCTCTACGGTGTAGGTCATCTTTCCAGGACGAGCCTCCATCTTCATAAAATATGCACCATAGTCCCAGCAGAGAGCTATCATCATCATTATATATGTAATTCCATAATGACGTGTCTTCCTTCCAAGCCAAAGGAAAGTACTATAGGAAGCAGGGGGAGGATAACAGGGGAAGGAGACTGGCCCTAAAGCTTACCAGCCCAAGCTCAATGGGCGAAAGTTGTGGGGAGTACAGTGAGTGTCAAAATTCCCCTGTGCAGGGAACTGTCCTAGCCAATTGCAAATGTCTTTCTTTCTTCGAATTCTATGTCTTAAGCATATTGCACGAAAGAAGAGTATGGCATCTCTGCTTTATGCTTGATAGTTCGACGTAGGTAAGCCAGTCAGCAAGCCTATTCATTCCATGCAAGCAAGCTAGCCAACGGAGCCAAAAAATAGTAGGCTTTCGACAGAATCTCCTTCCTTGTTGTATGTCCTTTCCTTATCTCTATCAAGAGCGATCGAATATGCACCTTAGTAGATATAAGATGAGAGAGTCAGTTGAGGGGCATTCACTAGAGGAGGTCTCCCCGAATAGTTGTCCTGTCCTTGCATATTTGAGTTGTTGGAAAAGAGACAGATTGAGGCGAAGACAAAACCATTTGAAAAAGCGAGTCAATCTAGTGCCCCTCCACCGTCTTAAACTTCCTCGAAAGAAGCCGTCGACGTGGTAGGGGGTTGTTATAGGTGCAGGGGAGGGATTGGACAAAGCAAAGTTGGCAGTCATTCTCTGATGTTATTAAGTGAAGAAGGAAATTGGAAGATAGAAGAGTTGACCCCATCCCCATCTTTAAAAACTCTCCATTAACTGCGCTCACCCGGTGGAAAGGGCCTGAAAAAGAAATAAGAAAAGAGAACGAAACATTCCCACTTCGTATTTCTTCACTATCATAAAGTCAACAACACACTTTCCACTTCCTGCGTAGGGACAACAACCTAGAAGCTGCATCAGCAATCGAACTCGGTATTTGAAGTTCCGAGCAAATGACTCTTCTGAAAAGAAGAACTTTTCTTTTGAGCTTGACCAAACACACTATCGAAAGCGTCCAATGGCTATCGTCAACATCGGAATAGGCATATTGGCTTATGACAAACTTGTTGAGAAGTTTTGAAGCTTGTACTCGTCTCTCTTTCACCTCGTATTAGAAATAGGCAAGATGTGCACAGGTCGCGATGGGAATGGTCAATCAATGTTTTCCACTTTGAATAGGGGCGATCGTCCCATTCACCACAACTATCTAGTCTTTGATTTATTCCAATCAGTAATAGGAAATGAAAGCGACGGCCCATGAAGTCAATGAGAGTCAGCAGGTCAATTCGTTGGTCTAGATATAGGGTGACAAACAGTTAATCGATATTGTAGAATGAGTTCCCCTTCGTCATGAGTGGTCTTCCGTCAATGGGTCTCATGGGTTAGAGTACGTTGAGCTTGGAAAAAGGATCTCAAAGACCCTTTCTTCTAGTAAGCCTCTCTGTAGCTCGTACCGCTCCTATAGTTTGACGTAGTTGTTGAGTTGTCGGTAAGAAAGGAAGCTCTTCCGTCCTAGTCCGAAGAGTCGGAAAAAGCAGCAGATAGGTAGGGAAATAAGCTCGAACATGCTCTATGTCTAACGAGAGCAAGTAATAAGAGCAAGTAAAGCCAGGATAAAGAGGAAGAGGTCTTTATCAAAAAGAAGCCGAAAGCATGCACGGCAGGAAAGCGGAGATTTGCCAGTAGTGCCTTGCCATATACATGAGTAATGAAAATGCCATCCCGCTCATGAATACCAAAAGCATAAAACCAAGCAAGTAAGATAGACTGAAGCTATTAAGACAAAGCTGACTAGAAAGTCAAGCTACGGCTAGTCCATGACTATCAAAGATGCTAGTCTCCGCTGACCAAAGAAAGGGATCTATAAGATCCCTTCCCGTAAGAAGAGGTATTTCTCTCTCACTTGAGAATATCTCGACGGCATGAACATGTTCCTCCCCTGACTCCTGGCAATCATGCCTCGTTCCTAACATTATTTCAAAGTTCCAGCTGCGAAGGGATGCCAGGGCAATTGATGCCGGCCTAGCAATTGATGCTCCCTCTTGTTCGTGCTCTGAGAACCAATCCACCTGCGTGTGCCTACTACGAGCCTGCCACAGGTTGCTTCCCAAGCCCTCCCTACCACTGCAAAAGCAATTTTCTTGTAGCCTGACGCTTTCAGGCTACTTTCCTAGGTAACTTTATAGTGAGTGAAATGGTAAGCGACCTGTAGTCGATCAAACGCGAGTCCCATATGCGTTTTGCAACTTTCCAGGTTGGGACCGACTTCCTTCTTGCACGCCTTTCGTGTGCGATATAAGCGATAAACAAAGGCAAATTACAAACCGTTCAAGCATGAGGCAGACGAACGGGAAAGGAATGCTGCTGTGTAAGCATGAAGATGGCTAATCTATCCTTTTCTTTCCTTTCAGTTGAAGTTTTATTAACTGTTCCAGTCCCTAAGGGAACCGCCCAACCCGTCGACGCATCTAGTGATAGTTGGAATAGTATGATACTCTTTCAGCCCCTAACAGGAGCCCAACAAAGTGGTTTTCCTTCCTTTAGTAGACCTAGTTCTTTAGTCTTGCTAATCATGCTCTCTTAGAGGAGAGCTTTGTGCGGCTTCAATGCTTCCGGGTAAGTGTTCAGCCTCAAAACCCTAGAGTGAGTCTTCTGTCTCCCCTTGCTATGAGGATCGTGTCTTGCTACATAGACAGGTTCATTTAGCAACATGCATAGGTCGTCTAAATAAATGAAATAGCTTGCTGGAGGTTCGATAAAAGCGCTTTCTTCGGCTTAGTAGAGCCTTTGTTACTTCTCGACATGAGTACTTTGCTTGTAGACATTAGGACTTTGTCGATCAACATTGGGGAAGTGAAAGTGAAGTTTGGTTAAGACGTTGAGTGTGACGTATTTCTATTAGTCTAAGCGAATCAGTGAATCACAAAAGGATTCTTCCTATTTTGTTTAGCGAGGGTGATGGGCAAAGGCATCGGGCTACGGGCAAAGGCATCGGACTATGTCAAGTGCTGCGTTGAGCGAGGGAGGGTTAAAAAAGTTATAGTTATAAAGTTCAAAGATCACTAGATGGCGGTGGGTACGAAAGTAAACTGTGAATGGGAGGTATTACAACCATAGGCTCCCTTCATGGGAGGCCAGTATAGTAAGGAAATGGTAGTGAACCCACTATTCCTATTGGGTGTGACAGCTTCGTCTATTCCATGTACATCATCTCGACGCCTCATGACCTAGCTTAGGTAGCGAAAGAATGAGTTTCCATCAGTGACATTTCGATTCATAGTCATAGCCCTGAAAGACATGGGATGCACTTTTCATTATGCACGGTGCAGCCTACACTTTGATGAGCACAGTGCAGTTCACGTCACAGCGACTTTGTTGTCTACCACTCACTAAAATACTATAGTACTCGAATTGACGAACCCATTTCTGCCCGAAAAATTTCTTCGTTGTTACTCTACTAAAAGGAAAAGACCAAACAACCATCGGAATTTATGCCCTTCTCCTAGTCTTCTTGTAGGTCATCGAGAAGAGATAGATGTGAATACCACTCTCTTTTCCAGTCTGACTCTGGTTCCTTCTTCCGTTCCGTTTGATAATTGCTCATCGCTTGTACTCCCAGTAACGACACTCCCCTTGCAGGTACCATCAGTAAGACTACTCGAAGTTTGACTGCTACGAGGGATTTTTTTTGTCTCTTCCTTCCCCCTACATCATATTATGACTCGTCACTTCTACGTGTTTCCTTCCTCTTACTGTTTTATATTGTTTGTAAAAAAACCAGCAAGTCAGGTGTGACTTGTCGTGAGAGTTCCCCTATTGTGATAGTCTGATAGTCTGACTACAGAGAGTAAGTAGTGACGCATTCCTCCTCCTACCATTTCATAGAGAGAATAAAAGACGTTGACAGTTCCTTTTTAGTGGTAGCGTCTTATGATGTTCATCACTTATCCCTGTGATGTGAAGTGGCCCTTGTTCGACAAACTCCTCTTTGGTTCTGAGGATGCCAATGGAGACAGTGTTGCCAAGTTCACTATTTTTTTCCCCAAAAATAAATATGGAGGGGATGTAATAGCTCTCCCATCGAAATGAGAAGGTCGGTCCACCAAACAAAACAGTTGCCTCACCCATGTACCAGTCAGTGGGAGTAGCTACTGCAACTCTGCTACACATAGCTCGCTAGCAAGACATTGCTAGCTCAATTATCTCCGAGTCCCTTTCCTTTAGGCTGCGGAGAATCTGATTCATTGCTTTCCTCCTTTCTGGTCCCGAATACCCACGGCTACATGGCTGTCCTCGAGCACGAATCAAATGACTTGTTGAATGGTTGTTCTATTGTACAGTGGGTGGGTTCCCAGAAGACCCCTCCAGTGACCCTTCTTTCCGACGAAGGACGTCTTTAAAGAATTGGTTGAAATTATGCTCGCTTGTGTGTAGTGAGATACTTCCCCCGCTTCTTCGCTACCAAAACGACGAATAACCCTACTAGAGAAAATGAATGAAATTCTATCTACTTTAGTAGTAGTGAATTTGCATTCATTTTCGGAAGTCAATTCGTTGCTTTTTTTTTTACTCAACCACATATACCTCATTTTATTTGCCTTATGACAAAAGGGAGGCTTATGTTTGATTGTGAGTGATCCAGCAGGATAGGTTTGTCTTACATACTGAACGAACACTCCTGATCTAATGCTTAGTCCCAAGGCTGGTTCAGTTCGGCTGCCATGTGACTTGGCTTGCAAAGAGAGTGCAACCATAGCAGTAGAGAGAAAAGAAGGCACAAAAACAGAGAATTGAGAAAGCAGTCTTATAGTTGTGTAGATCTATAGAGCAAAATTCTCAAATCAGAGATCGAAGAGAGATGATGAAAGACAAGACTCCGATGCAGATCGTCCAATGACACGACATCATTTGGACAGAAAAGAGCTCGAAGAGATGAAATTGATTGAAGAAGAGATGAAGTCAGAAAAAAGGATAGGGAAGTGAGGGCGAGAAGAAGAGATGGTGATGGCCTTGTTTACGGTGACGGGGGATCGAGGGGGCTCTAGTTATGCCTACCTTCTGTCGAGGGGTACTGCCGTATAGGAGGAGAGTGTTAAAAGTGTAACAACTCTTCAATGTTAGAGGAATAGGAGAATTGGTTAGGGATCAACTCGTTGGGAGGGCGACAGTGCTATAGGTATCGACGGGTGACGGTGTGGTTCAGACTGACAGAAATGTGTCTGAGGTGGAGACAAGACAAGATTAACCTCAGCTCACCGGAGATGATCCTCCACCGCCAAAAAAGTTGCTTCTGGAAAAAAGCATAATGCATTTTGTAAGCCTTGTAGAAATTATTGGAAGAACTCTAAGTCAGAACCTAATATAATGAGGTCTTGCAAGATCTCTTGCAACGAAGATAAGATTTTTCTCCTCTTCGTCGAAGAGAGAGAGGCGTACAACTTCCAATAGAGTAACCCTATGCGGGTCCGGCAAATCAAAGGGTGTATTCAAACGAGATGTGAGATTACCATATAGATCTGGCCACAAAGTTCCGCATATAATCTCACAGTTCATTGGTATCGACAATGTAAATCTAGAGTGTCAAAATTTCTGATATCCAGTAAGACGTGAAAGTTAGGAGCCCCCTCTGGGGAAGCGACCTATTCATAGAGTGATCTATGATCGAGATATAGTATCTTGAATCTGTCTTATCATAAAGAAAAAGAAATCAAAAATATTGATTTTCGATTTCTTTTTCTTTCTAATGATTTTCGATTTCTTTTTCTTTCTAAGGGTTACTCAATGAATTGGGGGTGGGACCTACTAGCATAATGCATGCTAGAATGCGGAAATTTGAGATCTCACGAACGACTTTTTTTACAAACTTTCCGGTCAGGCCTATGGATGGATCCTTTTAGATTTACGGGTTGGCCATGACCTATGGGCTGGCCATTTACATGAGCGTAGGGAATCTATATTCAAGCATTCGATGTCAATCCTTGACAGGATAGGTGAGGAATCACTACTCGATCTGATCTATTAGGGCCTACAACTTCGCCAAGCCAACTGGAATCTCTTTCCACAATGCATTTTTCAAAAAAAAAGAAGAAGAAGATGACTGTTCTTTAGAATCAAATTCGCTTTCCATGGTGAACGAGTCGTCCCATACCTTCTGCCTGTCTCATGTGTGTGGAACCAGGTCTTTTTTAGTTCAAGCTGGAATGAAGTATGTAGGGCTGGGTGAGAAAGGGTCCTCTATTACCTCTCTGTGAAGCGGGCCTTCGATTCCAGTGGGGACTGACAATATCTGAGGGGGAGAACTACCGGAATAGACAAAGAAGGAGGATTTTGATATTCAGAGAGTTGATGTAGAGAGCTCTTTGCAGGGAAACGTCGCAAGTCAAGTTTGGGGGGAAGCGGGCATCGACCCAACCTTATAAGTATTCAAACTATAACAGTTCTGATGAACAGTCACTCACTTTTGATAGTTATATGATTCTAAAAGATGATCCAGAATTGGGTCAATCACATTTATTGCAAGTGGACAATAGATTGGTTGTACCAGTCAAAACTCATCAACGTATGATTGTAAGACCTGCTGATGTACCTCATAGTTGGGTTGTACCTTCTTCGGGTGTCAAATGTGATGTTGTACTTGGTCGTTTGAATCAGACCTCCATTTTGGTACAACGAGGAGTTTACCATGATCAATGCAGTGAGATTCGTGGAACTAATCATGCCTTTACGCGTGCGCTTGGATACATAAGCCAATTGCTTAGCCCACTCTGGCTCAGCCGCACCACCCCACCCCAGGTCGGGTTGTGAGCCACCTGACGAAGCAAGATATTACAGCGAGCAGCTGGAGTAGTTGGGAGCCGACGGAGCCAGCCAGTAGATAAGATAGAAGAAGGGGCCAGGCTCTCTATAGAGCAGAGGAGACAGTTAGGATAACGAGCTTGAAACGCAGAGCCCGAGTGGTCGACGAGCGAGCCCTAGTTGATGGCATTTCTCTGCAGCTGGCACTCAAGGAACCACGGGGCACTCTATACAGAGCAAGCGACGTTATCAGGGATGAGACATCCGTGCAAAGACCTCAATTCTAATTAGGAGGTCGAACCGACGGACCTATAAAAGTCAGGGCAACCACGTCCCCATGGCAATGCAATAGTGTCCTGAGGGAGGAGTTGAGAGGCCTTATAGTATCACGGACCTCTTTTTCATTCTAGGTCATGCGAAGGGGGCAAATCCGACGATCGTACAGTTATTTTAAAAAGACAACACCTCTTAGTCCTGGCACCACTTTCTTTCTCACTTATTCCAGCTTATTCATTTTTTTCTTTTTGTGCCGTGGTGAACAAACAAACAAAAGAGGGCCGCCTTAGCGGAAGGAGAAGGACCAGCAACGGCAAATCCCCCTTATCCTCTTCTTATTCCTAACCGTTTGTTACGAGTCCAGGAAGCCTGGAATCATCAATATGAGGGATCCTTCAAAATAGAGAACGGCGGGTAGGGCTTCTGCCAAAGCCTCCCCCTCTTTCCAGTCAATATAAATGGGAGGGGCCAACATAACCAGCCACTTTTATGAATATACACCGTCTGTTTCAGAGTGGGACCGCCCTCCCTCCTACTAATCTAGCCTCGAACCTTTCTTTCCCACCCTTCCATAGGGGACTTTTGACATTCTCATGATTCCCAGCCCGATGCGAAGCATGGTTATGTACATGTTCCGACTCGTCGGTCATTATAGATCAGGAGGCATGGCGAGGCGAAGGGATTGGATTGGAACTAGGATCAGATTAGTGGGCAACCAATGTTGATGCAAATAATGACATGACCACAAAGGAGTCGGTTCAAGTTCCAATTGGGCAGGTTACAAGAGTACGAGAAAAGAATTTCAAAGATGCATTAATGGGCTGATTCAAGAGGTTTGGGTTCAAGCAAATTCATGGAGGCCCATTGAGGATGGTTCACGTGTTCAATAAAAATGCATCAACATAATTCAACTACTAGAAGAATCCGGTCAAAACTGATTATTTTCTTTCCTATTGCGGGCGTGTGATCAGCCAAATTAAGGGCTGATTGATGTGATAAATTACTGCAAGCGCACAGTATCGGTGTAGCGCTGTACAGGTCGTCCCACAGGGATCTAGGGTGTTTTTGCGATTCTTACTCTTTCCTTAGTCTAGCGATTTAACAAACAATTCTAGGTTGAAGTCGGATTAATTTAAATAGCCTAGGATTTAGAATCCACTAGTTTCCAACCATGTATTTACTTCTATTATCTTCTTCTTTCATAAAAATTTGATCTTTTTAGTTTAATCTTTATTTAAAGTGTCCTAAGTATGAGCTATCAAGTGGTGTGCAAGCATAACTCATCAAAAATACTACTTCTCATAAAAACAAACTAAATCTTTAGATAATTCAATGAAAAAGATAAAATCAACAACCCCAAACCCTAACTAAGCATAGGCTATCAAAAAACCTAATTCAAGTATAACCTATCAAAGTCTTAATCTTCGAGTTCTAGTATTTTAATCTTTTTAGAGAAAAATCATGTCTTTATTCATTTTTATTCAAGAAGAAAAATATGAGAAAGCAATTACATGGTGGATCCTAACTTCATCTACATCCTAGAGCTAAACTAATTAGCTACTCATGATTCTAGAAAGCAATAAAATCTAATCTAGAAAGCAAATAAATCTATACAGGAAGCAATTAAATCTATCTAAAAAGCAAATAAAGATTAGAAAACAATGGCTTACCTCTGGAGCACGCTATTGTGGCCGCCACCCCTTCAGGAAAATCTTAATTTTATTAATGAAAGATGAGTACAAACTAAATTCTAATGTACATTAACTACTGCATAAAACCTAGAATACAAGGCTACGACCAATATATAGACTTCGAAAATCAAATACTAATTCTAACAGAACTGGAAAACCAAAAAGCCACGTGAGAAAACTCGGCGTGTGGGCCCATGTTTTGGCCGCTATTTAGCGGTAAAGGCCACTAATCAGCGGCCTAACATTGTAGAAATTGCTTGAAACTTTTTTCACGTTAAGCTCTTGTCTTTTTTATTCAGTTTTCCTGATTGTATTTGACTTTGAATCTCTGCAGTATCACAGTCTTGTAGTTTTGCCTGCTTTAGTAACTTTTCTGATTTCCTACTCCAACATTAATTTCTTGCCATCTCCTTGTACGAATTGAATTACCTGAAAAAGACATTAAAAATACCCGAGTAGCATTTATTTATATACAAAAAATAGATAAAGTATGAGAGAAAAAAATACAATATATAATATTCATCACTGATTGTTTCATTTTGTTTCATTTCTATTTTTGATTGTTTCCTTTTTTTTATTTTCTAACTTTGATTTGCAGCAATCATGTCTCACAATAGTGAAAAGAGTATCGCTGAAGGTGCTACAGGGATGGTTGATCCAAAGTTCCTCATGGAGGCCATGATGAGTGAGATGAGGCATGTGATGAGTTTAGAATTGGAGCAGGTACATGAGCGGATTGATCTGATGGAGAATACACGTTATGAGCAGCCACAAAATACTCATAAGGTGCATAGGACGGAAAGAGTTCAACATCGGGGAGTGAGAGATGAAGATGAAGAGTATTATGTGGTTGGTTTTGATGAAGAAGAAGATCGGGATTTAGTTGTTGGTAATAGGAGATGTAGAGGGCGGTTTAGAGGAGATAGGAATCAGGAAGATAACAACTTGGATAGTATTAAGATGAAAATTCTAGCATTTCAAGGAGGAAATGACCCCGAGGCTTTTCTTGAGTGGGAGAAAAAAGTGGAGTTAGTGCTCGATTGCCACAACTACTCTGAGATGAAGATGGTAAAACTTGCTGCCATTGAGATTTCTAACTATACTATTGTGTGGTGGGATCAGTTAGTATTGAACAGGCGGCGAAATAGGGAACGACCGGTAGAGACGTGGGAAGAAATAAAAATAGTGATGAGGAAGCGGTTTGTGTCTATGCATTACCACCAGGAGTTGTACAATAAATTTTAAATGCTCCGACAAGGTAATCAGAGTATGGAGGATTATCATCAAGAGATGGAGATTGCTATGATCTAGGCTAATATCGAAGAAGACCAAGAGGCTACTATGGCTAGGTTCTTGAATGGTGTGAATCAAGAAATTCATGATAGGGTGGAGATACAGCATTATATGGAATTAGAGGATATGGTGTACATGGCCATCAAGGTGGAGCAACAACTCAAGAGGAGGGGTGGTATACATGCATCCCATAATTCGGGTTTTTCCCCATGGAAACCGAGTCATGTGAAGAAAGAGGAGAAACCAGTTTCAAAACCTAAATTCGAGCCAAAACAAGAGACAAGCAACCATAACACTCAAGGTATATCTGGCCCTTCCACTTCTTGAAATCATGACATTAAGTATTTTAAATGTCAAGGCAGGGGTCACATAGCAGATCAATGCCCGAACAAAAGAGTCATGGTGATAAAGTGTAATGAAGAGATCGAAACCAACGACGAGTCCGATACTGACTCTATGCCACCATTGGAGGATGTAGATGATGAAGAATATGCGGTCCAAGGTGAATTGTTGGTGTTAAGATGACTTTAAGCTTGCAAGCAAAAGAAGTTGAAGAAGTGCAGAGGGAGAACATCTTTCATATTAGGTGCTACGTTAAAAACAAGGTATGCAGTATGATTGTTGATAGACGAAGTTGTACTAATGTTGCAAGCACAACCTTGGTGGAGAAATTAGGACTGCCCACACAGAAACATCTGGCCGTACAAGTTACAATGGCTGAATGATAGTGGTGAGGTAAAGGTGAATAAGCAGGTTTTGGTTTCATTCCGCATCGGAAAATATGAAGATAAAGTTTTATGTGATGTAGTTCCGATGCAAACTGGACATTTTCTATTAGGCCGACCATGGCAATTCGATCGGAGAGTTACGCATGATGGCTTCACCAACAAATACTCGTCGTGCTCAACCAAAATCCCATCACCCTTATGCCAATGACACCGAAATAGGTTTATGAAGATCAAGTGAGGTTGCAAAAAGAGAGTGATCAAAAGAAAGAGAGTGAGCAAAAGAAAAAGAGTGAAAATCAGATAGTGGCCGAGCAAAATGAGAGAGAAAATGAAAATCAAAATTCAGCCATTGAGAGAAAATCAGAGAGAAAACAAAAGAATTTCTATGCAAAAGTGAGTGAGATTAAGCGAGCGATCTTTTCAATTCAGCCGATGATTATACTTTTGTACAAAAAGGCATTTTTAAACACTAACGAACTTGACCCTGCTTTGCCCAGTTCTGTTGTTTCTCTTTTGCAGGAGTTTGAGGATGTCCTTCCTGAGGAAACACCACATGGATTACCACCAATTCGAGGGATTAAATATCAAATTGATTTTGTTCCCGGTGTGACAATTCCAAACCGACCAGCCTATAGGAGCAATCCCGATGAGACAAAGGAGCTTCAACGACAGGTAAGTGAGTTGTTGAAGAAGGGGTACGTGAGGGAGAGCATGAGTCCATGCGCCATTCCAGTTTTACTTGTACCTAAGAAGGATGGGACATGGAGAATGTGCTTTGATTGTCGAGCCATCAACAGTATAATGGTAAAGTATCGTCATCCTATTCCTTACTTAGATGACATGTTAAATGAATTGCATGGTTCTTGTGTGTTCTCTAAGATTGATTTAAAGAGTGCTTATCATCAAATTATAATGAAAGAAAGAGATGAATAGAAAACTGCCTTTAAAATAAAATATGGTTTGTATGAATGGTTAGTTATATTTTTTGGGTTGACTAATGCACCAACACTTTTATGAGACTTATGACTCATGTTTTGTGTGCATTTATAGGCAGGTTTGTTGTTGTCTACTTTGATGATATACTCATTTATAGCAAAAACTTGGATGATCATGCAGTACATTTGAAATCGATTTTAGATGTGCTTAGGAAAGAAAAGTTATTTGCTAACCTGAAGAAGTATACTTTTTGCACCGATAAGCTTGTTTTTCTGGGATTTGTTGTTAGTGCATAGGGTATACAGGTTGATGAAGAGAAGCTACGTGCAATCCAAGAGTAGCTGAGTGCCACAAGTGTAAGCGTTCGTAGTTTTCATGGACTTGCTAGTCTTTACCGACGGTTTGTGAAGGACTTTAGTAGCATAGCCGCATCACTTACCGAAGTGATCAAGAAGAATGTCGGATTTAGATGGGGAGAAGAACAAGAGAAGGTGTTTCAGCTAATCAAGGAGAAGCTAACCAATGGCCCCTTATTGTCTCTACCTAACTTTTCTAAAACGTTTGAGATTGAATGTGATGCTTCAGGTATTGGCATAGGAGCAGTTCTTATGCAGGAGGGACGACTAATAGCTTACTTCAGTGAGAAATTAAGTGGGGCCACCTTAAGTTATGTGACTTATGACAAGGAGTTGTATGCATTGGTTCGAGCTTTGGAGACATGATAGCACTACCTATTGCCTAAGGAGTTCGTAATTCACACTGATCATGAGTCCATGAAACACTTGAAGGGCCAACACAAGCTAAATAAAAGACATACTCATTGGGTAGAGTTCATTAATGCATTTTCATACGTCATCCGGTATAAGCAAGGTAAGGAGAATGTGGTCGCCGATGCACTTTCTCCCAGGTATGCATTACTCTCTACACTTGATGCAGAATTGCTTGGTTTTGAACACATAAAAAGTTTATACTGTAGAAGTCTTGTTGCTAATCTTCTCTGTTGATGTCTTGTCTTTGTTAGGAATATCTTCTGCTGCTGTCATTTTTTTATAGGAAGTTAATCCCAGATATGTCTAAAAGGGCCCGGCCCCCGTGGCCATATCGGTAACCTCAGATACTTCTTTTATGCACGGCCCTCGTGACCAGTGTCAACCTCCCCGGTGGCCAGCCAGGAAGGACATGTTCACATAAGAGCCAAAGCTTCGCCACAGATCACTCTGTGAGAATCCTGAATCACGTTTCCGGCGGTTTATGGCCCTCTTATCTAAGCAAGCTCTGATACCAGATAAATGCACACTACTACCAGATAAATGCACACTACTACCATGGAAATGCACACTGCTACAACTGTCACACAACTAATGCAGAAGAAAAAGCTAATACAAAGGGAAATATACTCAGGCACACTTAATTATACAGATAGGTGGTGGAGAACTATAAATGGTTGGTAGTTTGATCGGCAGGCATAAAGCTGGCAAAATAGATGGGAGAGGATGAGAGGGTGAGAGAGGATGGTGAAGCAGAAAAGGAGGCGTCGATGAGTTTAAGGTGTTGTGGAAGTTTGCTTGTGTTTTAGCTAATTCGCCGATGATCATCCCATCCTTCGGAAGCCCCTTTTATAGACGACCTTCCTTGCGTGAGAAGCCTGTTGAGAATCTTACTGTAGAAGTCTTGTCACAAGTCTTCACTGTTGACATCTTGTCATTGCCCGAAATCTTCACTGTTGATGTCTTGTCGTCAAGAATCATACTGAGAAGTCTTGCCATGAATATGCACTGTTGATGTCAGGAATCGTACTGTAGAAGTTTTGTCACGAATATGCACTATTGATATCAGGAATCATACTGTAGAAGTCTTATCGCGAATCTTCTCTGTTGATGTCTTGTCTTTGTCAGGAATCTCTTCTGCTGCTGTCAAATTTTTTTATTTATATATATTATTTTTACATATCCGTTCGAACTCTGTTGGGATATCTAAATTTTTGTGGTTGAAAGCTCTATCTTGTAATAGCTTCATTGCTCTGTGGTTCTGTCCTTTCGGGATGCTAAACTTTACATGATAGTCCGTTGTGGCGACTATCTTTCTTCCGTCTGTCATGATTGAGTAGCTGCTAATATTTTTGATAAGCTTTCTTACTTTATCGACCTGCTCGATAAAACTGCTACACCAGAAATAATTATAATTGACTCCTTCGATGTTGTATTTGGGGTCAAAGTTTTGCCATTGCTTGGGGTAGCCAAATATCCATATTTGATATGGTTGGAAAAAGATTGTGTCTACTCTCCACCCAAGTATGCTAAATATTTGGAAGGTGAACAAATGATGATAATTAATACTTGTCGCTAGTTTGTGGGTAAAAAATCTTATTATTGATGGTAGTTTGCACCACTCATGTTCCCCTCTTAGTCTGAAGCACAGCTAGCTTATAAGCCCCCATTCGACTCCTTGGATATCCAACATTCCTGCTTTCATGAATTTAAAAAGTTTCGGGTAGTTATTTCGGGCCAAGATAATATCTGTTTTATTTGTTGACAAGATTCTCCTGATATTCTCTTTGGGATCGAACGTCATTGTTTTGATACTCGAAAAGAATTCTTCGGGAAATGCCTGTCTAGATTCCTCAAGAGTTCGTACTCTTTTTGTCTTTTCTAACATAATTATTTCTTTTCCTTTCTTCGGGTTTTCCTGCAAAATGATTAGTTCATAATTATTTACACATATAAAAAATTACCACTAAAATCTGAACTCGACAGCCTCTTGCCGAGACGTAGATCCTGGCATAAGAGGTATACTGAGTTTTTGGCTTGTATCTTTAATGTTTGGGTTTAATTTTTGATCTTCTCCTAATAGTCGTGACAGCACTGGCTCTCTTATTTCCTCCCTACTACTAGATCTCCTGCCTACTTCTCTAGTTTTTCTTACACTATTTCTTCTTGTTAGTAAAGGCTGTTTAGAATTATTTTTAATATATAGGCTGTTTTCAGAACTTTGTATTTCTACCCCTCCAAAGTTTTTCGGTTCTTCAGTTTGTATTAAATCTTCGAAAAACTATTGTCTAGGCACCGTGAGATCCTTTATATTCATTAGTAGGGGTTTGATTTCTTCCTCAAAAGGTTTTGGTTCAAATATTTCGATTATTTCTCTTTGATTTGAAACTGTTCTTGCCTCTGTGGTCTGGGTCAATTCATGAATCGTCGTATATTCTATGGCCAGATCATGTGAGTTGGTTTTCATGTTCATTCCTTGGGTCTTAATTTTTAGTCGTACAGTGTCTATTATGTTTGGGTCTGATATAGAGATAAAATAGTTGGGTCAGATATTGAACCATACAGTTTGATTTACTAGATTGGATTGAAAACCCCCTATTAGTGCTTGGTGGCAGTTAGTGAATCAATTGTCCATTACGATATTATTATAGGGATATCTATGCCAACTCTAAATAGTGCATTAATTTTGATTTGAATTAGGCCAACGTGGATATAGCAAAATTCTGGGTATTTCTTTTCCATCGTCGTATCTTGTCTCGACTAAAGATGCGGATGTCTACTCTTCCTCCGACTGACAGATTTGCTGTTGTGTTTCCATTAATGTTTTCCATTATTCTTCTAGAAAAGAAATTGAACTGTAAAATTTTGTATATTTCTGTTTTTTTATTTGTTGATGTTTTTTCATTCTATCGATGTCTTCTGAACTAAAAACTGTTCTCTTCAACTACATCTCCTAATATTATATTGTCTAGTTTTGATACTAGGGGTGTGATAGGACTTAATTCTTCGTTTATCATGAAAACTAGTTCGGCGTCTGAATCATTTTTGACCTCAAGTTCATATAGTATTAAATCTGTTGGCAAGATTTGTTCACCCAGACAAATTATAAGTTCTTGTTCCTCCATATATTTTATCATTTTTGGGCATTTTTTCCTCTCTTAGGGCAATCTCTAGTAAAATGTCCTTCTTCATCGCATACAAAGCATATACAACTCTTCTTGTCCCTTTGTGTAGAGGATTCTCTTTGTGCAGAAGACTCGTCCTTCTTTCTAATATATTTATTGCTTCTGACAAATCCTCTACTCCTTCTCCATGGTTTCCATCGAAAGCTTTTTCTAAATGTTGGTTTTGGTTTTTTCTCACTTCTTATTTTTTATTTTTTGCCAATTATTTTTTCATTGCACCTTCTTCTTTTAGGAGAGTTACTTATTGTGTTCTTCATTTTCTTGTAGGATTTTATATTAAGACAGTCATCTTGTATTATTTTAAGTGCATAGTATATACGGTGCCCCAAATTATCCTTTTTCTCAATTTGTTTTAAGTAGTCTGGGTATCCATTTCTTGTTTTGGTATCCCATGGACTAGGAAGCTTATGGAAAAAAGGATCAAACCAATTTTGTGCCTTATCGTATTCCAATTTGTAAAAGTATTTCGAGAATATTTTGCAGTATTCTTCGAATTCACATATCTCGCATAATTCAATTTTGGACAGTGCATATAGGACCTCTTCTTCTTGAGTTCTATCATCTATGTACTCACATAAATTCTCGTTGATGATCTTTATGAAATCATTGAGAATTCTTTCAAAATTTGTGATCTTATCGCCTTCTCCCCACTCCTTCCGTTTACTTTTTCCTTCTTCTGAATTTATCTATTGTTTATCCATTGCAAAACATCTCCTTATAAAGTTTCCGTAATGTAATCGATAAATCTTTCGTTGTCCCATGATCCTTCATGATTTGTGATTACGACGGCTAGGGATTGTACCCAGTCATCTATATCTTTTTGTTTATCCTTCAAATGTACATTGGATAAATCTAGATATGTTCCTCCTTGGGATATACTTATTTTTATTAAATCATCGACCCTCATACTCCCTCATATCTATGGGTTGTTTAAATCTACTGTAGTTTTCCTATCCTCTCCAACATGTATCACCTCACTGTCAGATTCAATTCATTTCTCGTGTTTGGACTCGTATTCATCGTGTATAGTCATTCCGTAGTTCTCGTTATCTGAATTTGTGGTGCTTTCTGGCTCTTCTTCACTTTTTAAGTTATATGTTTCAGGGTCAAAATTAAAATGGTGTAGCAACTCTTTATTTTGTAGATAGGTTTCTTGCATCCTACTTACTAGATGGTCTCTCTCTTGAACAGTATTGCATGGATCCCTATATAATTCTTTCCAACAGTTAATTAGTTCCACGATTGAGTCATGCTCTTTTCTGGAGTATTTTCTATCTACTTGCATCATGTTTATCTGTTCACTGGGTTTCTTTTATTTTGAGCTTTGTTCCTAAATTGTCAATTCGATCTAATCTTCCTAATATTTCTCTTACCTCCTTATCGAATTTTGTTATTTCTTTGTCGAATTGTTCTGTGGGATTGCCGTGAACGGTTTTACAAAATATAGAAACATATATTTCATTTTGTTGTATCATCTTATCTAATCATTTTTCTATCTTATTAAACTTACAAACTATATAATCAATAAGGGTGTTGAGAAAATTTGTAATATTCATTAGGTTTTTATCTGTTGCGACTAAAAAATGTTCTAAGTGACTATTATTTCTTTTAGTTCTCTCAAATATGCATGGTATATCGGTAGCCATTTAGGATGTCGCTTGGTAGCTAGCTCAGAGTAGCCTATGGTACCTAAAACCGTCTCCTGAGGGTCACCCTACAAATGCCTATCCGCGGCAACAGAGGGAATTCTTTTAGGAATCTGGACTTTAATGTTACTCAATTCTAGCCGGGGACACTTATAATGAAACTAGGACATGCAAGTTGTGAGATGCCACGTACGTACTATAAATCCTTCCCCAAATTTTTCCTAATTTTTCTGATTTTTTTAGAAATTTTTGAAAATAAATTTACACAAGATAAAATAAACATAGAGATTTATCAAACATACCAAACCAAATGCAGATTACTTTAAAAATTCAGAATATACAGTACATACCGGAACAGTAGCCATCATACCGAAGAAATTTTGTACAGACTGCAGACCCCTACCACCCAAAAAGGAACGCCTCGGGCTCTAATACCAGATAAACGCCTGGGGGATTTCTCTAGTATTAGAGCCCGGGCGTTCTTTTTTGGGCGGTAGGGGTCTTCGGTATGTACAAAAGTCTCCAGTGTGATTACAACTGTTCTGGTATGTAATGTACGTTCTGAATTTTTATAAAATTATCTGTATTTGTTTTGGTGTGTTACATAAATTTCTATATTTGTTTTACCTTGTGTGAATTTATTTTCAAAAAATTCATAAAAAATTACCAAAAAATCATAAAAAATCCAAAATATTACAAAAAAATCAAAAAAATTACTATAGCATAGTCGACACTGTAGCAATACTACAGCAAAAAATCCCTCGAAAATTAGAAAATGTCACTATAGCAAAATGCAAAAAAATCAAGTAGAAATCAGAAAAATTAGAAAAATTTGGGGAAGGATTTATAGCATTTACGTGGTATCAAATTAACTATAACTCTTACCTATATTCTCTCCCAACCTGTATCATTACTGTCCTAATTTCATTCTAAGTGTCACTTGCTAGATTTGAGTATTCTTAAAACCCAGATTCCTAATCATAACCTTTGTTGCCATGGTAGGCGTTTGTAGGATGATCCTCAGGAGACGGTTTTAGGCACCTTATGCTATTCAGAGCTAATTACCCATGACATCTTACATGGCTACCAACATAGTGTGCAATTGTGAGAAGTGTAGAGCGGATTGTAGTAAATATGATATCATGTATAACGATATATATGATATGATGAACACTCCAAAATATTCCAGAAAAAAATTTGATGAGATAGTTCTCCGAATAAAAAATATTAAAAGAACAAGGTAAAAATCCCAACCTAACATTAGAATCCAAAGAAAACATAACTCAACAACTTGAAGAGGTCTATAAAAAATTTAGGGGTCTACTAAGTCATTTTAGGTATAAGCCGAACCAAAAAGAAATTGAACCTAATGCCATAAACAAAATAATTAAAGAAGATGAAAAGGTGAATAAATAAAATGATAGTAACCTCCCTGTAGAAAATGAAAATAGATGTAGCAACCTATCACAAGTGAGTAACCATGGAAATAATAATGAGGCAATTGAAGAGGATAATAATCTAAGTAGTCCCTCACAAACTGAATATCTAACGAAGAATAGTTACTTAGGAAGTAGATATAAGGCAGAGAGAATAAATGAAGAATTCATCTTAGGTTCTGAAGAAGAGTGTATGATAGGATACAATAAAATATTAGGAAAGTTGGATCAAATTGATAGATAGGAACTAGTTCACAACCAGAGAGTCCAAGTCAACAAATTGATATAATGCAAGTCGAGAAAACATACTTCAAATAAGAATACAACTCAATACTTGAGATAATTAATTGGTGGAAAGAGTTGTATAGGAATCAGAACAACACTATTCATGAGAGAGAGTATATAGAAAATAGGATACAAGAAACATATCTCCAGCATAAAAATTTGTTACACCATTTTGAGTTTGACCCTGGGATATACGATTTCGTTGAAAACCTAGAAAATGAGAGCATCGCGAATTCAAAAAATAAAAACTGTAAGAAGACTACAGATGATGAGAACAGGATGTACAATTTGAAAAATGGTAATGAAGATCTAAAAAAAGTAAGAATCGCAAATTCATTGGTCGAAAATTGTGAAATGACTACAGATGATGAGTACAGGACAGAAACTAAAGAGAATATCATATCTGACATTAAGCTGATATATGTTAGAGAAGATAGTAAATCCACAATGAACTCGAGTGATTTAAAAATGGAAATAAATATGAGGATTAGTAATTTAGATTTGTCCAAAGTACATTTCAACGATATAAACAACTGGACGCAATCCTTAGATGTCATAATCACAAATCATAAAGAATCATGGGACAATGAGAGATCTGTCAATTACATTACGGGAACATTACAAAGAGATATTTTGCTATGGATGAAACAATGGTTAAATTCGCAAAAGGAGTGGGTTGAAAATGACAAATCCGTTGGATCTAAGGATACCACTATTGACCTCATAAAAAAAAATTTATGTTGAATAATAGACAAAGAAATAATCTTCTGTGCAATATCTAAAATTGAACTATGTGATATACGCGAATTTGAAGAAATCTGCAAAATATTCTCAAGATACTTAGAACACGATAAGACACAAAACTGGGTTGATCCGTTCCTTCACAAACTCCCAAGTCCATGAGAAACTAAAACACATAACAGATACCTAGGTTACCTAAAACAAATCAAGAAAGAGAACAATCTAAGATAATATTTCCCTATGCGCTTAATGTTGAATCTTATAAAGAAATAAAAAACATAACCAGTAACTTTCCTAAAAAGAGGAAATACTGTAACAATGAAAAATGGAAAAGAGGAAGAAAGAAAAGACCAAAACTATTTAAAAAATAAAAGTACAGGATAAAAGGCAAGAAAAGCCACTATTTAAAAAGGTAGATAAAAATTGAGATTTTATCTGGATAGATGAAGATAAAAGAGTTTTAAAACAGCAAGCTGAAAATGCCCAAAAGGTCTACCTACCTAAAATAGTACCTAGAAAACCGTGGAATAACAAAAGGGGATTTATCATGAGTAACAAGTATATCTAGAAGTATGATGAATTCTCTACACTAATGAGTGAAAGGAAATGCAAGTATTTTTTATATAACGAAAAAGAACAATGTCCTAAAATAGGAGAAGATGCACAAAAAATGATAAAGCAAAATTTAGAAGTCTACATTGGAAAGGAAATCACCATTTCCGATATAGTGCTCTGCGGACATAAGAGCAATTCAGAGTTTGAGATAATCCGTATAGTAAACAACGAGTCAGATATAATCACACTCCTAACATCAGGATTAGACAATTTAACGTTAGAAGATGCAGTCGGAAGAAAAACGGCCTCTAGTCCAGTATACATCAAAAAATAAATAAAAAATGATAATAAATTCTTAATAAAGGAAAACAATAATGATATATCAATCAAGATTTTGAAGATGAGAAACATGGTGAGAGCTATAAATAGTATTTCAGCATTATTTATTGTATACGTAGAATACCAACCAGGCACATACACAATACGGGATAAATGTTATAAATAACTATTCAACAGATATCATTACTCCTGTAAGAATGCTATATCACTCCAGACAGACGAAACTAAAGTGATAAGACAAAAATTTTCAGAGCTAAAAGAAGCCTGGAAATTACACTAATGAATAAATCGTACGGCTGGAAATCATCAAGCAATATATAAGGCAAGGATCAGAAAGAAGCTGCTCATCCTCACTGAATCAAGATTGCAGTTCAGGATCTTGGCAAAAGAAGAATTGTAGGTGTGCGACATCCCCAGAGATCGGATGGTCGCAGAAATAGAAGTCGACAGAAGTATCGATCTCCGTAACAGTAAAAACACTATCAAACAATAATATAAATGAGTATTCAAATGTAAAACATGTAGCAAACAATTCACTTCGTTCCAAGCACTCGGAGGCCACCGGGCAAGCCATAGAAGGTTGAGGCCATAAAAGCTACATGAAGTAAAAAGGAAATCTAAAGTGCACAAATGTTCCATTTGTGGAACCGAGTTTATAAA
The DNA here is from genome assembly GCA_036321105.1 of Dracaena cambodiana. Classification (NCBI taxonomy): domain Eukaryota; kingdom Viridiplantae; phylum Streptophyta; class Magnoliopsida; order Asparagales; family Asparagaceae; genus Dracaena; species Dracaena cambodiana. Next base: position 12,670,761 of record JAYEPQ010000017.1, read on the forward strand.
TGGGAATGCACTTGGAGGGCACACGAGGACACATAGAGCCAGAGATAATAAAAACGATCCTAGTGTGAAGAATGGCCTGTGTTTAGATCTGAGCTTGGGACCTTCCAACTATATCAACAAGGTAAGACGACCTTGCGTGTCCAGATTTGGCAAGAATCTCAGTCTCTCGTAAATTTTACAATTATTAAAAATCTCATATAAATATAGCCTATACAAAAAAAAGAGATCCTATTAAAACCAAAACTACTAAAAGGACTAGTTTGGCATATAAGCCCAAATGAAATCCTTGATAACTCATCATGATGAGGGAAATAGCATGGCTAGCCCAACTCAAATGGTAGTTGGTAAAGATAAGTCAAATCCGTTGATAGCTGGGGGTTTGCTAAAAATCCCATATCATTTGACAATTCCTGATGAAATCTCTAGTCTCAAACAAAGAAGACAAAATTAAAAGAAAACATACAAATGAAGTTTGATGTGACAAAAGTAGCCTGATATGATAAAAGTAGTCTAACATGGCAACTTCATGATTAAAAACTTCTTCATGATTGAAGGTACGGGCCCCATCAAAATTTTCATCAAGAAGAAACCCTTGTTCAACAAAGCATCCAGCTCCAAATCTTCTGACGAGACATTAACAGAGAAGATTCCAGACAATAATGAGACATAGATAGTGAGCAATAGAGATTCCTGACAGTAACATCAATAGTAAAAGTCATTAACAGTGAAGATTCCTGATAGAGAAACGACATCAACAGTAAAGATTCCTGACAGAGATAAGATATTAACAGTAAATGACAAGACATCAATAGTGAAGATTCTTGACAGAGATAAGACATCAATAATGAAGAGACTTCTCATACAAGAAAGCTCTGTCTATAAAATGGGCTTTTGAAGGATGTGAAAATCATCGGCGAATCGGCAAAAACACAAGCAAGCTTCCACAACACCTTAAACTCCTCAACGCCTCCTTTTTTGCATCACCATCCTCTCTCACCCTTTCATCCTCTCCCATCCATTTTGCCTTTTTTTATGTCTACCGATCAAACCACCAACCATTTATAGTTCTCCACCACCTACATATATAATTAAGTGTGCCTGAGAGTATTAGCTTTGTATTAGATTTCCGTTCTGTATTAGTGTGTGACAGTAGTAGTAGTAGTGTACATTTCTCTGGTATCAGAGCCCGGACATTCCTTTTTGGGTAGTAGGGGTCTGCAATCTGTACAAAAAGTCTCCGAAGTGATAGCAACTGTTCCGGTATGTACTGTATGTTCTGAATTTTTATAAAGTTATCTGTATTCGTTTTGGAGTGTTACATGAATTTCTATGTTTGTTTTACCTTGTGAAAATTTATTTTTAAAACATTCGTAAAAAATTGCCAAAAAAACATAAAAATTCAAAAATATTCAGAAAAAATTTAAAAAGTTACTGTAGCAAAATCCGAAAAAATCAAGTAAAAATCAGAAAAGTTAGGAAATTTTAGGGAAGGATTTATAGCATTTACATAGTACCAAATTGACTATAACTCTTACCTATATTATCTCACAACCTGTATCATTATTGTCCTAGTTTCATTCTAAGTGTCCCCTACTAGATTTGAGTACTCTTAAAACCCAAATTCCTAAGCATAATCTTTGTTTTCGTGGTAGGCGTTTGTAGGGTGATCTTCAGGAGACGGTTTTAGGCACCTTAAACTACTCAGAGCTAGTTACCCACTGACATATTAGATGGCTACCGACATAGTGTGCAATTGCAGGAAGTGTAGAGCGGATTGTAGTAAATATGATATCATGTATAATGATATATATGATATGATGAACACTCTAAAATATTCAAGAAAAAAATTTGATGAGATAGTTCTCCGAATAGAAAGATTAAAAGAAAAGGTAAAAATCCCAACCTAACATTAGAATCCAAAGAAAACTTAACTCAACAACTTGAAGAGGTCTATAAAAAATTTAAGGGTCTACTAAATCATTCTAGGTATAAGCCGAACCAAAAAGAAATCGAATTTAATGTCATAAACAAAATAATTAAAGAAGATGAAAAGGTGAATAAAGAAAATGATAGTAACCTCCCTGAAGAAAAAGAAAATAGATTTAGCAACCTATCACAAGCTAGTAACCAAGGAAATAATAATGAGGCAATTGAAGAGGATAATAATCTAAGTAGTCCCTCACAAACTGAATATCTAACGAAGAATAGTTACTTAGGAAGTAGATATAAGGCAGAGAGAATAAATGAAAAATTCATCTTAGGTTCTGAAGAAGAGTGTATGATAGGATACGATAAAATATTAGGAAAGTTGGATCAAATTGATAGATTAGGAACTAGTTCACAACCAGAGAGTCCAAGTCAACAAATTGATATAATGCAAGTCGAGAAAACATACTTCAAATAAGAATACAACTCAATACTTGAGATAATTAATTGGTGGAAAGAGTTGTATAGGGATCAGAACAATACTATTCATGAGAGAGAGTATCTAGAAAATAGGATACAAGAAACATATCTCCAGCATAAAAATTTGTTACACCATTTTGAGTTTGACCCTGGGATATACGATTTCGTTGAAGACCTAGAAAATGAGAGCATCGCGAATTCAAAAAATAAAAACTGTAAGGGGACTACAGATGATGAGAACAAGATGTACAATTTAAAAAATGGGAATGAAGATCTAAAAAATGTAAGAATCGCAAATTCATTGGTCGAAAATTGTGAAATGACTACAGATGATGAGTACAGGACAGAAACTAAAGAGAATATCATATCTGACATTAAGCTGATATATGTCAGAGAAGATAGTAAATCCACAATGAACTCGAGTGATTTAAAAATGGAAATAAACATGAGGATTAGTAATTTAGATTTGTCCAAAGTACATTTCAACGATATAAACGACTGGACGCAATCCCTAGCCATCGTAATCACAAATCATAAAGAATCATGGGACAATGAGAGATCTGTCAATTACATTACGAGAACATTACAAGGAGATATTTTGCTATGGATGAAACAATGGTTAAATTCGCAAAAGGAGTGGGTTGAAAATGACAAATCCGTTGGATCTAAGGATACCACTATTGACCTCATAAAAGAAAATTTATGTTGAATAATAGACAAAGAAATAATCTTCTGTGCAATATCTCTAATTGAACTATGTGATATAAGCGAATTTGAAGAAATCTGCAAAATGTTCTCAAGATACTTAGAACACGATAAGACACAAAACTGGGTTGATCCGTTCCTTCACAAGGTCCCAAGTCCATGGGAAACTAAAACACAAAATAGATACCAAGATTATCTAAAACAAATCGAGAAAGAGAACAATCTAAGACACTATATTCCCTATGTGCTTTATGTAGAATCTTATAAAGAAATAAAAAAACATAACCAGTAACTTTCCAAAGAAGAGTAAATACCGTAACAACAAAAAATGGAAAAGAGGAAGAAAGAAAAGACCAAAACCATTAAAAAAAGAGTAAAGGATAAAAGGCAAGAAAAAGCACTATTGAAAAAGGTATATAATAATCGAGGTTTTATCTCGACAGATGAAGATAAAAGAGTTTTAAAACAGCAAGCTAAAAATGCCCATAAGGTCTACCTATCTAAAATAGTACCTACAAAACCGTGGAAAAATATAAGGGAATTTATCAACAGTATCAAATATATCCAGAAGTATGATGAATCCTCTACACTAACGGATGAAAGGGAATGCAAGTATTTTGTATATAACGAAAAAGGACAATGTTTTCTTCAATTGTTCTTTATATCCAGAAGTTCCATAGTTCTCAAGATGATTTCTTCGATTGTTCTTTCTGCTTAATAACTATTTTCTTGGCCATTATCAGAAGGTTCTCCGAAATATAAGATATTTTTTTCACAATCATTTTCCTTTTCTACTAGAAGGTTACTATCATTTTCTTTATTTGTCGTTTTATCCTCCTCAGTTACTTTGTTTATGGCACTAGGTTTGATCTCTTCTTGGTTCAAGTTATATCCAAAATGACTTAGTAAACTTTTAAATTTTTTATAGATCTTTTCTGGTATATTATCTTCTATCTCTTTTGCAGTTAAGTTTACTCTGTTATTTCCAATAATCTATTGAGCGAACTATCTCATCAAATTGTTTTTTAGAATACTTTGGTCTATACATTCTATCATCACAATATATAGTACTAGATAAATTAAAATATGTTTCATAAGCTTTTTGTTTGGAATACTTTGGGGCGTATATTATATTATCATGATACATGGTATCATCTAAACTATAATACGTTTCATAGATTTCACATTCCCAATAAAGATCATTGGTAACCATCTAATATGTCGGTGGATAGTTAGCTCTGAGTCATCTACGGTGCCTAAAACCATCTCTTGAGGGTCATACTACAAATGCCTACCTGCAGCAATAAAGGGATCACTTAGGAATCTGGGTTTTAAGGCTACTCAAATCTAGCAAAGGACATTTAGAATGAAACTATAATATACCAATATAAGTTATGAGAGATTAATAATCCGTCTTATAGTTAATTTGTCACCTTATACATGCTGATCTATCACACAACACCAAAATAAATACAAACTATCAAGTATAAAATTATTGCTAAACATACATAAAACGAATATAACATACCCAAGAAAATGCAAACTACTTTATAATAATTCAAAGTAAACAATACATACCGGAACAGTACTGAAGCAACCCTGTACATACTACAGATCCCTACCGCCCAAAAAGGAACCGGCCGGGCTCTGATACCAGGGTTAATACAAGCACACTAAAAGGGAAAATACAAGCACACTCTCACACTATTACTACTGTCACACACTAATTACACATATGTGATGGAATTATATAGGTGGTCAGATTGGGTGGCACAAGACCGGAAAAATAGTGGAGAGGATGAGAAGGAAGGTAGATGATGTTGATGAAGGATGATGGCGATGGGAGATGATAGTGTCAGAGGTTTTCTCTAATCTCAATCTTAATCTGAAATCTTAGCCTGCTCCTCTCAATTTGCCCTGATCTCTCTGGGAAGCATTCTATTTATAGGAGAGATTCCTTCTTACAAAGTCTTCAATTTCTTCTTGCCAAAGTTTGGACTCCTTGAATTCTATTTGGGTGGGGCTTGCATCTTTAATCATGAAAGATCTTTTAATCATGCCTCCCTTTTTCTTTTTGATATATTAGGTTTCTTTCATCTGTATCAGGCTCTTTTCGGCTACATCAGGCTGCTTATGTCAAGCACTTTTGCAGAGAATCTTTCTGTTGATGTCGGTTGTCAAGGCTTTTGTAGAGAATTTTACTACTACAATTCTGATAATGTCTTTGGCCTATGAATGTCAAGTCTTATGAGATTTTTAGCAAATCTCAGCTATCAATGGATTTGATTTGCTTTTACCAACTACTTTTTGAGTTGGGCTAGCCATACTAATTTTTTCAGCATGATGAGTTAGCACGGGATTTTTAGAAAACTCTAGGTATCAACGGATTTGATTTGCCTATACTAATTACCATTTGAGTTGAACTAGTCATGCTATTTTTCTTAGCATGATGAGTTGTCTCGGAGTTTTAGCAAAACCCCAGTTATCAACGGATTTGACTTGTCTTTACCAACTACCGTTTGAGTTAGGCTAGTCATACTTTCCCCTCAGTATGATGAGTTGTCAAGAATTTCGTTTGGGCTTAAATACTAAACTATTCCTTTTAGTAGGTTTGGTCTTTATAGGGTCTCTCTTTTTTTTTCTTAATAGGCTATATTTACATGAGATATTTATTTGAATATATTTTCAGAAGGTTGTAAAAATTATCAGAGGTTGATTTTTTAGTCAAATCTGAAAATGCATGGTCGTCTTACCTTGTTGGCATAACTAGAGGATCCCAAGCTCAGATCTAGGCATAAACCCTTCTTGCCACTAGAACATTCTTGATCATTCTTAGCTTTGTGTCTCCTCATGTGCCCCCAAGAGCTTTCCGTACTACAAACTCAACTTCACAACCGATATATTTATGTACTTTAGGTTTGTTTGGTACAACATGTGGCATTTCCGCCCTCGTCTGCTTGTGGCATGTCTGGTGGCCACCGAGCACTTGGAACGAAGTGAATTACTTGCTGCATGTCTTACATTTGAACTCGATTATGTTGTTGGTTCATGGTCATAGTGTCCTCAGCATTACAAAGATCGATATTCTTATCGACTATTTTACAATGTGTATCTCTGCCCCTATAGGTTACTTCTGGAATACTATTATAGTCAAACTTTCCAAATTCATCTCTCAGTAGACCAACTGCTGGAGTGCAATTTTTAGGTAATTGCTTCAGTAGCATTTGTGCGGCGGCTCCTTTATTGTAGGCTTCTTTGACTATGTCGACTTCTACTTCGGTATCAGTTACTTCTGGCATACTATTTTCATCTCCCGGTAGACCAACTGATGGATTGCTATCTGTAGGTAATTGCTTCAGTAGCATTTGTGCGGCAGCTCCTTTATTGTAGGCTTCTTTGGCTATGTCGACTTCTACTTCTATATCCATTTCTTCTCTGGAGACGTTGCACTCTTGCGAATCTTCTTGTGCTATGATCCTGAACTGCAATCATGAATTCCTGCTTGATTCAGTGAGAATGAGCAGCTTCTTTTTAGATCCTTGCCTTATATGTTGCTGAAAGGCGCGATTATTTTCAACCTTAGGATTTATGCTTTGGTGTGATTTCTAGAGTTCTTTTAGCTCCGAAATTTCTTGGCTTATTAGTTTTGTTTCTTCTGTCATGCATGGATTCTTAAGTGATATAGCATTCTCACAGGAGTAGCAATGTCTGCTAGATGATTCATTGAATACCTATTTATAACATTCATCATGTATTGTGTAGATACCTAGTTGGTATCCTACATATACAACAAATGCTGCTGAAATAGGGATACTATTTGCTGCAGTTTTTTCCTTACCATGTTTCTCATCTTCAAAAGTTTGATTGATATATCACTAACATTTTCTTTCATTAAGAATTTACTATTATTTTTTATTTGCTTTTTGATGTCTCTTGGGTTAAAGGTTGCTTTTCTCCCAACTGTATTTCCTAACGTTATATTGTCTAATCTTGGCGTTAGGAGTGTGATAATATTTGACTCGTTGTTCATTATAGGGATTATCTCAAACACCGAATTGCTCTCACATAGTACTATTTTTGAAGGGGAGAATTTTCCAAGGCAGGCTTCTAAATTTTGTTTTATTATTTTTTGAACATTTTTTCCATTTCTAAGATAGTGTCCTTTTTTGTCACATACAAAATACTTGCATTTTCCTTTTACCCATTTATGTAGAGATTTCATCACACTTCTGGATATATTTGTTATTCTTGATAAACCCCATTTTCTTTCTCCATGGCCTCCATCGAAAAAGTTTTCTAGACACTAGTTTAGGTAGATAAACTTCTGGGGCATTTTTAGCTTGCTGTTTTAAAATTCTTTTATCTTCGTCCATCTAGATGAAACCTCAATTTTTATCTAGTTTTTTCAATAGTCGTATTTCTTACTTAGTTAATTTCTTTAAAAAATTATTTTCAGCGTTTATCAGTTCTAAAAGGCTCTACTGTTGCCTCTTATTCTTTATTTCTTCTTCAAATGATTTTGATCTTTTCTTGCTTTCTTTTTTTCTCGCATTTATCTTCTCACAATATTTTCTTACTTTGGCAGCGCTACTGATTGTGGTTTTAATTTCTTTATAAGTTTTTATATTAAGGGCATAGCGAATATAGTGTCTTAGATTGTCTTCTTTATCGTTTTGTTTTAGGTAATCTAGGTATCCGTTTTGTGTTTTAATATCCCATGGACTTGGGAGCTTATGAAAGAATGGATCAAGCCAGTTTTGTGTCTTATCGTATTCTAATTTGTAAAATTATTTTGTGAACATTTTACAGTACTTTTCGAGTTCGCATAGTTTAATTTTCTATAATACAAAGAGGATTACTTCGTCATAAGCTTTATCATCTATTAATTCACATAAATTTTCTTTTATGATTTTTATGAGGTCAGTGGGGATATCCTCGGATCCAATGAATCTGTTGTTTTCAACCTACTCCTTTTCCTTACTTTTTCCTTCCCTACTTCCGAGTCTATCCATTGTAGTACATCTTCTTGAAGGGTTCTTGATATGTGATTTACAAAACTTTCTTTTTTCCATATTTCCTCGTGAATTGTGACTATTATTACTGGAGTTTGTGCCTAGTTGTTTATAGTTTTTTTGTCTATACTTAAAGTGTATATTAGATAGATCCAAATGAGTTCCACCTTGTGGCACACTTTTTGAATCATTAAACCTCATATTTCCTTTTATTTGTAAATCACTCGAGTCATTTGAGAATTTACTACCTTTCCTAACATATATCAGTTCATTGTCAGATTTGCTATTCTCTTCAGATTTTGTCTCGTACTCATCATGTATAGTCTCCTCACAGTCTTTATTCCCTGAATTCATGATGCTCTCATTTTTTAGATCTTTATCCAAGTTGTCTATCCCAGGGTCAAACTCAAATTCATGATGCTCTCATGTGTACGGCTCTTGTATCCTATTTGCTAGATGGTTTTCTCCAAAATAGTGCATTTCGGAACTTTATATAGTTCTTTCCAACAATTAATCGGTTCAATTATCAAGTCATATTCTTGTTTGGAGTATGTTTTTTGACTTGCATCATATCAATTTGTTGACTTGGTCTCTTTTGTTTTGAACTGGTTTCTAAACTGTCAATGTGATCTAACTTTGCTACTACCACCTTTATTTCTTTTACTTGATATGGAACAAAAATTATTTCATCGTATCTTATCGTACACTCTTCTTCTTTGTCAAAAAACTCTTCGGAACTTAAAATGAATTCTTCATTTATTCTCTCTACCTCATATTTACCTCCTTGGTAACTATTCTTTATTAGATTTTAAGTTTGTGAGGGACCACTTAGGTTATTATTATCCTCTTCAATTGCCTCATTATTATTTTCTTGGTCACTGACTTTTGATAGGTTGCTATATCTATTTTCCTCTTCTACAGGAGGATTTCTATCATTTTCTTTATTCACCTTTTTATCCTCCTAAGTTACTTTGTTTACAGCAGTAGGTTTGATCTTTTCTTGGTTCAACTTATATCCAAAAGGACTTAGTATACCTTTAAATTTTTTATAGATCTTTTCAGGTGTATGGTCTTTTATCTCTTTTACAGTTAAGTTAGGGTTTTTGCTCTGTTGTTTCCAATATTCTATTGGGCGAACTACCTCATCAAATCATTTTTTAGAATGCTTTAGTTTATACGTTCTATCATCACAATACATAGTACTAGATAAATTAAAATTTGTTTCATTATATTTTTGTTCGGAATACTTTGGGGCGTATATTATACCATCATGATACATGGTGTCATCTAAACTATAATACGTTTCATAGATCTCACATTCCCAATAACGGTCATTGGTAGCCATCTAAGATGTCGGTAGATAGCTAGATCTGAGTCACCTATGGTGCCTAAAACCACCTCCTGAGGGTCACCCTACAAACGCCTACTGACTATAACAAAGGGATCACTTAGGAATCTGGCTCTAAGATTACTCAATTCTAGCAGGGGACACTTAGAATGAAACTATGATATACCAATATAAGTTATGAGAGAGCAACAATCCATCTTATAATTAATTTGTCACCATATACATACTGATCTAACACACCAACACCAAAGTAAATACAAACTATCGTGTATAAAATTATCAATAAATATACATAAAAACTTTTTAAAATACCATAGCAAATACAAACTATTTTACAATAACTCAAAGTGCAAAATAAATACTGGAACAGTTCTGGAGAAACTCTGAGTAGACTACAGATCCCTACCGCCCAAAAACAAACCGGTCGGGCTCTGATACCAGGGGTTATGTATACCACGGGTTAACTCAAGCACACTAAACGGAAAAATACAAGCACACCCTCACACTACTACTACTGTCACAAACTAATTACACATATGTGGTAGAATTATGCAGGTGGTCAGATTGAGTGGCACAAGACCGGAAAGATAATGAAGAGGATGAGAAGTAAGGTGGATGATGTTGATGTAGAATGATGGCGATGGGAGATGATGGTGATGGAGAATGGTGTTAGAGGTTTTCTCTAATTTCAACCTTAATCTGAAATCTTAGCCTCTATCTGAAATCTTAACCTGCTATTCTAAATCTACCCTGATCTCTCCAGGAAGCCTTCATTTATAGGAGAGATTTCTTCTTACCGAAATCTTCAATTTCTTCTTGCCGAAGTCTTGTCTCTTTGGACTCCATTTGGGTGGGGCCTTCATCTTTAATCATGAAGGAGCTTTTAATCAGGCCTCCCTTTTTCTTTTGGATATATTCGGCTATATCAGGCTCCTTTCGGCTATATCAGGCTGCTTTTGTCAGGCACCTTTTTGCAGAGAATCTTTCTATTGATGCCGGTTGTCAAGGTTTTTGTAGAGAATCTTACTGCTACTTATTTGATGATGTCTTTGGCCTGTGAATGTCAAGTCTTATGGGATTTTTATCAAATCCCCAGTTATTAACAAATTTGATTTGCCTTTACCAACTACCGTTTGAGTTGGTCTGGCCATGTTATTTTCTTCAGCATGATGAGTTGTCATGAGATTTTTAGCAAACCCCCAATTATCAACAGATTTGATTTGCCTTTACCAACTACTATTTGAGTTGAGCTAGTCATGCTATTTTTATCAGCATGATGAGTTATCAAGGAATTTTTAGCAAACTCTCAGTTATCAACGGATTTGACTTGCCTTTACCAACTACCGTTTGAGTTGGGCTAGTCATACTTTTACCTTAAGTATAATAAGTTGTCAAGGATTTTGTTTGCGCTTAAATGCCAAACTTTTCGTTTTAGCAGCTTTGGTCTTTACAGGGTCTCTCTCTTCGTTCTTCTTTCTTTTTTTTTTTTTGAATAGGCTATATTTACATGAGATATTTATATGAGTATACTTTCAGAAAGTTGTAAAAATTATCTGAGGCTGAATTTTTTTCCAAATCTGGATATGCATAGTTGTCTTACCTTGTTGGCATAGAGGGTTCCAAGCTCAGATCTAGTCACAAACAATTCTTGCCGCTAGAACATTCTTGAACATTCCTAGTTTTGTTTTCTCCTCATGTGCCCCCAAAATCTTCCTACTGTAAACTCAACTTCATAGACGGTGCACTTATGCACTTTAGGCTTGTTTGGTACAACATGTGGTGTTTCTGCCCTCGTCCGCTTGAGGCATGTCTAGTGGCCACCGAGCGCTTGGAACAAAGCAAATTACTTGTTGCATGTCTTACATTTGAACATTCGATTATGTTGTTGTTGGTTCATGGTCATAGTGTCCTCAACATTACGAAGATCGATATTCATGTCGACTATTTTAGAGTGTGTATCTCTGCCCCTATGGATTACTTCTGGAGTACTATTATAGTCAAACTTTCAAAATTCATCTCTCGGTAGACCAACTGCTGGATTGCTATCTTCATGTAATTGCTTCAGTAGCATTTGTGCGGCGGCTCCTTTATTGTAGGCTTCTTTGGCTATGTCGACTTCTACTTCTGTATCCATTTCTTCTCTGAAGACGTTGCACTCCTGCGAATCTTCTTGTGCTAAGATCATGAACTACAATCCTGGATTCTTGCTTGATTCAGTGAGGATGAGCAGCTTCTTTTTTTATCCTTGCCTTAATGCCGATGAAAGGTGCGATGATTTTCAACCTTAGGATTCATTCTTTGGTGTTATTCCTAGGCTTCTTTTAACTCCAGAATTTTTTGGATTATTACTTTTGTTTCTTCTATCATGCATGGGTTCTAAAACGATATAGTATCCTCAAAGGAGTAGTAATGTCTGCTGCATGATTTATTGAATACCTGTTTATAACATTTATCCTGTATTGTGTAGATATTTGGTTGGTATCCTACATATAGAACAAATACTGCTAAAATAGGGATACTATTTGCTATAGCTTTTTCCTTACCATGTTTCTCATCTTCAAAAGCTTGATTGATATATCACTAGCATTTTCCTTCATTAAGAATTTACTATTATTTTTAATTTGTTTTTGAAGTCTCTTAGACTAAAGGCTGCTTTTCTCCCAACTGCATTTCCTAACGTTATGTTGTCTAATCCTGGTGTTAGGAGTGTGACAATATCTGACTTGTTATTCATTTTAAGGATTATCTCAAACTCCAAATTGCTCTCGCATAGTATTATATTCGCAGGGGAGATTTTTCCAAGGCGGGCTTCTAAATTTTGCTTTATTATTTTTTGAGCATATTTTCCATTTCTAGGATAGTGTCCTTTTTCGTCACATACAAAATACTTGCATTTTCTTTTACCTATTTGTGTAGAGGTCTCATCACACTTCTGGATATATTTGTTATTCTTTATAGACCCCCTTTTCTTTCTCTATGGCCTTCAACGAGAAAGTTATCTAGACAATGGTTTAGCTTAGTAGATTTCTGGGGCATTTTTCAACTTGCTATTTTAAAACTCTTTTATGTTCGTCCGTCCAGATGAAACCTCGATTTCATCTAATTTTTCAATAGTGGTATTTCTTGCTTAGTCAATTTCTTTAGAAAATTATTTCCAGCATTCAGCAGTTCTAAGAGGCTCTGCTATTGCCTTTTATTCTTTATTTCTTCTTCAAATAATTTTGGTCTTTTCTTGCTTTCTTTTTTTCATTTCTCGCCATTTATTTTCTCACACCATTTTCTTACTTTAGCAAAGCTACTAATTGGGCTTTTCATTTCTTTATAAGTTTTTATATTAAGGCATAGCGAATAGAATGTCTTAGATCGTCCTCTTTCTCATTTTGTTTTAGGTAATCTAGGTATCCGTTTTGTGTTTTAGTATCCCATGGACTTGCGAGCTTATGAAAGAACGGATTGAGCCAGTTTTGTATCTTATCGTATTCTAATTTGTAAAAGTATTTTGAGAACGTTTTGCAGTATTCTTCAAATTCGCATAGTTTAATTTTAGATAATGCATAGAGGATTACTTCCTCATAAGCTTTGTCATCTATTAATTCACATAAATTTTTTTTTATGATTTTTATGAGGTTAGTGGGGATATCCTCGGATCCAATGGATCTGTTGTTTTCAACCCACTCCTTTTACTTACTTTTTCCTTTCCCTTCTTCTGAACTTATCCATTGTAGTACATCTTCTTGAAGGGTTCTTGAAATGTGATTTACAAACCTTTCTTTCTCCCATATTTTCTTGTGAATTGTGACTATTATTGTTGGAGTCTGTGCCCAGTTGCTTATGATTTTTTGTCTATACTTAAAGTGTATATTAGACATATCCAGATGAGTTCCACCTTGTGGCACACTCTTTGAATCATTGAACCTCATATTTCTTTTTATTTGTAAATCACTCGAGTAATTTGAGGATTTACTACATTTCCTGACATAGATCAGCTTATTATCAGATTTGCTATTCTCTTCAAATTCTGTCTTATGCTCATCATGTATAGTCTCCTCACAATCTTTATTCCCTGAATTCGTGATGCTCTCATTTTTTAGATCTTTATCCAAGTTGTATATCTCATGGTCAAACTTGAAATGGTGTAACCAATCTTTATACTTGAGGTGCGTTTTTTGTATTTTATTTACTAGATAGTTTTTCTCCTGAATAATGCATATCGGATATTTATATAGTTCTTTCCAATAATTAATCAGTTCAATTATCAAGTCATATTTTTGTTTGGAATATATTTTCTCGACTTACATCATATTAATTTGTTGACTTGGTCTCCTCTATTTTGAACTGATTTCTAATCTTTCAATATGATTTAACTTCCTACTACCACCTTTATTTCTTTAACTTAATCTGGAACAGAAATTATTTCATCGTATCCTATCGTACACTCTTATTTTTGTCAAAAGATTTTTCAGAACTTAAAATGAATTCTTCATTTATTCTCTCTACCTCATATTTACCTCCTTGGTAACTATTCTTCATTAGGTTTTCAGTTTGTGAGGGACCACTTAGGTTATTATTATTCTCTTCAATTGCCTCATTATTATTTTCTTGGTCACTGACTTGTGATAGGTTGCAACATCCATTTCCTCTTCTACAGGAAGATTACTATCATTTTCTTTATTTACCTTTTTATCCTCCTCAATTACTTTGTTTATGGCACTAGGTTCGATCTCTTCATGGTTCAACCTATATCCAAAATGACTTAGTAAACCTTTAAATTTTTTTATAGATCTTTTATGGTGTATTGTCTTTTATCTCTTTTGCAATTAAGTCTGAGTTTTTACTCTGTTGTTTCCAATATTCTATTGAGCGAATTACCTCATCAAATCGTTTTTCAGAATAGTTTGGTTTATACGTTCTAATATCACAATGCATAGTACAAGATAAATTAAAATCTGTTTCATAAGATTTTTGTTCGAAATACATTGGGGCATATATTATATCATCATGATACATGGTGTCATCTAAACTATAATACTTTTCATAGAACTCACATTTCTAATAAAGCTCATCGGTAGCCATCTAAGATGTCGATTGATGACTAGTTTTGAGTCACCTATAGTGCCTAAAACTATCTCATGAGGGTCACCCTACAAACGCCTAACTGCGGCAACAAAGAGATCACCTAGGAATCTGGATTTTAAGGTTACTCAATTATAGTAGGGGACTCTTAGAATGAAACTATGATATACCAATATAAGTTATGAGAGAGTAACAATCCATCTTATAATTAATTTGTCACCTTATACATACTGATCTACCACACCAATACCAAGGTAAATACAAACTATCATGTATAAAATTACCAATAAATATAAATAAAACTTATCTAACATACTAAATCAAATACAAACTTCTTTACAATAATACAAAGCGTACAATACATACCCGAACAGTACTAGAGAAACTCTATGCAGATTGCAGATCCCTACAGCCCAAAAAGGAACCGACCAGTTTTGATACTAGGGAAATGCCCAAAATGGAAATTCTTCATTTTAGTAGTTATTACCCCTGGTATCAGAGCCCGGTCGGTTCCTTTTTGGGCAGTAGGGATCTGCAGTCTGTACAGAGTTTCTCCAGTACTGTTTCGGTATGTATTATATGCTTTGAATTATCAGTAAAGTAGTTTGTATTTGTTTCGGTGTGTTAGATAAGTTTTATATATATTTAGTGACAATTTTGAAAATTACTGTAGCAGCACATATATGGTAACAAATTAACTATAAGATCATCTTTAGTTCTCAAATAATCTGCATAAAAAATATCCTAGTTTCACTCTAACTGTCCCCTATTAGAATTGAGTAATCTTAAAACCCATATTCCTAAGTGATTCTTTTGTTGTCGCGGGTAGGCGTTTGTAGGGTGACGCTCAGAAGATAGTTTTAGGCACCGTAGGCTGCTCAGAGCTAACTACTCATCGACATATTAGATGGCTACAGATATTACATGCATATTTGAAAATTCTAGAAGGGACTATAGTCATGTGGAACATTTTTCAGTAGCTACAAATAAGAACCTAATAAATATTACTAGCTTTCTTAACACCCTTATTGATTATATAGTTTATAGGTATAATAAATTAGAAAAACAAATAGAAAAGGAGATAGAACAAAACGAAATGTATATTTTTATATTTTGTAAGAACGAATAGAATAGTTCTACCAAGCAATTCGACAGAGAAATAATGGAGTTCGACAAAGAAGTAAGGGAACTATTAGGTAGATTGAATCGTATTGACAGTTTAGGAACCAGCTCAAAACAGAAAAACCCAAGTCAACAAATCAACATGATGCAAGCAGAGAAAGCATTCTCTAGAAAAGAGTATGACTCGATAATTGAACTGATCAATTGTTGGAAAGAATTATATAAGGATCCAAATAACACTATTTAAGAGAGAGACCATCTTCTGAATAAGATACAAGAGATGTATCACTAGAATGAAGGCCTGTTAAATCATTTTTGGTTCGACTCTGAAATGTACAATTTAGAAAACGAAAATGAAGAACTAGAAAGTATCATAGATTCAGATAGCGAGGACTGTGGAATGACTATATATGACAAATACAAAACTGAATCTGAGGGAAGCAATGAGATGATACATGTCGGGAGGATAGTAAAGTCCCAATCGACTTAAGTGATTTACAAACAGGGAAGAATATAAGAATCGATGACTTGACAAAAAGGAGTGTGTCTCAAGGAGGAACGTATCTAGATATGTCTAACATACACTTTAAAGATAAACAAAAGGTAATAGATGTCTGGGCACAATCTTTAGCTGTAGTAATCACAAATCATGAAGGAACGTGAGATAAAGAAAGATTTGTAAATTATATTATGGGAACCCTTCAAGGAGATGTACTACGATGGATGAAGTAATGGATAAACTCAGAAGAAGGGAAAAAAAAAACGAAAAGAGTGGGTTGAAGACAGCAAGTTTACTGGGTTTGAAGATGTCCTTACTGACTTTATAAAAATCATAAAAGAAAATTTATACGGATTCATAAATGAATAGGCCCAAGAAAAAGAAATCCTTTATGCACTATCCAAAATCGAACTATGAGATATATGTGAATTTGAGAAATACTGCAAAAAATTCTCAAAATACTTTGATAAGCTAGAATATGACAAGGCACAAAATTAGCTTGATCCATTTTCCCACAAACTCCCAAACCCCTGGGATACTAAAACACAGAACGGGTACCAAGATTACCTAAAACGAATCGAGAAAAATAATAATTTAGGGCACCGTATCTACTATGCACTTACAATAATACAGGATGACTGTCTCAACATAAAATCTTATAAAAAATAAAAAACACAATTAGTAACTCTCCTAAAGGACGGAAATGCTGTGAAAAAATAATTGGGGAAAAATAAAAAATAGGAAACAAGAAAAAACCAAGTCAATAATAAAAAAATGTTTTGATGGAGACCATGGAGGAAGAATAAAGGATTTATTAAAGATAAAAAAATACATTAGAAAACGAGAGGAAACTCCTACTTAGAGGGACAAGAAGAGGTGCAAAAACTTTGTATGTAATGAGAAAGAGTATTTCGCGAGATACTACCCCAGAAAAGGGAAAAATGCCTAGAAAATGATAAAATTTATGGAGGAACAAGATCTGGAGATCTGTTTCAGGAAAAAAATTTCACCTTCAAATATAATACTATATGAACTTGAAGAAGAGAGCGATTCGGATTCTGAATTAATTTTCATGATAAAAGAAGAGTCGGGTTCTAACACACCCCCTATATCATAATTAAATAATATAACATTAGGAGATGTAGTTGGAAGAGAAGCAGTCTTTAGCCTTGAAGACATCACAAGAATGAAAAAGTATCAACAGATAAAAAAGACAAAAATATATAAAATCTCATGATTCAATTTCTTCTCCATAATGATAATTGAAAATTTCAACGGAAACACAACTGCCAATCTATCAGCTGGACGACGGGTAGATATCCACATTTTTAGCCGAGAAAAGGTGCGAAGATGGAAGAAGAGATACCCAGAAATTTGATATATCCATGTTGGACTAATCCAGATCAAAATTAATGCACTATTTAGAGCTGGCTGATAAGTATCATATATTGTATTTTTCCTCCCATATTTTATCTATTTTTGTATATAAATAAATACTACTTGGGTATGTTTAGTGTCTTTTGTAGGTAATCTGATTTATACAAGGAGATGGCATGAAATCAGATTTGGAGTAGAAAATCAAAGTCAAAAGTTTCTAAAGTGGGCGAGACTACAAGATTAAATTACTGCAGAAGGTAAAAGTCAAATACAGTCAAGAAAATAAAGATTATAAGACAAGAGACTCCTGTAGAAGAAAATCAGACCAGGTTTCCACTATTTAGCCGCCAATTGGCCGTTCCAGAGGAGATTTCTTCGAGGACTTTATTGTAATTTTTTAGTTTTGCAGTTCTGTTATAATTTGGGTTTGATTTCCTTAGCCTATATATTGGCCTATCCTTGTATTCTAAAAAGAATCCTGAACTTTTGTACTCATTTTTAAATCAATAAAAATTAGGATTTTTACTGAGAGGTTGGCGGCCACAGCACCGTACTCCAGAGGTAAACTATTATTCTGAAATTTTTTACTTGCTTTCTCGATAGATTTAATCACTTTCTAGTTTAAGTTTTACTGCTTTCTAGATTAGGGTTTATCATATTCATGAATAAAAATTTGATCTTACTTAGTGAAAATATGAGTAGCTAATTAGTTTAGCTGTAGAATGTAGATGAAGCTAAGATCTGCCATGTAATTGCTCTCTAGTATTTTCATCTTAAATAAAATTAATAAAGACATGATTTTTCAATAAAAAGATTAAAATACAAGAACTCGAAGATTAAGACTTTGATATGTTATACTTGAATTAGGTTTCTTGATAGCCTATGCTAAATTAGGGTTTGGGGTTGTTGGTTTTATCTTTTTCTTTGAATTATCTAAAAGATTTAGTTTGTTTTTATAAGAAGTAGCATCTTTGATGAGTTATACTTACACAACACTTGATAGCTCATACTTAGAGAACTTTAAGTAAAAAATTAAACTAAAAAGATCGAATTTTTATGATAGAATAAAATAATAGAAGTAAGAATATGGTTGGAAATTAGTGGATTCTACATTCTAGGCTATTTAGATTAATCCGAGTTCAAACTAAAATCTTTGGTTAGTCCGTTAGACTGAGAAAAAAGTAAGAATCGCAAAAGCACCTTAGATCCCTATGGGACGACCTGTATAGCGCTACAACGATACTGTACACTTGCAGTTTATCACATCAAGTTTTTGGCACCGTTGCCGGGGATCGACGGTGTTTTTCTTACTTTTTCTAAAGTTTTACGTATTAATAGTGTGTGTTGAGTATGCAGGGAAAAAACTATTGTAGATAGAGGAAGATAAAAGGGATCAGAAGAGCCTCTGAACAACGCAGGAAAAACTAGAGAGTAAAACTCTATGGTCCAACCGCCAAATAGTTGCCTGAGCCGCCAATTGGTGGCTGAACAGGTACATCCTAACCCTAATTTTTCTCTGTTTCTGTAGATTTTTTATCCTGGTTCTAAAAAAAATATAAAAAAAATAATTTTAGTAACAATAGGAATCATATTTTTATTTGATCATATCTATTCCACCGTTTTATTTCTCCACCACACCCTACTTCTTACATAAGTTTGGAGATTCACGCATACACTCATGGTCGCTGATTCATGCCACATTGGACCCGTGATCAATTTGGTCGACTAGTGGGATCAGATTTGTTCATGGGAGACAAGATAAACCAGCCGATCCCGATCCTTCAGGATCGATGTTACCCATTGCGCACATCACTTCCATCATGCATAAAACTTCCACGGGTAATCACTATGAATTAAAGCTGTAGTACATCAGTATGCTTCCTAAATTCACTGGTTCTAACTCAAAGGATGCATATCTCTTTATCAGTGAATTTCAGGAAGTATGCGTGATGATAAAACTGCAACACTTATCGGAGGACGCAATTAAACTCTGCTTCATCCCGTTTGCTCTAAAGGATAAAGCCAAGAAGTGGTTGTACAGTATGCCTACTGATTCAATCACTACTTGGGATGAATTCGTTACGGTATTTCTTAAGAAGTATTATCCCACGCACAAGACGGCAAGAATCAGAAATCAAATTAATCAATTCCGTCAAGTGCCGAGAGAACCCTTTTGAAAATAGTTAGAACGGTTCAAGGATTTATTAGCTCAGTGCAGCCACCATGCGATAGAAAAGTAGCGGTTGTGTCAAATCATGTAGAAGTACTCGATTACACATCCAAAACTCTTGTGGAGTCCATGTGTCAGGGGGAGTTTACGAGGAAAAACAAGGATGAAGCATGAGACTTTCTTGAGGACCTATCATGGAAGACCATGCAGTGGGAGAGTCCCGCTGAAAAGTCTAGTGCATCAACTTCTTCACATAAGCATGGGATTCATAGCGTCGACAGCTTTATAGCTGCTGAAGCAAAGATCGCAGCCCTTATGAGAAGAATTGAGGCACTGGAGACTCCTAGTGCTCCACCAGTGGGTCAAGTGAATCTACTCCAAAGTCCCACATGTTTTAATTGCGGAACTCCCAATCACGTTATGGAGGAGTGTCCATTGTAAGTAAATCCTATGGGTCCCACACTTTAGTAAGCTAACGCCATGTATTAAAGACCCCTTAATAATCCATACGCTCCGACATATAATCCTGGCTGGAGGAACCAACCGAATCTCTCATGAGGTCAAGGGCAATATCAGGGAGCCCAGAACCTCAACATGTAGCCCCAAGCCGCTAGTCAGTTTTCAAGACCAAATGTGGGTGCTTATCAACACCCAAATTTTTCAAATTATGGGAACAACCAGAATAGACCACCTGCATAAAACCACTCATATCCACAGCAGGGGTGTAATAATGATCAAGAAAAGCGACTTTAGTCACTTGAGAAGAATGTTGAAAATCTTCTCAAGTCTCATACTAAGTTGACTCGCATATGTCCAAGCTTAACACACACATGGAAATTCTTATGAAAATGTCAGCTGATTTTATGCAAAATACAGGTCAGCAACTGCTTGTGAACTCTCAATCTATTAAGAATGTAAAGCAGCAAGTTGGACAATTAGTAAGTCAAATGAGTGGACGTAGCCACGGTACTTTTCCAAGTCAACCCATAACAAATCCTAATGCCAGTTCCACAAATTCTAATCAGTTGCATGTCAACCAAGTTAATGCCATTCACACACTTCGATCTGGCAAACTGGTTGACAATCATGTAGCCATGCCACCTGATTCCACTCCTATTGCAAGGCAGGCTACACTCCCTAATACCACGATTCCATCATCACCTCATGATTCATCATTATCATCATCCCACGATCCACCCACAAGCACGACAGAGGAATCTTACCCTTCTAATTCTGATCCTCCTATTGACCATACTTATTGACCATACTTATAAACCAAAGCCTCCGTATCCAAATCGATTGAAAAAAAAATCTCCCCAGGTAGAGCACATCCTTGAGTTATTCAAGAAAGTTAAGGTCAATGTTCCTCTTCTTGATGTCATCCAACAAGTACCTGCTTATGCAAAATTCTTAAAGGATTTATGCACAAAGAAGAGAACAACAAATATTCCAAAGAATATCTTCCTAGCTGCTAACATCTCTAGCATCCTTTCTCAGTCAACACTTGTGAAGTACAAAGACCCTGGAAGTCCTATTTTCTCATGCACTATAGGAACTACAGTGATTGAAAGGGTTTTACTAGATTTAGGAGCAAGTGTTAACTTGCTTTCTTATTCAGTGTACCAGCAGTTAGGACTGGGAGAGTTGAGACCTACAAGGATTACGTTACAGCTAGCTGATAGGTTTGTGAAGACACCTATGGAAGAGATTGAGGATGTCTTGATTAAGATTGGGAAGTTTATCTTCCCAGTTGATTTCATAGTTCTCGAGACTCAACTTATGGTGAATCCACACCATTGTATCCCAGTTATTCGTGGACGTCCATTCTTGGCCACTTCTAATGCTGTTATTAATTTCCGAAGTGAATCGATGAGACTTTTCTTTGGAAATATGACACTTGATTTGACTATATTCAATCTAGGGCACCAACCAAGTGATCCACATGATGAGCCCCTAGAAGTGAATATGATACAATGGTTGTCCAGCGAGCACCAAGAGGAGGAATTCTTTGATGAGCTGGATGGTTTAGTTGATGAGAGTGTATTCTTGGAGACGCTCGATGAGTCATCTAATTATGTGTCTTTCACTCAATGGGAACTTCCACCTGAGCCATTGATGACTGAACCACGAGTTTAGTTCGACCATCTATTGTGTGTCCACCTGAGTTTGAGATGAAGACCCTTCCGAGTCATCTCAAGTACGCTTTCTTGGGTGAACACGATACACTACCAGTCATTATCTCTGCAGAATTGACTGATGCTCAGGAGTAAGAACTCATATCAGTGTTGAAAGCATATAGGGAAGCCATAGGCTGGAGTATGGCCGATATTAAGAGGATAAGTCCTTCTATAGTGCAGCATAGAATTCATTTACTAGACAATGCACGATCTGCAAGAGATCCTCAACGTAGGTTGAATCCAGTAATGAAAGAAGCTATGAGGAAAGATATTCTTAAGTGCCTTGACAATGGGATCATCTATCCTATCTCTGATAGCGCATGGGTAAGCCCAGTTCAAGTAGTGCCTAAGAAGTCTGTTATCACTGTAGTCAAGAACAATGCAAATGAACTTATCCCGATGCATTTGCAGATGGGATGGCGAGTCTGCATTGATTATAGAAAGCTTAATGTTGCAACTAGGAAGGACCACTTCCCCTTACCATTTATTGATCAGATGTTGGAACGGTTGGTCGGACATGAGTTCTATTGTTTTCTAGATGGATACTCTGGCTACAACCAAATTCCCATCACTCCAGAGGATCAAGAAAAGACCACGTTCACATGTCCATTTGACACCTTTGCATACAGACGCATGCCTTTTGGGTTATGCAATGCACCTGCCACGTTCTAAAGATGCATGGTAAGTATTTTCTCTGACATGGTTGAATAATTTATTGAAATTTTCATGGATGATTTCTCTATCTTCGGAGATTCATTTCAAGAGTGTCTGCATCATCTAGAGTTAGTTCTCACGCGTTGTCATGAGAAACATTTGACACTCAATTGGGAAAAATACCATTTTATGGTCAAAAATGGCATAGTGCTAGGGCATGTCATCTCGAAGGATGGTATCGAGGTTGACAAAGCCAAGGTGGACCTCATCAATAATCTGCCACCTCCGCAATCAGTGAAAGATATACGATCCTTCCTTGGTCATGCTGGCTTTTATAGAAAATTTATCAAAAACTTTAGCAAAATTGCTAGGCCTTTGACACATCTACTAGCTAAGGAAGTACCATTCAATTTCACACCTGATTGTCTAAGAGCATTTGAGTAGCTCAAGAAGGCGATTACCACGACTCCTATTATTCATGCGCCAGACTGGAGCTTACTCTTCGAGCTTATGTGTGACGCATCCGATTACGCTATCGGTGCCATTCTTGGTCAACGTATTAATAAGCAGCCATATGTGATTTACTATACAAGTAGGACACTCAATGACGCCCAGTTGAATTATTCTACCACAGAGAAAGAGCTTCTGGCAGTCATCTTTGCACTTGAAAAGTTTCGTTCCTACTTGGTTGGATCATGAATTATAGCATACACTGATCATGCTGCTTTAAATGCTTGTTAACCAAGAAAGATGCAAAAGCAAGGCTCATTCGATGGATCCTCTTGCTACAAGAGTTTGATCTTGAGATATTAGACAAGAAAGGTGCTGATAGTTTAGTAGCTGATCACTTGTCTCGTCTGCCCAATGCTCCAACTAATTCTTGCCCCATAAACGAATCATTTCCTGATGAGCAATTATTTGCATTGATGCGTAAACCATGGTTTGCTGACACTGTTAACTATCTTATGACCAAGAAGATTCCACCCCATTTGTCCAAGCAAGATCGATATAGATTCTTGTCCTAAGTAAAATTCTTTTACTGGGATGAACCATATCTGTTCAAATATTGTCCAGACCAGATCATACGTCGATGCATGCCTGATGATGAGATACAAAGTGTCTTCTCTTTTTGTCAAGATTTCACTTGTGGAGGACACTTTTGTCCCAGGAAAATGGCTGAAAAGGTATTGCAGAGTGGTTTTTATTGGCCAACTCTTTTCAAAGACATTGTGGAATATTGCAATCATGCACACAATGCCAATTCGTAGGCAAAATTTCACGGCGCAATATGATGTCTTTGCAACCTATCCTTGAGGTTTAAATCTTTGATGTATGGGGTATAGATTTTATAGGACCGTTACCCAACTCGTTTGGAAACTAATACATATTAGTCACTGTCGATTATGTTTCCAAATAGGTAGAGGCAATAGCAACAAAATCGAATGACAATAAAATTGTTGTCAAGTTCTTGAAAGAGAATAGCTTTTCTCGATTTGGCATTCCTCGAGCTATCATTAGCGATAACGGTACCCATTTTACCAACCGGTCATTTGAGGCGCTTATGCGGAAATATTCCATTACCCACAAGTTAGCTACACCGTATCATCTACAAACTAGTGGGCAAGTGGAAGTTTCCAATCGTCAAATCAAACTGCTTTTGGAAAAGACAGTAAATTACAATAGAAAAGATTGGTCTTGTAAACTAGCGGATGCATTATGGGCTAACCGTACCACCTACAAGACTAATCTAAGCATGTCTTCATATCGGCTGATATTTGGAAAAGCGTGTCATTTACCGGTGGAGCTTGAGCATAAAGCTTTATGGGCAATCAAATTTCTAAATTTTGTGCTCGAAAAAGCTGGCGAGCAGCGGAGACTGCAACTTAACGAGCTTGATGAGATTGGACGGGATGCATATGATAGAGCTAAGATTTATAAAGAGAAAACTAAAGTATTTCATGACAAAGTGATTATTCGCAAGCCATTTATACCTGAACAAAAATTTCTCTTATATAATTCGAGGCTACATTTATTCTGGCCATTTATACCATCATGGTGTAATCGATCTCGAGGATCCTAAAAATGGTAGTTTATTCAAAGTAAACGGTGACCAATTAAAACCATTTTTAGAACCTCGAGTGAGCGATAATGTAGAGGTCGTGACACTTCACGATCTAATCTATGCATAAAGGCATGTAGTTATTTGTATAATAGCATGTATATTATGTATATTATGTTACTAACATGATGCAGGGTTTAAAAGCAAAATTAGGGAAAGATGAGGAGCTGACTATAATTTTCAATCCCTATATAAACCCAAGCAGCCCTCTTCTTCCCCCAAATCCACTCTTCCAAAAAAACCTAGCTGCCTCCCCCCTTTCCCCACTTCCTCCTTTGTTTTGTATTTTTCTCTTTGTAGGAAAGTGCAGAATATCCCACTATTACTCTGACCAGTGGTACTAAAAAGATTCATCTCACCACCGTGACTATTCTCCACCAAATTCTCAGCCAAAAAAGAATCCTGGACCGCTATTCAGTGGCCTTCACCACCAATTAGCGTCTTTATCTTGTGTTTTCCCCCCGAAACTTCAGGAAAGATACTCTATCTATCTTCTCTGTTTAATGGTTTTATTAGAATTATTATTTGTGTTTAAAGTTAAGAGATAATGGGTAGATTTGCTTGTGAGAAGTTTTTTGGAGAAATTTTTTCCTCATTTAGTGTTCAAATGATGACGAAAATATATATGCCACTGACATAACACAAGAGGAGGAGGATGATGCTTTTTTTTACCAAAACTTGCCAGCTGATCTTACTAAGCAAATCAATGCAGTCTAGCAAGGTCTTGGAAAAATTTGGCGTCGGAGGGTGAGTCTTCTACGACACGAGCATGTCCTGCACTTGGTGAGTCTAGTAGGAGGTAAAGAAGATGACACCAATGATTTGTGTATGAGGGCATACACAAGTTTAGGTGTGGGAGACTAGATTAGGAGATTTTTATTTTTAATTTTTTTTAGGATTTTTAGGAGATTTTTGGGTTTCGTTATTTTACATTTTGGGTAGCTTTTAGGATAACTAATTAAAAAAAATAAAAAAAAATTGTTTTTATCAATAGATCAAACTAATTACAGATAAAGGGACAAATTTAGATTTGAAATTGGATAGAAGAGTAGATTGGACGATACACTTTGAATTTTATGAAAAAGATTAAAATTAAAAAATTAAATATTGCTAATAGTAGTTTTGATGCAAGTATACATCTATTTTTCACTTCACAATAGTTTATTAGATTAAGGACAAAGATAATAACAAATGTGTAAATCTTCTCTCTCTAAAAAAAATGGTGAGAATAAAATAATGGGGTGCATCTGTTATTAAGGCAATAGCCTTAATAAAATAATGGGGTGTGCCTGGTATTAAGGTAATAACCTCAAGAGTGAAAAAAGAGTATGATCCAAGTGATCGGATACTTTGCGCAAAGTAAGCGTAAATATTCGCATGAAAGGTGAAATATTCTAAAAAAAGAAAAAGAAAAAGAAAAGAGTATGAACCGAATAATCGGGTATGTTACGCCTAAGCAAGCGTGAATTTTCGCATGAAATTGAAATATTCTTTAAAAAAAAGAAAAGAAAAAAAGGAGAAAAAAAAGAAAAAAAAATGTTATGAGAGAGGAGATGAATCCTGAGTTAGAGTTGGAGTCCAAGGCCTAAATAAACTATCACACATGCAAGTAGTTGTATAGGAGCCAATGGATTATCTATTAGTGGGTATCGAAAGATAGAATTTAAATTTTTGATTAAAATAATAAGTGTATCTGATATGATGCTCGATTTGAAAATTGATAATCTAAATGCATTCTTGAGTTTGTATATTAGTGAGATTAATTGATAAAAATATTATAAAAAAATTTTTCTTTCTTTTGTATAAAATTTTTATTTTTCTTAATTTTTGGTTATCCTTATTTTTCTTTTCTTTATTCTTTAATTTATTTTCTTCACGAATTTTGTGGGTATATTCACTGCAAACCCTCACGAGACACAACTCGTCCACTAGGGTAACCTAAGGGTTTAAAGGTTTGTTGCACGTACTAAGTGCAATCGCGATTCCTGCGAAAGTGAGTTAGGATTTTTGTTTTTCTTTTTAGATTTAGGTTTTGCTCGAGGACTAGCAAAAGATAGGTATAGAGGTGTGATAAGTATCATATACTGTATTTTTCCTTCCATATTTTATCTATTTTTGTATATAAATAAATGCTACTTGGATATTTTTAGTGTCTTTTGCAGGTAATCCGATTTATACAAGGAGATAGCATGAAATCAGATTTGGAGTAGGAAATCAAAGTCAAAAGTTTCTAAAGTGGGCGAGACTATAATATTAAATTACTGCAGAGGGTAAAAGTCAAATACAGTCAAGCAAATAAAGATTACAAGACAAGAGACTCCTGTAGAAGAAAATCCAGACCATGTTTCCACTATTTAGCCGCCAATTGGCGGTTTTAACCGCCAAATAGCGGCCAAACATTGGCCGTTCTAGAGGAGAATTTTTCGAGGACTTTACTGTAATTGTTTAGTTTTGTAGTTCTGTTATAATTAGGGTTTGATTTCCGAAGCCTATATATTAGCCTATCCTTGTATTCTAAAAAAGATACTGATTTTTTGTACTCGTTTTTAAATCAATAAAAATTAGGGTTTTTGCTGGGGGGTGGCTGCCACAACACCGTACCATAGAGGTATACCATTATTCTGAAAATTTTTCCTTGCTTTCTAAATAGATTTAATCACTTTCTAGTTTAAGTTTTACTGCTTTCTAGATTAGGGTTTATCATATTCATGAATAAAAATTTGATCTTGCTTAGTAAAATATGAGTAGCTAATTAGTTTAGCTCTACGATGTAGATGAAGCTAAGTTCTGCCATGTAATTGCTCTCTATAAAGACATGATTTTTCAATAAAAAGATTAAAATACAAGAACTTGAAGATTAGGACTTTGATAGGTTATATTTGAATTAGGTTTCTTGATAGCCTATGCTTAGTTAGGGTTTGGGGTTGTTAGTTTTATCTTTTTCTTTGAATTATCTAAAAGATTTAGTTTGTTTTTATAAGAAGTAGCATCTTTGATGAGTT
This sequence comes from Dracaena cambodiana, assembly GCA_036321105.1. Taxonomy (NCBI): domain Eukaryota; kingdom Viridiplantae; phylum Streptophyta; class Magnoliopsida; order Asparagales; family Asparagaceae; genus Dracaena; species Dracaena cambodiana. The sequence continues at coordinate 12,698,425 of JAYEPQ010000017.1, forward strand.
ATACTTGCACAACACTTGATATCTCACACTTAGAACACTTTAAGTAAAAAATAAAATAAAACATCGAATTTTTATGATAGAAGAAAATAATCGAAGTAAGAACATGGTTGGAAATTAGTGGATCTAGATTCGAGGCTATTTAGATTAATCCGACTTCAAACTAAAATCTTTGGTTAGTCCATTAGACTGAGGAAAAAGTAAGAATCGCAAAAACACTTTAGATCCATGTGGGACGACCTGTACAGTGCTACAACGATACTGTACGCTTGCAGTTTATTACATCACTGGCATAGACATCCCCATAATAACACTTGTCATGGATAATCGGTTCACAAACTGTCATCAAGCACTGATAGGAGGATTTCAATCCAATCTTGTAAATCAGACCATATGATTCAATATCTGACCCAATTACTTTATTTCTATATCAGACCCAAACATAATAGATACAGTATGCCTAAAAATTAAAACTCAGGAAATGAATATGAAAACTAATTCACATGATCTGGCTATAGAATATACAACTATTTATGAACTGACACAAACTACAGAGACTAGAACAATCTCGAACCAGAGAGAAATAATCGAAATATTTGAACCAAAACCATTTTAAGAAGAGATAAAGCCCAGACTGATGAATATAAAAGATCTCACAATACCTAGACAATGGTTCCTCGAAGATTTAATTCAAACAGAGGAGCCAAAATACTTTGGTGGAGTAGAGATACAGAGTTCTGGGAATAGCCTTTATATTAAAAATAATTCAAAACAACCCTTGTTAACAAGAAGTAATAACGAATGAAAACCGGAAGAAATAGACCGAAGAAAATCCAGTGCTGGAGCGGATATTGAGGAAATAAGCGAGCCACTATTATCACGATTATTAGGAGAAGATCTAGGTCTAAAGAAGAATGAAAAACTTAATATACCACTTATGCCTGGATCAACTACTCGACAAGAAGCTATCGAGACCTAGAATAAAAATATAAAATAATAAAGCATAATAAAACTAACTATTTTTATAGGGCAATATGGACATGGGAAAAGAAATAGAACTATCAAAAAAGACAAGAATGGAGAAAATTCTCGAGAAGGCTAGACAGGCACTTCCTGAAGAAATCTTCCTAAGTATCAAAATAATGATACTCGATCACAAAGAAACAATTAGAAATATCCTATCAGAAAATAAAACAAATATTATCAGGACTTGCAATGACCATTCGAAACTCTTCAAGTTCATAAAAAAAGGGTTTATGGAATATTCAGGAGGTCGAATGGGGACTCATAAGACAACTATATTTCAGACAACAAGAAGAACAAGAATGGCGGAAGTTTCCACTAATGATAAAGCATTTTGTTCACAGATTAGCTACAAACAACAATCATAATCAATTGTTTATTTTTCAGATATTCAATACTCTTGGGTGGAGAGAAGAGACAAAGTCTTTCCAGCCATATCAAGTCTGGATATTCAGTTATCCTGAGCATTGAAAAAAAAATTGACCCCAAATATAACATTAACAGAATCAATTACAATTTCTTTTGGTGCAGCAGTTTCATCGAAACAGTTGATAAGGCTCAAAACCTTAGTGAGAGAAAGAATTGATAATTTCATAAAAAAAAATGCAATTTTAGTTAAATGGGGGCGAGAAAAGAAAATTGTTGACAATTCTCTCTTTTTCCATCTATTTTTTTCCAATAAAACCTCAAAAAACATTTCAAATCTCTCCTGCCAATTCCAACCTCCTCATTAGAGCCCACCTTCGACATGTCAGCTAAAACCAAAAAACAATAGGAACAAGAAGAAGGTAAGGCTGGAAAGAGAATCAGAATAGAACAGGAAGAAGAAGAAGAAGAAAGGTAGAAGGTGAAGTAGATGAAGAAGAGCAAGAGGAAGAAGACAGATGAATTTATGCTATGTTTGGATGCTTAGAAGTAATGGAAGTAAGGAAAAAATAAATTTAGAAGTAACTTTCAAATGTGAATAATTGGAAGTATTCTACTTCCAATACTTCTAGTGTTTGTTCAATATAGAAAAAATTGGAAGAGAAATAAAATATTTGTTTCCATGGAAGAAAGAAGAAAATGTAAACATTTTAAGATAATAAAATAATAATACGTTTTACTTCAAATTCTTCTTCTACAAAAAAAAGTAGTGGAAGTTTGGCTATTGGAAGTAGTGGAAGTAGAGAAGAAATTAAGAAATAGAAGAAAAAAATTACTTTTTGTGTTTGCTTGCTAACTTTTGAAGAAAAAAATATTAGGAAGTGGGAAGCAAGTATTACTTAAAAGAATACTTTTATTATTTTATTTTTTAAGTATAAAATACAACTTTTAAACTGTAATGATGGCATGCAAATAAAAAATTATTTTATTTGCCTTGATACTTTACTTCCTAGAGCTCTTACAAGCCAATTGTGAGGAAGAAAATTTTTAAAGTAAAGAACCACATAGATATCATCTTAGTATATAAGAAGTAACTATAAACTTTATTTTTGGCTAAACAAACACTTGAAGTAGTGGAAGTAAGTTTACTTCCAACTTCTTTTTTGTCTAAACAAATACTTGACATAGTGGAAGTAAACTTACTTCCACTATGTTTAGTCTATTTCCATGCAAACAAAAACATCCTAAATAAACTGGAAAAGTTATGTGCTGCATGGGCTCGATTTCATCATTTAAGAAATAACTTCTTATCTAATTCATAACCAATCAAATATATAACATAGTGGAAGTAAGTTTACTTTTACTACTTTTATTTTACTTCAATACAAACAAAAAAGAAAAAAATTATTTTTATTTCATTAGATGCCCATTTACAATGACTAGCATTACATCTATAAGGAGTTTCCTCAGTTACAGTGGCAACTCTCCTTTCTTTGATTCAGCATCAACGGTTAGGATTACTACATCACTAGATGGGCCCTGCAACGTGGGCTTGATTACAGGACGTTTGCCTTGTTGGGCCTTATATATATATGGATTTCGGATAGTGGAAATAGATTGATGTTGCTCCAATATTACAACCTTTGGTGTTGGTTTGTGAAAGTTAGAAAAGTTAGTATAGTGGATCTTAATATGTGAAAATTATATTTTTATTCATTAAACCTGAATTTTGTTGAAGAAATTTCCAACGTATTAGAATGATAATTCAAGTATTATTTCCAACTTCTCAATCAAATGGGTAATCATTGAGTTACTAAAGGTTTCCAAATATCTATTGCATTTTTTTATATTTAAAATTCATTATAGTACGGCTCAAAATTTTGTTTCCTTTCCAATTATATAATCCTATAAACTCTAAAGGGCATTATTTACATGCATTCTTAAAATTTTGATAGTCACCGCTTTTGGTTTTTCTATCATCAATGTTTTAAAACAAAGTTTTATTATTCGTGCAATTTAGGGGCGTATAATGTATAAACAGATTGTGCAGCGATTGAACATATTATATTAGATTTTGTGAAATCCCAAAAAATAAGGAAAATATATAAATGCTACAAAAAATATTTAAAACATTAAATGTGATACTACTTTTAAGAGAATTGAGACTATAATGTTAAATATTATAGCCTTCACATTTTCTCACATGGTTCACCTTCACCAACAATGATCCAAATAATACTCATCTTTATGCAGTTTACACCTACATATCCTAAAATGTAGTTCAAAACGCAAGTTTTGGAGCTCTCAAAACATGCCTTTAGTTATTAGTAACTAGAAATTCTAAACTCACAATTTTTTTATGCTTGCACCAATAAGTAAATGAATAACAAAAACACTCTTAATCTTTATTTCATTGTTTTAACATTTGTTTTAATTGTTCTCAATCTTACGTATATTATTAATTGAGTTAAACTAAAATTAGTTTTGGGTTCATACAACTAGGATAAAATTGCATAAATGTTGCTTAATGTGTCTGGTCTTTGGAGGTGCATAATTCGTACAGGCCTACTAAAGCGACTTGATCGAATAATGAGCATATAACTAAATCAATGCATTTTTGGGCTTCACATTTAAGAATATAGGGAAATAATAAAAAGTCATATTAGTCAATAACAGACAGTCTGTCATGGAAATTATAAAATTTATGAACAGTTTGTGGAATATATGAAACCTGAGATGAGTAGGAAAAGATATGTTCTATTACACTATTCTTACAACTTTCATGTGAAAGCCACCTGATATTCTTGAGTACCTGGCTTAAGTTTGGATGTCAACTTCTAGGGTCCTTAGTTTATTTCTCAAAGGGTATTTCATATGGTCTCCTGGAAAGAAAAAATTGGATGTATGCAAAATTTTCAAACTTCGATGTGTGGCCTAATTCGAAATTGATGAAACCAGTGCACTTCAAACTCTTCATTGTGTGCATGTTTTTCCGAATTAAATTTGAAATTCTAATTAGATATTCTAGCAAACGGCTGTTCTGACAATCTGAAGGGTGTTTTTTCTATGGTGTGGTTTAACCTCAAAAAAGGATTTCTTTTTTATGAGGCCCACAGGCATATAATGATCCATCTGGTGTACATTGTTATATCTATTGATTTACATGTAAATTGACTTGTTACTTTGTGATAACAAAGTTCAAAGGAATGCTTATTTTGATGAATATACTTGAATGAGATAGGGCAACCATTATGCAATTTGCTATTTGAGTGTACATAGAATAATTTTAGAATAGTCATCCCATAATATGAAGTTGTACACAGTTGTAGAATATGTGATATCATTATGAAATTGTCCTCACCAAAACAATGTACAATAAGTTAGTCAGTTATGATTGTTGGTATCAACCCTTGATTATCAGCTGTGATCTTGGTTTAGTGATTTTAAATTGTATCAACTAATTTTGTACAAGCATCATATGATTAGGATTTTAAAAGCTCTTCTTAGGTATCCGGTGGTTTGCCATCTCAAGCTTGTTTAAATTATATATGTTGCAAATTAGTTTTCTGTTCTGATAGTTTCTTGTGGTCCTAAGATTAGTATCTTGTGTTGTTACTTATGCTTTTTCTTATTTCTTTATTCAAAATATTTCCACTTTAAAAATGTTAAATAAGGGAAAGTTGATATGACTTTGTTGAGTTAAATATCTACAGGTTGCCTTCATATTATCCACATTTGATCTGGTTTCATTAATCAAGAGAAGTGAGTATTATGTTTGCTGATTCATTTTAAAAACTCAAATCTGTATTGACTCAAATTGGGTTATTTGTTCCTTATTTATTAGTGACCTGTGTTATTTTTTATTTTATATTATGTTCAGCTGTGCATTTTACATCCATACTATTTGTAATTATTTTTGATGAGTTGTAGGTTGCACCGACATTATTAGTTCATTCCTATTTTCTAACTTCCACTCTATCAGACTTCATTCCTCTATGGGCTTACTCTTCATTTTTAACATTTCAAGCTGTCAAAGGTCTTGTTTTGCCTCCATCATAATTTTACGTATTAAATAGTTGCTCATGCGGAATCTCTACAATTATAATGCTATTATATTTTTTGGCCTGTGAAAATGCATGTGGAATTGAGAAAAAATATGAATTATTTCATATTTATATTAAAACTTGATTACGAAAGTATGTAGATAAAGAAATAATTTTAATGGGATATCAATAATTTTATGAAACATTTAGAGTGGTTACTTGCTTTTGAATGTGGTGACATCACAACCATCAACACCCTAGGATGCATTAATAGTAGCAATTAATTTAAATTCAAGTTAGATGGTTGGATGAGAAATTAATTATTTATTTTTTTAATTTTAGGGGTTTTTACTTACCTGTCCCTTAGATCATTTAAAATTTGAATTTAGTCCCTCAAATCTTCATATTTTGAATTTAGTCCTCCAAATCCTTTAAGTTACTTCACTTTAGTTCCTCTAGATAGCTTCCATTAGGTCAGCCATATATTTTATTCGAATTTCCCGTTATACTCCTGAGTTACTTCAATTTAGTCCTCTCTTTCTCTTCTCTTCCTCTTCTTATTAGGTTCCCTTCTCCATTCTTCTCCTCCCTCTCTCTTCTCTCCCAGTTAATCTTTATGTTTTCCTTCTTTTCTTTTTTCCTAACTGGGATCTCATGGACTAGAGAGGAATAAAAAACCTCACTTAAATATATTTCAGTTCAATGCACGCCCAATGGAGGTGCTCACATAAATATTTTTCAGTTCAGCGTAGCGGGCAGGGGTAGAACTACCCACATCTGGCAAAGTGAACAACTAGTCAGTAGATGATTTAAAAGGTTAAAGGGGAAGTTAAGGATAGAAACACAGTGTTATAGAGGAGAGTATATAATCCTTCTTTTCCTTGTTTATTGACCAATCAAAGTAGTGGGTTGTAGAAGAGAGTATATAATCCTCTTTTTCCTTAACTATTATCAAAACAAAGTAATGAATACCTAAACTCTCTCATTTTTTTATTCTCCTCTTATTATTCTCATCTATGTTCTTCTCAAATCATCCATAATTTCTATTATTATATGTGTACTCACCTTTTTGCAGGTCTTTTAGGAATTATGTCGAGCACTAACCTATCGGGGTTCCAGAATTTGGAAGGAGACTGGTAAAATGTTAAGGATAGGTAATCAAATTCCTATAAAAATCTACAAAATGATTTTTTATTTATTATGTAGGAATTTAATTATGAAAAAGTTCACAATCATTTGAATTGACTTCACTTCCCTGCCTCTTTTTCCTCTTGTTCTTCTTTAATCCAAACACAATCTTCTTCATTATCATTTTATTTTGAATATTTCACTCAGCAAAAAAAAAAAAAAAAGAAGAAAAACTTAAATAACAAATTGGAAATCAAGAATGAAGAACAATCAAGAGTCACCGCAAGCATCTTCCATGATGGCGGTGGACTTGTCTCTTATTTTCTTTAAATCCAATTCCCTCTTCAATCTGTTCTTCTTGGTCTTCTTATTCGATATGAGTTCTTGCTTCGATAGTAGTAGCCTCCTGAGAATCTTGCTGTAGAAGCCTCGTCATGAGCCTTCACTATTGACGTCTTATCTCTGTCAGGCACCTTCACTGTTGATGTCTTGTTTCGAATCTGTACTATTGATATCATGACTCTTTACTGTAGAAGTCTTTGTCACGAATATGTACTGTTGCTGTCAAGGACCGTACTGCTATTGCCAGAAATTTTTACTGTAGAAGTCTTGTCACGAATCTTTGATGCTTTTCGTCCAGTGCTCTTTTTGTGAAGCCTTGAAGGATCCGATGCTTAGGATTTGAGGGAGCCTCCTTTTTTTTTCATATATTATTTTTACATATCCACTTGAACTCTTTTGAGATATCTAAATTCTTCTGGTTGAAAGCTATATCTTGTAACAGCTTCATCGCTTCGTGTTTTTGTCCTTTTGGGAAACTAAACTTTGCATTATAGTCCTTTGTGGCGACTACCCTTCTTCCATCTGTCATGATTGAGTAGTTGACGATATTTCTGATAAGTTTTCTTGCTCTGTCGACTAGCTCGATAAAACTGCTATACCAGAAATAATTATAATTGACTCCTTCAATGTTGTATTTTGGGTCAAATTTCTGTCATTGCTCAGGGTAGCCGAATACCCATATTTGATAAGGCTGGAAAAATTCTGTCTCTTCCCTCCATCCAAGCATGCTGAATATTTGGAAGGTGAACAAATGATGATAATTAATGCTTGTGGCTAGTTTGTGGCTGAAAAATCTTAACATTGCTGGTAGTTTGTACCATTCGTGTTCTCCTCGTAGCCTATAGCACAGTTGGCTTACGAGCCCCCATTCGACTCCTTGGATGTCCCACATTCCTTCTTTCATGAATTTAAAAAGCTTCGGATGGTTATTCCGGACTAGGATAATATCTGTCCTATTTTTTGACAAGATTCCTCTTATATTTTCTCTGTGATCGAGCGTCATTGTTTTGATACTCAAGAAGATTTCTTCAGGAAATGCTTGTCTAGCTTCCTCAAGAATTTGTTTTCTTTTCATCTTTTCTGATACAATCATCTCTTTTCCTTTCTTCGGATTTTCCTGTAAGATAGTTAGTACATAATTATCTACTCATGAAAAATTACTATTAATAACTAAACTCGACAGCTCCTTCGACAGCCTCTTGCCGAGACGTCGACTTTAGCATGAGAGGTATACTGAGCTTTTGGCTTATTTCTTTAATGTTTGGGCTTAATTTTGGATCTCCTCCTAATAATCGAGACAGCATTGGTTCTCTTATTTCTTCCCTGGTAATTGCGCTCCTAACCACTTCCCTAGTTTGTATTTCACTATTACTTCTTGTAAGTAAAGATTGTTTTGAATTATTTTTAATATATAGGTTATTTCCAGAACTTTGTATTTCTACTCCCCCAAAATATTTTGGTTCTTCGGTTTGGATTAAATCTTCAAGGAACCATTGTCTAGGTACCGTGAGATCTTTTATATTCATTAGTCGAGGTTTGATTTCTTCCTCAGAAGGCTTTGGTTCAAATATTTCGATTATTTCCCGTTGGTTTGAAACTGTTCTTGCCTCTGTGGTCCGAGTTAATTCGTGAATCGTTGTAATGTAATCGACAAATCTTTCATTGTCCCATGACCCTTCATGATTTGTGATTACGACGTCTAGAGATTGTGCCCAGTCATCTATAACCTTTTGTTTGTCTTTGAAATGTATATTGGATAGATCTAGATAGGTTCCTCCTTGGAATACACTTCTTTTTATTAAATCGTCAATCCTCATACTCCCTCCTATTTGTGGGTTGTTTAAATCTATTGCAGTTTTGCTATCCTCTCCTACATGTATCACCTCACTGTCGGAATCAATTCCTTTCTCGTATTCAGATTCTTATTCATCGTGTATAGTCATCCCGTAGTCTTCGTTATCTGAATCTGTGGTGCTTTCTGGCTCTTCTTCACTTTCTAGGTTATATATTTTAGGATAAAAATTAAAATGGTGTAGCAGCTCCTTATTTTGTTAGTAGGTCTCTTGCATTCTATTTACTAGATGGTCTCTTTCCTGAACAGTATTACATGGGTCCTTATATAGCTCTTTCCAACAGTTAATTAGCTCCACAATCGAGTCATCTCTTTTTTAGAGTATTTTCTTTCTACTTGCATCATGTTTATCTATTCGCTCGGTTTCTTTTGTCTTAAACTTGTTCCTAAACCATCAATTCTTCCTAATATTTCTTTTACATCCTTGTCGAATTTTGTTATTTCTCTATCGAATTGTTCCGAGGGATTATCTCGAACGGTTTTACAAAGCTTAGAAATATATATTTCATTTTGTTCTATTACCTTATCTAGATATTTTTCTATCTTATTAAACCTACAAACTACATAATCAAATAGGGTGTTGAGAAAACTTGAAATATTTGTTAGATTTTTATCTGTTGCTACTGAAAAATGTTCTAAGTGACTATAATCTCTTCTACAGCTCTCAAATATGCATGGTATATCACTAGCCATCTAGGATATCGCTTGGTATTTAGCTCTGAGCAGCCTATGGTGTCTAAAATCGTCTCCTGAGGGTCACCCTACAAACACCTATATGCGGCAACAAAGGGATCACTTTAGGAATTTGGGCTTTAAGGTTACTCAAACCTAGCAGGAGATACTTAGAATGACACTAGGACAGTAATCACGCAAGTTGTGAGATAATATCTTCCAGAATTATAGTCAATTTGGTCCCGTGTAATTATTACATGCTATAAATCTTTTACTGAATTTTTTTAAAACAAACATAGAAACTTATATAACGTTCAGAAACAAATACATGCAGCTTTTAAAACTTCAGAAACTAACAGTACATACCGGAACAGTAGCCATCACGCCGGAGTCTCTTTGTACAGACTGCAGACCCCTACCGCCCAAAAGAAACGTCCCCCCGGGCTCTGAGCAGCATGGTATCAGAGCCTGGGGGGACGTTTCTTTTGGGCGGTAGGGGTCTGTAGTCTGTACAAAGAGTCTCCAGTGTGATGGCGATTGTTTCAACATGTACTATTAGTTTTTGAAGTTTTTAAAACTACCTGTATTTGTTTCCGCATGTTAGATAAGTTTCTATGTTTGTAGAGAATTCGTAGAAAAAAAAATAAATAAGAAAATGTTACTGTAGTAAAATCCGAAAAAATCAAGTAAAAATCAGAAATATTAAGGAAAAATTGGGGAAGGATTTATAGCACATATAGAACTTATATGGTACCAAATAGACTATAATTTTGACCTATATTTTCTCACAACCTTTATCAATACTGTCCTAATTATATTCATCAGGGAAGTTCAAGAACTATTCTTGAATTTTATAAAAGCTATGTTCAAGAACTAGATGAATAACTAGATGAATAGCTTTTAAACTTATGATTTCCCTTTTCTTTAACGTGTTTCTTATTAGAATTGAGTAACCTTAAAGCACAGATTTCTAAAGTAATCCCTTTGTTGCCGCAAGTAGGCGTTTGTAGGGTGATCCTTAGGAGACGATTTTAGGCACCATAGACTACACAGAGCTAGTTATCCACTGACATCTTAGATGACTACCGGCATATTATGCAATTGCGAGATATGTAGAGTAAATTGTAGTAAATATGACACCATGTATAATGATATATATGATATGATGAACACCCCAAGATATTCCAAAAAAAAATTGATGAGATAGTTCTCCGAATAGAAAGATTAAAATAATAGGATAAAAATGCCAACCTAACTCTAGAAGCCAAAGAAGATCTGACCCAACAACTCAAAGGAATCCATAAAAAAATTAAGGGACTATTATGTCATTTTGGATATAATCCTAATCAAGAAAAAGTTGAACCCGATATCATAAACAAGACTAAGGAGGACGAAAAGGAAAATAATGATGATAATCCAGAAAAAAAGAAGGTAGTGAAGAAGAAACAACAAAAGCAGAAAACAGTGCATTTAAGGATAAAGAAAAGGTGAAGGAAGAAAATAGTTACCAAAATAATGATGTAGAAAGAACAGTTGAAGAGATTATCTTAAATTCTGAAGAACCCCTTAACGAAGGGGAGGATTATACGATAAGATTTGATGAGATAATCTTTGCTCCAAAATAAGGAAGAAGGTTTAATTATATTAAAGGAACATTCAAATTTAAGGGCTATAAACAATATTCATTACACACACTACTAGATACAGGGGCCACAGTCTCTTCTTGTCGAGAGAATGCCATACCACTAGAAAAATGGAAACCAATGAAATATCCAATTAAAATAACAGGGATCAGTGCACATAAAATAACTATCCAAAGCAAAGTCAAGAACGTGCAAATTTGGCTTAATGAGAAAAAATTTATTATACCAAAACTCTTATACTTTCCACATTTGAATGGGGACATGGTTTTAGGAAATAATTTTATTGGGGAGTATTTACCTATGATTGTAGAAAAACTAATGGTGTCTTTACATCAATGAGAGGGAAATCAAACACGAAGGGTTGACATGCCACTATTAGAAGGACCTAGGTATAAGTGTACAGAAGATTTTTCCCCCCAAAAGAAACCCCAGACAGTGAAAACTCATTAAAAAGATCTGAAGAAATTCATGAGTTATATCAAACCCACTGGCTTTACAAAACACTTAGTGAAAATTTTAGTGAAAATCCACTAAAGTTATGGGATCGAAGTCCAAGATTTTGTAAAATTCAGTTAAGAGACGACAACAAAATTATTAGGGTAAAACCCATGCTCTATACTAGGCAAGATATAGATGAATTCGATAATCAAATAAATGAACTTTTAAGCACAGGCCTAATTGAGAAAACCATTAGCCCTCACTCTAGTCCAGCATTTATGGTCAGAAATCTTAATGAATTAAAAAGAAAAAAGGCACGAATGGTAATTAATTACAAGAGACTAAACCAAAACCTAAAATTCGATGGTTACTTTATCCCTAGAAAGGAAGTCCTAATAAACTTTAAAAAAAGATCTAGAGTATTCAGTAAATTCGACTGTAAATCTGGTTTCTGGCAACTAAAAATGACGGAGGAATCAAAACCACTAACAGCATTTAGTACGCCACGAGGACACTTTCACTAGAATTCATGCCATTTGGGTTAGACACCGTACCACAGATATTTCAAAGATGGATGGACTCAATCTTTAATAATTTAAAGGATTTCTGTGTCGTATACATTGATGACATTTTGGTTTTTTCAAAAACAAAAGAAGAACACAAGGGACATCTAAAGATCATTAGTGACATCTTTAGAAGACACGGGATAATACTCTTTACAAAAAAGATCGAAATCGAAAAGGAGTCAATAGAATTTCTTGGGATTATCCTAGATAAAGATGGCATTCAACAACAGAAGCACATCATTTCAAAAATTAAGGAATTTTCTGAAGAAATAAAAGATAATAAACAACTACAAAGTCTGCTAGGGCTATTGAATTATGGGAGAAACTTCCCACGAGAACTCACGAAAGAAGAAATACCTTCACTAAAAAAACTAAATAAAAATCAAGATTTTATCTGGACAGACAAAGATAAAAACGTTCTAAGACAAATTAAGAAGTTCGCCGAGAAGGCACCAGAGGTCTACCTACCAAAACCTAGAGATAAACTGATTTTAGACACAGATGCGTTAGAATATTAGGGATATGTACTAAAAGCAATTCCGAAATAAAATTGGGACGAAGAGGATCCACCTCTATCCCACAACGGAATCAGACTCAGAAAAAGAAGCATACCACAAAATATATTAATGTATGAGAGACTTTGTGGATATAATTCTGGAAAATTCAAACCCAACGAACTGAAGTGGATAATATTTGAAAATGAACAATACACTATAAATTTAGCTCTATAGAAATTTCAAATATTTCTTGCACCCGAGTATTTTATAATTAGAACAGATAATAAAGCCGTTAGGGATTTTCTGGTGAAAACAAGAAAAACTTCTTGGAAATGCATGCAATAGTATAATGAGATAGCCCAATACTCCTTCGAAATCGAGCATGTTAAGGGAAAGGATAATTTTATTGCAGATTATCTAAGCCAACCTAACAATAAATGATTACTAAGTGAAATATTAGTAACTTATTAATTTATTTTGCAGAAAAGTGACAAGGGGAAAGTTATAGCAAATAGTGTTCCTGTTCCAGCAGCGTTTGTCATATTCGTGGGGCACCAGCCGGGTATTTACACAAACTGAAAAAAATGCTTTGAGCAGGTATTCGATTTTAACGGATCTAGTTGCAAACATTACTACTCAAAAGAGGATGTCATTCTAGCCTGGGAGATATCAGGGCAGAACCCATACTTAGCAGAAGAGGTTCGTGATCTCGCCCACTACATGCTCGAGCCAATAATAGCGCGCTTTCCCAAGTTGGAAATCCCACCCTCATTTTACTCCGAAATAAACGGAGCATGGCGAGCCCACCAGAAGGCAAATCTTGGAATTGGACTCATCGTGCTTTCCGCAAGCATATGGGAAACTTAGCAAATATTGTAATGAAATAAGAATCAGAACTCAAGGCCTTGAAAAAGGTCTACTCGGATTATATAACAACCCTCAATGAGGGAACTATTATGGGAGCAACCCCTAAACAAGCTGAAGCCTTAGAAAACATGGGCAAACTTTTAGAACAAGAGTTACCCAGCCTCGCTGCATCAAACAAATCAGAGGGAACACTGCAATTCGAGAATACAGCACCAGAAGGATCGCAAACATGCAACAAACAGCAAGCTGAAGAAGAGATGGACGCGGAGGTCGAGGCCGAAGTGGAGATCGACATAACCGAATAAGCCCTCAGCAGGGGAGTCTCTGTACAGAGGCTTCTAAAACAACTATACGAAGATGGCAACCAAGCAGTTGGGTTACTTGGAGAAGGATCTGGGAAGTTCGGATACTATGTTCTACACAAAAAATCAAAAATGAAAAAATTGGTCCTAAGATCACAGCTGAGCTAACAAGAAACACCAGTGGCAACGATTGCACCGACAGGATGGGACGACCCTAACCTATCCACAAATGGATGGATGGATCTTGCATCCCCAGAAACTTCAGTATCCGACAATTTTATTAATTTCTTGTAAAAAAAAAGGAGACTCCCTCAAATCCTAAACATCGGATCCTTCAAGGCTTCACAAAAAAAGAGAGCACTAGACGACAAGTATCAAAGATTCGTGATAAGACTTCTATAGTAAAGATTCCTGGCAACAACAGTACGGTTCCTGACAGCAACAGTACAGATTCTTGACAAAAACTTCTACAGTAAAGAATCCTGACATCAACAGTGCAGATTCGAGACAAGACATCAACAGTGAAGATGCCTAACAGAGACAAGACGTCAACAGTGAAGGCTCATGACAAGGCTTGTACAGCAAGATTCTCAGGAGGCCTCTCATGTTGGTTTCTACAGTAACATTCTTAGGAAGCTTCTCATGCAAGGAAGGTCGTCTATAAGAGGAGACTTCTGCAGGATGAGAAAGACATCGGCAGTTCGGCAAAAACATCAGCAAGTTTCTCCAACACCTTTTAAGTTCCTCAACGTCATTTTCTTCATCTCCATCCTCTCTCACCCTCTCATCCTCCCCCATCCGTCTTGTCTGGTTTATGCCTGCCGATCAGAGCACCAACAACCTGTAGTTCTCCACCACCTATATTTATAATTAAGTGTGCCAGAGTGCATTTCCCTTCGTATTTTCTTCTTCTTTTACTTCAGCTTTGTGACAGTAGTAGTAGTGTGTATTTAATCCTGGTATCAGAGCCCGGGGGGACGTTTCTTTTGGGTGGTAGGGGTTTGCAGTCTGTACAAAGAGTCTCCGGCGTGATGGCTACTGTTTCGGTATGTACTGTTAGTTTTTGAAGTTTTTAAAGCTACCTGTATTTTTTTTTGCATGTTAGATAAGTTTCTATGTTTGAAGAGAATTCGTAGAAAAAAAATAAATTAGAAAATGTTACTGTAGCAAAATCTGAAAAAATCAAGTAAAAATCAGAAAATGTAAGAAAAAATTGGAGAAGGATTTATAGCACATATAGCACTTATATCTAGCAAATAGACTATAATTTTGACCTATATTTTCTCAAAACCTGTATCAATACTGTCCTAGTTACATTCTAAGTGTCCTTTATTAGAATTGAGTAACTTTAAAGCCAAGATTCCTAAAATAATCCCTTTGTTGCCGCGGGTAGGCATTTGTAGGGTGATTCTTAGGAGACGGTTTTAGGCACCATAGGCTACTCAGAGCTAGTTATCCACTAACATCTTTGATGGATACCGGCATATTATGCAATTGCGAGATATGTAGAGTAAGTTGTAGTAAATATGACACCATGTATAATGATGTATATGATATGATGAACACCCCAAGATATTCCAAAAAAAAATTTGATGAAGTAGTTCTCTGAATAGAAAGATTCAAAGAATAGGATAAAAATGCCAACCTAACTCAAGAAGCCAAAGAAGATCTAACCCAACAACTCAAAGGAATCCATAAAAATTTTAAGGGACTATTAATTAATTTTGGATATAATCCTAATCAAGAAATGGTTGAACCCGATATCATAAACAAGACTAAAGAGAACGAAAAGGAAAATAATGATGATAATCCAAAAAAAAAAAAAGGTAGTGAAGAAGAAACAACAAAAGTAGAAAACAGTGCATTTAAGGATAAAGAAAAGGTGAAGGAAGAAAATAGTTTTCAAAATAATGATGTAGAAAGAACAGTTGAAAAGTTATCTTAAATTCCGAAGAACCCCTTAACGAAGGAGAGGAATACACGATAAGATTTGATGAGATAATCTTTGCTCCAAAATATGGAAGAAGGTTTAATTATGTTAAAGGAACATTCAGATGTAAGGGCTATAAACAATATTCATTACACGCACTACTAGATATAGGGGCCACAGTCTCTTCTTGTCGAGAGAATGCCATACCACTAGAAAAATGGGAACCAATGAAATATCCAATTAAAATAACAGGGATCAGTGCACATAAAATAACAACCCAAAACAAAACTAAGAACGTGGAAATTTGGCTTAATGAGAAAAAATTTATTATACCAAAACTCTTATGCTTTCCACATATGAATGGGGACATGGTTTTAGGAAATAACTTCATTAGAGAGTATTTACCTATGATTGTAGAAAAACAAATGGTGTCTTTACCTCAACGAGAGGGAAATCAAACCCAAAGGGTTGACATGCCACTATTAGAAGGACCTAGGTATAAGTGTACAGAAGATTTTTTCCCCCCAAAAGGTACCCAGACAGTGAAAACTCATTAAAAATATGTGAAGCAATTTATGAGTTAGATCAAACCCACTGGTTTTACAAAACACTTAGTGAAAATTTTAGTGAAAATCCACTAAAGTTATGGGATCGAAGTTCAAGATTTTGTAAAATTCAGTTAAGAGACGACAACATAATTATTAGGGTAAAACCCATGCTCTATACTAGGCAAGATATAGATGAATTCGATAATCAAATAAATGAACTTTTAAGCACAGGCCTAATAGAGAAAACCACCAGCCCTCACTCTAGTCCATCATTTATGGTCAGAAATCTTAATGAACTATAAAGAAAAAAAGCCACGAATGGTAATTACAAGAGACTAAACCAAACCTAAAATTCGATGGTTATTTTATCCCTAGAAAGGAAGTCCTAATAAACTTAACAAAAGGATCTAGAGTATTTAGTAAATTCGACTGTAAATCTGGTTTCTGGCAACTATAAATGATGGAGGAATCGAAACCACTAACAGCATTTACTACACCACAAGGACACTTTCACTGGAATGTCATGCCATTTGGGTTAAACACCACACCACAGATATTTCAAAGATGGATGGACTCAATCTTTAATAATTTAAAGGATTTCTGTGTCGTATACATTGATGACATTTTGGTTTTTTCAAAAACAAAAGAAGAACACAAGGGACATCTAAAGATCATTAGTGACATCTTTAAAAAACACGGGATAATACTCTCTCCAAAAAAGATCGAAATCGAGAAGGAGTCAATAGAATTTCTTGGGATTATCCTAGACAAAGATGGCATTCAACTACAGAAGCACATCATTTCAAAAATTAAAGAATTTCCCGAAGAAATAAAAGATAAAAAACAACTATAAAGTCTGCTAGGGCGATTGAATTATGGGAGAAACTTCCTACGAGAACTCACGAAAGAAGAAATACCTTTACTAAAAAAGCTAAATAAAAATCAAGATTTTATCTGGATAGACAAAGATAAAAACGTTCTAAGACAAATTAAGCAGCTCGCCGAGAAGGCACCAGAGGTCTACCTACCAAAACCTGGAGATAAACTGATTTTAGACACAGATGCATCAAAATAATATTGGGGATGTGCACTAAAAGCAATTCCAAAAGAAAATTGGGACGAAGAGGATCCACCTCTATCTCAGAACGGAATCAGACTCAGAAAAAGATGCATACCACAAAAGATATTAAAGTATGAGAGACTTTATGGATATAATTCTGGAAAATTCAAACCAAACGAACTGAAGTGGATAATATTTGAAAAGGAACTATACACTATAAAATTAGCTCTACAAAAATTTAAAATATTTCTTGCACCCGAGTATTTTATAATGAGAACAGAAAATAAAGCCGTTAGGGATTTTCTGGTGAACACAAAAAAACTTCTGAGAAATGCATGCAATGGTATAATGAGATAGCCCAATGCTCCTAAGAATCTTACTGTAGAAGCCTCGTCATGAGCCTTCACTATTGACGTCTTGTCTCTGTCAGGCACCTTCACTGTTAATGTCTTGTCTCGAATCTGCACTGTTGATGTCAGGACTCTTTACTGTAGAAGTTTTTGTCACGAATCTGTACTGTTGCTGTTAGGGACCGTACTGTTGTTGCCAGGAATTTTATTGTAGAAGTCTTGTCATGAATCTTTGATACTTGTCGTCCAGTGCTCCCTTTGTGAAGATTTGAAGGATCCGATGCTTAGGATTTGAGGGAGCCTCCTTTTTTTTCATATATCATTTTTACATATCCACTTGAACTCTGTTGGGATATCTAAATTGGTTGAAAGCTATATCTTGTAACAGCTTCATCGCTTCGTGTTTTTGTCCTTTTGGGAAACTAAACTTTGCATTATAGTCCTTTGTGGCGACTACCTTTCTTCCATCTGTCATGATTGAGTAGTTGCCGATATTTCTGATAAGCTTTCTTTCTCTGTCGACTAGCTCGATAAAACTGCTATACCAGAAATAATTATAATTGACTCCTTCAATGTTGTATTTTGGGTCAAATTTCTGCCATTGCTCAGGGTAGCCGAATACCCATATTTGATAAGGGTGAAAAAATTCTGTCTTTTCCCTCCATCCAAGCATGCTGAATATTTGGAAGGTGAACAAATGATGATAATTAATGCTTGTGGCTAGTTTGTGGCTGAAAAATCTTTACATTGCTGGCAGTTTGCACCATTTGTGTTTTACCGTAGCCTATAGCACAGTTGGCTTACGAGCCCCCATTCGACTCCTTGAATGTCCCACATTCCTTCTTTCATGAATTTAAAAACCTTCGGATGGTTATTCCAGGCTAGGATAATATATGTTCTATTTTTTGACAAGATTCCTCTAATATTTTTTTTGTGATCGAGCGTCATTGTTTTGATACTCAGGAAGATTTCTTCAGGAAATGCTTGTCTAGCTTCCTTAAGGATTTGTTTTCTTTTCGTCTTTTCTGACATAATCATCTCTTTTCCTTTCTCCGGGTTTTCCTGTAAGATAGTTAGTACATAATTATCTACTTATGAAAAATTACTATTAATAACTAAACTCGACAGCTCCTTCGATAGCCTCTTGCCGAGACGTCGACCCTGGCATGAGAGGTATACTAAGCTTTTGGCTTATTTCTTTAATGTTTGGGCTTAAGTTTGGATCTTCTACTAATAATCGAGGCAGCACTGGTTCTCTTATTTCTTCCCTGGTAATTGAGCTCCTAGCCGCTTCCCTAGTTTGTCTTTCACTATTAATTATTGTAAGTAAAGGTTGTTTTGAATTATTTTTAATATATAGGCTATTTCCAGAACTTTGTATTTCTACCCCCCAAAGTGTTCTGGTTCTTCGGTTTGGATCAAATCTTAAAGGAACCATTGTCTAGGTACTATGAGATCTTTTATATTCATTAGTCGAGGTTTTATTTATTCCTCCAAAGGTTTTGGTTCAAATATTTTGAATATTTCCCGTTGGTTTGAAACTGTTCTTGCCTCTGTGGTCCGAGTTAATTCGTGAATCGTTGTATATTCTATGGCCTGATCGTGTGAGTTGGTCTTCATGTTCATTTCTTGGGTCTTGATTTTTAGTCGTACAGTATCTATTATGTTTGGATCAGATATAGAGATAAAATAGTTGGGTCGGATATTGAACCATACGGTTTGATTTACTAGATTGGATTGGAAGCCTCCTATTAGAGCCTGATGGCAATTGGTGAATCGATTGTCCATTACGAGTGTTATTATAGGAATATCTATGCCGGCTCTAAACAGTGCATTGATTTTAATTTGAATCAGGCCAACGTGGATATAGCGAATTTCTGGATATTTCTTTTTCCATCTTCGTACCTTTTCATGACTATAGATGGGAATGTCTATTCGTCCTCCGGCTAACAGATTTGCTGTTGTGTTTTCGCTAAAATTTTCGATTATTCTTCTGGAGAAGAAATTGAACCGCGAAATTTTTTAAATTTCTGTTTTTTTTATTAGTTGCTGTTTTTTCATTCTATCGACGTCCTCTGGACTAAAAATTGTTTCTCTTCCGGCTACATCTTCTAATGTTATACTGTCTAGTTCTTATATCGGGGGTACGATCGGACCTAAATCTTCGTTCATCATTAAAACTAGTTCGTCATCCAAATCATCCTCGACCTCAAGTTCATAAAGTATTATATCTGTTGGCATGATTTCTTCACCCAAACAGATTTCGAGTTCCTGTTCCTCCATATATTTTATCATTTTTTGAGAATTCTTTCCTCTCCTAGGACAATCCCTAGCAAAATATCCCTCTTCATCGTATACAAAGCATCTGCATTTCTTTTTGTCCTTTTGTGCAAGGGGTTCTCTTCGTGTAGATGACTCATCTTTCTTTCTAACATATTTATTATTTCCGACAAACCCTCTACTCTTTGTCTATGGTTTCCATCGAAATCTTTTCTAAATGTTGGTTTTGCCCTTTTCTCACTCCCTATTTTTCATTTTTTGCCAATTATTTTTTCGCAGCACCTTCTTCTCTTAGGGGAGTTACTTATTGTGTTTTTCATTTTTTCATAGGATTTTATTTAAGACAGTAGTCTTGTATAATTTTAAGCGCATAGTATATACGGTGCCCCAAGTTATCTTTTTTCTCAATTCGCTTTAAGTACTCTGGATATCGGTTTCTTGTTTTGGTATCCCATGAACTAGGAAGTTTGTGGACGAAAGGATCAAGCCAATTTTGTGCCTTATCATAATCTAGTTTGTAAAAGGATTTCGAGAATGTTTTGCAGTATTCTTCGATTTCACATATCTCGCATAATTCAATTTTGGACAGTGCATACAAAACTTCTTCTTCTTGAGACTTCTCATCTATATATCCACATAAATTTTCTTTAATGATTTTTATGAAATCATTGAGGATTTTTTTCAAAACATGTGAAACCTCACTTTCTCCCCACTTCTTCCGTTTACTTTTTCCTTCTTCTGAGTTTATCCACTGTTTCATCTACTGTAAGACATCTCCTTGTAAAGTTCCTGTAATGTAATCGACAAATCTTTCATTGTCCCATAATCCTTCATGATTTGTGATTACGATGGCTAGAGATTGCGCCCAGTCATCTATAACCTTTTGTTTGTCTTTGAAATGTATATTGGATAGATCTAGATAGGTTCCCCTTGGGATACACTTTTTTTTATTAAATCGTCAATCCTCATACTCCCTCCTATTTGCAGGTTGTTTAAATCTATTCAAGTTTTGCTATCCTCTCCTGCATGTATCACCTCACTGTCAGAATCAATTCCTTTCTCATGTTCAGACTCGTATTCATCGTGTATAGTCATCCCGTAGTCTTCGTTATCTAAATCTGTCGTGCTTTCTGGCTCTTCTTCACTTCTAGGTTATATATTTCAGGATCAAAATTAAAATGGTGTATCAGCTCCTTATTTTGTTGGTAGGTCTCTTGCATTCTATTTACTAGATGGTCTCTTTTCTGAAGAGTATTGCATGGGTCCTTACATAGCTCTTTCCAACAGTTAATTAGTTCCACAATCGAGTCATGCTCTTTTTTGGAGTATTTTCTTTCTACTTGCATCATGTTTATCTGTTTGCTCGGTTTCTTTTGTCTTAAGCTTGTTTTATCGCATATAATAATTACATGGGACCAAATTGACTATAATTATGGAAGATATTATCTCACAACTTGCATGATTACTGTCCTAGTGTCATTCTAAGTATCCCCTGCTAGGTTTGAGTTACCTTAAAACCCAGATTGCTAAAGTCATCCCTTTGTTGCTACGGATAGGCGTTTGTAGGGTGACCCTCAGGAGATGGTTTTAGGCACCATAGGCTACTCAAAGCTAGCTACCAAGTGATATCCTAGATGGCTAGCGATATACTGTGCATATTTGAGAGCTGTTGAAGAGATTATAGTCACTTAGAACATTTTTCAGTAGCAACAGATAAAAATCTAACAAATATTACAAGTTTTCTCAACACTCTATTTGATTATGTAGTTTGTAGGTTTAATAAGATAGAAAACCGACTAGATAAGGTAATAGAACAAAATGAAATATATATTTCTAAGCTCTATAAAACAAGAGCATGACTCGATTGTGGAGCTAATTAACTGTTGGAAAGAGCTATATAAGGACCCATGCAATACTGTTCAGGAAAGAGACCATCTAGTAAATAGAATGCCAGAGACCTACCAATGAAATAAGGAGCTACTGCACCATTTTAATTTTGATCCTGAAATATATAACCTAGAAAGTGAAGAAGAGCCAGAAAGCACCATAGATTCAGATAACGAGGACTACGGGATGACTATACACGATGAATACGAGTCTGAACACGAGAAAGGAATTGATTCCGACAGTGAGGTGATACATGTAGGAGAGGATAGCAAAACTGCAATAGATTTAAACAACCCGCAAATAGGAGGGAGTATGAGGATTGACGATTTAATAAAAAGAAGTGTATCCAAAGAGGGAACCTGTCTAGATCTATCCAATATACATTTCAAAGACAAACAAAAGGTTATAGATGACTGGGCGCAATCTCTAGACATCATAATCACAAATAATGAAGGATCATGGGACAATGAAAAATTTGTCGATTACATTACAGGAACTTTACAAGGAGATATCTTATAGTGGATGAAACAATGGATAAACTCAGAAGAAGGAGTGGGGAGAAAGCGATAGGTTTGCAAGCTTTGAAAAAAATCCTCAATGATTTTATAAAAATCATTAAAGAAAATTTATGATGGTATATAGATGAGAAGTCTCAAGAAGAAGAAGTTTTGTATGCACTGTCCAAAATTGAATTATGCGATATATGTGAATTCGAAGAATACTGCAAAACATTCTCAAAATACTTTTACAAACTAGATTATGATAAGGCACAGAATTGGCTTGATCTTTTCTTCCACAAACTTCCTAGTCCATGGGATACCAAAACAAGAAACGGATATCCAGAGTACTTAAAGTGAATTGAGAAAAAAGATAATTTGGGGCACCATATATACTATGCGCTTAAAATTATACAAGACGACTGTCTTAATAAAAAATCCTACAAAAAAATGAAAAACACAATAAGTAACTCACCTAAGGGTAGAATGTGCTGCAAAAAAATAATTGGCAAAAAACGGAAAATAGGGAGTGAGAAAAAGGCAAAACCAACATTTAGAAAAAGATTTCGATGGAAACCATGGACAAAGAGTAGAGGTTTTGTCAGAAATAATAAATATGTTAGGAAGATAGATGAGTCGTCTACACAAAGAGAACCCTCTGCACAAAAGGACAAAAAGAAATGTAGATGCTTTGTATGCGATGAAGAGGGACATTTTGCTAGGGATTGTCCTAGGAGAGGAAAGAATGCTCAAAAAATGATAAAATATATAGAGGAACAGGAACTCGAAAACTGTTTCGGTGAAGAAATCACGCCAACAGATATAATACTTTATGAACTTGAGGTTGAGGATGATTCGGATGACGAACTAGTTTTCATGATGAACGAAGATTTCGGTCCGATCACACCCCCGGCTTCAGAACTAGACAATATAATATTAGGAGATGTAGTCGGAAGAGAAACAATTTTTAGCCTAGAGGACATCGATAGAATGAAAAAACAGCAACTAATAAAGAAAACAGAAATTTACAAAATTTTGCGATTCAATTTCTTCTCCAGAAGAATAATCTAAAATTTTAATGGAAACACAACATCAAATCTGTCAGCCAGAGGAAGAGTAGACATTCCCATTTTTGGTCCTGAAAAGGTACGAAGATGGAAAAAGAAATATCCAGAAATTCGCTATATCCACGTTGGCCTGATTCAAATTAAAAATAATTCAAAACAAACTTTACTTACAAGAAGTAATAGTGAAAGACAAAATTGGGAAGCAGCAAGGAGCTCAATTACCAGGGAAGAAATAAGAGAACCAGTGCTGTCTTGATTATTAGGAGGAGATCCAAAATTAAGCCCAAACGCCTCCTTTTTTTTGGGTCAGATCTTGTTTGGCTTCTGTAGTTAGGTTGGGATTTTTATGCTGTTCTTTTAATCTTTTTATTCGGAGAACTAGCTCATCAAATTTTTTTTGGAATATCTTGGGGTGTTCATCATATCATATATATCATTATACATGGTGTCATATTTACTACAACTTGCTCTACATATCTCGCAATTGCATAATATACCTATAGCCATCTAAGATGTCAGTGGATAATTAGCTCTGAGTAGCCTATGGTGCCTAAAACCGTCACCTAAGGATCACCCTACAAACGCCTACCCGCGACAACAAAGGGATTATTTTAGAAATCTGGGCTTTAAGATTCCTTAATTCTAATAAAAGACACTTAGAGTGTAATTAGGACAGTAATTTTGGATTTTACTACCGTATCATTTTCTAATTTATTTTTTTCTACGAATTCTCTACAAACATAGAAACTTATCTAACATGCAGAAACAAATACAGGTAGCTTTAAAAACTTCAGAAATTAACAGTACATACCAGAAAAGTAGCCATCACACCAGAGACTCTTTGTATGGACCGCAGACCCCTACCGCCCAAAAGAAACGTCCCCCCGGGTTCTGATACCAGAATTAGCTCAAACCCACTGAACTTTTAAGCACAGACCTAATCCTGGTATCAGAGCCCGGGGGGACATTTCTTTTGGGCGGTAGGGGTCTGCAGTCTGTACAAAGAGTCTCCGGTATGATGGCTACTGTTCCGGTATGTACTGTTAGTTTCTGAAGTTTTTAAAGCTACCTGTATTTATTTCTGCATGTTAGATAAGTTTCTATGTTTGTAGAGAATTCGTAGAAAAATAATAAATTAGAAAATGTTACTGTAGCAAAATCCGAAAAAATCAAGTAAAAATCAGAAAAATTAGAAAAAATTGGGGAAGGATTTATAGCAGATATAGCACTTATATGGTAGCAAATAGACTATAATTTTGACCTATATTTCTCACAATTTGTATCAATACTGTCCTAATTACCATCTAAGTGTCCCTTATTAGAATTGAGTAATCTTAAAATCCAGATTACTAAAGTAATCTCTTAATTGCCATGGATAGGCATTTATAAGGTGACCCTTAGGAGACAGTTTTAGGCACCATAGGCTACTCAGAGCTAGTTATTCGCTGACATTTTAGATGGCTACCGGCATATTATGCAATTGCGAGATATGTAGAGTAAGTTGTAGTAAATATGATACCATGTATAATGATATATATGATATGATGAACACCCCAAGATATTCCAAAAAAAATTTGATGAGATAGTTCTTCGAATAGAAAGATTAAAAGAACAGGATAAAAATCCCAACCTAACTCTAGAAGCCAAAAAAGATCTGACCCAACAACTCAAAGTATTCCATAAAAAATTTAAGGGACTATTAAATCATTTTGTATATAATCCTAATCAAGAAATGGTTGAACCCGATATCATAAACAAGACTAAAGAGGACGAAAAGGAAAATAATAATGATAATCCAGAAAAAAAAGAAGGTAGTGAAGAAGAAACAACAAAAGCAGAAAACAGTGCATTTAAGGATAAAGAAAAGGTGAAGGAAGAAAATAGTTACAAAAATAATGATGTAGAAAGAACAGTTGAAGAGATTATCTTAAATTCCGAAGAACCCCTTAACGAAGGGGAGGAATAAACAATAAAATTTGATGAGATAATTTTTGCTCCAAAACAAGGAAGAAGGTTTAATTATGTTAAAGGAACATTCAGATTTAAGGGCTATATGCAATATTCATTACACGCACTACTAAATACAGGGGTCACAGTCTCTTCTTGTCGAGAGAATGCCATGCCACTAGAAAAATGGGAACCAATAAAATATCCAATTAAAATAATAGGAATCAGTGCACATAAAACAACTATCTAAAGCAAAGCCAAGAACGTGGAAATTTGGCTTAATGAGAAAAAATTTATTATACCAAAACTCTTATGCTTTCCACATATGAATGGGGACATGGTTTTAGGAAATAATTTTATTGGGGAGTATTTACCTATGATTTTAGAAAAATAAATGGTGTCTTTACATCAACGAGAGGGAAATCAAACCCGAAGCGTTGACATGCCATTATTAGAAGGACCTAGGTATAAGTGTACAAAAAATTTTTCCCCCAAAAGGTACCCCAGACAGTGAAAACTCATTAAAAATATGTGAAGCAATTTATGAGTTAGATCAAACCCACTGGCTTTACAAAACACTTAGTGAAAATTTTAGTGAAAATCCACTAAAGTTATGGGATTGAAGTACAAGATTTTGTAAAATTCAGTTAAGAGACAACAACATAATTATTAGGGTAAAACCCATGCTCTATACTAGGCAAGATATAGATGAATTCGATAATCAAATAAATGAAATTTTAAGCACAGGCCTAATAGAGAAAACCACTAGCCCTCACTCTAGTCCAGCATTTATGGTCAGAAATCTTAATGAACTAAAAAGAAAAAAGCCATGAATGGTAATTAATTACAAGAGACTAAACCAAAACCTAAAATTCGATGGTTATTTTATCCCTTGAAATGAGGTCCTAAAAAACTTAACAAAAGGATCTAGAGTATTCAACAAATTCGACTGTAAATCTGGTTTCTGGCAACTAAAAATGACGGAGGAATCGAAACCACTAACAGCATTTAGTACGCCATGAGGACACTTTCACTGGAATGTCATGCCATTTTGGTTAAACACCGCACCACAGATATTTCAAAGATGGATGGACTCAATCTTTAATAATTTAAAGGATTTCTGTGTCGTATACATTGATGACATTTTGGTTTTTTCAAAAATAAAAGAAGAACACAAGGGACATCTAAAGATCATTAGTGACATCTTTAGAAGACACGGGATAATACTCTATCCAAAAAAGATCAAAATCGAAAGAGAGTCAATAGAATTTCTTGGGATTATCCTAGACAAAGATGGCATTCAACTACAGAAGCACATCATTTCAAAAATTAAGGAATTTCCCAAAGAAATAAAAGATAATAAACAAGTACAAAGTCTGCTAAGACTATTGAATTATGGGAGAAACTTCCTACGAGAACTCACGAAAGAAGAAATAGCTTTATTAAAAAAGCTAAATAAAAATCAAGATTTTATCTGAATAGACAAAGATAAAAACATTCTAAGACAAATTAAGCAGCTTGCCGAGAAGGCACAATTGGTCTACCTATCAAAACTTGGAGATAAACTGATTTTAGACACAGATGCATCAGAAGAATATTGGGGATGTGCACTAAAAGCAATTCTGAAAGAAAATTGGGATGAAGAGGATCCACCTCTATCTCAGAACGGAATCAGACTAAGAAAAAGAAGCATACCACAAAAGATATTAAAGTATGAGAGACTTTGTGGATATAATTCTGGATAATTCAAACCTAACGAACTGAAGTGGACAATATTTGAAAAGGAACTATACACTATAAAATTAGCTCTACAGAAATTTCAAATATTTCTTGCACCCGAGTATTTTATAATTAGAACATATAATAAAGCCGTTAGGGATTTTCTGGTGAATACAAGAAAAACTTCTAGGAAACGCATGCAGTGGTATAATAAGATAGCCCAATACTCCTTCAAAATCGAGCATGTTAAGGAAAAGGATAATTTTATCGCAGATTACCAAAACCGACCTAACAATAAATGATTACTAAGTGAAATATTAGTAACTTATTAATTTATTTTGCAGAAAAGTGACAAGGGGAAAGCTATAGAAAATAGTGTTCCTGTTCCAGCAGCGTTTGTCATATTCATGGGTACCATCCGGGATTTACACAAACTGGGAAAAATGCTATGAGCAGGTATTCGATTTTAACGGATCCTATTGCAGACATTACTACTCAAAAGAGGATGCCATCCTAGCCTGGGAGATATCACGGCAGAACCCATACTTAGCAGAAGAGGTTCGTGATCTCGCCCACTACATGCTCGAGCCAAAAATAGCGAGCTTTCCCAAGTTGGAAATCCCACCCCCATTTTACTCCGAAATAAATGGAGCATGACGAGCCCACCAGAAGGCAAATCTGGGAATTGGAACTCGTCGTGCTTTCTACAAGCACATGGAAGACTTACCAAATCTTGTAATGAAACAAGAATCAGAACTCAAGGCCTTGAAAAAGGTCTGCTCGGATTATATAACAACCCTCAATGAGGGAACTATTAGGGGAGCAACCCCTAAACAAGCTGAAGCCTTAGAAATCATGGGCAAACTTTTAGAACAAGAGTTATCCGGCCTCGCAGCATCAAACAAATCAGAGGGAGCACTGCAGTTCGAGAATACAGCACCAGAAGGATCACAAACATGCAACAAATAGCAAGCTAAAGAAGAGATGGACGCGGAGGTCGAGGCTGAAGTGGAGATCGACATAACCGAAGAAGCCCTGAGCAGGGGAGTCTCTATACAGAGGCTTCTAAAATAACTATACGAAGTAGGCAACCCAGCAGTTGGGTTACTTGGAGAAGGATCTGGGAAGTTCGAATACTATTTTCTATACGGAAAACCAAAAATGAAAAAATTGGTCCCAAGATCACAGCTGAACTAACAAGAAACACCAGAGGCAACGATTGCACCGACAGGATGGGACGACCCTAACCTATCCACAAATGGATGGATGGATCTTGTATCCCCAGAAACTTCAGTATCCGACAATTTTATTAATTTCTTGTAAAAAAAAAAGGAGGCTCCCTCAAATCCTAAACATCGGATCCTTCAAGGCTTCACAAAAAAAGAGAGCACTAGACGATAAGTATCAAAGATTCGTGACAAGACTTCTACAGTAAAGATTCCTGGCAACAACAGTACGGTCCCTGGCAGCAACAATACAGATTCGTGACAGACATCTACAGTAAAGATTCATGTTATCAACAGTGCAGATTCGAGACAAAACATCAACAATGAAGATGCCTGACAGAGACAAGACGTCAACAGTGAAGGCTCATGATAAGGCTTGTACAACAAGATTCTCAGGAGGCTTCTAGGCTTCTACAGCAAGATTCTCAGGAAGCTTGTCATGCAAGGAAGGTCATCTATAAGAGGAGGCTTCTGAAGGATGAGAAAGACATCGACAGTTCGGCAAAAACATAAGCAAGTTTCTCCAACACCTTTTAAGTTCCTCACGCCTTCTTCATCTCCATCCTCTCTCACCCTCTCATCCTCCTCCATCCGTCTTGCCTGATTTATGCCTGCCGATCAGACCAACAACAACTTGTAGTTCTCCACCACCTATATGTATAATTAAGTGTGCCAGAGTGTATTTTCCTTTGTATTTTCTTCTTCTTCTGCTTCAGCTTTGTGACAGTAGTAGTAGTGTGTATGTAATCCTGGTATCAGGTGTTGGAGAAATTTGCTGATGTTTTTGCCGAACTGCCGATGTCTTTTTCATCCTTCAGAAGCCTCCTCTTATAGACGACCTTCCTTACATGAGAAGCCTCCTAAGAATCTTATTGTAGAAGCCTCGTCATGAGCCTTCACTGTTGACGTCTTGTCTCTATCGGGCATCTTCACTATGGATGTCTTGTCTCGAATCTGCACTGTTGATGTCAGGACTCTTTACTGTAGAAATCTTTGTCACGAATCTGTATTGTTGCTGTCAGGGACCGTACTGTTGTTGCCAGGAATCTTTACTGTAGAAGTCTTGTCATGAATCTTTGATGCTTTTCGTCCAGTGCTCTCTTTGTGAAGCCTTGAAGGATCCGATGCTTAGGATTTGAGGGAGCCTCCATTTTTCTATTTTTTTATTTTATTTTTTTTCATATATTATTTTTACATATCCACTTGAACTCTGTTGGGATTTCTAAATTCTTCTGATTGAAAGCTATATCTTGTAACAACTTCATCGCTTCGTGTTTTTGTCCTTTTGGGAAACTAAACTTTGCATTATAGTCCTTTGTTGCAGCCACCCTTCTTCCATCTGTCATGATTGAGTAGTTGCCGATATTTCTGATAAGCTTTCTTGCTCTGTCGACTAGCTCGATAAAACTGCTATACCAGAAATAATTATAATTGACTCCTTCAATGTTGTATTTTGGGTCGAATTTCTGCCACTGCTCAGGGTAACCGAATACCCATATTTGATAAGGCTGGAAAAAATTTGTCTCTTCCCTCCATCAAAGCATGCTGAATATCTAGAAGGTGAAAAATAATGATAATTAATGCTTGTCGCTAGTTTGTGGATGAAAAGTCTTAACATTGCTGGTAGTTTGCACCATTCATATTCTCCTCATAGCCTATAGCACAGTTGGCTTACGAGCCCCCATTCGACTCCTTGGATGCCCCACATTCCATCTTTCATGAATTTAAAAAGCTTCGGATGGTTATTCCGGGCTAGGATAATATCTGTTCTTTGACAAGATTCCTCTTATATTTTCCTTGTGATCGAGCGTCATTGTTTTGATACTCAGGAAGATTTCTTCAGGAAATGCTTGTCTAGCTTCCTCAAGGATTTGTTTTCTTTTCATCTTTTCTGACACAATCATCTCTTTTCCTTTCTTCGGGTTTTCCCGTAAGATAGTTAGTACATAATTATCTACTTATGAAAAATTACTATTAATAACTAAACTCGACAGCTCCTTAGACAACCTCTTGCAGAGACGTCGACCCCGGCATGAGAGGTATACTGAGCTTTTGGCTTATTTCTTTAATGTTTGGGCTTAATTTTGGATCTCCTCCTAATAATCGAGACAACACTGCTTCTCTTATTTCTTCCCTGGTAATTGAGCTCCTAGCCACTTCCCTAGTTTGTCTTTCACTATTACTTCCGATGTTTAGGATTTGAGGGAGCCTCCTTTTTTTTTACAAGAAATTAATAAAATTGTCGGATACTGAAGTTTCTGGGGATGCAAGATCCATCCATCCATTTGTGGATAGGTTAGAGTCGTCCTATCCTGTCGGTGCAATCGTTGCCTCTGGTGTTTCTTGTTGGTTCAGTTGTGATCTTGGGACCAATTTTTTCATTTTTGGTTTTCCGTATAAAACATAGTATTCGACTTCCCAGATCCTTCTCCAAGTAACCCAACTGCTGGGTTGCCTTCTTCGTATAGTTGTTTTAGAAGACTCTGTACAAAGACTCCCCTGCTGAGGGCTTCTTCGGTTATATCGATCTCCACTTCGTCCTCAACCTCCGCGTCCATCTCTTCTTCAGCTTGCTGTTTGTTCCATGTTTGCGATCCTTCTGGTGCTGTATTCTCGAACTGAAGTGCTCCCTCTGATTTGTTTGATGCAGCGAGGCTGGGTAACTCTTGTTCTAAAAATTTGCCCATGTTTTCTAAGTCTTCAGCTTGTTTAGGGGTTGCTCCCCTAATAGTTCCCTCATTGAGGGTTGTTATATAATCCGAGCAGACCTTTTTCAAGGCCTTTAGTTCTGATTCGTGTTTCATTACAAGATTTGCTATGTTTCCCATGTGCTTGCGGAAAGCACGACGAGTTCCAATTCCCAGATTTGCCTTCTGGTGGGCTCGCCATGCTCCGTTTATTTCGGAGTAAAATGGGGGTGGGATTTCCAACTTGGGAAAGCACGCTATTTTTGGCTCGAGCATGTAGTGGGCGAGATCACGAACCTCTTCTGCTAAGTATGGGTTCTGCCGTTATATCTCCCAGGCTAGGATGGCATCGTCTTTTAAGTAGTAATGTCTGCAACAGGATCCGTTAAAATCGAATACCTGCTCATAGCATTTTTCCCAGTTTGTGTAAATACCCAGCTGGTACCCCACGAATACGACAAACGCTACTGGAATAGGAATACTATTTGCTATCGCTTTTCCCTTGTCACTTTTCTGCAAAATAAATTAATAAGTTACTAATATTTCACTTAGTAATAATTTATTTTTAGGTCAGCTTAGCTAATCTGTGATAAAATTATCCTTTCCCTTAACATGCTCAATTTCAAAGGAGTATTAGGCTATCTCATTATACCATTGCATGCTTTTCCCAGAAGTTTTTCTTGTGTTCACCAGAAAATCCCTAACGGCTTTATTATCTGTTCTAATTATAAAATACTCGGATGCAAGAAATATTTGAAATTTCTATAGAGCTAATTTTATAGTGTATAGTTCCTTTTCAAATATTATCCACTTCAGTTCGTTGGGCTTGAATTTTTCAGAATTATATCCACAAAGTCTCTCATACTTTAATATCTTTTGTGGTATACTTCTTTTTCTGAGTCTGATTCCGTTCTGAGATAGAGGTGGATCCTCTTCGTCCCAATTTTCTTCCGGAATTGCTTTTAGTGCATATCCCTAATATTCTTCTGACGTATCTGTGTCTAAAATCAGTTTATCTCCAGGTTTTGGTAGGTAGACCTCTGGTGCCTTCTCGGTGAGCTGCTTCATTGTCTTAGAACGTTTTTATCTTTGTCTGTCCAGATAAAATCTTGATTTTTATTTAGCTTTTTTAGTAAAGGTATTTCTTCTTTCATGAGTTCTCGTAGGAAGTTTCTCCCATAATTCAATAGCCCTAGCAGACTTTGTACTTGTTTATTATCTTTTATTTCTTTGGGAAATTCCTTAATTTTTGAAATGATGTGCTTCTGTAGTTGAATAACATCTTTGTCTAGGATAATCCCAAGAAATTCTATTGACTCCTTTTCAATTTTGATCTTTTTTGGAGAGAGTATTATCCCGTGTCTTCTCAAGATCTCACTAATGATCTTTAGATGTCCCTTGTGTTCTTCTTTTGTTTTTGGAAAAAACCTAATGTCATTAATGTATACGACACATAAATCCTTTAAATTATTAAAGATTGAGTCCATCTATCTTTGAAATATCTGTGATGCGGTGTTTAACCCAAATGGCATGACATTCCAGTGAAAGTGTCCTCGTGGCATACTAAATGCTGTTAGTGGTTTCGATTCCTCCGTCATTTTTAGTTGCCAGAAACCAGATTTACAGTCGAATTTACTGAATACTCTAGATCTTTTTGTTAAGTTTATTAGGACTTCCTTTCTAGGGATAAAATAACCATCGAATTTTAGGTTTTGGTTTAGTCTCTTGTAATTAATTACCATTCGTGGCTTTATTCTTTTTAGTTCGTTAAGATTTCTGACCATAAATGCTGGACTAGAGTGAGGGCTAGTGGTTTTCTCTATTAGGCATGTGCTTAAAAGTTCATTCATTTGATTATTGAATTCATCTATATTTTACCTAGTATAGAGCATGGGTTTTACCCTAATAATTATGTTGTCATCTCTTAACTGAATTTTACAAAATCTTGGACTTCGATCCCATAACTTTAGTGGATTTTCACTAAAATTTTTACTAAGTGTTTTGTAAAGCCAGTGGGTTTGATCTAACTCATAAATTGTTTCACATCTATTTAATGAGTTTTCACTGCCTGGGGTACCTTTTGGGAGGGAATCTTCTGTACACTTATACCTAGGTCCTTCTAATAGTGGCATGTCAACCCTTCGGGTTTGATTTCTCTCTTGTTGATGTAAAGACACTATTTATTTTTCTACAATCATAGGTAAATACTCCCCAATAAAATTATTTCCTAAAACCATGTCCCCATGCATATGTGGAAAGCATAAGAGTTTTGGTATAATAAATTTTTTTCTCATTAAGCCAAATTTCCACGTTCTTGGCTTTGCTTTGGATAGTTGTTTTATGTGCACTGATCCCTGTTATTTTAATTGGATATTTCATTGGTTCCCATTTTTCTAGTGGTAGGGCATTCTCTTGACAAGAAGAGACTGTGGCCCCTGTATCTAGTAGTGTGTGTAATGAATATTGTTTATAACCCTTAAATCTGAATGTTCCTTTAACATAATTAAATCTTCTTCCTTGTTTTGGAGCAAAGATTATCTCATCAAATCTTATCGTGTATTCCTCCCCTTCGTTAAGGGGTTCTTCGGAATTTAAGATAACCTCTTCAACTGTTCTTTCTACATCATTATTTTGGTAACTATTTTCTTCCTTCACCTTTTCTCTATCCTAAAATGCACTGTTTTCTGCTTTTGTTGTTTCTTCTTCACTACCTTCTTTTTTTTCTGGATTATCATCATTATTTTCCTTTTCGCCATTTTTAGTCTTCTTTATGATATCGGGTTCAACCATTTCTTGATTAGGATTATATCCAAAATGACTTAATAGTCCCTTAAATTTTTTATGGATTCCTTTGAGTTATTGAGTCAGATCTTCTTTGGCTTCTAGAGTTAGGTTGGGATTTTTATCCTGTTCCTTTAATCTTTCTATTCGGAGAACTACCTCATCAAATTTTTTTTGGAATATCTTGGGGTGTTCATTATATCATATATATTATTATACATGGTGTCATGTTTACTACAACTTGCTCTACATATCTCGCAATTGCATAATATGCCGGTAGCCATCTAAGATGTCAGTGGATAACTAGCTCTTAGTAGCCTATGGTGCCTAAAACCGTCTCCTAAGGATCACCCTACAAGTGCCTACCCGCGGCAACAAAGAGATTACTTTAGGAATCTGGGTTTTAAGGTTACTCAATTCTAATAAGCGACACTTAGAGTGTAATTAGGACAGTATTGATAAAGGTTGTGAGAAAATATAGGTCAAAATTGTAGTCTATTTGCTACCATATAAGTGCTATATGTGCTATAAATCCTTCCCCAAATTTTCCCTAATTTTCTGATTTTTACTTGATTTTTTCGATTTTGCTACAGTAACATTTTCTAATTTATTTTTTTTCTACGAATTCTCTACAAGCATAGAAACTTATCTAACATGCAGAAACAAATACAAGTAGTTTTAAAAACTTCAGAAACTAACAGTACATACCGGAACAGTAGCCATCACACCGGAAACTCTTTGTACAGACTGCAGACCCCTACCATCCAAAAGAAACGTCACCCCGGGCTCTGATACTAGGACTAAATACACACTACTACAACTGTCACAAAGCTGAAGCAGAAGAAGAAGAAAATATAAAGGAAAATACAGTCTGGCACACTTAATTATACATATAGGTGGTGGAAAAGTACAAGTTGTTGGTGGTCTGATCGGCAGGCATAAGCCAGACAAGACGGATGTGGGAGGATGAGAGGGTGAGAGAGGATGGAGATGAAGAAGAAGGCGTTGAGGAACTTAAAAGGTGTTGGAGGAACTTAAAAGTTGTTTTTGCCGAACTGCCGATGTCTTTTTCATCCTTCAGAAGCCTCCTCTTATTGATGACCTTCTTTGCATGAGAAGCCTCCTAAGAATCTTGCTGTAGAAGTCTCGTCATGAGCCTTCACTATTGACGTCTTGTCTCTGTCAGGCATCTTCACTGTTAATGTCTTGTCTCGAATCTGCACTGTTGATGTCAGGACTCTTTACTGTAGAAGTCTTTGTCATGAATCTGCATTGTTGCTGTCAGGGACCGTACTGTTGCTGCCAGGAATCTTTACTGTAGAAGTCTTATCATGAATCTTTGATGCTTGTCGTCCAGTGCTCTCTTTGTGAAGCCATGAAGGATCCGATGCTTAGGATTTGAGGGAGCCTCCTTTTTTTTCATATATTATTTTTACATATCCACTTGAACTCTGTTGGGATATCTAAATTCTTCTGGCTCAAAGCAATATCTTGTAACAGCTTCATCACTTCGTGTTTTTGTCCTTTTGGGAAACTAAACTTTGCATTATAGTCCTTTGTGGCGACTACCCTTCTTCCATATGTCTTGATTGAGTAGTTGCCGATATTTCTAATAAGCTTTCTTCCTCTGTCGACTAGCTCGATAAAACTGCTATACAAGAAATAATTATAATTGACTCCTTCAAAGTTGTATTTTGGGTCAAATTCTACCATTGCTCAGGGTAGCCGAATACCCATATTTGATAAGGCTGGAAAAATTTTGTCTCTTCCCTCCATCCAAGCATGCTGAATATTTGTAAGGTGAGCAAATAATGATAATTAATGCTTGTGGCTAGTTTGTGGCTGAAAAATCTTAATATTGCTGGTAGTTTGCACCATTCGTATTTTCCTCGTAGCCTATAGTACAGTTGGCTTACGAGCCCCCATTCGACTCCTTGGCGGTAGGGGTCTGTAGTCTGTACAAAGAGACTCCGGTGTGATGGCTACTGTTCCGGTATGTACTGTTAGTTTCTGAAGTTTTTAAAGCTACCTGTATTTGTTTTTGCATGTTAGATAAGTTTCCATATTTGTTTAAGAAAAATTCGGGAAAAGATTTATAGCATATAATAATTACACGGGACCATATTGACTATAATTCTGGAAGATATTATCTCACAACTTGCGTGATTACTGTCGTAGTGTCATTCTAAGTATCCCCTGCTAGGTTTGAGTAACCTTGAAGCCCAGATTCCTAAAGTGATACCTTTGTTGCCGTGGATAGGCATTTGTAGGGTGACTCTCAGGAGACGGTTTTAAGCACCATAGGCTGCTCAGAGCTAGCTACTAAGCAATATCCTAGATGGCTAGCGATATACCATGTATATTTAAGAGTTGTAGAAGAGATTATAGTCACTTAGAATATTTTTCAGTAGCAACAGATAAAAATCTAACAAATATTACAAGTTTTGTCAGCACCCTATTTGATTATGTAGTTTGTAGGTTTAATAAGATAGAAAAACGACTAGATAAGGTAATAGAACAAAATGAAATATATATTAATAAGCTTTGTAAAACCGTTCGAGATAATCCCACAGAACAATTCGACAGAGAAATAACAAAATTCGATAAGGAAGTAAGAGAAATATTAGGAAGATTAGATCGAATTGATGGTTTAGGAACAAGTTTAAGACAAAAGAAACCGAGCGAACAGATAAACATGATTCAAGTAGAAAGAAAATACTCCAAAAAAGAGCATGACTCGATTGTGGAGCTAATTAACTTTTGGAAAGAGCTATATAAAGACCTATGCAATACTGTTCAGGAAAGAGACCATCTAGTAAATAGAATGCAAAAGACCTACCAACAAAATAAGGAGCTGCTACACCATTTTAATTTTGATCCTGATATATATAACCTAAAAAGTGAAGAAGAGCCAGAAAGCACCACAGATTCAGATAACGAAGACTACGGGATGACTATACACGATGAATACGAGTCTGAACACGAGAAAGGATTTGATTCCGACAGTGAGGTGATACATGTAGGAGAGGATAGCAAAACTGCAATAGATTTAAACAACCGGCAAATAGGAGGGAGTATGAGGATTGACGATTTAATAAAAAGAAGTGTATCCCAAGGGAAGACCTATCTAGATCTATCAAATATACATTTTAAAGGCAAACAAAAGGTTATAGATGACTGGGCGCAATCTCTAACCGTCGTAATCACAAATCATGAAGGATCATGGGATAATGAAAGATTTGTTGATTATATTACATGAACTTTAAAAGGAAATGTCTTAAAGTAGATGAAACAATGGATAAACTCTGAAGAAGGAAAAAGTAAACAAAAGGAGTGGGCAGAAAGGGATAGGTTCGTAAGCTTTGAAAAAATCCTCAATGATTTCAAAAAAATCATTAAAGAAAATTTATGTGGGTATATAGATGAGAAGTCTCAAGAAGAAGAAGTTTTGTATGCACTGTCCAAAATTGAATTATGTGATATATGTGAATTCGAAGAATACTGCAAAACATTCTAAAAATACTTTTACAAACTAGATTACAATAAGGCACAAAATTGGCTTGATCCTTTCTTCCACAAACTTCCTAATCCATGGAATACCAAAACAAGAAACGGATATCTAGAGTACTAAAGCGAATTGAGAAAAAAGATAATTTGGGGCACCGTATACACTATGTGCTTAAAATTATACAAGACGACTATCTTAATATAAAATCCTACAAAAAAATGAAAAACATAATAAGTAACTCCCCTAAGGGAAGAAGGTGCTGCGAAAAAAAAATTGGCGAAAAATGAAAAATAGGGAGTGAGAAAAAGGCAAAACCAACATTTAGAAAAAGATTTCGATGGAAACCATGGACAAAAAGTAGAGGGTTTGTCAGAAATAATAAATATGTTTGAAAGATAGATGAGTCATCTACACAAAGAGAACCCCCTGCACAAAAGGACAAAAAGAAATGCAGATGCTTTGTACGTGATGAAGGGGGACATTTTGCTAGGGATTGTCCTAGGAGAGGAAAGAATGCTCAAAAAATGATAAAATATATGGAGGAACAGGAACTCGAAATCTGTTTGGGTGAAGAAATCATGCCAACAGATATAATACTTTATGAACTTGAGGTCGAGGATGATCGGATGACGAACTAGTTTTCATGATGAACGAAGATTTAGGTCCGATCACACCCCCAGTATCAGAACTAGAAAATATAATATTAGGAGATGTAGGCGGAAGAGAAACAATTTTTAGTTTAGAGGACGTCGATAGAATGAAAAAACAGCAACGAATAAAGCAAACAGAAATTTACAAAATTTTGCGGTTCAATTTCTTCTCCAGAAGAATAATCGAAAATTTTGACGGAAACACAACAGCAAATCTGTCAGCCGGAGTAAGAGTAGACATTCCCATCTTTAGTCGTGAAAAGGTACGAAGATGGAAAAAGAAATATCCTGAAATTCGCTATATTCACGTTGGCCTGATTCAAATTAAAAATAATTCAAAACAATATTTACTTACAAAAAGTAATAGTGAAAGACAAACTAGGGAAGTGGCTAGGAGCTCAATTACCAGGGAAGAAATAAAAGAACCAGTGTTGTCTTGATTATTTGGAGGAGATCCAAAATTAAGCCCAGACGCCTCCTTTTTCTTTTTTTGGGTCAGATCTTCTTTGGCTTCTAGAGTTAGGTTGGGATTTTTATTCTATTCTTTTAATCTTTCTATTCGGAGAACTGCCTCATCAAATTTTTTTCGAATATCTTTGGTTGTTCATCATATCATATATATCATTATACATGGTGTCATATTTACTACAACTTACTCTACATATCTCCCAATTGCATAATATGCCGATAGCCATCTAAGATGTTAGTGGATAAGTAGCTCTAAGTAGCCTATGGTGCCTAAAACCGTCTCCTAAGGATCACCCTACAAACGCCTACCCGCGGCAACAAAGGGATTACTTTAGGAATCTGGGCTTTAGCGTTACTCAATTCTAATAAGGGACACTTAGAGTGTAATTAGGACAGTATTGATACAGGTTATGAAAAAATATAGGTCAAAATTATAGTCTATTTGCTACCATATAAGTGCTATATGTGCTATAAATGCTTCCCCAATTTTTCCCTAATTTTTCTGATTTTTACTTGATTTTTTCGGATTTTGCTACAGTAACATTTTCTAGCTTATTTTTTTTCTTCAAATTCTCTACAAACATAGAAATTTATCTAACATGCAGAAACAAATACAGGTAGCTTTAAAAACTTCAGAAACTAACATTACATACCGGAACAGTAGCCATCACACCGGAGACTCTTTGTACAGACTGCAGACCCCTACCGCCCAAAAGAAACGTCCCCCCGGGCTCTGATACCAGGATTAGATCAAACCCACTGAACGTTTAAGCACAGGCCTTATCCTGGTATCAGAGCCTGGGGGACGTTTCTTTTGGGCGGTAGGGGTTTGCAGTCTGTACAAAGAGTCTCCGGTGTGATGGCTACTTTTTCGATATGTACTGTTAGTTTCGGAAGTTTTTAAAGCTACATGTATTTGTTAATGCATGTTAGATAAGTTTCTATGTTTGAAGAGAATTCGTAGAAAAAAAATAAATTAGAAAATGTTACTGTAGCAAAATCCGAAAAAATCAAGTAAAAATCAGAAAAATTAGGAAAAAATTGGGGAAGGATTTATAGCACTTATATTGTAGCAAATAGACTATAATTTTGACCTATATTTTCTCACAATCTGTATCAATACTGTCCTAGTTACACTCTAAGTGTCCCTTATTAGAATTGAGTAACGTTAAAACCCAGATTCCTAAAGTACTCCCTTTGTTGCTGCAGGTAGGCGTTTGTAGGGTGATCCTTAGGAGACGGTTTTAGGCACCATAAACTACTCAGAGCTAGTTATCCACTGACATCTTAGATGGCTACCGGCATATTATGCAATTTCTAGATAGTAGAGCAAGTTGTAGTAAATATGACACCATGTATAATGATATATATGATATGATGAACACCCCAAGATATTCCAAAAAAAATTTGATGAGATAGTTCTTCGAATAGAAAGATTAAAAGAACAGGGTAAAAATTCCATCCTAACTCTAGAAGCCAAAGAAGATATGACCCAACAATTCAAAGGAATCTATAAAAAAATTATGGGACTATTAAGTCATTTTGGATATAATCTTAATCAAGAAATGGTTGAACCCGATATCATAAACAAGACTAAAGAGGATGAAAAGGAAAATAATGATGATAATCCAGAAAAAAGAAGGTAGTGAAGAAGAAACAACAAAAGCAGAAAACAGTGCATTTAAGGATAAAGAAAAGGTGAAGGAAGAAAATAGTTACCAAAATAATGATGTAGAAAGAACAGTTGAGGAGGTTATCTTAAATTCCGATGAACCCCTTAACGAAGGGGAGGAATACACGATAAGATTTGATGAGATAATTTTTGCTCCAAAAGAAGAAAGAATGTTTAATTATGTTAAAGGAACATTCAGGTTTAAGGGCTATAAACAATATTCATTACACGCACTACTAGATACAGGGGCCATAGTCTCTTCTTGTCAAGAGAATGCCATACCACTAGAAAAATGGGAACCAATGAAATATCCAATTAAAATAATAGGGATCAGTGCACATAAAACGACTATACAAAGCAAAGCCAAGAACGTAGAAATTTGGCTTAATGAGAAAAAATTTATTATACCAAAACTCTTATGCTTTCCACATATGAATGGGGACATGGTTTTAGGAAATAATTTTATTGGGGAGTATTTACCTATGATTGTAGAAAAACAAATGGTGTTTTTATATCAACGAGAAGGAAATCAAACCCGAAGGGTTGACATGCCACTATTAGAAGGAACTACGTATAAGTGTACAGAAAATTCCCCCCCAAAAGGTACCCCAGACAGTGAAAACTCTTTAAAAAGATGTGAAGCAATTTATGAGTTAGATCAAACCCACTGGCTTCACAAAACACTTAGTGAAAATTTTAGTGAAAATCCACTAAAGTTATGGAATTGAAGTCCAAGATTTTGTAAAATTCAGTTAAGATACAACAACATAATTATTAGGGTAAAACCCATGCTCTATACTAGGCAAGATATAGATGAATTTGATAATCAAATAAATGAACTTTTAAGCACAGACCTAATAGAGAAAACCACTAGCCCTCACTCTAGTCAAGCATTTATGGTCAGAAATCTTAATGAACTAAAAAGAAAAAAGCCACGAATGGTAATTAATTACAAGAGACTAAACCAAAACCTAAAATTCGATGGTTATTTTATCCCTAGAAAGGAAGTCCTAATAAACTTAACAAAAGGATCTAGAGTATTCAACAAATTCGACTGTAAATCTTGTTTCTGGCAACTAAAAATGACGGAGGAATCGAAACCACTAACAACATTTAGTACGCCACGAGGACACTTTCACTGGAATGTCATGCCGTTTGGGTTAAACACCGCACCACAGATATTTCAAAGATGGATGGAATCAATCTTTAATAATTTAAAGAATTTCTGTGTCGTATACATTGATGACATTTTGAGTTTTTCAAAAACAAAAGAAGAACACAATGGACATCTAAAGATCATTAGTGACATCTTTAGAAGACACGAGATAATACTCTCGTCAAAAATGATCGAAATCGAAAAGGAGTCAATAGAATTTCTTGGGATTATCCTAGACAAAGATGGCATTCAACTATAGAAGCACATCATTTCAAAAATTAAGGAATTTTCCGAAAAAATAAAAGATAAAAAACAACTACAAAGTCTGCTAGGGCTATTGAATTATGGGAGAAACTTTCTACGAGAACTCACGAAAGAAGAAATACCTTCAATAAAAAAGCTAAATAAAAATCATGATTTTATCTGGAGAGACAAAGATAAAAATGTTCTAAGACAAATTAAGCAGCTCGCCAAGAAGGCACCGAGGTCTACCCACAAAAACCTGGAGATAAACTGATTTTAGACATAAATGCATCAGAAGAATATTGGGGATGTGTACTAAAAGCAATTCCGAAAGAAAATTGGGACGAAGAGGATCCACCTCTATCTCATAACGGAATCAGACTCAGAAAAAGAAGCATATCACAAAAGATATTAAAATATGAGAGACTTTGTGGATATAATTCTGGAAAATTCAAACCAAACGAACTGAAGTGGATAATATTTGAAAAGGAACTATACACTATAAAATTAGCACTACAGAAATTTCAAATATTTCTTACACCCGAGTATTTTATAATTAGATCAGATAATAAAGCCGTTGGGGATTTTCTGGTAAACACAAGAAAAATTTCTGGGAAATGCATGTAATGATATAATGAGATAGCCCAATACTCTTTCGAAATCGAGCATGTTAAGGGAAAGGATAATTTTATTGCAGATTACCTAAGCCGACCTAACAATAAATGATTATTAAGTGAAATATTAGTAACTTATTAATTTATTTTGCAGAAAAGTGATAAGGGGAAAGCTATAGCAAATAGTATTCCTGTTCCAGCAGCGTTTGTCGTATTCGTGGGGTACCAGCCGGGTATTTACACAAACTGGAAAAAATGCTATGAGCAGGTATTCGATTTTAACGGATCCTGTTGAATACATTACTACTCAAAAGAGGATGCCATCCTAGCCTGGGAGATTTTACGGCAGAACCCATACTTAGCAGAAGAGGTTCGTGATCTCGCCCACTACAAGCTCGAGCCAAAAATAGCGAGCTTTCCCAAGTTTGAAATCCCATCCCCATTTTACTCCGAAATAAATGGAGCATGGCAAGCCCACCAGAAGGCAAATCTGGAAATTGGAACTCGTCGTGCTTTCCGCAAGCACATGGGAAACTTAGCAAATCTTGTAATGAAACAAGAATCAGAACTCAAGGCCTTGAAAAAGGTCTGCTCGGATTTTATAACAACCCTCAATGAGGGAACTATTAGGAGAACAACCCCTAAACAAGCTGAAGCCTTAGCAAACTTTTAGAATAAGAGTTACCCTGTCTCGCTACATCAAACAAATCAGAGGGAGCACTGCAGTTCGAGAATACAGCACCAGAAGGATCACAAACATGCAACAAACAGCAAAAAGAGATGGACGCGGAGGTCGAGGCCGAAGTGGAGATCGACATAACAGAAGAAGCCCTCAGTAGGGGAGTCTCTGTATAGAGGCTTCTAAAACAACTATACGAAGAAGGCAACCCAGCAGTTGGGTTACTTGGAGAAGGATCTGGGAAGTTCGAATACTATATTCTATATGGAAAACCAAAAATGAAAAAAATGGTCCCAAGATCACAGCTGAACCAAGTTTATTAGGACTTCCTTTCTAGGGATAAAATAACCATCGAATTTTAGGTTTCGGTTTAGTCTCTTGTAATTAATTACCATTCGTGGCCTTTTTCGTTTAGTTCGTTAAGATTTCTGACCATAAATGCTGGACTAGAGTGAGGACTAGTGGTTTTCTCTATTAGGCCTGTGCTTAAAAGGTCATTTATTTGATTATCGAATTCATCTATATCTTGCCTAGTATAGAGCATGGGTTTTACCCTAATAATTATATTGTCGTCACTTAACTGAATTTTACAAAATCTTGGACTTCGATCCAATAACTTTAGTGGATTTTCACTAAAATTTTCACTAAGTGTTTTGTAAAGCCAGTGGGTTTGATCTAACTCATAAATTGCTTCACAACTTTTTAATGAGTTTTCACTATCTGGGGTACCTTTTGGAGGAGGGGATCTTTTGTACACTTATACTTAGGTCCTTCTAATAGTGGCATGTCAACCCTTCAGGTTTTATTTCCCTCTCGTTGATGTAAAGACACCATTTATTTTTCTACAATCATAGGTAAATACTCCCCAATAAAATTATTTCCTAAAACCATGTCTCCATTCATATGTGAAAAGCATAAGAGTTTTGGTATAATAAATTTTTTCTCATTAAGCCAAATATCCACGTTCTTGGCTTTGCTTTGGATAGTTGTTTTATGTGTACTGATCCTTATTATTTTAATTGGATATTTCATTAGTTCCCATTTTTCTAGTGGTATGGCATTCTCTCGGCAAGAAGAGACTGTGGCCCCTGTATCTAGTAGTGCGTGTAATGAATATTATTTATAGCCCTTAAATATGAATGTTACTTTAACATAATTAAGCCTTCTTCCTTGTTTTGGAGAAAACATTATCTCATCAAATCTTATCGTGTATTCCACCCCTTCGTTAAGGGTTTCTTTGGAATTTAAGATAACCTCTTTAATTGTTCTTTCTACATCATTATTTTGGTAGTTATTTTCTTCCTTCACCTTTTCTTTATCCTTAAATGCACTAATTTCTGCTTTTGTTATTTCTTCTTCATTACCTTCTTTTTTTTTTGGATTATCATCATTATTTTCCTTTTTGTCCTCTTTAGTCTTGTTTATGATATCGGGTTCAACCATTTCTTGATTAGGATTATATCCAAAATGACTTAATAGTCCCTTAAATTTTTTATGGATTCCTTTGAGTTGTTGGGTCAAATCTTCTTTGGCTTCTAGAGTTAGGTTGGGATATTTATCCTGTTGTTTTAATCTTTCTATTCGGAGAACTATCTCATCAAATTTTTTTTTAGAATATCTTGGGGTGTTCATCATATCATATATATCATTATACATGGTGTCATATTTACTACAACTTGCTCTACATATTTCGCAATGCATAATATGCCAGTAGCTATCTAAGATGTCAGTGGATAACTAGCTCTAAGTAGCCTATGGTGCCTAAAACCGTCTCCTAAGGATCACCCTACAAACGCCTACCCGTGGCACCAAAGGGATTACTTTAGGAATCTGGGTTTTAAAGTTTCTCAATTCTAATAAGGGACACTTAGAGTGTAATTAGGACAATATTGATACAAGTTGTGAGAAAATATATGTCAAAATTATAGTATATTTGCTACCATATAAGTGTTGTAAATCCTTCCCCAATTTTTCCCTATTTTTTCTGATTTTTAC
Source organism: Dracaena cambodiana (assembly GCA_036321105.1). NCBI lineage: Eukaryota > Viridiplantae > Streptophyta > Magnoliopsida > Asparagales > Asparagaceae > Dracaena > Dracaena cambodiana. Next base: position 12,743,125 of record JAYEPQ010000017.1, read on the forward strand.
TTGATTTTTTCGGATTTTGCTACAGTAATATTTTCTAATTTATTTTTTTTCTATGAATTCTCTACAAACATAGAAACTTATCTAACATGCAGAAACAAATACAGGTAGCTTTAAAAACTTCAAAAACTAACAGTACATACCAGAACAGTAGCCATCACACCGGAGACTCTTTGTACAGACTGCAGACCCCTACCGTCCAAAAGAAACGTCACCCCAGGCTCTAATACCAGGATTAAATACACACTACTACTACTGTCACAAAGCTGAAGCAGAAGAAGAAGAAAATACAAAGGAAAATACACTCTGGCACACTTAATTATACATATAGGTGGTGGAGAAGTACAAGTTGTTGGTGGTCTGATCGACAGGCATAAACCAGGCAAGACGGATGGGAGAGGATGAGAGGGTGAGAGAGAATGGAGATGAAGAAGAAGGCGTTTAGGAACTTAAAAGGTGTTGTAGAAACTTGCTGATATTTTTGCCGAACTGCCGATGTCTTTTTCATCCGTCAAAAACCTCCTCTTATAGATGACCTTCCTTGCATGAGAAACTTCCTAAGAATCTTCTGTAGAAGTCCTGTCATGAGCCTTCACTGTTGACGTCTTGTCTCTGTCAGGCATCTTCACTTTTGATGTCTTGTCTCGAATCTGCACTATTGATGTTAGGACTCTTTACTGTAGAAGTCTTTGTCACGAATCTGTACTGTTGCTGTCAGGGACCGTACTGTTGTTGCCAGGAATCTTGACTGTAGAAGTCTTGTCACGAATCTTTGATGCTTGTCGTCCAGAGCTCTCTTTGTGAAGCCTTGAAGGATCCGATGCTTAGGATTTGAGGGAGCCTCCTTTTTTTAATCATATATTATTTTTACATATCCACTTGAACTCTGTTGGGATATCTAAATTCATTTTGTTGAAAGCTATATCTTTTAAAAGCTTCATTGCTTCGTGTTTTTGTCCTTTTGGGGAACTAAACTTTGCATTATAGTCCTTTGTGGCGACTACCCTTCTTCCATCTGTCATGATTGAGTAGTTGCCGATATTTCTGATAAGCTTTCTTGCTCTGTCGACTAGCTCGATAAAACTGCTATACCAGAAATAATTATAATTGACGCTTTCAATGTTGTATTTTGGGTCAAATTTCTACCATTACTCAGGGTAGCCGAATACCCATATTTGATAAGGCTAGAAAAATTTTGTCTCTTCCATCCATCCAAGCATACTGAATATTTGGAAAGTGAACAAATGATGATAATTAATGCTTGTGGCTAGTTTGTGGCTGAAAAATCTTAACATTGCTGGTAGTTTGCACCATTCGAGTTCTCCTCATAGCCTATAGCACAATTGGCTTACGAGCCCCCATTCGACTCCTTGGATGTCCCACATTCCTTCTTTCATGAATTTAAAAAGCTTCGGATGCTTATTCTGGGCTAGGATAATATCTGTTCTATTTTTTGACAAGATTCCTCTTATATTTTCCTTGTGATCGAGCGTCATTGTTTTGATACTCAGGAAGATTTCTTCAGGAAATGCTTGTCTAGCTTCCTCAAGGATTTGTTTTCTTTTCGTCTTTTCTGACACAATCATCTCTTTTTCTTTCTTCGGGTTTTCTCGTAAGATAGTTAGTACATAATTATCTACTTATGAAAAATTAATATTAATAACTAAACTCGACAGATCCTTCGACAGACTCTTGCAGAGATGTCGACCCTGGCATGAGAGGTATACTGAGCTCTTGCCTTATTTCTTTAATGTTTGGGCTTAATTTTGGATCTCCTCCTAATAATCGAGACAGCACTGGTTCTCTTATTTCTTCCCTGGTAATTGAGCTCCTAGCCGCTTCCTTAGTTTGTCTTTCACTATTACTTCTTGTAAGTAAAGGTTGTTTTGAATTATTTTTAATATATAGACTATTTCCAAAACTTTGTATTTCTACCCCCCAAAGTGTTTTGGTTCTTCGGTTTGGATTAAATCTTCAAGGAACCATTGTCTAGGTACCGTGAGATCATTTATATTCATTAGTCGAGGTTTGATTTCTTCCTCAAAAGGTTTTGCTTCAAATATTTCGATTATTTTCCGTTGGTTTGAACCTGATCTTGCCTCTGTGGTCTTAGTTAATTCGTGAATCATTGTATATTCTATGGCCAGATCGTGTGAGTTGGTCTTCATGTTTATTCCTTGGGTCTTGATTTTTAGTCGTACAGTATCTATTATGTTTGGGTTAGATATAGAGATAAAATAGTTGGGTCGGATATTAAACCATACGGTTTGATTTACTAGATTGGATTGGAAGCCTCCTATTAGAGCCTGATGGCAATTGGTGAATCGATTGTCTATTACGAGTGTTATTTTAGGAATATCTATGCCGGCTCTTAACAGTGCATTGATTTAATTTGAATCGGGCCAACGTGGATATAACGAATTTCTGGATATTTCTTTTTCCATCTTCGTACCTTTTCACGACTAAAGATGGGAATGTCTACTCTTCCTCCGGCTGACAGATTTGTTGTTGTGTTTCCGTTAAAATTTTTGATTATTCTTCTGGAGAAGAAATTGAACCGCGAAATTTTGTAAATTTCTGTTTTCTTAATTAGTTGCTGTTTTTTTTCATTCTATCGACGTCCTCTGGACTAAAAACTGTTTCTCTTCCGACTAGATCTCCTAATGTTATATTGTCTAGTTCTGATATCAGGGGTGTGATCGGACCTAAATCTTCATTCATCATGAAAACTAGTTCGTCATCCGAATCGTCCTCGACCTCAAGTTCATAAAGTATTATAATTGTTGGCGTGATTTCTTCACCCGAACAGATTTCGAGTTCATGTTCCTCCATATATTTTATCATTTTTTGAGCATTCTTTCCTCTCCTAGGACAATCCCTAGCAAAATGTCCCTCTTCATCGCATACAAAGCATCTGCATTTCTTTTTATCCTTTTGTGCAGGGGGTTCTCTTTGTGTAGACGACTCATCTTTCTTTCTAACATATTTATTATTTCTGACAAACCCTCTACTCTTTATCCATGGTTTCCATCGAAATCATTTTCTAAATGTTGGTTTTGCCTTTTTCTCACTCCCTATTTTCTATTTTTCGCCAATTATTTTTTTACAGCACCTTCTTCCCTTAGGGAAGTTACTTATTGTGTTTTTTATTTTTTTTGTAGGATTTTATATTAAGACAGTCGTCTTGTATAATTTTAAGCGCATAGTGCATACGGTGCCCCAAATTATCTTTTTTCTTAATTCACTTTAAGTACTATGGATATCCGTTTCTTGTTTTGGTATCCCATGGACTAGGAAGTTTGTGGAAGAAAGGATCAAGCCAATTTTGTGCGTTATCGTAATCTAGTTTGTAAAAGTATTTTGAGAATGTTTTGCAGTATTTTTCGAATTCATATATCTCGCATAATTCAATTTTGGACAGTGCATACAAAACTTCTTCTTCTTGAGACTTCTCATCTATATACCAACATAAATTTTCTTTAATGATTTTTATGAAATCATTGAGGATTTTTTCAAAGCTTGCGAACCTATCGCTTTCTCCCCACTCCTTCCGTTTACTTTTCCTTATTCTGAGTTTATCCATTGTTTCATTCACTGTAAGATATCTCCTTGTAAAGTTCCTGTAATGTAATCGACAAATCTTTCATTATCCCATGATCCTTCATGATTTGTGATTACGGCGGCTAGAGATTGCGCCCAGTCATCTATAATATTTTGTTTGTCTTTGAAATGTATATTGGATATATCTAGATAGGTTCTCCCTTGGGATACACTTCTTTTTATTAAATCGTCAATCCTCATTCTCCCTCCTATTTGTGGGTTGTTTAAATCTATTGCAGTTTTGCTATCCTCTCGTACATGTATCACCTCACTGTCGGAATCAATTCCTTTCTCATGTTCAGACTCGTATTCATCGTGTATAGTCATCCCGTAGTCTTCGTTATCTGAATCTGTGGTGCTTTCTGGCTCTTCTTCACTTTCTAGGTTATATATTTCAGGATCAAAATTAAAATGGTGTAGCAGCTCCTTATTTTGTTGGTAGGTCTCTTGCATTATATTTACTAGATGGTCTCTTTCATGAACAGTATTGCATGGGTCCTTAAATAGCTCTTTCCAACAGTTAATTAACTCCACAATTGAGTCATGCTCTTTTTTGGAGTATTTTCTTTCTACTTGCATCATGTTTTTCTGTTCGCTCGGTTTCTTTTGTCTTAACCTTGTTCCTAAACCATCAATTCGATCTAATCTTCCTAATATTTCTCTTACTTCCTTGTCGAATTTTGTTATTTCTCTGTCGAATTGTTCTGAGCGATTATCTCGAACGGTTTTACAAAGCTTACAAATATATATTTCATTTTGTTCTATTACCTTATCTAGTCGTTTTTCTATCTTATTAAACCTACAAACTACATAATCAAATAGGGTATTGAGAAAACTTGTAATATTTGTTAAATTTTTATCTGTTACTACTGAAAAATGTTCTAAGTGACTATAATCGCTTCTACAGCTCCCAAATATGCATGGTATATCGCTAGCCATCTAGGATATCGCTTGGTAGCTAGCTCTGAGCAGCCTATGGTTCCTAAAACCGTCTCCTGAGGGTCACCCTACAAACGCCTATCCGCTGCAACAAAGAGATCACTTTAGGAATTTGGTCTTTAAGGTTACTCAAACCTAGCAGGCGATACTTAGAATGATACTAGGACAGTAATCACGCAAGTTATGAGCTAATATCTTCCAGAATTATAGTCAATTTGGTCCCGTGTAATTATTATATGCTATAAATCTTTTTCCGAATTTTTCTAAAACAAACATAGAAACTTATCTAACATGCAGAAACAAATACAGTAGCTTTAAAAACTTCAGAAACTAACAGTACAAACCGGAACAGTAGCCATCACACCGGAGTCTCTTTGTATAGATTGCAGAACCCTACCGCCCAAAAGGAACGTCCCCCCAGGCTCTGACACCAGGATTAAATACACACTACTACTACTACTGTCACAGAGCTGAAGAAGAAGAGAAGAAAATACAAAGGGAAATACACTCTGGCATACTTAATTATACATATAGGTGGTGGAGAACTACAAGTTGTTGGTGGTCTGATCGGCAGGCATAAACCAGGCAATACGGATGGGGAGGATGAGAGGGTGAGAGAGGATGGAGATGAGAAGAAGGTGTTGAGGAACTTAAAAGGAGTTGGAGAAGCTTGGTGTAAATTTTTTTTGCTGAACTGCCGATGTCTTTCTCATCCTTCAGAAGACTCCTTTTATAGACGACCTTCCTTGCATGAGAAGCTTCCTGAGAATCTTGCTGTAGAAGCCAACATGAGAAGCCTCCTGAGAATCTTGCTGTACAAGCCTTGTCATGAGCCTTCACTGTTGACGTCTTGTCTCTGTTAGGCATCTTCACTATTGATGTCTTGTCTCGAATCTGCACTGTTGATGTCAGGAATCTTTACTGTAGAAGTCTTGGTCACGAATCTGTACTGTTGCTGTCAGGGACCGTACTGTTGTTGTCAGGAATCTTTACTGTTGAAGTCTTGTCACGATTCTTTGATACTTGTCGTCTAGTGTTCTCTTTTTTTTTGAAGCCTTGAAGGATCCGATGTTTTGGATTTGAGGGAACCTCCTTTTTTTTCTACAAGAAATTAATAAAATTGTCGGATACTGAAGTTTCTGGGGATGCAAGATCCATCCATCCATTTGTGGATAGGTTAGGGTCGTCCCATCCTGTCGGTGCAATCGTTGCCTCTGGTGTTTCTTGTTGGTTCAACTGTGATCTTTGGACCAATTTTTTCCATTTTGGTTTTCCGTATAGCACATAGTATTCGAACTTCCCTGATCCTTCTCCAAGTAACCCAACTGCTGGGTTGCCTTCTTCGTATAGTTGCTTTAGAAGCCTCTGTACAGAGACTCCCCTGCTGAGGGCTTCTTCGGTTATGTCAATCTCCACTTCGGTCTCGACCTCCGCGTACATCTCTTCTTCATCTTGCTGTTTGTTGAATGTTTGCGATCCTTCTGGTGCTGTATTCTCGAACTGCAGTGCTCCCTCTGATTTGTTTGATGCAGCGAGGCTAGGTAACTCTTGTTCTAAAAGTTTGCCCATGTTTTCTAAGGCTTCAGCTTGTTTAGGGGTTGCTCCCCTAATAGTTCCCTCATTGAGAGTTGTTATATAATCCGAGCAGACCTTTTTCAAAGCCTTGAGTTCTCATTCTTGTTTCATTAAAAGATTTGCTAAGTTTTCCATGTGCTTGCGGAAAGCACGACGAGTTCCAATTACCAGATTTGCCTTCTGGTGGGTTTTCCATGCTCCGTTTATTTCGGAGTAAAATGGGGGTGGGATTTCCAACATGGGAAAGCTCGCTATTTTTGGCTCGAGCATGTAGTGGGTGAGATCACGAGCCTCTTTTGCTAAGTATGGGTTCTGCCGTGATATCTCCCAGGCTAGAATGGCATCCTCTTTTGAGTAGTAATGTCTGCCACAGGATGCGTTAAAATTGAATACCTGCTCATAGCATTTTTCCCAGTTTGTGTAAATACCTGGCTGGTACCCCACGAATACGACAAACGCTGCTGGAACAGGAACACTATTTGCTATAGCTTTCCCCTTGTCACTTTTCAGCAAAATAAATTAATAAGTTACTAATATTTCACTTAGTAATCATTTATTGTTAGGTCGGCTTAGGTAATCTGCGATAAAACTATCCTTTCCCTTAAGATGCTCGATTTCGAAGGAGTATTGGGTTATCTCATTATACCATTGCATGCGTTTCCCAGAAGTTTTTCTTGTGTTCCCCAGAAAATTCCTAACGGCTTTATTATTTGTTCTAATTATAAAATACTCGGATGCAAGAAATATATGAAATTTCTATAGAGCTAATTTTATAGTGTATAGTTCCTTTTCAAATATTATCCACTTCAGTTCGTTTGGTTTGAATTTTCCAGAATTATATCCACAAAGTCTCTTATACTTTAATATCTTTTGTGGTATGCTTCTTTTTCTGAGTCTGATTCCGTTCTGAGATAGAGGTGGATCCTCTTCGTCCCAATTTTCTTTCGGAATTGCTTTTAGTGCACATCCCCAATATTCTTCTGACGCATCTGTGTCTAAAATCAGTTTATCTCCAGGTTTTGGTAGGTAGACCTCTGATGCCTTCTCGGCGAGCTACTTAATTTGTCCTAAAATATTTTTATCTTTCTCTGTCCAGATAAAATCTTGATTTTTATTTAGCTTTTTTAGTAAAGATATTTCTTCTTTCGTGAGTTCTCGTAGGAAGTTTCTCTTATAATTCAATAGCCCTAGCAGATTTTGTAGTTGTTTTTATCTTTTATTTCTTCTGGAAATTCCTTAATTTTTGAAATGATGTGCTTCTGTAGTTGAATGCCATTTTCGTCTGGGATAATCCCAAGAAATTCTATTGACTCCTTTTCGATTTCGATCTTTTTGGGAGAGAGTATTATCCCGTGTCTTCTAAAGATCTCACTAATGATCTTTAGATGTCCCTTGTGTTCTTCTTTTGCTTTTGAAAAAACCATAATGTCATCAATGTATACGACACATAAATCCTTTAAATTATTAAAGAATGGGTCCATCCATCTTTGAAATATTTGTAGTGTGGTGTTTAACCCAAATGGCATGACATTCCAGTGAAAGTGTCCTCGTGGCGTACTAAATGCTATTAGTGGCTTCGATTCCTCCGTCATTTTTAGTTGCCAGAAACCAGATTCACAGTTGAATTTGCTGAATACTCTATATCTTTTTGTTAAGTTTATTAAGACTTCCTTTCTAGGGATAAAATAACCATCAAATTTTAGGTTTTGGTTTAGTCTCTTGTAATTAATTACCATTCGTTGCTTTTTTTCTTCTTAGTTCATTAAGATTTCTGGCCATAAATGCTGGACTAGAGTGAGGGCTAGTGGTTTTCTCTATTAGGCCTGTGCTTAAAAGTTCATTTATTTGATTATCGAATTCATCTATATCTTGCCTAGTATAGAGCATTGGTTTTGCCCTAATAATTATGTTGTCGTCTCTTAACTGAATTTTACAAAATCTTGGACTTCGATCCCATAACTTTAGTGTATTTTCACTAAAATTTTCACTAAGTGTTTTGTAAAGCCAGTGGCTTTGATCTAACTCATAAATTACTTCACATCTTTTTAATGAGTTTTCACTGTCTGGGGTACCTTTTGGGGGGGTGGAAATCTTTTGTACACTTATACCTAGATCCTTCTAATAGTGGCATGTCAACCCTTCGGGTTTGATTTCCCTATCGCTGATGTAAAGACACCATTTGTTTTTCTACAATCATAGGTAAATACTCCCCAATAAAATTATTTCCTAAAACCATGTCCCCATTCATATGTGGAAAGCATAAGAGTTTTGGTATAATAAATTTTTTCTCATTAAGCCAAATTTCCACGTTCTTGGCTTTCCTTTGGATAGTTGTTTTATATGCACTGATCCCTGTTATTTTAATTGGATAATTCATTGGTTCCCATTTTTCTAGTGGTATGGAATTCTCTCGACAAGAAGAGACTGTGGCCCCTGTATCTAGTAATGCGTGTAATGAATATTATTTATAGCCTTTAAATGTGAATGTTCTTTTAATATAATTAAATCTTCTTCCTTATTTTGGAGCAAAGATTATCTCATCAAATCTTATCGTGTATTCCTCCCCTTCGTTAAGGGGTTCTTCTGAATTTAAAATAACCTCTTCAACTGTTCTTTTTACATCATTATTTTGGTAACTATTTTCTTCCTTCACCTTTTCTTTATCCTTAAATGCACTTTTTTCTGCTTTTGTTGTTTCTTCTTCACTACCTTCTTTTTTTCGGGATTATCATCATTATTTTCCTTTTTGTCCTCTTTAGTCATGTTTATGATATCGGGTTCAACCATTTCTTGATTAGGATTATATCAAAAATGACATAATAGTCCCTTAAATTTTTTATGGATTCCTTTGAGTTGTTGGGTCAGATCTTCTTTGGCTTCTAAAGTTAGGTTGGGATTTTTATCCTGTTCTTTTAATTTTTCTATTCGGAGAACTATCTCATCAAATTTTTTTTGGAATATCTTGGGGTGTTCATCATATCATATATCTCATTATACATGGTGTCATATTTACTACAACTTGCTCTACATATCTCGCAATTGCATAATATGCCAGTAGCCATCTAAGATGTCAGTGGATAACTAGCTCTGAGTAGCCTATGGTGTCTAAAACTGTCTCCTAAGAATCACCCTACAAATGCCTACCCGCGACAACAAAGGAATTACTTTAGGAATCTGGGCTTTAAGGTTACTCAATTCTAATAAGGGACACTTAGAGTATAATTAGGACAGTATTGACACAGGCTGTGAGAAAATCTAGGTCAAAATTATAGTCTATTTGCTACCATATAAGTGCTATATGTGCTATAAATCCTTCCCCAATTTTCCCTAATTTTTCTAATTTTTACTTGATTCTTTCGGATTTTGCTACAGTAACATTTTCTAATTTATTTTTTTTCTATGAATTCTCTACAAACATAGAAACTTATCGAACATGTAGAAACAAATACAGGTAGGTTTAAAATCTCCAGAAACTAACCGTACATACGGAACAGTAGCCATCACACCGGAGACTCTTTGTACAGACTGCAGACCCCTACCGTCCAAAAGAAAAACATCCCCCCGAGCTCTGATACCAGGATTAATTTCTGGAATCAGAATCAAAATTGTTGGCAGTTTTGATTTTGTTGGGTCGATTCATCTTCTCTGAGTTTCTTATGAGTTTTTCATTTTTTGGTGATATTTTTCTTTTTTGAATGCTCATCTTAGAGTGACTGGAAGCGGTGCAGATAAGGTTTTCAGCAAGGGAAACATTTGAACTTAGTTTGGATAAAGAGATTCAGGGAAGTTCTAAATATACCTGGGAAATTGGAAATGAATCCACGCTTTTGCTGAGTGAGCTCCCATTTAGCACTTAGAGGTTATCTTAGGTGAGCTAACTTTTCTAAAGGGTGGGGACTCATTTAGATCTCATTATTAGGAAATTCTAAACGAGTCTCACTCTTTTGCAAAGTGAGCCCTTTTAAGACTACTTCTTTGTGCTAAGTGGGGGATCACTTAGCAAAATCTTGGGCTCATTTTGAATTTCCTAGGTGTATTTAGAATTATAGAAATAAATAGGTAAGTAGAATAGTATAATTACTGAAGCTCATTTCTATCAATTAGCAATTATGCGAAAAAATCTACACAGAATTATAATATTTTGATAAAAATTATTTAAAATAAATTTGGTTGATTTTTAGGGATTTTCTATTTTTAATAAAACACTTAGAATTGATTTTAATGTTAAATAGTATTAGTTCTGAAATCAATAAATAGGTTTGAATCTATCTTATTGGATCTATAAGATGATGGATGTTTTTAAAGTTATTATGGTTGTTGGATAGTGAGTGAGTTAATACTGGGGTTCATTAAGATAAATTTGATAGGAATTATAGAAGATAGTTTTACCAATCTCAATTAATAGAGATGCAAGAGACCAAAGGAGGTTCTCCCAGCAAAGCTTCAGCAAGGCGAGGTTCAACGACAACGGTTCGACGAAATGCCCCGACGAGGTGAGAGGAAAATAGAAATTTTAGAGAATGAGTGTAGGATTGAATTGAGAAGAGAGATTGGGTTTATATAGTGTGGATTTTGGAGTTATAGAATATTAAGGGTTTGAGGAGTTATACAACTTGAAGGGTTTGAGAAGTTATAGAAGATGATGGGTTTAAGGAGTTAAAAAGGATATGGGGATTTATTTTTAAAAAAATTAAAATGATGAATTTAATTGGAGATTTCATATGTGTTAATTCACGGAGAAGACGAAAGGTTGGAGGTTAGAGAAATGAATGAGTAGAGTTGTTATAGAAGATGAAAAAGTTAGAAGATAAATATTCAAATTTATTATCATATTTTGTTTGTTTATTTGTTTATTTAAAGCTAATAAAATTTAGAGATTATTACAGCGGAATGTTGTCTTGGAGATATCTTCCTCCACTACCTTCACTTGATATCTTGAATGGAGATCCAATTTAGAATACAGTTCCCATCGTACAATTCATCTAATAACATCATCAAATAGAGATATCGGGAACTTATCTTTCACTGTATTCTGGTTGAGAGTGTGGTAGTTCACATAGAGGTGCCACCCTTAATCTGACTTCGAGACCAACACCAACAGTGATGCATAGACGCTGGTACTAGGACGTATGGTCCCACATATAACATCTTTTGGATTTGCTTCTCAATCTCGTTCTTTTGGTGAATCCGGTAGTGATATTGTCGAGTGTTAACTATCTTCTTAGGGTCTATCAAGGGAATGTGATGGTTGCACGATCGTCGAAACATAAGCAACTGCGGGGACTGGAAAACCTTCCCAAAGTTTTGGATGAGTGCTTGGAGTGGTTCGGGCCATTGTTCAAAATCCTCACTCTCCATCAGGTTTCAATTGTACCGCATAAGGTATCCCTTCACTTGTAGAGTTTTATCAAACACTTCACCTTTCACGCTTCCATTGAAGTGGGCAACACACCCTAAACAACATAGCGTTTCCCTTCCTCCATAACTTGCGTATATGTTGTGAAAACTCACATATGGTTGGCTCCAAGCTACGCAACTACATTATTCCTAACGCAATTTGGGAGTCTCCCAGCGGAACCAGTAGGAGGTCTATTAACGGCAGTAGCTTTGTCTTCCTCTAATTTAGCAAACTTCATGGCCTGAGACATAATCGTGGGGCTCTTTGCCATTACCTCGAACTTGACTACCTCTGGCCACCATTCACAAAGCAACAAACTAAGAAATCCTCTTAAAGTTCATGGACATGTGACGGCAGGTGCATAAATTTGCACTGATATTCGTTGTAAAACTTGCCCTCTTGCTTATGTTCGGAGAGCTCTCTAGAGTAGTTGGTGGTAGAAGGATCACTCATGGACACCAACTCCAACTCGAACTCTTCCCAAGGGATGACCCTTCTTCCCAACACTCCATCTATGCCATTGCAGCGGAGCCTCATCTAAGAACAGTGTCGCCATTCGGACTTGTTGGTCGGCCCCAATGCTGTAAAATCGAGAAATTGATCTACTCGGTATATCCAAGCATGCGCCTCCTTCCCTGAGAAGGTGGGAAAATCAGGCCTCGGTCGGTACTAGTAACACCATTCTTCCCTTAATATCTAGATATTTCTCCTCTACCACTAGGGGGTTGATTCGAATTGTAGGGTGGTTGTGTGGTTAGTATCAGCCCCTCTTTAGGTTGATTACTACCCTTCTCGTTGCTAGGTTCTGACCCTATAATTCCACTCGAAGACAGCAACTCCGAATTACGATTGTTCCGCACCAGATCTGGAATGTAGATCCGGAGCAAAGAGCCAGGACCTTCAACTTCGCTTATCGCTAACCCGATCGGAGTACATTCTCTTGAACATCTACTTCAGATCTTCCATCTTGCCATCGTAATACTCCATCTGCTCCTTCGAAGTCTCGAACTCCCTAAAGCTTAGGTATATAGGAGGATCATGACTCGGGAATAGAAGAGAGGACCGATCACGTTCTGATACACATGTCAGAGTCTCCTTTCAAATTCCAGGATCCTGATGGCTTGGTGTTTTGCATAATTACCGAGAGACCTGCAACAGGGTGAGTTTACAGATAATAAGAGTATTATCTGTAACAATCGTTTATATGCTCTTCTCTATAACCTTTAAATCAAGCAAAAAGAGGATTATATACTCTTCTCTATAACCTTCTGTTTAATCATAATCTTCTTCTTTAACCTTTAAATCATCTAGGCTAATTGTTGTTCACTCCGCTGGATGCGGTTGGTTCTCCCTCCTGCCCATCTCCATTGGGCCTGTGTTGGGCTGAAAAAGATTTAAATGACATTTTTATACCTCTCTAACTTATAACACCTTTTTCCTTAAACCTAAGGTTATCCTATAATTTTTAGTGGAATATAGAGAAGAATGTGTGGGCTAGTTCAATTTTAAATTCAACTTTAATTTTGTATAGTGGGGTTAGATTTTATTGATTAAACGAAAACAACTCTTGGAACTAAAACTATTTCTGTATGTTTGGAAAATTTTGGGATTATATTTATTTGATCTTTTTTGCTGGTTCTATTTGTTGGTTATATTTATTGGAACTAAAACTATTTTATTGATTAAGCTGAAGACGTTAATAGAACACACTACTGACTGATGTTTAATATATTTCACTGATTCAATTTAGTGACCACATTTGGATTTATGGGGATAGGGTCGGCTATAGCCTTTCTTAAAAAAAAAGAGATTTATTTAGATTCTCAGAGTAATTAAACCCTCTCCAAGGGAAGGGATGAAACTCTTGTTGTGCCCCAAAATATTGTTATATTTAGTGTTTCATAGAGGTGCATGCTTTTTGTGGACTTTGTATATTGTTACATTTATAGAGCTGTCCAAACTTGGTTTTATTTCAGACTTGCGTATTATCCCTTTATAATCTGAAAATCGAACAGCTCGACCGATTGGTTCGGTTTAGTTTGGTTTCACAGATTGGGCCAGTTATTTTGGGTTGGTTATTTTGGGTCAGTTCGATGGTCATGCACTTATTTGAGTTCGGTTCAGTTCAGCACAAACCCAAAATATTCGACCCGACTCATGAAACTGAACTAAACTGAATCGATCAGTTCGGGTTTTGATTGCCGGGCACTTAAACCGAAACCAACTAAACAAACTGAATTACCACCAGTCCCTCCCGTTAGCCAAAATTTGGAATCCCTCTCGCTCTTTATTGATCCTAGCCTAATCTTCTTTGACTCTTTCAGTCTCCCTCCCCTCCCAAAAATCCTAACCATAGCTCTCTGTCTCCGGAATCCTCTCGGTTCCACACCCATCCCTCCACGTCAATAGACTAGTAGAGGGGGACGAAGCTCTGATGCGCAGGCATCACTAACTGAAGCTCCGATGTGCCTAACTACTCATTGGCCCGACTCGGTGACGGCGCCCCCTTTTCGTTCGTGATGGTAAAAATTTTTTCCTTTATTTTGGGTTTTCCATTTTTTTCTTTTCAGATAATTTTTTAGTATTATTAGTGATATTTCTTGACTAATCAAATTTTTAAAGATAGGGTTTCTTGAGCTAGTTAGAATCTGGGGACTATTGGGGCATCTTATGATTTGAATTATTTTTTCTCCCATCCATTTAGATCAGAATTTAAAACTGGGACAACTGACGATGTTGAGTTATTTTTGCCAATTTTTTGTGAAGCTTGTTTATTTCTAATGACTATGCTCAAGAGCTGACGACATTTACACAATACTTATCTCTTTGTGATTTTTGGCCCAATTTTATGAGACAAAATATGTATTAGATAACTAGATTATTTTTGTGGTGACTAACTGACAGGTGAATACTTACTTTGATTTTTATTGTTAGAAATGTTGTACTATAATGCAATTTTATTATTTAAATTGATAGTATTAATAATTTATTCAAGGTAAATTTTATTTTTGATTTGGTGAATGCTTAATTTTATTATTAAGGTTTGGAACTGGGCTATACAGCCTATTAAACCATAATCCCTTTTTTTTAATTTGGTGAGCTGTGGGCTTCAGGCCCACATACTTGAAATTGCGTGAACCAAGCCGAATTTTTGGTTTCGGTTTTTCATAATTTTCGGTCAGTTTTGATCACGGTTTCAGATTGGGCTATATTCGTTCGGTTTTCGATGGCCTTTTTTTGGTACAAAACCGTGGGCTTCAGGCCTACATATTCGAAATTATGTGAACTGAGCCGAATTTTTTGTTTCGGTTTTTCTTGATTTTGGTCGGTTTTGATCTCGGTTTCGGATTGGGCTATATTTGGTTCGATTTTCGATGGGATTTTTTGGTACGAAACCTAACCGATCGATGCACACCCTTAAAAGGTGCTTTCGTTTCTTGGCTTATTTGAATTTTTTATTTTTTATTTTTTATTTGTAGAGGGAAGTTGTAATGGTCTCAATTAATAAAATCATATATTTTCTAATTTCACAAAAATTTCCACATCACCTCCTTATTAAACTGTCATATACAACAAATATATTTTCAGCCAAATTCGGCTTATCAATATGTATCTTTAAATATCATATTATCAATAACACAATAGATATATCTGTCCTGAGAGCATCTGTCAGCTCCATATTATTACACCATATCGCTTAATAAGTCCTGGTTGTCTAACTGTATATCACCACTATAAACATACATATATACTAAAATAAAATTCCACTTAACAAACCAGACATGTTCTAAATCAACGTTCTCTCAAGCACATTACCAATCTTATGAAGGATTCTTTTGCCTTTGTCTCCTGAAAAAGTTTTTAATTTAAAGGGTGAGCTCGACAGCCCAGTGGGGCGAGTAAAAAGGAAACCAATGGAACAATCAGGATAGTATACATGAATATCAATAAAAAAAAATCTATTATTCAAGTGAATAACGAAGTGAATAACAAAGATGTGTAATATGAATGCGAGAAAAAAATAATGAATTTATGATTGAAATGAAACTACAAAAGAGGAATAAAATGTCATATTCAAAGGATTTAATTCAGTCTTAACCTCTAATTCAATGTGTCATTATATGATATTATTCTGGTAAAATTTATATACGCGTATGATATACATATATTGATTTTACCTCCATGCACCATCTGGAATATACTGTGTCTATTGTGTCCATGTATTCTGTCACATGAATCACATGTTCTGTAATTAATGCTAGTGTACTCATTTGCTTAGATATATAATATTATTCTTGTAGCAGTATCAATATATCATTTGTTGTGATTGTATAAAATATCATGACTTGTATATGAACACATGTCCTTAGGCTGTGTTAGTATTACTGTATTGGTCGTATATATATATATATATATATATATATATATATATATATATATATATATATATATATATATATATATACATATATATAACTAAGTTTATCATAGGTAGGATCAGTACATATACATCGATGTGTGTGTAGTGTGTATTTGCATTTATATTGGTCTTACGATATAACTTTGTTCTTATATACATCACTTCAGATTTAATATGCATTACTTATCACACCATTGATGCAATAAGTAACATAAGTTTGATAAATATCACTAAGTAGCGGTAACTAGAAAATATATTGATAAATATGGAAAAAAAATATTGCACACAGGAGCATTAAAAATGAAATGTTTTAAATATCATCCAGTACCTAAGAATATCACATATATCATATAAGTTTGAGGTACCCGATACATGATTTACCATATAAAATTTATCCGATATTTCAAAAAACACCAACAACATGAGCTTGCTATTACTATATTTGATACCATACAGCGTGTCAATATCGACACGGATTCCTATATAATAAATATTGCAAAAATGAGTGTCAGTACAGTCCTCATTCTTAAAAGGCTGGTAATGAAGAAAGAAACTGTTGTTGGTTATTGAAAATGCATATTATGATTTAATAATTAAAGCCAATAGCGTAAGCACCATGAGTAAGTCATAAGAAATTAAAAATAGAGCACAGAAACACCATGAACAAAGCATGGCCAAATGTATGAAACTAAAGTTTTAGTTGCATACTCTCATTCTTCTTTAACAGTTTTCATCAACTGATGAGATCTCTTCAACATTTTCTTCCTCAATGAAATAAAAATTTTGTTTGTTTTCCGCTTTATTTCTTTACCTTTTTCTGCCATCAAAATATGAGTGGATATTGTGCTATCCACTCTTAAAGATAATTTGGAAGTTGAGCAAGAAAATGTATGTAGGAAAGCATATTAGATAAGACACTATTTTTTTTTTATCTCAATTCTATTAATAGCTTTCCTAGGCTACTCGAAATTTCTACTCTCCAATGTTTCAAACTAGGTGGAGCGCTAAGCATGATCACTCTTGGGTTTGTCGTTCTCTAAATATAAGGTTTAATAATCAGTTAAACAAAGAATGAGAATATATATAATAGAAGAGTTAAAAAAGAAAATGATCTGGATGACTCGATATGCCATGCAGAAAATGAAAGATAAAGAATTATTAGGATTAAAAAGGGATAGTACACAAATATGAAATAAAACCAAGTTTGGACAGCTCTATAGATGCAATAATATACAATGTCCATAAAAAACATGCACCACTATGAAATACTAAATTGAACAATATTTTACGGCAGGCAGGTACAAATGTGGATACTAGTTATTTAGAAATAAGTGTTTCATTCCATCCCTTAGAGAGGGTAAAATTACTCTGAGAATCTAAAGAAATCTCTTCTTTTAACAAAGGCTGTAGCCGACCTTATACTAATAAATTCGAATGTGGTCACCAAATTGAATCAACAGAATATATTGGACATCCGTTAGTAGTGTTTTATTAACGTCTTCAGCTCAAAAACAATATGTTATCTATTTCAAATATTTCTGGAATTGCCATTTGATTGAGTATGTGGATTTGCAAAAGCTGAGTTATTTAAGATATATAGTTTTAGCGAATAATGTATGCATGTTAGTGCAAGAAAATTTCCTATGCTGACAACAAAAAAGAAACAATTACATTGCAAATTAGTTGGGTCCACAACTATTTTACCTTCATTAAAATCGGCCAATATGACCAAAAATTACAAATTCTAGGGTTCACTTTCCCTTCCATCAAAAAATTATTCATCTTTTACCCACATCATGGAAGGGCAAATGAAACCCTAAACCCATGATTTTTGGCTCCAAATAATTCGAGGGATTGTAGAAGAAGATATATAGACTGGATCGTGATTTTGTTATTTAAAAATAGGTTTTTGCTAAAAGGCAAGAATATTTCCTGATCGGCTTGTAGTAGCAATCTAATATTTATGTTGTTTGAAAATTATAATCTATAATTTTAAAATTTGATGGACAATATGGATAGACAATTAATCTTGGTTAAAAAACAATTACAAATTGCAAATGTAACAATTCTAGCACTGTACATAATGTAATGAATCCTTCAATTCCATATATAATTGAAGATAATCCAAACAAATAAAAACAAATAACTCAAGCCACAACACCAATCATTCCATTACCTGCACGCTCTTCTGCGAATCTGATCTTCACTACGAGCATTAACATCCCATATAGAAATGAAGAATGGGTTTTTGCTGAAAGGTAAGAATATTTTTCTGATTGGCTAGTAGTAACAATCCATTATTTATGGTGTTTGAAAATGATAAGATATAATTCTAAAACTGGATGGACAATATGGGTAAACAATTGATCCTGATTAAAGAACATTCTCAAAGTGGAAAAATAAGAATACTAGCACTGTAAAAATAGATAAAACCAAAATTAGTTTAATACACAACATCAATCATTCCATTACCCGCATGCTTATGTGCATGAATTTTATATATTACGAGTATTAACATCATTTTCTCCATCCCTTCTCCTTTTCTTCTTCAAATCTGACTTACTTTTCTTCTCATTTTCCTCTTCTTTGTTGGTTCCTTATTCTCTCTATTCAAGCCCTCATGTGCAACTCCATCCACTACATTAAAAGGGTAACATTAGTAAAGAAGACTTCTCACAACTAGATAATTTAATTCTAATAACAAGTCTGGATGTGTTAGGGTTAAAGACCATAATCCTAAGTCATCATTACTGAGTAAGATTAAATAGATATATATCCAAAATTCTCCAATCGTACAGAAATAGTTTTAGTTACAAGTGTTATTTTCGCTTGATCAATAAAATCAAACCCCACTACATGAAATTAATGTTCTATTTAAAATAGAACTAGCCAACATATTTTTCTCTATATTCCACTGAAAAATATAGGTTAACCATAGGGTCATGGAAAAAAAGTGTATGGGTCAGAGAGGATTTAGAACATCACTTAAATTTTTTTCCAGGAAAACATAGGCCCAATGGAGGCGAGCAGGGGGTAGAGCCAACCACATCCGGCAAACTGAACAACAATTAGCCATTATATGATTTACAAGGTTTAAAGGGAAGATTAGGATTGAACACAGGGTTGTAGAGGAGAGTACACAATCCTCTTTTTCCTTGATTGTTACACCCAAGCAAAATAATGAATACGTAATCCTTCTCTCATCTTCTTCATCCAATTTCTATTCTGCTCAAATCACCCATAAATTTTATTATTATCTGTGTACCCGCCTTTTTGCAGGTGTCTTAGGAATTATACCAAGCACCAAGTTATCAATTGTAACTAGTGTGAGAATAACAAACTGCAATTAACCCATTGGGAAATTCGAAATGAGCCCACCCTTTTGCTAAGTGAACCCACCTAAAATAACTTCTGTAACTGTTTAGTAGGGCCTCACTTAGTTAAAGTTTGGGCTCATTTCGAATTTCTCATGTGTATTTAGAATTTTCATGTATTTGTTGGTCGAACTAAGTTCAAAAGCTTCACTCGCTGAAACCCTCATCGGTTGCCACCTCTAGTCACTCTCAGGCAAGCATCTAGAAAAGGAAAAGTGTCACCAAAAAATAAAAAATCTCATAAGAAGCTCAAAGAGAAGAAGAATCGACCTGACAAAATCAAAGCTGCCAACAATTTTGATGAAATCGTATTGAATAAAATGATAAGGAAGAACAATTTGAAGAGGGAATTGGATAAAGTTGAAGATGAAGAATGAGAAGTCCACATTTAAGGTGGAAGGTGCTTGTAGTGATTCTTGATTGTTCTTTATTCTTGATTCAGCTATACAACTTAACAAGCTTATAGCCGAAATAAGTATTTTCCCATGATGCAGTTTCTCCCCCGCCCCAGTATTATTTAAATGGCCATATTTGGTCCAATCTAGTTCTCAGAGACTATATCATATCATATGTAGTATTTCAATTAAACTTTATTAGTTTGTTGATCGCTTGATTCAAAGAGTTAGATTCCATGATAGTTATACCCTTTCATGTGCAGTATATCATATCATATTCTCATAGATTGTATATCATGCTATGTGCAGTATACCCCTTCCTAAAGTTTCACAGTGTGACATATGAGTTTTAATTCTATGATAGTTAAATCAACTCTAAATATCACCCTTGTTCTTATATGAAGATGTTAAAATACTCTTTCTCTATTCATTTAACAGTTTCTTTATTTACCAAGTCTTATTATAGAGATCTGTCCGCCACCTCACACCCATCTCTCGTAAGTATCTTCATACCTTAATAGGAATATTATCTGGACCAACAGTTGTTCTTGATTTCATCTTCTATAAACCCTCTTTTACTTCATATTATTTTAATTATGCGTATAAAGGTCTCTCAGATCGTGAGTAAAACTATAATTGTATAATTTATTAAACCATCTATTTTTAATCTTTTCATCTTGAACTAGAACCTTCTTATCCTTATTTTTAATACATTTTACAGTACACAAGTCTCTAGACTTTCTTTCTTTTATTCGCACAACTCTATATATATCTTTTCTGTCTCTTTATTGTCTAACTTCTAATACACTAATTTATATAATTTAGTTTTTGCATCTCGAACAACTTTCTTAGCCTCCTTCTTGGCTAGCTTATACCTCTCACAACTTGTTCTATCATTGTTCTTCAAGTCTCTGTAAAAATCTCGCTTGATCTTAATAGCATTTTTTATCTCATTATTCCACCATGATGTGTCCTTACATGGTAAAACACCACCTGTCAATTCACCAAATGTATGTTTAGCTGCACTCTTAATATAGCTAGCCATTTTATTCTATGTTACATCAGGATTATCATGATCCTTTCAATCTGCTTCCTATACTACTACTTACAAAAACTTTTTAATTAATTTCTAATCGCAACAACTTAGTATTACAATCTAACTTTATGTTTAATCTTTCTAAGTTTCTTTCCAATATAAATATATAAAACTAAGATTTATGTTGGTTTACTACACTTTCACCTGACACTACCTTGCAATCGATGCGACAATTTCTATTTACCCTCCTAATTAAAATGAAATCTACTGGCTCATACTCTATCTACTTCTAAAAATAATTAAGTGAGAAATTCTCTTTTTAAACTAATTATTTGATAAAATCAAATCATAAAGACAAAGAAAAATATAGAATTGAGTTATATGCTTCATTTTTTTATCCAAAACCAAATCCTTCATGTACACTATCGAACCCATTACGACTAGTTATTACATGTCCATTGAGGTCGTCATCAATAAATAGTTTTTCTTTAGTGGGTATTTCTGGTATCATCTCATCTCATCTAGATCCTTCCAAAATTGATGTTTACTAGATTCGTCAAGTCGTACTTGTGGTGCATAGACATTAATGACATTAAGAATCTCTTTATATAAAATAAGTTTAACTAATAAAATTCTATTACTCTTTTTGCTAACCTCCACTACATTCTCAAGTAATTATTTATCTGTGATTATACTTACCCAATTACGATTTCTATCTCTATCATTATACAAAATTTTATAACTCCCAATGCTTTATGACTTTAGCTTTTTCACCTATCCACTTAGTCTCCTACACGCACAAAATATTAACCCTCCTAATCATAGTATCAAGTAACTTTACTAACCTACATGCAAGGGAACTTATGTACCATGATTCCAATCGTATCCTATGTTCATGAGCCAACTTCTTTACCTCCACCCGCTTATTAAGGAGTGGGAACCCTAAATTTGACACCACATTTGAGCACCGACATGGCGCATCGCTTTTGGGCAATGACGTAGCAACCCTCACATTTTTCACTACATTCAGGCTCCGATATAGGGTGTCGCTCAGTAAAGAGTGTCCCCAACGAAATTCATCTTATGACTTATGTCATAATATCTAGCACTATTATATGCTAGCTATTGCAAGCCTACCACAACCGTTCTCGTTTATTCTGAATTGAGACAGACAATGACGGGATAAATGTTTATGCGTAGCACTGGGAAAGTTTCATAAAGCACTCATAATTGATTTTAATATTAAATAGTATTAGCGGGTCTGAAAATAATAAATGGGTTTGAATCCATCTTATTGAGTCTATAAGATGGTGGATATTTTTTAAGTTATAGTTATTAGATAGTGAGTGAGTTAATCAAAGAGTTCAATAAGATAATAAGATAAATCTAATAGGCATTATAGAAGATAGTTTTACTAGTCTCAATTAATAGAGATGTAAGAGAAGGAAGAAAATGGAGATTCTCTTGGCAAAACTTTGACGAGGAGTGGTTCAATGATAGTGGTCCGACGAGGTGTCCCGACAAGGTAAAAGGGAAAGAGAATTTTTTG
The DNA here is from genome assembly GCA_036321105.1 of Dracaena cambodiana. NCBI lineage: Eukaryota > Viridiplantae > Streptophyta > Magnoliopsida > Asparagales > Asparagaceae > Dracaena > Dracaena cambodiana. The sequence continues at coordinate 12,765,408 of JAYEPQ010000017.1, forward strand.
GAGAATGAGTGTAAGATTGAACTTAGAAGAGAAGTCAAGTTTATATAGTGTTGGATTTAGGAGTTATAAAATATTAAGGGCTTAAGGAGTTATAGAAGTTGAAGGGTTTGAGAAATTATAGAATATAATAGGTTTGAGGAGTTAAAGAGGATGTGGGGATTTATTTTTAAAAAACTAAAATAAGAAATTAAATTGGAGGTTTCATATGGGTTAATTCATGGAGAAGATGAAAGGTTGGGTTTAGAGAAATGAATGAGTAGAGATGTTATAGAAGATGAGAAAGTTAGAAGATAAATATTCAAGTTTATTGTCATGTTTTGTTTGTTTATTTGTTTATCTATAGCTAATAAAATTTAAGGATTATTATAGCATAATGCTATCATGGAGATATCTTCCTTCTCCACCTGCACTTATTGATGATATCATGAACGGAGAGCCAATTTAGAATACAATGTACCCCGGTACAATTCATCTAATAGCATCATGGACTAGAGATATCAAGAACTCATTTTTCACTGTGTTTTTGTTGAGAGCACGGTAGTCGACATAGAGGTGCCACCCTTCATTCGACTTCCTGACAAACACCAATAGCGATGCGCATGTGCTGGTACTAGGACTTATGATCCCCAAGCTCAACATCTCTTAGATTTGCTTCTCAGTCACTTTTTTTTGGTGAAACTGGTAGCGGTAAGGTCGAGTGTTAATTTTCATCTAAGGGTCTATCAGAGGAATGTGATGGTCGCATGATTGTCGGGGCGGAAGCGATTGCGGAGACTGGAAAACCCTCCCAAAGTCCTAGATGAGTGCTTGGAGTTGTTCTGGCCATTGTTCAGAATCCTCACACTCCATTAGGTTTCAATTGTACCGCATAAGTTATCCCTTCACCTGTAGAGTTTTATCAAACACTTCACCATCCACCACCTACATTGATGTGGGCAACAAACCTTGAACACCACAACTTTTCCCTTCATAACTTGAGCGTATGTCGTCAAAAGTCCCGTAAGGTTGGCCCTAAGCTACAAACTATATCATTCCTAACACAATTTGGGAGTCTCCCAGCGGAACCACTAGGTCTTTTAATGGCCGCAACTTTGTCTTCCTCTAATTTAGCTTACTTCATGGCTTGAGACATGGTCATGGGGTTCTTCGCCATCACCTTGAACTTGACTTCCTCTGGCCACCCACTCACAAAGCAACAAACTAAGGAATCCTCCGAAAGTCCATTGACATGGTACGACAAATGCTTAAATTCGCACTAATATTCGTCGTATGACGTGCTCTCTTTAGTGGGAGAGCTCTCTAGAGTAGTTGATGGTGGTAGAAGGATCACACATGGACACTAACCCCAACTCAAATTCTTCCCAATTTAAGGGATGACCCTTCTTTCCTACGTTCCATCTATACTATTGCAACAGAGCCTTATCTAAGTACAACACCGCCATTCAGAATTGCTGGTCAGCCTCAATAGTGTAAACTCAAGAACTTGCTCCCCTCGGTATATCCAAGCGTGCACCTGCTTCCCTGAAGTGGGAAAATTAGGCCTCAGTCAGTGCTGGTAACACCATTCTTTGCTGAATATCCATATCTTTCTCCACGTCCACCCCCAGAAGGTTGATTGGGATTGTAGGGTGGTGGTGTGGTCCGTGTCAGCCCCTCTTTAGGTTGATTGTTATCGTTTTCCCAGCTAGGTACTGACCCAAAGATTCCCCTTGAAGATGGAGAGTCCAAGTTGCAATTGTTCGACTCCGCATGAGATCTGGAATGGAGATCCAGAACTAGGACCTTCAGCTCCTTATCGCTAACCCGATCGAAGTCCATTCTCCTGAACATCTCCTTTAGGTCTTCCATCTTGCTAGAGTCCATTCTCTTGAACATCTCCTTTAGGTCTTCCATCTTGCCAGTGTAATAGTCCATTCGGTCCCTCAAAGCCTCAAACTCCTCCAAGCTTGGGTGTACGGGAGGATCAGGTCTCACGAGAATGGAAGAGAGGACTGACCGTGCTCTGATACCTATGTCAGAGACTCCTCCGAACTCTGGGACTCTGATGGCTTGGTGTTTGGCATAATTCTTGAGAGACCTGAAAAAGGGTGAGTGCATAGACAATAATAGAATTTAAGGGTGATCTAAGAAGAACATAGATAGGATGAAGGAGATTAGAGACAGGATTATGAAAATGATGAAATCAAACTGCATTTTGTCAGAAGTGATGGAGCTTTCTGGAAAAATCCTTCTCCTCAGTTTGATTCTATGCTCGATGGTGGCAATAGGGTTTACCTCTTCCCCTACCCTTAGTCGATGGTAGGAAGCCTTGAAAGACTCGGTATATGTTCATACTACCACTCCAATCCTAAATAGGAAGACCTTCACTTGAATTGTTCTCTTAAATGAGAGACCGACTCTTGTAGTTCACATCAGGTATGAAGCTTCTTCTCTCTCGACTAGCCTGCTCACGAGGTTAGAAGACTCGAGTGGGGTTTGAAAGCTCACTAGCTCCATATCCGTACCGTGCTTTGACAAGCAGACTGTCGTTTTCTTTGTAGACTCGCTTACTCGAAATCCAGAAAGAGGAAGAGGTGTTCCCTCTCTGTCCATTATTGCGTGGTCTTTTCTTTCGTAACCAAAATATGAAAACAATAGTCTGAGCAATGATGTCAATCCCATTTTCGTTGTGTGGTCTCACTGATCATCTGAACTGAACACATCGGTCCTCTTGGTCCAGAAATCCCTTCTTTTCCTCGATGAGAGGGGGCACCGGTCTTTGTCAGAGATCTATAGTTGACACTCACTTTTGGAAGCGTCATTCTGAGCTTGATCAAAAAAAGGAAAGGGCATTGAGGGCTTGGAAACAAAAAGTGTGTAGGCCTGTCAGGGATAGGAAAGCAATAGTTGAAGCTCCTCCCAATAGGGAAAAGGGAGCCCTTTCCGACGGCCTGACAACCTCCAAAGCGTACGATCCGAGTGTAGGAGCCAACTTTCTCTGAAGAGGTATAGGGGGAAAGGAGTGGGGAATCTCTGTGTAAGGGCTGCCATCAAAAAAGGATGAGAGGTGGGAACTCCTTCTCTATCCTACAGATCTGAAGCTCGCAATGTATCAATGGGTTAAAAAAAGGGTCAGACAGGCCAATTGATCCTGAGTTGGCATCTTTCACCAGATGCAATCTCAATAGAGAGTTTTTAAATTTGTCGGAAGTTGTCAACAATGGGATGCAGGAGCTCCTTCCATTAGGAAGGAAGCACCAAAAGAATAAATAGTCAAATGGGAAGGAAAGAACTAACTCAGCAGGGGAAGGGAGCGATTGTTGAGGCATACGACGTGCTTGCTTGCTTGGATTGTTCCACCCACTGACTTTCTTTTCATAGGAGATCTGGTTGCTTCCCACTACGAGTAGCAAATGCATGCACCTCTATCAAAAGCCGTAGCGTCGGGCAACAAACCGACAAAAAATGCTCCATGAGACTGAAGACTCTGCCTTTTGATAAGTGGATGAAAAGATTTATGAATAAGCATTTGCCATGTCAAGTCAGATAGTCATTCAACAGAGATTGTCCATTTTGATCACTGTCTTCGAGTATGCCCTTCCACTTCCGGTAGTTAGAAAGGTAGTCGATAGTCGGATATATCTTTTCTTCAATCTATGGTCCCCTTCGATGCTGAGAACTTTTGGTTACGTCGGCTAGCCGCCTATCAGATATTCTCCCCCGAAATTGTTCTCGACCCTTTGTTTGACAGTCAGAAGCCGATGCCACCTTTTTCCGGAGTCATCGAATCGGCATGCACAACAGAAGGAATCAATATAGGGAGTTAGCTGGGAGTTCGAGGACAGCACTTACCTCCGTCACTGGATCTCGAAACCACTCTTCAAAAAAAAACATAACCAGTAAATTCTGCTTCACAGAAAGGCTGCAAGTAGGGAGATTTCATGGCTTTTGAGGGCCTATATATTCATCAAAGAAGAAATGAAAAATGATTTTCATTTTGTCGGGTGATTTTCTATTGCTAATTCCATCGTCTTCAGTCCTTCCCTCCTCCCGATAACATTGAAAGGAATTCACACGTCTACTACCCAAAAGAGGAAAGATTCTGACCGAGATGCTAAGGAGTCAGCCCTTCCATTCTACGCATGTCAAGTTCAAGAAATGAATGTAGCAAAAGAATGAAGCTGCATTCATTTATGAGATTGTCGTCAAATCAAAGTATCTTGCTAACCATAATATCGCTTAGGAGAATGAAGCCCGTAGCCATTGTCTACGGGCTTCATACCGCTTAGCAGGGTGACACACTGCTTAATTGTTCTTCTGCTTGGTATCTTCGAGAAGATAGCAAACCACAATATCTTATATGCAATTTGTCTTTCTCTTTTTGTGTGTTAGCGAAAAGAGGGAGGAAAGTCAGGCTTCACCAATAATATATCGAAAAAAAAGACAGTGGGACCTCGTGGCTCGAGCTGCATTTCACAAAGTCAGGGTTTGTCACCATTTGACATAATTTGCCACTCACTCGTTGGTTGGTCTTCAATTATGTTATCGTCAGACTATGCCCTCTTCAATTTCATTCTTCGTCTCTCTAGTTTCAGTCGTCATTGCTATCCCAACCCAACATTTTCGAGTGCTGTGCCGGAAAAAAGTGATAAGTGCTCCGCAATCACGCATTCGATCACGAGCCCTTCTTTCTTTCATTTTCTCAGAAAGTTCTTCTTTGATCTGCAACTGTTATAACACCACAATATTCGTCCTTTTGGGGTGGAGGCCCTGGAGGGCGAATCGATCATTCGCGGTACTTTTAGTTATACGAGGATAGAATGGACAAAAAAGTGATGAAACCTCCGATGGCTACTTAATAACCACCTTTTACTCTATGGAGAAGAAACCCTTTGACCTTTCTATTCGTTCGCCAAATCTTCTTCAGTTCCATCCATGCTTGCTTTTGTCTGAATCTTCATGGAAGAAGCAGTTCACCATCCCCCCATCCAAGGATCTTCTAAATCATGAAACCTGGCGACTGCTTGCTCTTTGATCAGTGATTCACTAACCACTAGATCGATGAAGAATCTCTCCAAAATATGCTTTTTGATCAGTGATTCACCAGCCACTACGTTTAGGAATCCCACCTTATTTACCAGCCACTCAGTTGATTGGCACTCCTGTAAGCTCATCTTGCATACAAATTTTGGGGGTACCAAGTCCTGCATCCAACAAGAACATTTCTTCCTTTAAGCCTAAGCGTAAAACGGAAGATTGTGTGGCATTTCCATGACATAATAAAAAAGAAAAATTAGATTTTGGAAATGATCGACTCCAATTGATGCTCATTATGATGCATTGATTGTCAACTCCTATTCCTGGGATAATTGAAAGGAAGGTAATGGAAGAAGAGAGATTTTCGTAAATCTCTCCTCTTATACCCAAGGAAATTTTCTTTTTGGCGACGGTCATCCATATATTGGTGGAGCTTGTGGATAGCAAAACGGTGGAAGTTTTACCTCCAAAATGAAAGAAATGGGAAAGTATAGGAATTCGACAGCGAGAAAAGAAAAAATCATCGAATAAAAGCTGTGCCACAAGGAAAGGTGCTTGCTACGCCCCTCCAGAAAATTTTGACTGACTCACAAAACGACTTCACTCCATTGCTTCTCCTCATGATCTACCTTCTCTACTGTAGAAGAAAGTCGTTCCAGTATAGGAAGAAGAGAAAAGAAGGAATTCGACAACTGGGCTTTGATTATGTCTCCCGAACAATTTCAGTACATATGGTGTGAGACGATTCCACATATCGAGGTCAGAATGGGATTGGGTGTTTTCACGTGTTACCGTAGTGCTCGTTTTGTCTTGATTTCCGATTGATGAATGAAGAAGGAAAATGGAAGACGTCGACTTTCAACATGATCCATCCGTTGCCTTGCGTCACAGGTCCGTCAGTTTAGTTAAGTAGGCAAGGGCATTTCCATCACTCAGGATTCAATCCAGCCATAGGTTCCTCTACGGCTACCTTGTAATGACTTCACCCTTGTCGAAGACCCCACCGTGGTATGCACCAATATGACCACCAAAAGCCATCTATGACACTAGTGTTACACAAAAGTCATGGGTAATTTGTCAGTACGATGCTTCGGGCGAAACCCATTTCCAGAGTGTGACGGGCAGTGTGTACAGGGCCCGAGTACATATTCATAGTGGTATGCTGATCTGCAATTACTAGTGATTCCAACTTCATATTCCCGAGTTGTAGAGAACAATCAGAGCTTAGGCAATCTTTCCGGATTAATTCTGCTTTACGAAAAAATCGTCCCTTACCATTATCATTGCCATCGTAGCACATGTGTGGCCCAGCCCATGAGGGCTATGTGGACTTGACGTCATCCCCACCTTCCTCCAGTATCTCATTGGCAGTCCCTCGTGAGTGCGGCATGCACCATCTTTCATCTGTTTCGGAGCGGGGCGCGTACAAGAACCACTACGTACCACACCACTGGGTGGCTCACTTTTTCTGAATGCTGAGTGTTCCTCCGCCGCCAACTTGACGTCGTCGTAACCAAGCCCGAACAAACCATCATGGTCACTGGTACACATGAGACGTGTGACACAACAAGACTTTGGTTAGTAAAACACATGAGACATGCTTCGAAAGGCATCGTCTCCTAATGGTGAAATTCTTACAGAAAGCACAACTACGTGCTGGCACTCGACATCGACGTAGGAGGGCTGGCATGTCACTTGGCTTCCCGGCTCACTTCGGTTGCCATTTCTCCGTTGGCACATGTCTCAGCAACACAAAATGAGGGTTTCGCTTGTTATAGGACTTGACCAAACATCTCACGACATGAGCTAACGACAGCCATGCAACACCTGTATGAAAGTCAGTACCATCTCATTAGGTACAGGTTTTGTTGATCATATGTCAAGAGCTGGTAAGGTTTTGCGCATTGTATCGAATTAAACGACATGATCCACCACTTGTGCAGGCCCCCGTCAATTCCTTAGAGTTTCGGTCGTCGCGACCGTACTCCCCAAGCGGAGTGTTTCACGTATTAGCTAGGCCCCTGATCCACGTTCTTCGTTCATAGGTACTCCCTAGCTCCACCTTTTCGGTTGTAGGTTGGTTTGGACCGGGGCACTGTAATGAAATGATCAAAACCATTCCCACACGTCACTTGCCTTTACTGATAGAAGTTTGTCACTCTAGGGACTGAAGAATTTGTTCTGTTAGGATAGAGCCACCCCGTTGGGAAGGGGTTGGTTAGTGGTGGGCTTTTGATGACTGGCTATTTTATCTTGATCCAATTGATTTAGTTGCTCCTATTCGGTACCACCTAGTACAGATGAGAAATATCATAATCTCCCGTAGTTTTTCACTTGCAACATTTTTTGGTGACCCATCATCTGAGCAAGCTGCACTCGTAACGGTAGATACGGGCACGATGCCCGTCTAGTCGTTCTAGCTGCACAGTAAGTGCAGCAGGGGAGGAGGCTTCAGAAAGAAAGTTAAAGAAAAGCATTTGAATCCAAACCATTGAATGGCCCACCAGTAGCGGTTGCTCCAGTGCCAGATGATTCATATCCAAAACTAGTTTATGTCGCAGCATCTCGAGATCAGGGCCTACCTATAGGAGAGAAGGTAATAGACAACATAGGTTGGAGAGGGGCAACCCTATTCCGACCTCCATAGTAATATGTTATAAAGTGCGTAGCATTCCTTCCAGTTCAAAAATCGGAATGACGAGTCAAATCTATAGCCGAACACGAGGGAAAGATCATTTCAACGCCAGTATACGAAAAACCGAGAACTTCTTGTTTCTAGTATATATCCCGCATTGATGAACTGGGATCGGGCACAATAGGATTGGGCATGAGCGGTACCATTCATTGTCCTTACTGAACTAGCCAACACCTTCGTTTGCTACTTTAGTAATGGTATAGGTAATGGGGGGGCTGAAGCTCACCTTCGCACATTTTTCTCTCAGGGCACTCCATCAATCCCTAGATGTCGAGCTATAAACATTCCATTCTTTATCTCGGGGTTGATTATCAATTGATATAGCGCACTGAAATGACTAAAGAATCAATGGAGTTGACTTCGTCGTTGCGAAAGGAGTCGACGGAGGAAGTCCCCAAAGCCCCTCAGAGGCACTCGAGGATACCATTCTGATAGGGCCCATCAATACGGAGGATTCCGTTCTATATCAAAAGTGTATGAAATACTATATTCAAAATCAAGGCAGCTCTCTGAATGTTCCTCTCTCTGTCCAGACCAAAAAACAGATTCTAAGCTCAGCAGCCATAACAGAGAGGACGCTTGTCTCCTGGAATTGTTGTTGTCCATTTCGGATCAAGGCTGGGCCATATGCTAGGTGATGTCGGAAAAGGATAGGCAACCCATGTCAGAATATTTGATTTTTTCATTCGGGCTTGCGCTTACCTCCCTTTTTTCGTTGGATTATGGGGGGAATGTCACATTTCATTTGATAAGTAGTTTGGTAAAATAGGGCTTTCATGGTACTTTTCCAGGGTAAGGGATAAGGAGTCTAGCCATGTAATTTGCGGTGACGGAACTTGGACGCGTTTCCTACCACGGCGATGACCCCTCCTGAAACGTCGTGGTGCTGTGTTTTATGTTCTGGTCTCAGCCCGGGTCCGTCGTTCGCTGAAACTGTCAAGTCTGTATGAGGATACCGTTTCAGTAGAGCGATTTCCTCTTCATGTTGCCATCTTCCTCGCCTTCCTTCTATCTATCTTTTCTGAAAGGCGGGTCTTCCTAGTGGGCGCGTCACCACTAGGCACTTTTCTTTGATCCTGATAGGCCGACCTTTTCAATCCCAAAACAAATACCATTCGGCTATCTTTTTTTTGTCATTCAGATGAAAAATTCCGTGAAGACGACGAGAGATGCTGCTGGCTCTTTCTGTTGCTTCTCTTTCATGGTGGAGCACTCCTGTTAGTTCCTTTCGGAGAAAAGCGTTAGTACGTGTTTTGAGCGAGCCATCGCGTGATGTGATTAGTACCATACCGACGTGAAATTCGTCTGTTTTGTCTTCTACCTCATGACGGGAGTCGCATTTTGAGGGACTAAAAATCTCCACTACTATTATCAAGCTTGGACATATGTCAAGACTGACAAAATTGAGACCATGGCCACACCGTCGATAAAAGAGTGATGATGTGGTCAATCCTGGATACGTGGCTCTTCGATGGGAGAAGTACCACTCCCGTCGTCTGAGTGCGTGGTGTGTAGTGGGTGCGTCGTCAGTTTTTTCTTACTCATAAAAATCAATGAGAAAATATATGATTCTTTTTCTCGAAACTCCACTCTTTTTCTCTTTCAAACTAGGAGGATTGGCATTTGGCCAACGATGTGATCTATCTCTTTCTTTGGTTGTATTGGAACTTTCGGTTTTCTTTAGCAAGGAACCATTTCACTCGGCGGACAGTCGAGTGATCAAAGAAAAATGCTTTAGGGCATCTTTTGAGCATGTTCAGCTTCGATAAATTCCTGGAGTCCTACGACATTCTCACAGAAAGAAAACATGGGTAGTAAATGAAATTTCTCTATGATATGCTTTCTAGGAACCAGAAGTCCTAGAACTGTTTTTTTACCGTGACGGAAGAAAGACGAATCCTTGTGCATTCTCCACATCAAACTCATTGTACTAACGAGTCCCAACCCCTCATATGAAGCATGTCCATGTATAACGAACCAATTCTAGCTGTATCATAATAAAGGAACGTCGATATAACAGACGCGAGTTAACCTCCTTTTATTGCTTCCCCTTCTAGTAGCCATGCAACACGCATTGCCTGGAATGATATTCCATGAAGCGACGCATCATTTACAAGCAGCACAATCTACTCTATCATTTCCGGTTAAACACGACAAGCGCTGTCATGCCCACCTTCGTCAGCTACCGTCGACCCAGTTCATCTATCCTTATAGTGGAACCCTGGAAAGTTGATCAGGCAATAGAATCAGTAGCTACCGACGAGCTGTTCTTTCTCCCTCCTACTACCAAAAACTGCTTGACGGCCTTCATAAGCTTCTCTTTTAAGAGAAGTTTTTGCCGTCAGAGTCTAGATATGAGAAAGGAGATATAGAATTGACAAAAGGGGGATGATCTCCTCTGGCCTGCTTTGCCCACTTGATTCAGTTGAAAAAAACCTTTCATTTGCAAGATGAAGTGCCAGACCTATATATAACTACTTTTAGGCCCCATGCAAAAGTCATTAATCTCCTAAGACTGAGGAAGAAACCCGCGAAAGAATAATAAGAATCTCTTGCATTGGACGAAGTGGATACAGATGGGTGCATTGACATAGGAAAAGGTCTATCAGCCATTTGGACGTCGACGAAGGCTTTGTTCCTCCCCTTTACTTTCTTCCCTTTAAAAGAAAGATGGGTAAGGGAATTTCAATGATTTCGAGTGTCAGTCATATTCGATAGTTTAGAGAAGAGGGTCTCCGCCACCTTTGAAAGACTGAAAAACTGAACCAATCTCGTGAACTACAAAACAAGAAAAGAGGATTGTTTCGGCATACTGAGGAAAGCTATGGAAAGTCTGTCCCGATTGACTCGATCAACAAGCAGTTGTCGGATTTCGGAGTGGTAGAAGAAATTGAAAAAGATAGAGTTGATGAACCAGGAAGGGGATTCACTTCAAAATGTGAAGATTTTATGGAATTTGCTCATGCTAACCTAAACATTTTTCTCACACTGAAGGAGGGAGGAATTCCGCCGACTGGCTTTTACCAGTTTGTCATGAGAGTTCGAACATATGCCTACCATGACGAGAGTAAGTCAAAAACACATATGGGTCTAGAAGTCGAAGCAAAGTCCTATCCTATTGGAAAACACACCACTACAACATTTGTCTAAAGAATCTCCTCTACCTTCCTATCTGGAATGATTAAAGAACTACATCTCCTTCGCCCACATGCTATAGCTCGACTTTTTTTTTTAGCAAAGAACGTTTGGCTGATTCAGAAAGCTATCTTGAAAGGAATGTCCCTTTCTAGATTTGAGTAATGCAAGGGACTGTATTCCTTTTTTCTCAATTCATTTTAAGTAGCCTCTCGAGGTGTATTCCTGGTATCAAAGACTTGGTGTAGAATACACTCACGCACACACTAATGCAAAAGGAGATGTATTAGTGTGTGCCTGAGTGTATTCTAGTAAAATATGAGAAAACATAAAAATTCTTGCATGAGTGCATTCCCGTTAGTAGCAGGGAATGCACCACAAATTTTACTTTTTTGGGCATTGATTTTAAAATGATATGTGTGTGATTTGTACTAGTATTCCTGGTATCAAAACCTTAGCGTTTCTTGTTTGGACGGTAGGGGTCTGCAATCTATCTGTACAAAGCTTTCGACATTCCTTTTTTGAGTGGTAGTGGTCTGCAGTCTGTCTGTACAAAACTTTCGATATGATGGCTATTGTTCTGGTATATACTGTTTAATTTGAACTGTTATAAAGTAAATTGCACTTGCCTTTGTATGTTAGGTAAGCTTTATGTTTATTTTATTTTGTGTAGATTTATTTTCAAAAAATTCTTAAAAAATCATAAAAATTCCAAAAAAAATAAAAAAAGTAACTATAGAATAGTCGTCATAGTAGAAATACTGTAGCAAAAAACCCGAAAAAATTAGAAAAATTTGGAAGAAATTGGGAAAGCATTTATAGTATCTATAGCTCGTACGTGGTATTAGATTGACTATAACACTGACCTATATTTCCTCACAACCTGTATCATTACTGTTCTAATTACACTCTAAGTGTCCTCTGCTACGTTTGAGTAATCTTAAAGCCTAGATTCTTGAGCGTAATCTTTGTTGCCGTGGTAGGCGTTTGTAGGGTGAACCTCAAGAAACGGTTTTAGGCACTATAAGCTACTCAGAACTAGTTACCCACCGACATCTTAGATGGCTACTGATATAATGTGCAATTGCGAGATGTGTAGTGCGGATTGTAGTAAATATGACACTATGTATAGTGATATATATGATATGATGAGCACTCAAAGATATTTCAGAAAAAAATTGATGAGGTAGTTCTCCAGATAGATAGATTAAAAGAACAAGGAAAAAGTCCCAACATCACTTTAGAATTCAAGAAAAATTTAATTGAACAACTGGAAAAGGTCTATAAAAAATTTAAGGGTCTACTAGTGTATTTTAGGTATAAACCAAACCAGGAAGAGGTCGAAACTAAAGAGGAGGAAAAGGCATATAGAGAAATGAGTAGTATTCTAGTAAAAATGAAAACAGACCGTGAAGAAATCATCTCGAGTGAAAGAGTATACGATAGGATACGATGAAATAATTGCTGTCCCAGAACAAGTAAAAGAGAAAAGGAAAGTAGGAGGGAAGTTAGCTCACATTTTAGGAACTAGTCCAAAACAAAGGAGACCGACTCAACAGATAAATATGATGCAAGTGGATAGAAAATATGCCAAACAAGAATATGATTCGATTGTGAACTAATTAATTGTTTGAATGAATTGTATAAGGATCCAAGTAATACTATTCAGGAGAGAAACTATCTAGTGAATAGGATGCAAGAAACTTATCGTCAGAATGAAGAGTTGCTACACCATTTTGAATTTGATCCTAAAATATATAACCTAGATAGCGAAGAAGAGTTAGATAACACCATGATATTAGATAATGAAGACTACGAAATGGCTAACGAGTTTGAACACGGGAAAGGAATAGAATCTGATAGTGAGCTGATACATGTTGGAGAAGATAGCAAAACTATAGCATATTTAAACAAGCTACAAATATGAGGGAACATGAGAATTAATGATTTAATAAAAAGAAGTGTATCCCAATGAGGAACTTATCTAGATTTGTCCAATCTTATTTTAAGGATAAATAAAAGGATATAGACGATTAGGCGCAATCCCTAACCGTCGAATCACAAATCATGAAGGATCATGGGACAATGAAAAATTTGTCAATTACATTATGAGAACACTACAAGGAGATGTTTTGCAATGGATGAAACAATGGATAAATTTGGAAGAAGAAAAAGTAAACGAAAGGAGGGGGGAAAAAATGATAAGTTCCCTAGTTTTTAGAGAATCCTCACTGATTTCATAAAAATCATCAATGAAAATTTATGTGGGTTCATAGACGATAGAGCTCAAGACGAAGAGGTTTTATATGTGCTGTCCAAAATTGAATTATGCGAGATATGTGAAAACGAAGAATACTGCAAAATATTCTCGAAATAGTTTTACAAATTGGAATACGATAAGGCAAAGAATTGGCTTGATCCTTTTTTCCACAATCTCCCTAGTCCATGGGATACCAAAACAAGAAACGAATACCCAGACTACTAGAAATGAATTGAGAAAAAAGATAATTTGGGGCACCGCATACACTTTGCACTTAAAATAATACAGGACGATTGCCTTAATATAAAATCCTACTGGAAAATGAAAAACACGATAAGTAACTCTCCTAAAGGAAGGTGTTGCAAAACAATAATTGGCGAAAAATGAAAAATAGGAAGTGAAAAAAGACCAAAACCAACATTCAGAAGAAGAAGTTTTCGATGGAAACCATAGATAAGGAATAGAGGATTTGTCAAAATTAATAGGTACGTTAGAAAAAGGGACGAGTCATCTGCTCAAAGGGACAAGAAGGGGGTGAAGATGCTTCGTTTGCGATGAAGAAGGACATTTTGCCAGAGATTGCACCAGGAGGGGAAAAATGCTCAAAAAAAGATAAAATATATGGAAGAATAAGAATTAGAAATCTGTTTGGGTGAAGAAATCTTGCCAACAGATATAATACTGTATGAATTTGAAGTTGAAGATGATTCAGAAACCAAAATAGTTTTCATGATGAACGAAAAATCAAGTCCTATCACACCCCCAACATCAAAACTAGATAGTATAATATTAGGAGATGTAATTGTAAGAGAAGCAGTTTTTAGCCCAGAGGATATTGATAGGATGAAAAAATATCAACAAATATAGAAAATAGAAATATACAAAATTTCATGGTTCAATTTCTTTTCTAAAAGAATAATAAAAAAATTTAATGGAAAAACTAAATGAAATCTGACAGGCGAAGGAAGAGTAGACATCCCCATTTTTAGCCGAGAAAAGGTACGAAGATGGAAAAAGAAATACCCAGAAATTCGTTATATCCACGTTGGTTTAATCTAATTTAAAATCAATGCACTATTTAGGGCTAGATAGACATTCCTATAATAACACTGGTAATGGACAATCGATTCACCAACTACCACCAAGCACTAAAAGGGGATTTCCAATTCACTTTAGTAAATCAAACTATATGGTTCAATATCCGACCTAACAAGTTTATCTCTATATCAGACCCAAATATAATAGACACTGTACTTGCATGACCTCTGTAGATTTGACAAGATTAACACTCAAGGAATTAACATGAAAACCAACTCGCACAATCTGGCCATAGAATATACGACAATTCATGAATTGACCCAAACCACAGAGGCAATAACAGTTTCAAACCAAAGAGAAATAATTGAAATATTTGAACCAAAATCTTTTGAAAAATAAAATCCAGACAAATGAATATAAAGGATCTCACGGTACCTAGACAGTGGTTTTTCGAAAATTTAATACAAACTAAAGAGCCAAAACACTTCACAGGGGTAGAAATACAAAGTTTCAGAAAAGCTTATATATTAAGAATAATTCAATGTAACCTTTACTAACAAGAAGTAACAGTGAAAGGAAAATCAAAGAAGTAGCTAGGAGATCTAATGCCAGGGAGGAAATAAGAGAGCTAGTGTTGTCACGACTGTTAGGAGAAAATCTAAAATTAAGCCTAAATATTAAGGAAACAGACCAAAAACTCAGTATATCTCTCATGTCAGGATCAACGTCTCGACAAGAGGCTGTCGAGCTCAGTTATTAAAAGTAATATTTCATCTCGGCAAGAGGCTGTCGAGTTCAGATATAAATTTTCATAATTGGAAACTAACCATTTTTCAGGAAAACCCAAAGAAAGGAAAAGAAATAGTCATGTCAGAAAGGACAAAAAGAGAACAAATTCTTGAGAAGGCTAGACAGGCACTTCCCAAAAAAATCTTTTTGAGTATCAAAACAATGATGCTCGATCACAAAGAAAATATCAGAAGAATCATATCAAAGAATAAAACAAATATCATCTTGACCCGAAACAACTACCGGAAGTTTTTTAAATTCATGAAAGAAGGAATGTGAGATATCCAAGGAGTCGAATGGGGACTTATAAGCCATCTGGGCTTCAGACTACAAGGAGAACAAGAATGGTGTAAATTACCAGCAATGATAAGGTTTTTCGCCCACAAACTAGCCACAAGTATCAATTATAATCATTTGTTCACCTTTCAAATAATCTGCATGCTTGAGTGGAGAGAAGAGACAAGGTTTTCACAACCATACCAAATATGGATACTTGGCTATCTCGAGTATTGGCAAAAATTCGACCCCGATTATAACATCGAAAGAGTCAATTATAATTACTTCTGGTGCAGTAGTTTTATCGAGCTGGTCGACAAAGTAAGAAAACTTACCAAAAATATCTATAGCTATTCAAGAAGGATAGTTGCCAAAAGACTATCATGCAAAGTTTAGCTTTCCAAAGGGACGGAGCTACGAAGCAATGAAGTACTACAGGATATAGCTTTCAACCAGAAAAATTTAAATATTCCAACAGAATTCAAATGGATAGCTGAACATCTCCTGACATCAACAGTCCAAATCAAAAGTGAATCAACAAGACATCAACAACAGAGATTTCTGACAGCAACATCAACAGTAAAGATTTCTGTAAACAATAAGACATCAACAGTAATGATTCCTGACACCTGACAACGATAAGACATCAACTGTAGACAACAAGACATTAATTTTGAAGATTCCTGACGGAGACAAGACATCAACAGTAAATGACCAGACATCAATAGTAAAGATTCTTGACAGAGACAAGACATCAACAGTGAAGGTTCGTGACGGAGACTTCTATAGCAAGATTCTCAAGAGGCTTCTCATGCAAGGAAGCTCGTTTATAAAAGGGGCTTTCGAGGGCATCTACAAGGCATCGGTTAATCTTCCACCACAACATCCTAAGCTCCTCAACACCTCCTTTCTTCCTAGCCTCTCTCTTCCTCTCATCCGCTCCCATCTGGTTTGATGCCAATCAAACCATTATCCACTTGTACTTATCCACCACCTATATGTATAATTAGTGTGTGCCTGAGTGTATTAGTTTTTCCTACGGCATTACTGTGTGTCATGTACTGTATTCCTGGTATCAGAGCCTTGGCATTCATTTTTTGGGTGGTAGGGGTCTGTAGTCTGTTTGTAGAAAGAGTCTCCGTTGTTTAAACAATTATAAAATAGATTGCATTTGCTTTTGTGTGTTAGATAGGCTACTGTTCCGGTATATATTATAGATTGCACTTACTTTTGTGTGTTAGGAAAATTTTATATTTATTTTATTTTGGTAGAATTATTTCAAAACAATTCTTAAAAAAATAAAAATTTGAAAAATTTCCCAAATAATAAAAAAAAGTCACTGTAGAATAATTGCCACCATAGCAATAAACCCGAAAAAATAAAAAATGGAAAAAATTGGGGGAAGCATTTATAACATTTATAGCACGTACGTTGTGACAAATTAACTATACTTTTGACTATATTCTCTCACAACCTGTACGATTATTGTCCTACTTACACTCTAAGTGTCGCCTGCTAGATTTGATAACCTTGAGGCCCATATTCTTGAGTGTAACCTTTGTTACCATGGTAGGCATTTAAAGGGTGAACCTCAAGAGATGGTTTTAGGCACCATAGGCTATTCAGAGCTAGTTATCCACAGATATCTTAGATGGCTACCGACATACTATGCAATTGTGAGACATGTAGAGCGGATTATAGTAAATACGACATCATGTATAATGATATATATGATATGATGAACATCCCAAGATATTCCAGAAAAAAATTTGATGAGGTAGTTGTCCAGATAGATAGACTAAAAGAACAAGGTAAAGTCCCAACATAACTGTAGAATCCAAAGAAAATTTAACTGAACAACTTGAAAAGGTCCATACAAAATTTAAGAGTATATTAGTTCATTTTAGATATAAGCCAAACCAGAAAGAGATTGAAACTAAAGAGGAGGAAAAGGCGAACAAAGGGAATGATAGAAGTATTCCAGTAGAAAAGAAAACAGACAGTGAAGAAATCATCGCGAGTTCTAAGAAACCTTTGGAACAAGTGAAAGAGTATTACGATAGGATACGATGAATGTCATCTATTTCAGAACAAGTAAAAGAGAATAAGAAAGTAGGAGGGAAATAAGATCACATTTTAGGAACTGGTCCAAAGAAAAAGAGACCGAGTCAACAGATAAACATGATGCAAGTAGATAGAAAATTTTCCAAACAAGAATATGACTCGATTGTGGAACTAATTAATTGTTGAAAAGAATTGTATAAGGATCCAAGAAATACTATTCTGGAGAGAAACCATCTATTGAATAGGATGCAAGCAACATATCTTCAGAATGAAGAGTTGCTTCACCATTTTTAATTTGATCCTCAAATATATAACCTAGAAAGTGAAGAAGAGCTAGATAACACCACGCATTCAGATAATGAAGACTACAGAATGACTATGCACGATAAATACGAGTCCAAATATGAGAAAGGAATAGAATCTGACAGTGAGCTGATACATGTTTGAGAAGATAGCAAAACTACAACAAATTTAAACAACCTACAAATGGGAAGGAACATGAGGATTGATGATTTAAAAAAGAAGTGTATTCCATGGAGAAAAAAAAATAATTTGGGGCACCGTATACACTTTGCGCTTAAAATAATACAGGATGATTGTCTTAATATAAAATCCTACAAGAAAATAAAGAACACGATAATTAACTCTCCTAAACGAAGAAGGTGCTGCGAAAAAATTATTGGCAAAAAATAGAAAGTAGGAAGGAAAAGATGGCCAAAACCAACATTCAGAAGAAAAAACTTTCGATGGAAACCATGGACAAGGAATGGAGGATTTGTTAGAAGTAATAAATATGTCAGAAAAAGAGACAAATCGTTTGCTCAAAAGGACAATAAGG
Organism: Dracaena cambodiana; assembly: GCA_036321105.1. Classification (NCBI taxonomy): domain Eukaryota; kingdom Viridiplantae; phylum Streptophyta; class Magnoliopsida; order Asparagales; family Asparagaceae; genus Dracaena; species Dracaena cambodiana. The sequence goes on from JAYEPQ010000017.1 coordinate 12,783,519, forward strand.
GATGCAGATGCTTCATATGCAATGCAAAAGGATATTTTGCCAGAGATTGCCATAGGAGGGAAAAAATGCTCAAAAAAGATAAAATATATGAAGGAACAAGACCTAGAAATCTGTTTGGGTGAAGAAATCTTGCTAACAGATATAGTGCTATATGAACTTGAGGTCAAAGATGATTCAGAAGCCGAACTAGTTTTTATGATGAACTAAGAATCAGGTCCTACCATGCCCCCAACATCAGAACTGGATAGTATAACATTAGGAGATGTAGTTGGAAGAGAAGCAATTTTTAGCTTAGAGGACATTGATAGGATGAAAAAGCATCAACAAATAAAAAAACAAAAATATACAAAATTTCGCGGTTCAATTCTTTTCTAGAAGAATAATAAAAAATTTTAACGGAAATACTATAGCAAATCGGTCAGCTGGAGGAAGAGTAGACATCCCCATCTTAAACTGAGAAAAGGTACGAAGATGGAAAAAGAAATAACTAGAAACTCGTTATATCGACGTTGGTTTAATCCAAATTAAAATCAATGCACTATTTAGGGCTGGCATAGACGTTCCTATAATAACACTGGTAATAGACAATCGATTCACCAATTGTCAACAAGTACTAATAGGGTGTTTCCAATCCAATTTAGTAAATCAAACTGTATGGTTCAACATCTGACCCAACTACTTTATCTCTATATCTGACCCAAACATAATAGACACTATATGACTAAAGATTAAGACTCAAGGAATGAACATGAAAACCAACTCGCACGATCTGGCCATAGAATATACGATAATTCATGAATTGACCCAAACCACAGATGCAAGAACAGTTTCAAACCAAAGAGAAATGATCGAAATATTTAAACCAAAACCTTTTGAAGAAGAAATAAAACCCAGACCAATGAATATAAAGGATCTCATGGTACCAAGACAGTGGTTTCTCGAAGACATAATGCAAACTGAAGAGCCGAAACACTTCGGAGAAGTAGAAATATAAAGTTCTAGAAACAGCTTATATATTAAAAATAATTCAAAGCAACCATTACTAACAAGAAGCAATAGTGAAAGGAAGTAGGAAGGAGATCTAAAGCCAGAGAGGAAATAAGAGAGCCAGTGTTGTCGCGACTATTAGGAGAAGTTATAAAATTAAGCCCAAATATTAAAGAAACAGGCCAAAAACTCAGTATACCTCTCATGCCAGGATCAACGTCTCGGAAAGAGGCTGTTGAGCTCAGTTATTAAAAGTAATTTTTCATCTCGGCAAGAGGCTGTCAATTTCAGATATAAATTTTCATAATTGTAATCTAACCATTTTTCAGGAAAACCCGAAGAAAGAAAAAGAAATAGTCACGTCAGAAAAGACAAAAAGAGAATAAATTCTTGAGAAGGCTAGACTGGAACTTACCGAAGAAAATTTTTTGAGTATCAAGAAAATAACACTCAATCACAAAGAAAATATCAGAAAAATCTTACCAAAAAAATAAATTAGATATCATCTTGACCCTAAACAACTACTCGAAGCTTTTTAAATTCATGAAAGAAGGAATGTGGGATATCCAAGGAGTCGAATGTGGACTTGTAAGCCATCTGTGCTTCAGACTACAAGGAAAACAAGAATGGTACAAATTTCCAGCAATGATAATGTTTTTCACCCTCAAACTAGCCACGAGTATCAATTATAATTATTTGTTCACCTTCCAAATATTCAGCATGTTTTGATGGAGAGAAGAGACAAAGTTTTTTCAACCATACCAAATATGGATACTTGGCTACCCGAGCATTAGTAAAAATTCGACCCCAATTATAATATCGAAAGAGTCAATTATAATTACTTCTGGTGCAACAAATTTGTCGAACTAGTCGACAGAGCAAGAAAACTTATCAAAAACATCGACAGTTATTCAATCATGACAGATGGAAGAAGAATAGTCACCACAAAAGACTATCATGCAAAGTTTAGCTTTCCAAAGGGACGGAGTCACAAAGCAATGAAGCTACTATGGGATATAGCTTTCAACCAAAAAAATTTAAATATTCCAACAGAATTCAAATGGATAGCTGAACATCTCCGGACATCCACAGCCCAAAACAACAGTGAATCAACAAGACAACAACAGTAGAAGATTCCTGACAGCAACATCACCAGTGAAGATTCTTGATGGTAACATCAATAGTACAGATTCCCCACAGCAACATCAACTGTAAAGATTCCTAACACCTGACAATGACATGACATCAACAGTGAAGATTTCTGACAGAGACAAGACATCAACAATAAATAACAAGACATCAACAGTGAAGATTCCTGACAGAGAAAAGACATCAACAGTGAAGATCGTGACAGACTTTTACAGCAAGATTCTCGAGAAGCTTCTCATGTAAGGAAGCTCATCTATAAAGGGGTTCAAGGCCATCAAAAAGGCATCGGCTAATCTTCCACCACAACATCCTAAGCTCCTCAATGCCTCCTTCCTTCGTTACCTTCCTCTCTCTTCTCATCCTCTCACGTCTGGTTTGCTGCCGATCAAATGATCATCCATTTGTACTTATCCACCATCTATATGTATAATTAGTGTGCGCCTGAGTGCATTAGCTTTTCCTTCTGCATTAGTGTGAGTCCTATATTGTATTCCTGATATCAAAGTCTTGGCATTCCTTTTTTGGGCAGTAGGGTTCTGCTGTCTGTCTGTACGAAGAGTCTCCTGTGTGATGGCTACTATTCCGATATGTACTGTTCTGGCATGATCCTAGTACCAGAGCCTTAGTGTTCTTTTTCTGGGTGGTAGGGGTCTGTAGTTTGTCTGTACAAAGAGTCTCCGGTACGATGGCTACTGTTCCGATATGTACTGTTCCGGTATGTACTGTTTAAACTATTATAATGTAGATTGCATTTGCTTTCGTGTGCTAGATAGGCTACTGTTCCTGTATATACTATATATTGCACTTACTTTTGTGTGTTAGGAAAGTTTTATATTTATTTTTTTGTGTAGAATTATTTTCGAAAAATTCTTAAAAAATCAAAAAAATTCCCAAAAAATCAAAAAAAGTCACTGTAAAATAGTTGCCACTGCAGCAAAAAACCCGAAAAAATCAAAAATCGAAAAAATTGGGGGAAGCATTTATAGCATTTATAGCACGTACGTGGTGATAAATTAACTTTAACTTCGACCTATATTCTCTCACAACCTTTATCATTACTGTCCTAATTACACTCTAAGTGTCCCTTACTAGATTTGAGTAAGTTTAAAACCCAGATTTTTGAGCGTAACCTTTGTTGCCGTGGTAGGCGTTTGTAGGGTGACCCTCAAGAGACGGTTTTAGGCACCGTAGGCTACTCAGAGCTAATTATCCACTGACATCTTAGATTTCTACCGATATAATGCGCAATTGCGAGAAGTGTAGAGCGGATTGTAGTAAAAATAACATCATGTATAATGACATATATGATATGATGAACACCCCAAGATATTCTAAAAAAATTGGATGAGCTAGTTCTCCAGATAGGTAGATTAAAAGAATAAGGTAAAAGTCCCAACATAACTATAGAATCAAAAGAAAATTTAACTGAATAACTCGAAAGGGTCTATAAAAAATTTAAGGTCTACTAGTTCATTTTAGATATAAGCCAAACCAGGAAGTGGTCGAAACTAAAGAGGAGGAAGAGGCAAACAGAGGGAATGATGAAAGTATTCCACTAGAAAAGAAAACAGACAGTGAAGAAATCATCCCGAGTTCTGAAGAACTTTTGGACCAAGTGAAAGAGTATACGATAGGATACAATGAAATGATTGTTGTTCCAGAATAAGTAAAAGAAAAAATAAGTAGGAGGGAAGTTAGATCACATTTTAGGAACTGGTCCAAAGCAAAAGAGACCGAGTCAATAGATAAACATGATGTAAGTAGATTGAAAATATTCCAAACAAGAATATGACTCGATTGTGAAACTAATTAATTGTTGGAAAGAATTGTATAAGGATCCAAGTTATACTATTCAGGAGAGAAACCATCTAGTGAATAGAATGCAAGAAATGTATCTTCAAATGAAGAGTTGCTACACCATTTTGAATTTGATTTGAAATATATAACCTAGAAAGCAAAGAATAGCCAGATAACACCACAAATTCAGATAATGAAGACTACGGAATGACTATGCACGATGAATACGAGTCTGAACACGGGAAAGGAATAAAATCTGACAGTGAGCTGAAACATGTTGGAGAATATAACAAAACTACAGTAGATTTAAACAATCTACAAATAAGAGGGAACATGAGGATTGATGATTTAATAAAAAGAAGTGTATCCCAAGGAGAAACCTATCTAGATTTGTCCAATGTTTATTTTATGGATAAACAAAAAGATATAGACGACTAGGTGCAATTACTAGCCATCGTAAACACAAATCATGAAGGATCATGGGATAATGAAAGATTTATCAATTACATTACAGGAACACTACAAGGAGATGTTTTGCAATGGATGAACCAATGGATAAATTCGGAAGAAGGAAAAAGTAAATGGAAGGAGTGGGAAGAAAGCGATAAGTTCTCTTGTTCTGAGAAAATCCTAATTGACTTCATAAAAATCATAAAAGAAATTTTATGTGGGTTCATAGATGATAGAGCTCAAGAAGAGGAGGTTCTATATGCACTGTCTAAAATTTAAATATGCGAGATATGCGAATTCAAAAAATTTTGAAAAACATTCTCAAAATACTTTTACAAATTGGACTACGATAAGGCAAAAAATTGGCTTTATCATTTTTTTCCACAAGCTCCCTAGTCTATAGGATACCAAAATAAGAAACATATACCCAGCCTACTTAAAACGAATTGAGAAAAACGATAATTTGGGACACTGTATACACTTTGCGCTTAAAATAATACAGGACGATTGTCTTAATATAAACTCCTATAAGAAAATGAAGAACACGAAAAGTAACTCTCCTAAAGGAAGAAGGTGCTACTATAAAATAATTGGTGAAAAATAGAAAATAGGAAATGAAAGAAGGCCAAAACCAGCATTCAGAATAAAAAGCTTTCGATGGAAACCATGGACAAGGAATGGAGGATTTGTCAGAAGCAATAAATACGTTAGAAAAAGAGACGAATTGTCTGCTCAAAAGGACAAGAAGGGTTGTAGATGTTTCATATGCGATGAAGGACATTTTGCCAGAGATTGCCCTAGGAGGGGAAAGATGCTCGAAAATTTATAAAATATATGGAGGAATAAGAACTAGAAATCTGTTTGGGTGAAGAAATCCTGCCAACAGATATAGTGCTATATGAACTTGAGGTCGAAGATGATTCAGAAGCCGAGCTAGTCATTATGATGAATGAAGAATCAAGTCCTATCATGCCCCCAGCATCAGAACTGGATAGTATAACATTAGGAGATGTAGTTGGAGGAGAAGTAATTTTTAGCCCAGAGGACATTGATAGGATGAAAAAAATATCAACAAATAAAGAAAACAGAAATATACAAAATTTCAATATTTAATTTTTTTCTAGAAGAATAATCAAAAATTTTAACAGAAACACTACAGTAAATCTGTAAGCCGGCGGAAGAGTAGACATCCCCATCTTTAGCCGAGAAAAGGTACGAAGATGGAAATAGAAATACCTAGAAATTCATTATATCCACGTTGGTTTAATCCAAATTAAAATCAATGCACTATTTAGGGCTAGCATAGACATTCCTGTAATAACACTGGAAATGGACAATCGATTCAAGAACTGCCACCAAGCACTAATAGGTGGTTTTCAATCTAATTTAGTAAATCAAACTGTATGGCTCAACATCTGACCCAACTACTTCATTTCTTTATCAGATCCAAACATAATAGACACTGTACGACTGAAGATTAAGACTCATGGAATTAACATGAAAACCAACTCACGCGATCTAGTCATAGAATATACGACAATTCATGAATTGACCGAAACCACATAGGTAAGAACAGTTTCAAACCAAAGAGAAATAATCGAAATATTTGAACCAAAACCTTTTGAAGAAGCAATAAAACTCAGACTAATGAATATAAAGGATCTCACGGTACCAAGATAGTGATTTCTCGAAGACTTAATATAAACTTAAGAGCCGAAACACTTCGGAGGAGTAGAAATACAAAGTTCCGAAAACAACTTATATATTAAAAATATTCAAAGCAACCTTTACTAACAAGAAGCAACAGTGAAAGAAAGATCAGAGAAGTTGCCAAGAGATCTAATGCCAGAGAGGAAATAAGAGAGCCAATGCTGTCACGACTGTTAGGAGAAGATTGAAAATTAAGCCCAAACATTAAGGAAACAGGCCAAAAGCTCCGTATACTTCTCATGCCAGGATTAAGGTCTCGACAAGAGGCCGTCGAGCTCAGTTATTAAAAGTAAATTTTCATCTAGAAAGTGGTTGTCGAGTTCAGATATAATTTTTTATAATTGTAAACTAACCATTTTTCAAGAAAACCCAAAGAAAGGAAAAGAAATGTCACGTCAGAAAGGACAGAAGGAGAACAAATTCTTGAGAAGGCTAGACAGACACTTCCCGAAGAAATCTTTTGAGTATCAGAATATTGACGCTCGATCACAAAGAAAATATCAAAAAATCTTATAAAAAAAAATAAATCAGATATCATCTTGACCCGAAACAACTACCCGAAGCTTTTTAAATTAATGAAAGAAGGTATGTGGGATATCCAAGGAGTCGAATGGGGACTTGTAAGCCATATGTGCTTCAGACTTCAAGGAGAATAAGAATGGTGCAAATTACCAGCAATGATAAGGT